>JANVFO010000002.1:0-600000 GCA_027919855.1 Lentinula guzmanii
TGCACACAACACGATAGATGATTTCGAGACGATTTGTGCATGTCGGTGGCACGAGGAACATGTTGATGAGGCTGCGTTCTTAAAGACGGCAGAGGTTAATGATAAGGCTATCGATGGTGAGAAGTTAGAAGTCGGCCTTGTCGACGCAGATAATTTTCGTCGTTTATTGGGAGGAATCTTGCCTGTAGCCATCGTCGTTCGGGGGGTGAAAGAAGCAAAGGGTATTTTAGCGCCCAAAGAATGACCATAACGGGCCGTCGTAGTCTATCACATGATATGTATCGGCACAGCCTATTCACGTGAAATTCCAAAGGTATGTCTGCAGGCCTCTGCAAACATCTCCTAGCAATTAGAATGTACTATTCATCACTTTAGATCTGCACATGAAGGTTTCACCTTCTGTTATATCCATGCAAAGCCAAGTCCTTCTGAGGCTTTGTGATCATTCCTTCACTTCTCCAGTATCTTTCCCTACCTCTCTTTATCCCTTCACAGGGTATTTACAATCCTTTCTCTGTGATCTTGCCTCATTGTTATCTTATGAGTTAATCATTTCCCTTATATTTTCCCTTTGTTCTCTTCACCCTGAGCTAACCTATTCAGGAACAATGTTGCTTTGCGAGCCTTATGTACACCACCATTTGCATCAGAGGTTCCAGGAAGGTCATGAATTGGATATTGACAAAACAAGTCAGTAAGAGGTAAAGACTCAGGTGGTCACACAGATAGTGAGAACGACTGTATATTGGTACAGTACCTGACAAAACAAGTCAGTATGAGGTAAAGACTGTACCATTAAGTAGTTAGTAAAGACAGTATGCGAGTTAGACATGAATGTACACACCTCAGGCAGTCACACAGATAGTGAGAACGGCTGAGGTGCAAAGGAGCCATAAGGTAGGTTATATCTGAGTACTAAGTTTGAACTACTGTGTGAATATGACTGTATGTTCACGATAATTTTCAGTTCACAGGTCTCAGTGATGCGTTACAGGTTCTTAGTTCAATTCATGCCAGTGGCTCTCAGCCACACAACCTGTGCTGAACAGCCTAGACATACTTATTAGCAGTGACAACCATTACCAATAGAAGCTCTTGAGCTTGACAGTCATCAGTGTTGTTATAGGTATGCTTCTGAGCCTTTGATCATTCGATCGAGCTTTCGATCTTTGGTAGTGGACTTAGTACTTTACTTTCTCTCTCAATCTTCAATTGAACTTCACGAAGTATCCGATCTTCGGATACTAGTGCTTCCCACGCTATTGTTCTTTTATTCTATTAGTGGGAACAATCCATAGTCATTATAGCTTTATTTAGAATTCTTATTGTTATAGTTTTAACAATTAGGATACAAGGTATATAAGCTGTAGCATTCTGTAGATAGTTCTCCAGTTTAAATATCAACTTAGATCGTTGCTGAACTCCATCTGGATCTCTATCTCTCTTCATCATTGTTCGCACTATAAATGAACAATCTCTGGACGTCTTCTTTACTCTTATTCCTTCCTCATCATCTTGAACATTCACGGAACCACGCGACAAGGCGAGGGCACTACCAATAGTGGTGCTAAGGTTCTTAGTTCATCTTTCCGTACTTCGACTAACGATTGTAGATCGTAGTTCGTTATATCGAGACCGAGACCGAACCCATCGAACTCAACACTACTCAACTCCATTTGCCAAAGACCCTATGGAACCTCACTGGCACGGTCTTAACAGTATATTTAAACTAATTCTTGCCATTGTTGCTTATCATCTTTTACATATACTATGGTGCCTCCAATGACTCGACAAGCCCGAAGAAACCAGTCAAGAACTCTCACCGGTAATACGGACAATTCGGATGTACCAAATCAGGCTGAAGAGCCAAATCCATTCCTCACTAATGCTCAGTCATTCACACCATATTCAGAATCCATCTTGGCCTTAGGAGGTCGAAGATGAAGTAATGTTTTTGGTCCAACAACTACGGCTACACTTCCCATAGCGGAGGTAAGTCCAGAAGTTGCTATCGGCGGAAACACCGAAACACTGGATTACAAAATACAAACTCTTTACACTGCAACTGGAATGCCAGTTCAAGTTAGAACACCTCGAAAGACAACCCAAAAAGCTATCACCTCTTCATCAGCAATAGTTCCTCCATCTCCAACAGCAGCCACTATTTTCGGACAACTCATGGCCCGGAACGCGCTGGAAAACACTCAGATTCCTGAAGGACAGGAAGACGAAGATGGAGAAGATCACCCTGGAATCAATAATCAGGAGGATCGAGAAGCTGAAGAAGAAGAACCCGAAGGCCCTGTCTAAAATCCGGCCAATCCGAATGGACCGGACAATGAAGGACCAGGCGGACCAGGTGGACCAGGCGGTGGTGGACCCGGTGGACCGGGAGGTCCAGGTGGGCCAGGTGGTGGGGGATCTGATGGGCCAGGGAGTCCTAGGAGACCTATATTCCCACCTAGCAACAATTCCTCCGAACGGGAGTTTCTTCAAACCTTCCAAGCTTTCCAAGGAATACTTGATGGACTAGGTGATGCTATTGCAAATTTACAAACAGAACCATCCGAATCGAGCAAAGCTAAAGTTTGAGAACCCAATGTCTTTGATGGTCTCGATCCTCAAAAGCTCAAATCCTTCCTTGTTTCCTTATCCCTCGTCTTCCTAGATTGTCCTAACTATTTTACCAATCAAAGGAAGATCGCCTACACCCTCTCCTATCTGAGTGGATCCGCTTGCAAATGGTTCAAGCCAGATATCCTCGATCCCAACGTGGTCGCACTTCCTATGTGGACCAGTTCTTTTGCGGCGCTTGTGAAGGAGTTACAAGATAAATTTGGTCTTTATGACACTCAGGGGGATGCCGAGGATAAGCTAAGGAATTTAAGGATGAAGGAAAATGAATCAGTTCGTAAATTCAATATCCGATTCAACTCACTCACTGCTCTCACTAATTGGAATGCAAGTTCTTTGAAGTGGGCTTATCAGCACGCTCTCACGTCCCGAATCAAGGACGAAATGGCCCGTGTTCCGGAGCCTCGGAACCTTGCCGAGTATTGTGCAGAGGTTCTTTGAATTGACAACCGGTACTGGCAACAGGAAGAAGAAAAGAAAAGAGAATCTGCTTGTCAGGGCGGAACAGGATCGAGTGGTAAGAGCTCAAATCCTGGTAAGAAGGGTAATCCGAACCCTTCAACTCAATCTTCCTTTTCATCAGGAAATCAGTCTAAAGGCACTAATAACCCACAGACAACCGGTCAAAGCCAGGGGAAGAAACCTTGCTTTGGAAACAAAAATAAACCAACCGGAAACGGACCTTCAGGTCAATCTTCATCGAATCCTTTGACTTCTCAACAGCCAAAACCATATCAGAAACATCTCAGTCCGGATGGTCACGTTAAACCGGATGAGAAGGAGAGACGCAAGAAATTCAACTTGTGCATGTTCTGTGGCGGTAAGCATAAGCTTGAAGATTGTCCTAATAGGAAATCGAGCCAACCTCACGGTCGTGCTGCCGAGGTTGAGGATGCTCCTCAGGACATCCGATCATCTTTGGATGATTCGGAAAAATGATCCGCAGCTCTTGTTGTTAAGTTTAGTGATAGAACACTCTCTGTTAGAAAATCACAAGTGACCTTGAAACAGGAAGGAAATAAATGTTGACACTAGCTGGGATTGAACCAGCAACCACACAGTACTCTAGACTGGTGCTCTAACCAACTGAGCTATAGTGCCATTGGTAAGAGTATGGATGTTAAGCCACATATCACTATGAGGATGGTTAGTCACTCAACTGGTCCAAATTCATGTTGTACTGAAGCTGGTTAGACTTAGTACTAGAATTATGTAACCAGGGTCCAATTGCTAATGCCAACACTCTCTCTAATCGTCAATAGTAGTGTTAGAACACTCCCCAATCGTTCATTATAGTGCTACAACAGTTATTAGATAGTTACAGTAGTTATAACAGTAGTTAGCACTTCTTTCTTTCATTTCTCCTTCAGTTTACATGTTACACACTTACTTTTAGCATAGGCGCACAATTGTGGACACCTCCTTTCACGCCTCATGCGATTCGCGTATATACAGTACCAAACAAGCCCCTATTCCTACTGTAGAAAGAAGGAATCAAATCAATATTCACTTTCTGTGTTTGTTGGAGTACTGTTAGCATCTACAAGGTCCCTAGTACAACACTACCCTTGTAATTAACAGTACATAGCAACAGCATTACTGTCCGGGAGTACACATTGTTGTCTGACAGCCTACTTGCTGCAATAGTGTGTGCAACATCAACTGTGCCAGGTTGACCTTCAACACTTGTACCCTGGTATGAAGCGAGAGTTGCGTTGATCCGGTTCGTACCAATCCAGGGGAAGTAATTCTTAACGCATCCGCTCTTTCTGAATACGAACGATCTCTTCGATTCACTTTAACTACTGAATTTCAATCACCAGATGAACCGGCCGGTACTTTATCTCTATTACAATTTCCATGTTTACTCGATTCCGGTTCCACAGACTCTTTCATCAATTCTTCATATGTAAAGAATCATTCTATTCCAACTATACGTATCCCTTCGATCAATCTTTGATTATTCAATGGTTCTCTTACCGCAAATTCAATCTCGGAAACGGTCGAACTTTCGATTTGTTTTCCAACCGGCGAGTCTTTCTTGATTAACTTTTATGTTACATCACTGGATTCATCTCGCAAAGCTGTACTAGGATATAGTTTTTTGTCCCGCTACAATCCGTTGATTGATTGGGTTACAAAAACGATTTCTTTCCAAAACGCTGACCGAGTTGATATTCTTCAGACGTCTTCACTTCCAGACCCTCTGTTATGATCGTGCACGGGTCGTAGGTGATAAGTTGGATTGCGGACTATAAGTCCGCGGGGTAAAAGACCGAACACCGAGATAAATCCTGGTGAGGGTGGAGTGAACCTACGGAGAGGTCGTCGGACATTGACGCTACTATCAATAGCGTCCCTGACACGCCGCTGTCCGAAAGCAAAGTTGAAGGTAATTCCGATCGCGGGAGAAACTCACGTGATTGTACTTAGGGTGAGGTTTGAGATTTAACTCTATTTGAACTACACTGTCGAAGTGCGCTATCGAAGTCGATATTTAAACTGGGGACCAACTATTCTACTCTAGTAGCTTTATACGGTACTCACTACCTAAGGGTCGCTAAGCGATAGTTATCCTAGAATAGTATGGTCGAACATGTGGAGAATAAAAGGAGAAAGTATAAAGGAAATGATATAAAAGGATATATGAGAAGTCGGCTAAGTGTGAGGGATATAAAAGCAAAGTGTAAAAGAATCGTGGAGGTAAGCTCCGCGACGGAAGAAAATAGTGAAGTCAAATACCGGGGATGATCGTCGGGCTCGCGGGAGTTGAACTTGGCATGGTCGTAACAGTGCCCCCCGTTAGGATCGAGCCCTCGAGATCCTGAGTAATAGTATGACTAAAATAGATGTGAATGATTAGAAGCAACGGGGATCAAAGTTTAAAAAATTTGTGATGTGATGTGACAAACAAAGAAGAGTGAAAATTTGTAAGTTGAACCGGCCCTTAAGTCGCGAAGCGTATAAAACCAGGACCCTTTCAAAGATATTTTTTGAAAGTCCCCCTCTCGCTGCGATCATGTCTACCACCCCCAACGCCAACAAAACTATTCAGCAACGACGTGAACGCATCCTGCAAGCTCAGGCTGCATGACAACGAGCCCTGGACGAGGAAATCGCGCGACAGGAGGCTGAGTTTGCGGCGGAGATGGAAAGGATAGAGGCAGAGGAGAGAGTGGCGCGAGAGGCAGAGGAAAACAGAATCGCTGAAGAAAAACGGATAGAGGAAGAGAAACAACGAGAAGAGGAGAGGAAAATAGCAGAAGAGAGGAGGATAGCTGAGGAAAAGGATAAACAAGATAAGATTCTGTTGAAGGTCAACCTGGCACAGTTGATGTTGCACACACTATTGCAGCAAGTAGGCTGTCAGACAACAATGTGTACTCCCGGACAGTAATGCAGTTGCTATGCACTGTTAATTACAAGGGTAGTGTTGTACTAGGGACCTTGTAGATGCTAACAGTACTCCAACAAACACTGAAAGTGAATATTGATTTGATTCCTTCTTTCTACAGTAGGAATAGGGGTTTGTTTGGTACTGTATATACGCAAAACGCATGAGGCGTGAAAAGAGGTGTCCACAATTGTGCGCCTATGCTAAAAGTAAGTGTGTAACATGTAAACTGAAGGAGAAATGAAAGAAAGAAGTGCTAACTACTGTTATAAGTACTGTAACTATCTAATAACTGTTGTAGCACTATAATGAACGATTGGGGAGTGTTCTAACACTACTATTAACGATTAGAGAGAGTGTTCTATCACTAAACCTAACATGCAAGTCCATTACGATCGCCGCGCGAAGCGCGGGACCTTCTAGAAAAGTAGCTCGAAGAGAAGTGGTTAGTTGCTCATTGGTAAAGATAGGTCTGAAATTCTGCGGGTTAACTTGCGCGTAGCCGGTATCCCCCTCTTTAGGATAGACGTCCCAGCGTCTAGTGAGGGCATCGGGTTTTGCACCCAACTTACTGTTAAGTTTAGTGATAGAACACTCTCTCTAATCGTTAATAGTAGTGTTAGAACACTCCCCAATCGTTCATTATTATCCATCCTTTTGATCTATTATCTCTGTGTGACGCCTGGCCCATTACTGAGCTACCGAGTCGCTGACAGAAGATCAGAGATCATTATCGAACCACCCGTCACACCCTACTAGTCTTCGACATTTGGTTGGATACTGGACACCGCTACGTTGCAAAACACATTTTTTTCCTATCATCACTGACAAGCCTATACCTCCTTCCTCTTCCTTCATTATCCACTTCCCATTCTATAAGCTCGTCTGTGTTAAGGCCAGCGTTGGCGTAGAAACTTTTTTAATACATACCTACATCGAGACACTGTAGTACGGCTCAACCCGTGCTGAGAGGAAAATACTCTCTCTAGTGTGCCTGACTTGTTAGATCTAATCAATCTGACACTTCTCTGATGGAACATGTTTGTAACTATCCAAGAGTCCCAAGTAGGCATTATGTAAGACCAAGAGGCAAAAGTAAGACCTCCAGGCAGAAATGTAAGACCTCAGGAATTGGGACATGTGACTTGGCTCCAGTACTACAAACCTCTGAGTTCATTAATTGTACCCAAGACCAGATAAGTGGTCCTGGGTTCAATCCCCAGTCTGGTCACTTTTATTTGTCATCATAACTTTAACATGACTCTTACCAAAGAGTGTAAATCAGGGCTAGTAACAGAATATCGAGTCTCTTCTTCGGAAGATTCGATAGTAGGGCCGTTGGAACGAAAAGTTTTCACGCAGACGACTCGAAAGACAACGTTGCGCGAGGAGCGAACGTAGACAGTCTTCTGGATTAACACATAACTCGACACGAGCCTCTACCCCTAAGCATTCACTCCTTCATATCCTGGCGTTCGCATCAAGACCTCAGGACTTTTCACTTCCATACCCACAACCTCGCTCTACCTCTCCCGCATCTTCAGACTCAACTGTTCGTCTAGGCTCTCCTACCCCTACACCCTCATTCACAACCGAACTAGGATCAGAAATGTCTGATCCCTCCAATACCTCTATGCATGCCGGTGGTCATGTAGACAATGAAGAAGATAACACCACTACACCAATCTACCGATCCAAGAAGCCGCTATTGAAAGAACCAAGAGTCTTCGATGGAGACATCACTAACTTCCGAGCGTGGTATCGAACGCTCACCGCTTATATCTTCGAGTTGAAGAAAACTCGACAGATCGAAGATGACGATTACGCCATCAGCATTGCAGTCTCCTATCTTCAAGGAGGTCAAGCTGATATATGGGCGGAAGTATATACCAATGATCACCGAAACGAGGTCACTGGTGAATGGAATATTGGATACGCCCAATTCCTCGAAGACCTGAAGTCCAGCTTCTCGGACATCTCGCAGAAAAAGCAAGCGAGAGACAAACTCGAACACTTCCGACAAGGGAAGAAGACAGCCGATGAATTCTTTAAAGAATTCGAACTCCTGCTTAAAGAAGCAGGTTATGATAGGAAGAGCGATTTTGTTCTTCAACTAGCTGAGAGGGGAATCAGCCAAACGATCCTCAGCGATTTAGTCCGAACGAGGTCTGAAGAATTCGAATCCTATGAACAGCTAAAGAAGCTAGCCATAGGAAATGATTTAATCCGCCGACGTCTAGAAGACAGACAACGCGGATGGAAGGCGGGTTGGAATTACAGCCCACAAGAAAGTCGTAGCCAAGGGACTACGCAACAGCCGAAGAAATGGGAGGGCGCAAGAATGGCAGGACCTCCTCCCATGATGGCAAGACGCGATGGATCTGGAACAATCTTTGGAGGTTCGGGACGACCTATGGACTTGGACAGAGCAAAGGCGAACGGCCTTTGTTTCAATTGTGGTGAGAGAGGCCACATCAGCAGGAATTGCCCGAAGAAGGGCAAAGCCGCAGTTCGTAGTGTAGAATTCACGAACTATAGTAAAGAAGGAACGGACAACGTTAGTGTAGAAACTAACGTACGAAAGGTAGACATTACACCAGAACTACCAGCAGGGATGGATATGGACTCGTTCATTGCCTTAGCAAAAGGTTTTGGTTTGGGTTTTGTAAACGCTCCCCAGTAGACATAGGTCTGGAGGAGCCTAAAATAAATACTTCGGATATGATAGATAGTGAGCTGGACTTCATTATAAAAACTGGTACTGTAGAAAAACACGCTTCTGCATTTACCCATAAAAAACCCGAAGTACCTAAAAAACCTATACAATACCTACGCCACACGGTAGAATGGACTGTCCAAAAGCTGAGAGAAGGAGATCTTACAAAAGCCGTTGGACTTTTAAAGAAATGGATACCTTCCTCGCGAGTAAGAGAAGCCTCGGAGGAAACCGTCATAAAGATACGTGCATTAAACTGGAAGACAGCAGTCAAAGCCGTTCAGAGTCTTACAACAAAGAAGAAAAGCTATGTTCGTGGAACACGCGGACGAAGCCTAAATCTTCCAGTCATCATCGAGACATTAGAAGACAGTCGACAAATAGTCACACAAGGATTACTTGATAGTGGAGCAACTGGTTCGTGTATTGATGGAAAGTTTGTGGAACGACATAGAATTCCGACCAAGGAATTACCCATTTCGACTCCTGTATATAACACAGACGGAACAATCAACACTGCTGGCTCTATCAGTAAATACGTCGAAGTCAGAATGACTATAGGTGATCATTCGGAACGAATGCAATTCGGAGTAACAGATCTCGGAGAAAACCATATCTTTATCGGATTAGATTGGTTAAGACAACATAACCCGAGCATCAACTGGATAAATTCCGAATTGACATTCGATCGATGCCCGACTCGATGTGGATATGATCCTCACTTCTGGACACCGGAAGACATTCAAACAAGAGCAGTACTTGAAGACGGCGAGAGGCTGTTCATATTCGACTGGGATCGATATGTACAAGAACAGGTAGATTCCAGAAAATGGACGGAAAAGAAAGCAGATGAAGAAACACGAAAACATTTCGACACTTCTACCCCATATGTAGAGAAATACCCAGATGTTTTTAGTCAAAAGGAATTTGATCAGCTACCACAACGACGCCCTTGGGACCATGCAATTGAACTAACACCTGGTTCTAAACCACTCGATTGTAAAATCTATCCCTTGAACCCAAAGGAACAAGAGGCGTTAGATGCATTCCTTGAAGAAAACATTCGAACTGGGCGTATTCGATCCTCAACATCCCCAATGGCTTCACCATTCTTTTTCATTAAAAAGAAAGACGGTACCCTTAGACCAATACAGGATTATCGCAAACTGAATGAGATGACGATCAAAAACCGATACCCACTTCCTCTTATTCAGGAGCTTATTGATCAATTGAAGGGTGCCAAAATATTCACAAAGATGGACATTCGATGGGGATTCAATAACATACGGATCAAAGAAGGAGACGAATGGAAAGCTGCATTCAGAACCAATCGAGGATTATTTGAACCAACCGTCATGTTCTTTGGACTAACAAATTCGCCGGCAACGTTCCAAGGATTCATGAATCATATCCTTAGAGATTTGATTAATGAAGGACACGTTATAGTCTATATGGATGATATACTCGTATTCACGAATGATTTAAAAAGTCATCGAAGAATTGTAAATCAAGTCCTTGACATTCTTCGAGAGCATAAACTTTTCCTCAAACCAGAGAAATGCTCTTTCGAGAAAACATCCATAGAATATCTAGGAATTATCATAGAAAACGGCACAATTCGAATGGATCCGAAGAAAGTCAAGGCTGTACGGGAATGGTTAACCCCAATAAAGAAACATGACGTCCAACAATTCCTTGGCTTCTGTAACTTCTTCCGACGATTCATTCGAGGATTTAGTAAAGTTGCGAAGCCTTTAACGAAACTCACTGGGAATGGTAATTGGGAATGGACGGCAACCCAACAGTATGCATTTGACGAACTCAAACGCCGAATCTGCGAAGAAGTAGTTCTTCTTATTCCCCGTAACCATGGAAAGTTTAGACTTGAAGCCGATTCATCCGACTTTGCAAACGGTGGTTGTCTATCCCAATTCGTTGATGGAAAATGGTGGCCTGTAGCGTTCCAATCTCGTTCACTCAATGAAGTTGAGAGAAATTATGAAATCTATGACAAGGAACTCATGGCAATTATGGACTCGCTCGATGATTGGCGCCAATATCTTCTCGGAGCAGAAGAACAGATCGAAATTTTTACAGACCATGCGAACTTACAATATTTCAAGAAACCCCAAAAGCTGAACCGACGCCAAGCTCGGTGGTTTCTTGAACTCGCAGAATATAATTTCAATCTGATTCATCGACCAGGAAAAACGATGGCTAAAGTCGATATACTGTCAAGGATGACAGGTCTTGAGACGGGGGAGAAGGATAACGAAAATATCATTCTTTTAAAACCAGAATTTTTCACTCGAGCCCTTAGCGTCTCCACGCCAGAGGAAGTATTCCTGTCGGAAATCCAAAAGAATAGAAACCATGTCGATCGACTCGTGAAAGATAACCTCGATGCCAAAAATCCTGAGTGGAAAGAAACTGAAGGGATTATTGAGTGGAAAGGACGGATTTATGTACCAAAGAACAGCGTACTCAGATCCAAAATCCTTACTAAATATCACGATTCACCACTTGCAGGACATCCCGGACAGTACAAAACAGCGGAACTCGTCACTTGTGATTACTGGTGGCCAGGAATTACCCGAGACGCTGGGAAGTACGTAGAAGGTTGTGAGAAATGTCAAGCGACAAAATCTCATCGTACTCGACCCGTTGGACAGCTTCATCCTCACACAGTTCCGGCTGAACCATGGGAAGTAATTGGAACAGACATGATCGGCGAACTCCCTGAGTCAGGTGGATACAATGCAATTGCAATATTCATTGACCATTTCACGAAGAGACTGAGACTAGTACCAACTCATACTACAGTTACTTCAGAAGGGATGGCAAAGCTTTATCGGGATTCTATCTTCTCCACCCATGGATTACCACGCAAAATAGTCCACGATCGAGGCCCACAGTATCATTCGAGATTCATGAAGGAACTCTATAGGCTACTAGGCATTGAAGCGAACTTTACCACGGCATACCATCCACAGACAAACGGCCAATCAGAATGAACAAACCAAGAGATCGAACAATATCTCCGTTTGTTCATAAATTATCAACAAAACAATTGGCACGAATGGTTACCCTTAGCGGAGTTCAACTACAATGATAAAGTCCATTCAGCGACAAAAGTTTCTCCCTTCTATGCAGATACAGGAAGACATCCGTACAAAGGCACGGCGACTCAAATGACTTTGGATAATCCCTCAGTACAAGCTTTTGTAGACGGAATGAAGAAGATACGGAAAGAAGTAGGATCAGCTTTAGAAAAAGCTAAGGTAGAGATGAAGAGACAATATGACGGAAAAAGGAGGAAAGGCGTAGATTACAAGATTGGTGATAAGGTCTGGCTTGAAGGAACAAACCTGTCAATAGATCGTCCAATGAAGAAATTAGGCGACAAGAGATATGGACCATTCACAATCCAACAGAAAATAGGCGCCAGCTCCTATAAATTGGAAATTCCACGTACATGGAAACATGTACATAATGTCTTCAACGAAGTCCTCCTCACTCCGTATACAGAACCCAGTTTCCCTACTCAACCCCGAAACATTCGTCCACCACCTGTAGTTGTTGGAGGAGAAGAAGAATTTGAAGTAGAAGAAATTCTCGACTCGAAGAAAGTAGGCAGAGGCATCAAGTATAAAGTACAGTGGAAGGGATATGGTTCTCATGAACAGACATGGGAACCACGGTCGAATCTTACTAATGTCGACCAGTTACTCAAAGATTTCCATGAAAAGAACCCAACAAAGCCAAAACCCGCAATACTTCGACGCATAGAAATTCCTATTTCCATATTTCTGACGCAACTCTTCAGACCTATCACACCACTTAATACCGAACCCAATTCCGCTTCACTACCATCCGAAAACTTTCTCTTACGACAAGCACATCGTGGAACTCGTGCCCTAAGGAGAGGGTGATGGTGATGTTACGAACTCTATCTTTTTCATTATCTTTTTAGTACTTTAGACGCTCATTCTCTTTTTAGGTATATTAGCGCTTGCAGAGCGCTTACACAAGCGTTTGTTTTACTCCTTTATCTTTTTTCTTTTCTTTTATTTATGAACATGCGATAGCCTTGCTGCTTTCATATTATCATTAATTGTCGACGCGACTCTCTCGTGTCTGTCAAGGCATTGACAGATCTAGGCCGTCTACATACATTCCTTCATATTACCTCGTTGTTTCATCATGGTGTACAGGTGGCTTTTATTGTATAGCCTCATGGCTGCAGCACTAAATAGTTCTCATGGATTCATTTCCAAATATGTATATAAGACAGAGTATTTTGTAGAATAGTCTTTATCTCTGATCTCGTCTATTCTCCTTGGTAGTTAGACAAGTATCCGAGGACACACTCCTCTCGCATTATCCATCCTTTTGATCTATTATCTCTGTGTGACGCCTGGCCCATTACTGAGCTACCGAGTCGCTGACACCCGGCTCATTGCTTACGGTATCCCACGGGAGCCGCACGGAGTTGGTAGGAATAAGAAAAGGACGGGAAAATAGACGAAGAGGACTCATATATAGTAGCATACTCGCTAACATACGCACTAGCGCAAAGGTGAATAAAATGGGAGAAAAAAAAAAAAGAAAAAAAAAAAAAGGTCCACCCAACTTGCACGCTCCTAACAATTCCAGGTAGCACCAGTTCCTTGCTGGTATATAGTTTGTGTCTGATCAGTGTTCACCTGTAGCTCTGCAGGGAAATTGTAGTTGCAGATACAGAATGCTTCCTGGAGAGCTGCTTCAACCATGATTTCTTTGGCATTGACGGGAAGTTTTTGAGCAGCACGTGTTGCTCAATGGAAGCTCCAATCCAGATTGTTGGTGATGTATTTCTGTTATATTCATGCAATAATGGTTCCGCAATATACGCATTAGTCATCGATATCACATTGCTAAGTTCTCTCCTTGCGACTTTGCCTTTACTCTCTTCGCTACTTAACACTTTGCTCTCTTATCCTTTGCTCTCTTCGCTGACTTCGCGTCATCTTACTGATATGTTAGCTTGTTCATTTATTCACTTGTTCATGATGTTTCTATCCTTTGTTTTGTTTCTCTTATTGTCTTTTACATCCCCTTTTATTCTATTGTCTTTTCATTCCTATTGTCATTTCTTATCTACACGTCTGACATACGAGATAGCAAATTAGTATAAATAGGTAGCATCAAGTATGGTAGACTTTAGTTTTGAAATCGACTTAGATTGACTCCAAACGCCCCTTCTAAAGACAACTACTATTCTTCTATTTGCTTTGTCAACAAACCTCACTTGTTACTTCGTCAAACATTGCGGTGTATAGAGGTGCTGCTAATAGCTTCGCCGAAGTCCAATCCCACTCAGAGGTTGTCAGGTCGCTTTGGGATTAGTTGAATTGATATTTTGCCTGAAGGTCTTGCACGATCTTAACAATTTCTGAACAAACAATTCTGAGCAACAAAATTTGGTTCTGTCAGTGAGCAACTGATCAAAAGCTGAGGTGCATGCTTCTCGATGATCCCAATCATGATAGCGCAGATAGAGATTGTTAAGTTTAGTGATAGAACACTCCCCAATCGTTCATTGTAGTGCTACAACAGTTATTAGATAGTTACAGTACTTATAACAGTAGTTAGCACTTCTTTCTTTCATTTCTCCTTCAGTTTACATGTTACACACTTACTTTTAGCATAGGCGCACAATTGTGGACACCCTTTTTCACGCCTCATGCATTTTGTGTATATACAGTACCAAACAAACCCCTATTCCTACTATAGAAGAAAGGAATCAAATCAATATTCACTTTCTGTGTTTGTTGGAGTACTGTTAGCATCTACAAGGTCCCTAGTACAACAATACCCTTGTAATTAACAGTGCATAGCAACAGTATTACTGTCCAGGAGTACACATTGTTGTCTGACAGCCTATTTGCTGCAATAGTGTGTGCAACATCAACTGTGCCAGGTTGACCTTCAACAAGTAGATAGTTACAGTACTTATAACAGTAGTTAGCACTTCTTTCTTTCATTTCTCCTTCAGTTTACATGTTACACACTTACTTTTAGCATAGGCGCACAATTGTGGACACCCTTTTTCACGCCTCATGCGTTTTGCGTATATACAGTACCAAACAAACCCCTATTCCTACTATAGAAGAAAGGAATCAAATCAATATTCACTTTCTGTGTTTAATGGAGTACTGTTAGCATCTACAAGGTCCCTAGTACAACACTACCCTTGTAATTAACAGTGCATAGCAACAGTATTACTGTCCAGGAGTACACATTGTTGTCTGACAGCCTATTTGCTGCAATAGTGTGTGCAACATCAACTGTGCCAGGTTGACCTTCAACAAGTAGATAGTTACAGTACTTATAACAGTAGTTAGCACTTCTTTCTTTCATTTCTCCTTCAGTTTACATGTTACACACTTACTTTTAGCATAGGCGCACAATTGTGGACACCCTTTTTCACGCCTCATGCGTTTTGCGTATATACAGTACCAAACAAACCCCTATTCCTACTATAGAAGAAAGGAATCAAATCAATATTCACTTTCTGTGTTTGTTGGAGTACTGTTAGCATCTACAAGGTCCCTAGTACAGCAATACCCTTGTAATTAACAGTGCATAGCAACAGTATTACTGTCCAGGAGTACACATTGTTGTCTGACAGCCTATTTGCTGCAATAGTGTGTGCAACATCAACTGTGCCAGGTTGACCTTCAACAAGTAGATAGTTACAGTACTTATAACAGTAGTTAGCACTTCTTTCTTTCATTTCTCCTTCAGTTTACATGTTACACACTTACTTTTAGCATAGGCGCACAATTGTGGACACCCTTTTTCACGCCTCATGCGTTTTGCGTATATACAGTACCAAACAAACCCCTATTCCTACTATAGAAGAAAGGAATCAAATCAATATTCACTTTCTGTGTTTAATGGAGTACTGTTAGCATCTACAAGGTCCCTAGTACAACACTACCCTTGTAATTAACAGTGCATAGCAACAGCATTACTGTCCAGGAGTACACACTGTTGTCTGACAGCCTACTTGCTGCAATAGTGTATGCAACATCAACTGTGCCAGGTTGACCTTCAACATGCAGTCCTCCCTGGTTTAGGAGCTTTAGGGCAGTGGCTTTTGCTATGAGAGTGTCACAGCCATTTCGTCTTTGTTCATGTATGTTGCTGCCGGGCTGGATGGCATGAAGCCTATTTTGGATTGTCTCGTGTTCTGACTGCCAGTGGTGGTGTTTTTCGACATGGGCATATGAAAGCGTGTGTTTTTATAGATATAGTAGGAGAATAAGTACTCTAGTTCTGGATACTTTCCTGCCAATGCCTCTTGGATTCCCTCTGAAGCGTGGGAATTTTGAGGTGGTGACAGTATCAGATCAAGGAGTCCCCCCGGGTGGACCTTTGATACTGCTATTGACAATATCCTCGCTATGCTGCGCAGTCCGTATTGAGTGCGTTTGAGATCGAGATAGTATCGACTGAAGATCAATGGGGTCAAACAAGGTTATAGAGAGATAGAGAGTCAAAGATGATATTAGAGTCGTACCAATTTGATATTAAAACTAAGGTGTCTACCTACTACAGTATATCTTATATATGAAGTCTGTTATCTCCGGTGTCGCTACAGAGTATCCTAAAGTGGTTACAACAAATCGGAAGTAGAGATAATGAGTGCAGATAGGAAGACAGTGAACTAATGGGGAGAGGAAGGCAGTATGGTGTATAGCCCATCCAAAGGGAGTGGCAACAGGGTAAGGAAGATAAGTGGATAAGTATCACGGAAGCAACTACTATGATCTGTATCATTAATACGTCACATCGATGGTAGCATTGACAATGATGTGTTTGGTGCAAATCATTCCATTTGATAAGTAGCGTGAGTTCAATACGAGGTGTTCCGTGTGATATGTATGACCGGTGCACTTGATCATAACAATATCCCCCAAATAGGCTTTTGCCCTCAAAAGCCATACCTGTATTTTTCAATCCAAAGTCAAAGAAGTCCAAAGGTATCAAAGGAGTGTTGTGTCGTGAGAGTTTGGTCAGGTGTGTTGGTTTTCAAATCGTCACATGTGATTACATCAGCTAGTGCATATAAGAAGCCCTGGGAAAGTTGAACTTCAACATTTTCCTGTTTCTTCATGTCTACCACCTCGTCCCCAGCTTGTCCAGCCCATTCACCAACCCCGGTCATCAATGAAGAGGAGGCGGAGCTCCAGGTGTTCCTTTCGGCCACGAAGCATGAGGCCCAAGAGAAGTGGAGGAGGTTACATGAGGAAAAGGCGTTGGGGGACGTCGTTGATGAGTGGAAGTGTTATATTCATGCAGGACAGTCTATTTCTTTATATACATATATACACTAATCACATCCATTGCATCCGATGGATCTGTCATATGTTTATCCTTTATCACATCTGGAGGATGCGATTGCACTCTCTTTATTACAACACTTATAGTTAACATCCACACATGACTTCATTCAACATTATGACTTCTTACCAAGATCATATGCTCATCAGTCAGCATCTTATACATGTGTTATTTACTTATTACTCTGGTTAGCTACAAGACTAGTATTTAAGCCATAGTGTAGCTTAGCTTTACTTCAGTTTAAATATTGACTTCAGTTGACTTATACAGTCTATACTCAGTCGAGACCTTACACTCACTTCACTTCGGATCAGATCCTTTACTCCATCCAACTGCTTCTACTTGGGACATACAACTCTAATGAGGGTACTACTAATAGTGGTATCTGTTACGATCATGCGCACTGGTCATACACATTACGTGTAGCGCTTCGCACCGACGCAGTCAACTGTACATGATCAAGTCCATCATCGATGCGACGCACCAATGATATGGATCAGGTGATCTACTTCTGTGATACTTATCCATCTATCCTCCTTATCCCGTCACTCCCCCTTCGGATGGGCTATACACCATACCACCTTCCTCTCCCCATTAGTCTACTGTCTTCCTATCCGCACTCGTTATCTCTACTCCCGATTTGTTGTAACTACTTTAGGACATTCTGTAGCGATACCGGAGATAGCAAACTTAGTATATAAGACTTGCAGTAGTAGGTAGAAGCCTTAGCTTTAATATCGAATTGGTACGACTCCCAAATATCATACTACACTTGCCTCTATCACTCTTATACCTTGTTTGACCCCGTCGACCTTCAGTTGATACCATCTCGATCTCAAACAAACTCAATATGGACCACATGGCGTAGCGAGGATCCTGTCAATAACGGTATCAAAGGTCCCCTCGATCTGCATGCTCCTAACAGTATCAACATCGCATGACTATTATTCCACACTGCACTGCACTACATTGCATTGGACGGTCCACTTGGCTGTATTCAGCATAACTCTAACAGTATATTTAAACTTCTACTCGTTATTGTCGTGCTCAACTCATTTTATTATGGCCTATTGTACTCGTGCTCGCGCATGCTCAAACACCAACATCTCTGATACATCTGTTCATGATGAACAAGAGGCAAACCCTTTCGCAACAACCGCAGCATCATTCCTACCGTTCTCAGAATCCGTCTCTGCCATTGGTACTAGTTGTCAATGTAGTACTGCTTACAGACCCTCGGCTCCATTGGCAGCTACTGCTGCTTTATCAGCTATTGGAGAAATTACTTTACCAGACTTAGCTGTAGAAACACTTTACACTAAAGATGGCTTACCAGTAGAGGTTTGGACACCTCGTGGTGGACGACGGATCCGAAGGACATCTTCCCTGTTAGATCTAAACAATCTGACACTTCTCTGATGGAACATGTTTGTAACTATCCAAGAGTCCCAAGTAGGCATTATGTAAGACCAAGAGGCAAAAGTAAGATCTCCAGGCAGAAATGTAAGACCTCAGGAATTGGGACATGTGACTTAGCTCCAGTACTACAAACCTCTGAGTTCATTAATTGTATCCAAGACCAGATAGCTCAGTGGTTAGAGCATCTTGGGATTTCACCAGTGGTCCTGGGTTCAATCCCCAGTCTGGTCACTTTTATTTATCATCATAACTTTAACATCCCCAACCATCCTCGCCTTCCCCAACCACAGCTACTCAAGCTGCTAAAGGAAAGGGAAGAGCTATTTCTCCATTATTCAAAAATCTCTCACATTCCCAAAACAATCCTACTCAGGGCCCAGAACCAACTGAACAGGTTCAGGACAAAGAACCTGACATTCCAGCTGATGAAGACCAGCCAGAGGATCCTACAATACATGGACCAGGTGGTGGACCCAGTGGACCCGATGGCCCTGGAGGACCAGGTCAACCCGGTGGACCTGGTGGACCAGGTAATTCAGGGAATAGTGGAGATGATGAATTTCCCATACCCGATTCTAGTCAATTCATGAATATTATGTCTAACTTTTCTAGTAACATCAACAACTTAGGAACAGTGTTGTCCACGATGAAATCCACGGATGACGCTGGAAATAAGACCAAACCTAAGGAGGCAGAAGTAATTGGCAGATTGGATCTGAGGAAGCTCCAAAGCTTTTTTGTTTCACTCACATTAGTCTTCAATGATCAACCAAAGTATTTCATGGAGACGAAGAAGGTCAACTACACCCTTTCTTACCTTTCAGGTACTGCCAGGCAGTGGTTCGAACCAGATATTCTGGATCCAGACTTACTTAATATGCCTGAGTGGACCTATTCATTTTCTGCGCTCGTCCGAGAGTTGCAGAAGCAGTTTGGGGTGTATGATATGCAGAGTGAAGCAGAAGGTAAAATAGGTAACATAGTGATGAAGGATTTGGATACCATCCGAAAATACAACAACACCTTCAACAGCCTTGCTTCGCTCACCAGATGGGACAAGAATGCGCTCCAATGGGCATATGAAAAAGGTGTCGCACCTCACCTTAAGGACAAAATGGCTTGGGTGCAAAAACCAAAAACTTTTGAGGAATATCGAGAGATTGTTCTGGAGATTGACAATCGTTATCGGCAACGGGAATTGGGAAAGAAAAGAGAATTGACAAAAAGCAGTGGAGGTAATAACAATAGTGGTAAATTCTCGGCCAAGAAAGGTGTTGAAGGTCAACCTGGCACAGTTGATGTTGCACACACTATTGCAGCAAATAGGCTGTCAGACAACAGTGTGTACTCCCGGACAGTAATGCTGTTGCTATGCACTGTTAATTACAAGGGTAGTGTTGTACTAGTGACCTTATAGATGCTAACAGTACTCCAACAAACACAGAAAGTGAATATTGATTTGATTCCTTTCTTCTGTAGTAGGAATAGGGGTTTGTTTGGTACTGTATATACGCAAAATGCATGAGGCGTGAAAAGGGGTGTCCACAATAGTGTGCCTATGCTAAAAGTAAGTGTGTAACATGTAAACTGAAGGAGAAATGAAAGAAAGAAGTGCTAACTACTGTTATAAGTACTGTAACTATCTACTAACTGTTGTAGCACTACAATGAACGATTGGGGAGTGTTCTAACACTACTATTGACAATTAGAGAGTGTTCTATCACTAAACCTAACAAAAGGATCCTCCAATCCTTCCCCTACCAACACTAACATCTCCACACCTTCCTTCAATAAACCCAACTCCAATGGACCTAAATTCAATCATAACAACAAATCCGGAGGACCTGATCAGCAAAAATCAACAGATAGCAGCAAGTTTGGACCTGATGGAAAGGTCACACCTGAGGAGAAGGAAAGAAGGAAGAAGTACAATCTGTGTGCTTTCTGTGGTGGGAAGCATAAGATTGAAGATTGTAACAAGCATAAGGCCGGAGATGCTAAAGGCTGCGCTACGGAAGTAGTGGCTATGGATCCGTCGGACCAACCATCCGAGGGTGTGAAAAAATAGTCTGCAACTCTTGTACTCTGGTATGAAGCGAGAGTTGTGTTGATCTAGTCCGTACCATTAAGGAGACCTATCTCAATGCTTCCGCTCTTTCACCTAACGAACATTCCTTAATTATTGATGTCATTACAGAAATTCCTCTTGATGAGGATCCGAAATCTTTTACTACTTTAAATTTTCCAACTTTATTAGATTCTGGTTCCACTAATTGTTTTATTGATTCACATTATGTACAATCAAACTCTATTCCTACTTCATCTATTTCTCCTATCAATCTTTGTTTGTTTGATGGTTCATTATCTTCTAAACCCATTTTGCAAACTACGACCTTACGCGTCCGGTTTCCATCCAATGAGCTGCTTCCACTTACATTTTGTGTAACTTCACTTGATTCATCTTGTAAACTGTTATGATCATGCACGGTCATAGGGATAAGTGTTGGATTGTGGACTATAAGTCTGCGGGATAAAAGACCAAACATTGGGATAAATCCCAGTGAGGGTTTGTCGAACCTACGGAGAGGTAGTCGGACGTTAATGCTACTATTAATAGTGTTCCTGTTATATGTATGCAGATCGCGGTAAGTCCGCGATCCCGCGATCCAATTCCCGCGTTTGCGGAGTATAACTCCGCGAGGGAATTGCCCATTATCTCTCCGGATCGAAATCCGATCCGTACTATACCTTTTATATCCATTCCTTTGTTCTTCCTCATGTTGACTAACCTATTTGGAGATAGTACATACGTGACCCTTACATAGAGTATGTATAAAGCCTTGATGTAGAATAGGTAGTCCTCAGCTTGAATATCGACTTAGATCTGCCCCTCTCCTTGTATCCAGGATGTTGTAAACGTCCTCGATGCATACTCAACACTGCTCCGACGATTGCGGGAGCGATGTCCGCGGTCCGGAGCTCCTACCCTTACCATTGGACACTCAACGTGTTGAGGACACTACCAATAGTAGTGTCAAGGTCCAATTACCATCCCCCTTACTCTGCGAACCGTTCCTCCCATCTGCGAGGGAATGATCCCCTCGTATGACCGTTAATCTCCGTGATCCTATCGCGGGAGTTTCCGCGGTTCCGGAGTCGCATGATCTTAACAGTTCCTGACACGCCGCTTTCTGAAAGCGAAGGTGAGGGTAATTCCAATCACGGGAGAACTCACGTGATCATACTTAGGGTGAGGTTGAGATTGAGCTCTATTTGAGATACACTGTCGAAGTGTGCTATCAAAGTCGATATTTAAACTAAGGACCAACTATTCTACTCTCATAGCTTTATACTGTAATCACTACCTAAGGGTTGCTAAGCAATAGTATCCTAGAATAGTATGGTCAAACATGTGGAGAATAACAGGGGTAAGTATAAAGGGAATGATATAAAAGGATATATAAAGAATCAGTTAAGGTGTGAGGGATATAAAAGTGAAGTGTAAAAGATTGCGGAGGTAAGCTCCGTGACGGAGGAAAGTAATGAAGTCAAATACCGGGAAAATGATTGTCAGGGCCGCGGGAGTTGAACTTGGCATGGTCATAACATAAAGCTGTTTTAGGATACAGTTTTTTGGCCCGCTACAATCCGTTGATTGACTGGGTTTCAAAAACGATTTCTTTCCAAGACACTAACCATTTTGATTCTATCCAGATATCTACTCCTTTCGCTTCCAAAATGGATCCACTGGAGACTCACTCAAGCTCAAGCTCTCGCTCGTTGCATTGCTCTCACTCTCATCGTACTCCTCATCCACTATTGGAAAAATTTCCTTTTGAACCTATTTATACTTACCCTTCTTTAGCACAAATGGCATCCCAACTAGATAACTCTGATATCAATATTGCACTCAACGGAGCCGTCGCAATCCATTGGGCATATAAAAAAGAAGGTATGGAACCTATGTTAATTCATGCGATGCCTTCAGAGGTACTCGCTCAAAGCTCTACTACGGAAACAAAATCTTCCAATATCACTAACATTTCTGAAGAGTATAAAGATTTTGCAGATGTTTTTGACGAAATTGCATCCAAGGAGCTTCCAGAACATAGACCTTATGACCTGAAGATTGAACTAGAAGATGGAAAGGAGCCACCGCTTGGACGAATCTACCTACTTTCACCAAAGGAGCTTGAAGCTCTTAGAGACTTCTTGGACAAACAACTCACCAATGGAGCCATACAACCATCCAACTCACCTCATGGCACACCCGTCCTTTTCGTTCCAAAAAAGGATGGATCACTCAGACTATGTGTGGACTTCAGAGGACTCAATGCTATTACCAAGAAGGATTGTTACCCCTTACCTTGTTGAAGGTCAATCTGGCACAGTTGATGTTGCACACACTGTTGCAGCAAGTAGGCTGTCAGACAACAACGTGTACTCCCGGACAGTAATGCTGTTGCTATGCACTGTTAATTACAAGGGTAGTGTTGTACTAGGGACCTTGTAGATGCTAACAGTACTCCAACAAACACAGAAAGTGAATATTGATTTGATACAGTAGGAATAGGGGTTTGTTTGGTACTGTATATATGCAAAATGCATGAGGCGTGAAAAGGGGTGTCCACAATTGTGCGCCTATGCTAAAGTAAGTGTGTAACATGTAAACTGAAGGAGAAATGAAAGAAAGAAGTGCTAACTACTGTTATAAGTACTGTAACTATCTGATAACTGTTGTAGCACTATAATGAACAATTGGGGAGTGTTCTAACACTACTATTAATGATTAGAGAGAGTATTCTATCACTAAACTTAACATACCTCTTATTTCAGATTTATTGAATGCTCCAAAAAAGGCCAAATATTACACCAAATTTAACCTTGCTCATGCTTATCACTTAGTATGTATTGCTGCTGGTGATGAATGGAAAACAACTTTCAGGACCCATTACGGATCCTTCAAATGGAAAGTTATGCCTTTTGGACTAACTAATGCTCCAGCCACTTTTCAATGGTTTGTCAATGATGTTCTAGCTGATCTACTTGATGTTTGTTGTATATGTTAAGTTTAGTGATAGAATACTCTCTCTAATCATTACTAGTAGTGTTAGAACACTCCCCAATTGTTCATTATAGTGCTACAACAGTTATTAGATAGTTACAGTAGTTATAACAGTAGTTAGCACTTCTTTCTTTCATTTCTCCTTCAGTTTACATGTTACACACTTACTTTTAGCATAGGCGCACAATTGTGGACACCCCTTTTCACGCCTCATGCATTTTGCATATATACAGTACCAAACAAACCCCTATTCCTACTGTAGAAAGAAGGAATCAAATCAATATTCACTTTCTGTGTTTGTTGGAGTACTGTTAGCATCTACAAGGTCACTAGTACAACACTACCTTTGTAATTAACAGTACATAGCAACAGCATTACTTGTCCGGGAGTACACACTGTTGTCTGACAGCCTATTTGCTGCAATAGTGTGTGCAACATCAACTGTGCCAGGTTGACCTTTAACATAAGTTTAGTGATAGAACACTTTCTAATCATCAATAGTAGTGTTAGAACACTCTCCAATTGTTCATTGTAGTGCTACAATAGTTATTAGATAGTTACAGTACTTATAACAGTAGTTGGCACTTCTTTCTCTCATTTCTCCTTCAGTTTACATGTTACACACTTACTTTTAGCATAGGCGCACAATTGTGGACACCCTTTTTCATGCCTCATGCATTTTGCGTGTATGCAGTACCAAACAAACCCCTATTCCTACTACAGGAAGAAGGAATCAAATCAATATTCACTTTCTGTGTTTGTTGGAGTACTGTTAGCATCTATGTTACGCCTGTGCCAGACCAATCGACCAACCTTCCGATTGAATCGATAGTCGATTCATTCTGATACTTAGGCCAGACCTTTCCGGTCAGTCTTCCGGTCAGATCGATCGTTGAATGCCTCCGGATCAATAATCGAGTACTTCCGAATCAACAATCGAATAATTCCGGATCAATAACCGAATGACTTGTTTGCATTTCCGGAGCTTTCGCATTCATTATCAGCTCCGTATCTTCGATTCTATACTCGATAGCTTCGGACAGGTTCGAAAGGTATTTGTCCGAGATTCCCACGCCCTTATTGTCTTATATTTCACCTTGGGTAAACCTTTATATTGCTTATTGTTCTTTATTCAACAATTAGACAATTTACTACTTAAGTACACTGTTTAGTATCGTTTCCCCAGCTTGAAATAAAAGTTACCTTCTATCCTCCTTCTATATTACGCTTAGTTACGTCCGGATCGACCAATCGGTTCTGTCCAACGCTCCGGAACTTCTTTCTTCTTTGCACTTCGCAGGGACACCCAGATAGCGTGTAGGGAGCGTTGCCGAAAGCTTCGCTGAAGTCCCATCTCACTTCCGAGGACCGTGTAGCCCTTTCGAGTACCTCCTTGTGTCGCAGCCACCGTTCCCACACTCGGAACTTCGTCCGGAGCCTCCGGAACCTCGATCATAATCCTTTCCGGTTGCACGGCCTTAACAATCTACAAGGTCCCTAGTACAACACTACCCTTGTAATTAACAGTGCATAGCAACAGTATTACTGTACGGGAGTACACACTGTTGTCTGACAGCCTATTTGCTGCAATACTGTGTGCAACATCAACTATGCCAGGTTGACCTTCAACAAATCTCGATGAGCTTCATTCATTCCTCCGTGACGGAATTGTTAATGCACAGAAAAAATACAAGGACCAAGCAGATCGCAAACACATTCCAGCTCCGGAATTCTTGATCAGTTCGATAATTGTACAGAGATATGATTTCAGACTGGCAACCATACATCCTACAGTTTCATTGTGCATAAGAGGAAGAAAATGGCTCAATATTCAACCTTTTAGGACAAGGAGTGTCTCGAGGAAAGCTTTCTCTTGGCAGATGAGAAAAAGTTGCCCATTTTGGGGTGCTCCTGATGGCTTGCTGTCACTGTATATTGGTCACTGAACCCCAAGAGTGTTGGAAGAAAAACCTACCAGAATCATCCCACGACTGCAAGGCATTTCCGCTACCATTTTGATGATCACCTTCTGAGGTTTAGACTCCACCTTGGGAACAACCTCCCATTTGATGTAAATGCTATCATCCGCCTCCTTCTCAACGACTTCCTTCACTTCAATAAATTCCTTCCCCTCTACAACCTTCTCTACCAAACCCAAGTTCTTGCCGCCTGCAACTTCTCCCATTTTTCTTGAGCCTCGCGCTTTGCAGCCGCAAGGAATGCTTGAAGCTCCGATTCCTCCTCATCGTGGACCGGGGTTGGTGAACGTTCTGGACAAGTAGGGGACGATGTGGGAGACATGAGAAAGAAACAAGTGTTGAAGTTCAACTTTCCCAGGGCTTCTTATATGCACTAGCTGATGTAATCACATGTGATAATTTGAAAACCAACATCACCTGACCAAACTCTCATGACATGACACTTTTTCAATACCTTCAGACTCTTTCGACTTAGGATTGGAATACTCAGGTATGGCTTTCGAGGGCAAAAGCCTAATTGGGGGATACTGTTACGATCATGCACACCAGTCATACACATCACAAAGAACACTTCATATCAAACTCACGCTACTCATTGAATGGAACACCTTGCACCAAACACACCATCATTGATGCTACCATTGATGCGACATATCAATGATACAGATCATAGTAGTTGCTTCCGTGATACTTATCCACCTATCCTCCTTATCCCGTCACCACTCCCTTACAACAGCTATGTACCATATCATGTTCCCTTTCCCTAGTCCACTACCTTCCTATCTGCACTTGTTATCTCTACTCTCAATTTGTCGTAACTACTTTAGGATACTCTGTAGTGACACTGGAGATAGCAGACTTAGATACGGTGTTCATATCAAAAAAAAAGTGTAAACGTCGTATGTCCGACGACACTCACGTTCAGACCAATGATATGAACACCGTATATTCGGGAGAGATACGAGGTAATCGTAGGGTAAGCTCGAGATGATGAGAGAAGAGAAAAGAAAAAGAAGAAGAAGGAAGTAAGTATGTGTCAGCCTATATATAGTGTGTTCCGGAGGATCCGGGCAGTCGGGAAGTCGGGCCTAAGCGCTGGGGCGCTTACATCCTCCCACGTTTCAAAAGGCGAACGCGCCTCGAGCAAGAAAGCACAAGTAGGACAAGAGCAAAAAAAAAAACAGAGGGAGGAAAATGCAGAATACCAATCAGGAATTAACATACATGTCTTCAGGCCCATTGCCACCGGCGGTAGCCCAATCGTCCAACGCAGCACAGTCACGTAACGATGCATAAGACAACCAGCGATCCTCGCTGGGAGGTTGACCCGACCAGCGCACCAAAAACTGCCAACCTCTGCCTCGTCTACGCGAGTCCAGAATGCGCTCGATAGTAAATTCTTCCAAGCCGTCCACAATAACAGGCGCAGGCCAAGCGTGTTTTCGTCCGGGGAACAAGGTATCATCGTTCGGAGTCCATCGTTTGAGCTGGTCCACATAGAAGGAAGGGAAGAGGTTAGGCTGGGAAGGGATATCCAAGGTGTAGTGTGACGTCTCGGGATAAGCCTTGACAATCTCATAAGGCCATCGAAACGCGGGAAAAATTTGGCCACGCGCTTCTCTCCCGCCTTCTTATAGGCTTGGCGGCGGTGTAGCGTGGAGAGCAAGACAAGGTCCCCACCTGAAAGACCTCGCACGGTCCGCGCGACTTATCAGCGTGGAAACACTGTAATACCTTAGCACAATACAGATTATCGCGGGCCTCCAGCTCGAGATTTGACAATCGGTTCAGAAAATCGTTTGCGGCCCTAGGATCCGTGTCTGGGCGATTCTTGGTCACTCTACCAGTGGCACAAGCGGCGGGATGACGCGAGGCGAGCGTCCGTAACGTAGTTGGAACATGGATAAGCCGTGGATGAGTTGACGGAATTCATAATGTCAAAGCAAATTTTTGGAATCGCAGATACCCAACCTTTCTGATTACGTTCGACGTGGAAACGTATTGCCTGGTTAACGGTCTTGTTGGAACGTTCACTGGCACCGTCCGTTTCAGGGTGAAAAGAAGAGGACATCTTTAATTTTACTCCGGTTAGTTGGCATAGTTGTCCCCAAAATTTGGAGACAAACAGCTTGTCGCGGTCCGAGACAATGTCCAGCGGCAGACCATTATCACAATACCAAGTGTCGAAGAAAAGCTTCGCAAATTGTGCCGCTGAGATGTCCAGAGTAGTGTATGTGGTAGTAGGCAGACACCTTAGTTTTAATATCGAATTGGTACAACTCCAATATCATCCTCAACCTACTATCTCCCTACAACCTCGTTTGACCCTGTTGATCTTCAGTTGATACTATCTCAATCTCGAATGAACTTAACACGGACCGCACAGCATAGCGAGGATATTGTCAATAGCAGTATCAAAGGTCCACTCGACTTGCACACTCCTAACAGTACCGGGGCACAGGAGTTGCTGATTAGTTTTCCAAGTCCATGGAAGCCGTCTCTGCAGCTTGGCCTTGAGTCTCATGGGCCTTCTTCCACTCGCAATCTTCAAACCTATGCTTACCGCCACAGAAACCACAAAGTCCTAGTTTCTTCCAATGCTCCACCTCGCTCGGGAGGAGTTTGCTGTCCAATCCTAGGTTGGCAGCAATTGACAATTGAGTTGATGCTGAGCTCGTTGATGAAGACAAGGGATTGCCCCCACTAGGCTTACCTTGTTTTCCCGATCCTTTTGTAGCTGCAAAGGAAGGTGATGGTGAAGAACTTGGCAGGTTCTTTGAGAAGGTAGTCGGCACCTTCGAGAATGATTGAGAATGAAGTTGCAACTGAAGAATGGGCATTTTCATGTTTCCGCTCTTCTTCCCATCTCCAGTACTGGTTGTCCATGTGAAGGACTTCATTCCGGTAGTCCACAAGAGTAGTGGGCTCTAGTAGATGGGCCATTTTGTCTTTTATGTGGCTTGCCAAGCCGCATTGATATGCCCATTTAAGGGTTTGCAAGTCCCAGTTTGTAGACACCACGAGAGTGTTGAAGCGGATGTTGTAATTCCACACGTTGCCGGATCCCTTCATCTGCAACCTCCCAAGTTTGTCTTTGGTTTCACTCTGAGCATTGTACATACCAAAATTGTCCTGCAATTCCTTCACTAACAACGCGAAGGAGGACATCCAGGCTGGCATTGCCAAGAGGTTTGGATCCAAAATGTGTTAAGTTTAGTGATAGATCACTCTCTCTCTAATTGTTAATAGTAGTGTTAGAACATTCCCAATTGTTCATTATAGTGCTACAACAGTTATTAGATAGCTACAGTACTTATAACAGTAGTTAGAACTTCTTTCTTTCATTTCTCCTTCAGTTTACATGTTACAAACTTACTTTTAGCATAGGCACACAATTGTGGACACCCTTTTTCAAGCCTCATGCATTTTGCATATATACAGTACCAAACAAACCCCTATTCCTACTGTAGAAAGAAGGAATCAAATCAATATTCATTTTCTGTGTTTGTTGGAGTACTGTTAGCATCTACAAGGTCACTAGTACAACACTACCTTTGTAATTAATAGTGCATAACAACAGCATTACTGTCCGGGAGTACACACTGTTGTCTGACAGCCTACTTGCTGCAATAGTGTGTGCAACATCAACTGTGCCAGGTTGACCTTCAACAGACGGGTAGGGACAGATTTTGGATCCATTGGTTGGCCATGGACTGGTGCAGGAGTAGCACTTCCAAAGTGATTCAAAAGCTAAAAAAAAAAGATGAGTAAAAAATTACTACATCCAAGTTCACTATACTCACAGCTCCACTTCCAGGTCCACCTGGCATTACAGGATGCCCTACTTGCTGTTGTGGATGAGGTAGTCCTGGAGGAGGAAAAAAGTAGCCATATGGGGTTGTGCGCTGACATATGGCTGGTGAGTAGCATGACTGTCATGCGCAGGTGTTTTGGGATGAGCTGAGGTCTCGTTGGGTTTGGGAGAAGACATAGTGTTGTAGTGTGTTTGAGTTTTGGAGTTTTTGATGCTGGAGGTACCACAAAAAGTTTTTGCTGTAAGATTAAATGATCAAGAGGCCAGGGCCTTGTAAGCTTGAAGCCACGGCCCACTCTAATTTCAATATTCCAATATTTCAACTGTACTCTTCATTGCTTTCTTCATTCTACTGCATTAAACTCAACTCAATACCACTATACGAGCTATATTCATGACTTAGATGGAGGATTGAGCACATACTAAATGGTCCAAACATTGGTGGGAAGATCATTTCACATTGATAGCCGGCTCGCCTAAGGAAAAATACAGTGCAATTCCATCTACAAGAGGGTCCCGACCCTCTTGTACTATGGGTCACAGGGTTCTTCCGATATCTTGAATATTGTGAATAGTGTTTCGATCTTTTGAGTAATTTGAAATCTGAGTAGACAGTCTTGTTTAGAATCATCCTAAGATTGTATTTCTTCTTACATGTTAGAGCAGATAAGGCATACTCAGAGTGTCGGGTCATGACCGAGCAAAAACAGGTACTTCCACATCTTGGGTCACACAAGGTCACATCAATGCTGCTGCTCGGCACTTCGGTATGCTCCATCTGATGTTTTGGCTTGTTTGGTTTGCTTGGTGGTGAGTAAGGCGCAGAGGATTGCCAAGAGGCCACAGCATGAGGCTGGATCAAATATTGTCACGTCGCATACCCTCTTCACTTCATCTGCTTGTCAAATCTCTACATCACACTGGATTGCTCCAAAAATTGGTGTGCTAGTCTTTTAGAACCATAGCTCGATGCCCATGCTATTTTTACAGTAATCTACTAGCTCTTCATATGTTCCCTGACATTTCAATCTAAAGTCACACTTGTATTTTGAAGGTTTTTGGTCTTGTACATACACATTGCCCAAATACACTCACTTTGTGTAGGACGATATGTTTATTGAGGACCTAAGAAGCACTACATAAAAAGTCCAAGGGCATTTACTAACCTATAACATTCAAAATATAACATTTTCTAAAATGCAGAAGTACCCTGGCTACGGAAGAACCCTGTGACCCATAGTAGATTCAAGGATTTTGAAGAACCTCAAAATTTGAAATTTCATGATGCGACTTGATGCCGCTGTCCGGCCAACCTCGCTTAAGGTTCATGTAACAATTAATGAGGCTTTTAGAAATGAAAAATCGTTACGGTAAGGCCCTGTTCAGCAACGAAATGATACCCGTCATTTTGAAATGAAATTCCCTATTATAGAAGTTTCAGTTCGCACCAGTTTGATGTGTGATTTTGCGTGATTTTCTGTGACTTTCTGTGACAATGTGGTTTGTACACATTCACACACCGGGTGCAAGAAAGAAACAGGGACCCAGAAGCACATTTGACTCAAATGTTCAATTTTTTGGATCGTGGTCATTTTTCAGATCGGGGTTCGCGTCTGTATTCCATTGTGCTGGCTCTTCCTTTCTCTTTCTTCAGGGCCAAGTTTTAGGCTGATTTTTTAGGGCTGATATGCTCCATCATTGAAAGAGGCCAGTGGCTCAGGAGGCTCAGACATGCAGCAAAAAAAAAGTTGATTGAACGCGCGGACAAAGTACGATGTTACAGGAATGGGCCGAGCGGAAGTCACATCAGGTCACGAAATGTTGAAATGACCATCATTTCGTTGCTGAACAGGGCCTTAAGAAGTCTTTCCCTTGTTTCTTCCAACGTTTCCAACACCGAAAACTCGCTTCATGTACTATACTCAAGCCCTTCAAATCCGCCAAAACCTTCGAAATCTAAAAACGCTTCTCCATCCTCGAAATTCCTTATGACGAGTGCTTCAATGATGAGGCGCGGTTGGTCTTCGTCCTTTCCATCTCCTGGGCTCTCACCAGTGGCTTCAGAGAAAAAGGAAACAACTAGATTAGAGTGTGAACGCATTCAATTTCAAAATAGGGACTAACTTCGTGTTCTTCCAATTCCTGGGCGGTCTTCTCTATTTGCCTCATCATGATGGCGAACATGGGTACCAATAGCTTGATATTGATTCTGATATCCGTTTAGCCGCATGAATGAGCGGTGATCTTCATTCTTCTGATTTGTGCTCGCTCCCATTTGGACTTCCACCTTAACCTCAGTGCTCGTATGAATGTCAGCTCGACCTCTGTCGTCGACATCCATTTGCACAACATTAGCGTCTGCGACTACTATATGACCGTGAGTGTGATCAATGTTCGTCTCCGTATTGATATCTAGAGTCGTCGACACAACTGCGTCGCCATCAACACCATCATTGACGTTCGAAGTGTTTACACCAAAGACAAAGTCGTCTGATGAAGTGACTCCAGGGGGAGCACGAGTATCCTCGCTTAGTTCAGCTTCAGCTTTCTTCATCTGAACAGCTAGCATCTTCTCGTCCCTAGTCTTCTCTGCCCTTCGACGATCTCTGGCTTCTCTCCTGGTTCCTCTACCGACCCGTGTTACCTTCATGACAGTGTGAGGTGGAGCAAGCTCGTTGACATGTCCGTTGATGTCGGTTTGTGTTTGGAATTCATCGACATTGCAGGAGGATATGTGAGGTGAAATGGTATCAGAAGAACGAGTGGAATGGCTCGAGCTTGAGCTCGAGCTTATATTGCGAACACTGTGAGTTTGTGCAAGTTTTCGAGCATATTTATGGGTTTGCGTACGAGTACGTGTACCCCCGACTCCATTCGGCTGATGCATAGTCATCAGTATGAATTTGCAAAATATTTTTTTCAAGTACTGACTTGGTGATGAACATGTTCAGCACGATGTGTGTTACTATCTTCCTTGTCAACGTGAGCATGATCTGCGCTCGTCAAGCTCAATACTTGTCGATTGAGCTCATATTTCTTTCTTCCTTGCTCTTTTCTCTCCTTCTTCAATTTGCGGTGGTATTTCGCGCCGGCCTTATCATCAGGCCAAGCCAATACAGAGTCATTCGAAGAAGACGTCGGGGAGTTCGAGGAGGATGAAGACACTGTGTTTCCAGTCCTGATCCTCGTTCGGACTTTGACAGGGTTCCGCTGGAACACATCATAGATATGTAGGTTACCCAGCACACTAGGTGCAGGTGCAGTTTCAGAGTCCTGATTGAGATTTTCAAGGGTATCTAAAGTGAGGGGTCCAGGAACGTCGCATTCAACGACCCGAGTACCTTCGGCACCTCTTCCAAGCTTTATCTGTCTAACAACCCATACTCTCGCTCCGAGCTCGCTCGCCATTTCGCCCAAGACATCGATTGTCTCCTCCATATCCTTCTTCCCTAGTCCAACAAGCTCTCCATCATCGCCTACTCCGAGCTCGTACAAAGCTCTGCCGCCACCCTCGAGTAGCCGCCATTTTAGCTGGGTGACGAGGCGAGTGAATCGGGCGGGAGATGGGTGAAGAAGCCGAAGTTTATATTCTATTGAGCCGTAGTCATTTTCGGGAGGAAGTGAGGGGAGAAAAGCGGGGATGATCTTTTTCTGGTTGGATTGAGAGGAAAAGGTGGAAAGAGGAGGCGTATATCGGGCATCGTACCAAGGTTCGATCTCGCCGGCCAATAGAGAAGGAGTTTGACTGTTGGTTGGAGTGCTAGTCCTGGACAATTCGATAATAGATTCCCAAGGACTAGGTACCCTGGGGCTTTCAGATTCGTCTTCTCCAAACATTGTGTGTTTATTCTGTAAGTGCTTCTTCGCGATATATAAGTACGAGTAAGTGGGTATCTTGTTGTCTCTTGTGTCTGGTATCTTCGTAGAATTGAATCGGTAAAGGATTGTTCAGAAGTATTCAACCACGTATTCGAGGTATCATTGCGTTTGTTCCAAGCGATAGCAGAGTTTTCAAAGGTGTATTCAACAATCCTGCATGTTCCTAAGTAAAATTCAGATATAAGCTGATGGAACGAATTCATACGCACAATAACTTTGAACGCCAAGGAGTAAAAGGACAAGTCACAAACCGTCACAAATTGAAAACGTCAATCCGATCCGAGTCATTTCCTGGGCGCTTATTAGGCGATTATGCGTTGCCGACGCTACCAGTCGAAGCAATGCAACTTTCAGTGTGGAGGTTGACGTGCTTGTTGCATAGGAAGGACCACAGCTAACGTACTCAATCTAACCCAGTTTGCAGTGGTCCAATGAACATAGGCTTGAGGCCCGTATATTTGAATACATTCAGCTTCAATGTTCTGGAACACAACAGTTCACTGTACTCAAGTAAAGAAAGGAACGGAAGAGGAACAATGCATCCTAATTCCCTACATCCTGTTCCCCATCTTTATCTCCATTATGCTCCCCTTCATGCACACCAGTTGCCTCCGAATTTGCCTGGGTACAATCCTCACCTTCTTTATGGTTTTCAGATACCGCTCCTTCTTGCAAAGGTCCCTCGGCATCTGTAGACTCCAGGATGGTCGGTTCAGAAAGGGAGGTGGGCTCTTCGATTGCAAGTACACTTGTATCCAATGCTTTTTCCTGATTCTCTCCGCTCTTCTGCATCGTCTCTGCAGGTACACTCATATCCAATGCATTTTCCTCATTCTCTCCGCTCGTTTGCATCGCCTCAGGTTCATTAGCATCCACTTTGGCCTTGTTCTCCGAAAAAGTGTCCGGTACGTTTGTATATTTCTCCTCAACTGGTGGCGAGACTTCGACGTGCTGCTCAGCCTGCTCAAAAACATCAGCAACATCTTCCCCCGTAACCTCCGGTCTCACATCCACTGCAACTGAGTCTGAAGGCGCAGTCGAGGACGAAGGTGTTACCTCTGGTTCTGCCTCTTCTCTTTGCAGTTCTTCCACCAATTGGGCTACTTCTGTTTCTTCGGGCATGGGGACCACTGGTTCTATAGGCGGAACTTCCTCTGGTTCAGAAGATTCCAACTGTGACCTTGAAATGAATTCCGACGACGAGTCTTCAGAAGATGATGACTCGACTGGCGTATGTGATTCGGACAGTGCAGCAGGAGCTAAAGTGTCTGACGACTCGACGGGGTCGACAGGGTCGACAGGAATGGGTCCGGAGCTTGTAGATGTCGATGGGGTAGTTTGCAACGGCGCAAACGCAGTAGCTAGCTCCACTTGAGCTCTCCCACCAGGCGACTTGCTCAACTCGTCCACGAGCGCACTCGCTTCACTAAATACCATCGTGTCCGTTCTGTTCCTACCGTACTTTCTCGCAGAACCAGCGGGACTACCCGAATTGGAGCCATGGAAAGAGATGCTGGTGGTCGTCTGTCCAGCGCCAGCATTATTGTTATCGAGAATGATATTCACTGGCTTACCCTGACTACCAAACTCTCCTCCATCCTCTTCATTGAATCTGGGATGGACATCAAAATCAACCGCGGCAGCCTCTAGCCTTGGTTGATTTACTCCATCCTCCCTCCTTCCTGGATCGTCATCCCTACTCAAATCGTTCTCCCTTCCCATACTCGGGATGACCAAAAACTCCTTCGGGACGAGCGCCCACCTCCCCACCATTTCTTCAAACCTTCTATACAAGCTACTCTCGGCCTCGGCCTGCTCAAACAGCTCTCGATGATGGAAATATGCATGCGCGAAAACACGCCCCAGTCTCCTTGCCAAACTTGAGAAATGTCTAACACTGGGAGTGGGGATAGAAAGTCTTGAAGGAAAAGCACGGGGAGAGTTGAGGAGAGCAGTGGCGGAGTCAATAGTGTGGAGGATGTAGTCAATAGCACAACAGGGTTCCATTATCATTACGCCTCCGGCGATGGCACCATCGGAAGATGACGAGGACGAATGGGACGTAGACTCATTGCCATGAGCAACACAAAGATAAAGCCATTCGCCAGCTTTCATCTCTGGACAAGTTTGTCGGGTACATTCGGTTTGTAGAGCGGTGATTAGCGGATGTGTGAGGTCTTGTGCAAGTCGGCTAAGGACCAAAGATTAGCATGTAATTCACTGTAGCGCGTGGTGCTCACCGTAGTTGTTCATAAATCCAGCAGTTCTCGTCGACTCCCTTCCCATCCTCTTTACCCGGTACACTTGGTATACTCACAATCTTGTCGACATCATGCACGTCTCTTCTAATCACCAAAGAAATGTACTCTTGCAGCTGGAACGCGCTATCGAGTGAGCTGAGGGCCGGAAGTGGTTGTTCGCCCTCAGTGGTGTCTGTCGGTACGGCGTGAGGACCAGTTCCGTAGAATACATCTATGCGTGAACCACGCATTGGCCTTGAGATGGGGGAAGAAATAGGAAGAGCACGAAATGGCTCCGCGATTGTCATTTCTCTTGAGAGCCACTGACCGTATCACCCTTGTTTCGAGTAGGATTGTCACGGAAGAATCGATTCAGACTTGGTGAAAAGTTGGCCCGTCGTTGAAGGCAAATGATGAATTATTGCCGTTTTCGAAATAGTTGGCGGGACTGCTCTCACGCTTGAATTTCTGTTGAAACGCTGCCAAACTTCGGTGAGCGATATCTCAACAAATACTGCACGGATTCCTTAGGAATTAATTGCGTTGGGGAGCGGTAAGCGATGCGGAGGTCGCCCCATAGTTAGATTTGCAAAATTCAAAAAATTCCGCACCCTCACTCTAACCACCTCACTTGACCTTGTATGATGTTTAGCACTTCTTCAAAGCACTGCAGAGCATTGTAAAGTAGTAAATATATTTTATTAGTCTATATGCAGGGTGCCCCATGGTAAGAATATAATATTTGAGGCTGTAGAGAGAGAATTTCAGCGCCAGAGTTTGTTTCTTCTTGTCGCTATCGACGAATCCTCTGAGTCTCTCTGCACATTGCTTTTCTTCATCTCTATTGTTTGTCATCTCTGCCTCTGTTTCTGCTACTTCAATTTGGGAGGAAAAAAGTTCCGGTTTGGGATATCGCTTTGAAGATGTAGTAGAGAGAGGAAGGGCTGGTAGCGCACTCTGTGCTACAGTCCTAGCACTTTTTCGGGAGCCTGTGGTGCGCTCCATAGCAGGCTGTTGAGCTTGGGCATTTTTACTGTTACCCATGTCGCGAGTCACAAGTGAGAGTAAAAGATACAAATCAACAACTTTGGCACCAAAATGCTCTCTCTACTGCCTCAAATCTTGTGTTTCTGAAATGGGGCACCCTACATATAGACCAATAGAATATATTCATTGATTTGCAATTCTCTGAAGTGCTTCGAAGAAGTGCTAAAACATAGCACAAGGTCGAGAGAGGTGGTCAGACTGAAGGTGCGGAACTTTCTGAAAATTGCAAATCTAATTATGGGGCGACCTTCGCATTGCTTACCGCTCCCCAACGCAATCAATACCTAAGGAATCCGTGCAGTATCTGCTGAGATATCGCTCACCGAAGTTTGGCAGCGTTTCAACAGAAATTCAAGCGTGAGAGCGGTCCCGCCAACTATTTCGAAAACGGCAATAAGTAAGCGCCGAGTTTTCGTTCACCTATAGGCCTCACTCACAATTTAGAGAAAAAATACATCGAGCGTATTTTCATGCAGAAACTGAGTATTTCATCGTATATTTCATTATGTTGTAAATTAGATATGAAAGATAATATTTTAGACCACTTGAAAGTACAAAGGAAAAACTGAATATCGGTAAGCATATCTACTGAGTGGAAATGTTAGACAAAATCTTAGCTATCTACAAGTACAATTTGCGGGCTGAAATGTACACTTTCTTATGAGATCATTTTTCATCATTTAATATACAGTGTACTTGAAAAGTGTACTTTGTACTCCATTTGTGTACTTTTTCACACATTTTTACTTTCAATTTATACTTTTATGCCCACTGAGTGCCAAAGATGCTGTTACGATCATGCTAGCTCAGGTATGAGTCCTGCATCTTCGCTATCATCTCGCATCCCTTCGCCGATGCTTTCGCTACTTCGCTACTTCGTATCTTCGCATCGCACCTTCGCATCTTCGCATCTTCGTATCATCGGATCACCTTATCCGTTATCTATCATCTGACACTTGTTCCATATGGTTTATTGTCTTTTCTACTGAATAGAATAATTACTATAAGTACTGTAGTCCACTGTACTTGCCTCCTTAGTTTCGAAATCGACATAGATTGTCTATCTCCTATCCTGCACACTCTGAGACTTAGTTCAAAGTCTTCTAGCTATCTTCATTGCTGTGCTATACGTCGCCGAGACTTTAGTCATCGCTATCGCGTTGCACGTCTCGCGTCGTCTTGTTCATTCTTGTATTATCTCCGCTAGCACTCCGAGGACTGAAAGGAGCAAGGGTGTTGCTAATAGCTTCGCCGAGTCCTATCCCGTTCATTAGGAGATCTCGCAAGTACCTGAGGGTATCTTGCACGATCTTAACAGATGCATAGTAACTGGGTGTACTTGATGCGTGTGTCAAAGACCAAGTGCACACCTGACTGTTGGGTATACTTTTGGATTCCATTGGGTGTACTGCTGGCTTTGATTGGATGTACTTCTGGCCCTGATTCTAACGGCCCCTATAATCCCTTATCTATATCTTATCTAGAATACATCAAGTCTCATGATGAACTATACAGTTCATTGCACCTATGAAATCAGACATTATATCATAATCTTACTACAGACCTTTTTTTACCTGTGAACATATCATAGTAAGTTCAATCCAAGAGACTCATTGTGTTCATATTGTGTGAATTTGAGTCTATCTAACAAGTGCTGACAAGTAGCGGAGGGAAAGAAGAGATAGGGTTAAGGTTATATCACATGAAAATACATACAGCGGTGCCAAATGCAAGGCAATTTCCATTTTGGGCGATGGGACGACATCACATGTCCAACACAATCTATGTGGACACAATGAATGGCTGATAAATGAATGGCAAGTTGATATAGAGTGGAGCACTCAAGCACCCAGGTGTAAGGCCAGAGAAGTAGATACAAGATGTAATCCAAACTGAAAAGTACGTAGATGTCAGTTGATTTTCCGATGAAAAATGATGTTATACTTTCTGCCTACATTTTAGCACGAATGAAACCAACAATTTCCTATGACCTGAAAGAACATTATTAGAGCCAGTTTGGCGGCGAATTTAGAGTCAGTTCGGCAACCGGAATCCCGATTTTGCCCGGATTTTGCTAGGCTTTGCTGGCGATTATTTTACGCGTCGTCCTGTCCTTAACTACACGCTCTTCACTGTACTTCACTATTTTACATCCCAATGGACAACAATCCTGATCCAGAAATCCTACCACTGCTGCTAGGTGGCACAGAAAGCTCAAAATCCATACCTGTCACTACCAAGCTCACCATTAAAATCACTCCAAAAACTCGGTCTGACAGCGCAAAAAAAGGCAGTGAAATGCATCAACGACCACCTGACTCTGTACCAGAAACTCTGAAAAGACATACAATTCCAGGAGCAGAAGCAGCACCAACAAAAGCAGTCTGGACTGATACAGATACATTCGGTCTGTTGGAGTTCTTGATAGACAACAAGGCACGGGCTGGTGATGGGGGGAGCTATCCCATGATGGTCTACAATGAAGCAGCTATTGAATGCAATAAGCTTCATTCTCAAGGAGCAAAGAAGACAGGGACATTGTGTAAAAACAAGTTCTCCACAGTACGTGACATGACTTTTAATACATTGGATATCAGCTCATTCAATCTCATAGTTCCTTCATCCTATATTCAAGACATGTCTCACTATTGATGCGTGCTCTGGCTTGGGTGGTTTTGACACCAAAACTGGTGCTCATGTCACGCCCGAGTCAGAGAGTGTATGGGAAGACCTTGTCAAGAAGAATCCCACTGTTGCTCAATTCAAACACAAGGGATAGCCGTTCTGGGATAAGATGAAAGAGATCCTGGGCTCACCTCCCCCTCGTGACCATCATGTCTTCCGGGCAAGCCAGACCCCTCGTGAGGCTACTCCTCCACCTGATGCACCACAGTCTCTGTACTGGGACATTGAAGATCCTAATGCAAACCTACTTGATGGTTCCCAGGTATGTTTACTGAAAATGTGGTTTCATTGCTGATGCTGTTCAATTCTAGGACACTATTGATAGTGGTTTGCAGTCTGAGGATGACATAATCAATGACAACGAGGTTTATCCTTTCAATCTGCATCAGGATATCATACTAATCTACTTGTAGCCTCAGACTCCAAAAACTCAACTAGCAGTTTGGGCCAGCAAGAAACGGGAAGCTACGGGACCTCCACCCTCTACTGCAAAAAAGCCCCGTTTAAGTGGCGGTGCACTAGCGATTGACAGAATCAGCTCATCAATGGACCACTTTACCAATGCGATGACTGACGTATTTGCCCTGGAAACCACTGCTCAGTCTCAGGCATTGACCTCAGGCCCTGCAGCTGCCAGTGCTGGGACTCCTCGAAGTAATCGTCAAGCACTTGCACTTGCGCAAATTCAAGAAGAAGAGCTTACAGCTGAAGAATGTATTGATCTTGTGGAGATGTTTGAACGGGACAGTACACTGGTAGAATCATATCTTGCACTTACTGTACCAAAGTTGAGAGAGACCTGGATCAAGCGGAAGTTGGTTGCATTCTATAGAGATTCACTTGATAGTCATTAGGTATTTAGACTACTCCAGTCCATCACTCTCGTGTGTACGCAGTACCTCTTGATAGCTGTTCCACATAGCTTCTGCAATATCATCTCGACGTTTCTCTGCTTGTGCTTTTTCTGCATTTGAAATAACTCCTACAACCAGGTCACCCTGTGAGCCAGTGAGAGGATGGACATATCCAGGAGCAGGATCCCATGCATTCTCGAAGTAGTGGATATCAGTATCATCATTTTTCATGATGAAATTGTGGACAGCAGCTAATCCAGGTGGAATTCGAGCCTGTATGCCCATATCATACTGCGGGGCATGAACAAGGATAGTCCAACGCTTCTTGACTACACCAAATATGCGCTCAACACAATTGCGAGCTGAGGCATGCTGGAGATTGAACAACTCTTCACGATTTGCTGGCCTTTGAAAGTCAAGCCAATTATGAAACAATCCCATCCATATAGTATATGAAGACTCACCGCACAGCAGCCCGGCCCCATTCAGCAAGATGATACCGCACACCTCGATATGGGACAAGAAGAGTGTCACAGTGACCAAACCCTGCATCGGCAAGATAGTACTTTCCCATAGGAACAGGAAAGTCAGTATGGCAAGCACGGTCATACATGTAGGCATCAGCAGTAGAACCTTCATGTCCACTGACAAAGTATAGGAACCGGAGATCCAAAGAGCAGCATGCAAGACAGTTTTGGCTCAGAAAGCCTTTGCGGTTCTGTGCGGCTTGTCGTTCTTCTGCAGATGGAGTGCAGTGGATGTGAGTTCCATCAATTGCACCGACTGCATCTTTGAAAAATGGCCAGAACTTGGGATTTGAATGCAGGATTGTATCTGGAGGGTCCTCATTGGTTGGAAGGACAACAAAATGCGAGTAGAATGGGTCTGAGGATATAGTGTGTTGAAGGTCAACCTGGCACAGTTGATGTTGCACACACTATTGCAGCAAGTAGGCTGTCAGACAACAATGTGTACTCCCGGACAGTAATGCAGTTGCTATGCACTGTTAATTACAAGGGTAGTGTTGTACTAGGGACCTTGTAGATGCTAACAGTACTCCAACAAACACTGAAAGTGAATATTGATTTGATTCCTTCTTTCTACAGTAGGAATAGGGGTTTGTTTGGTACTGTATATACGCAAAACGCATGAGGCGTGAAAAGAGGTGTCCACAATTGTGCGCCTATGCTAAAAGTAAGTGTGTAACATGTAAACTGAAGGAGAAATGAAAGAAAGAAGTGCTAACTACTGTTATAACTACTGTAACTATCTAATAACTGTTGTAGCACTATAATGAATAATTGGGGAGTGTTCTAGCACTACTATTGACGATTAGAGAGAGTGTTCTATCACTAAACTTAACACAGTGAACAGCACTTCTCGAAAGTACCTGTAGCAACCAAAACTTCAGTACTATATCTTTGGGTATCAAGGAAAATTGAACTTTACTTGGATATAGTCTCATTGGAGCGTTGAAATCTCTCACCAACATGTCGTATAGACAGACCAGTGACTCATGTGTAGAAAAAAATGGCTGCTTTCTCGTCCAATTTGACATATCGAGAGTCTGATAGCCCACATAACTGCAGTTCAAATACAAATGCAGTGAAGACATGTACACACATTCCAAGCTCAGTATATATCCGGTCTGGATGTCCCACAAGCAATTCCTGTACCCATTGTGCACCAGAAAGCTTTGATGTGTGATATTCCTGAGCCCAGTATCCTGGTGTTGCATATAGGACTGCTGTGAAGGCAACAGCAACAAATTAGTAGTATGTGATGGCAAGTATTCTTCGTATACGTGGATGATTAGGTGGGAGAGGCATTTAGAGCAACAACGATGTAAAAAATTGCGCGGTATCTACAGTACTGGTATGGTAACTATGCTAACAAAACGCTGGCAAAATCTGGGCAAAATCCAGATTCCGGTTGCCGGACTGACTCTTAGATTTATGATTTATGATTTAGATTTACTTTATGGCTGTGCAAAATTGCCAAATTTGGATGTGTGACAGCGCACTTGTGCGCTTATTTACGTTTTCTCTTCTCTCTTCTCTCTGTTAGAAAATCACAAGTGACCTTGAAACAGGAAGGAAATAAATGTTGACACTAGCTGGGATTGAACCAGCGACCACACAGTACTCTAGACTGGTGCTCTAACCAACTGAGCTATAGTGCCATTGGTAAGAGTATGGATGTTAAGCCACATATCACTATAAGGATGGTTAGTCACTCAACTAGTCCAAATTCATGTTGTACTGAAGCTGGTTAGACTTAGTACTAGAATTATATAACCAGGGTCCAATTGCTAATGCCAACACTCTCCACCATGGATCTGCCTGTAGATGATGATGATAACAATTTTCAGCGCACAATCCTGTTAGATCTAATCAATCTGACACTTCTCTGATGGAACATGTTTGTAACTATCCAAGAGTCCCAAATAGGCATTATGTAAGACCAAGAGGCAAAAGTAAGACCTCCAGGCAGAAATGTAAGACCTCAGTAATTGGGACATGTGACTTGGCTCCAGTACTACAAACCTCTGAGTTCATTAATTGTACCCAAGACCAGATAGCTCAGTGGTTAGAGCATCTTGGGATTTCACCAGTGGTCCTGGGTTCAATCCCCAGTCTGGTCACTTTTACAGTATTTGTCATCATAACTTTATCAAATCCTTGTTATAGCTGCAGTTCTGCAGTATGTTGTCCTTGGATTATGTCAGTTCATTGCTCCACATTACTGCAAAGAGCCAATGCATGACTCTGCTCTATCTGGGCGTGCATGGCTCAATGAACTCCTTGTAGGCCACCCCAGTGTTTTCCACATCTGCTTTGGCATGAACAAACATGTCTTCCTTGCTTTGGTTATTCAACTCTGCCTCTTGGGTGCCAAATGCACATATCTTTCTTGATGAAGCACTTGCAATCTTTTTGTACACCTGTGTGATGGGACTTTTGTGGATTCAAGGCCGGAATGATTTCGGAGACGGCCGGGAGAAGGGTCACCGGGATGGCAGATTCTTCACTGGATCCAAAGTTCACAGTGAGTGCAGGGAAGAAAGGGCGGGAAAAAGTCCCTGTATTCATGCTACCCAGGCTGTATATAACATAAACAGAATATCAAATATATCAAGGCTGTACTTATCATAACTATGGGAATAATAGCCGTGGCCAAAACAACCGTTGGCTCTCTTATCTTGACAACTCTCAGCGGACCATGTTGCAGTGCGGTTCCAGCATAGCAAGTCTACCATTTCTGAGTATAGTCAATTATTCTTATCATATTTTATCTAACTGATTTACTGATAGACATTTTCGGACTATGGTCACATTTTTGACTTCTGCGACATTTTATAACCGCTTTGTGCAACTGCGTAATGAAGATCCAATTGCAACTGAGATATGGTATAATCCCAAATTCTGGCCATATTTTGTTTTCACCTCCTGATTCTTGACCAAGTAAGCAGTACACTCATTCAAAGCAGCTTTTGTTGGATTTCCACCTTGCCCAAGTTTTCCATGATTTTCAGCATTAAAAAAGAACTGAATAACTGCACCAGTGTCTTCAGGGTTGGACCAGTCAGCATCACTGACCCCATGACCCATTTTAAGAGAGATATAGAGGGTTAAGACATGTCGGCACGTTGAGAAGCAGAAAAGAAAAAAATCATCACACTAAGTCACACGGGCCGGTCACGTTCCGGCAGCTTTGCACAGCTGTAAAGTAAATCTAAATCCTAAATCATAAATCTAAATTTGCCGCTGGACTGGCTCTTACTTCAGTCTATCGACAAGCTCTCCAACAAAGGGTTGTTCGATTGATCCGAAATTCCCTGTCCGCGGTTTTTGCCAGATTTGTTTCCTTTCTTCGACTGAGCAGCGCCAAACGAGGAAGATGGGTTCGAAGAAGAAGGGGGTGCTGTAGTTGCGGGAATGTCGTTCGATTTCTTGCCTTTACCTGAACCAGATTTCTGAGCGTGGTCCCTAGTGCGCGCAGATTCGCGTTTCCGCTCCTCTTCGCGGCGCCAGTACCAACTGTCAATGCGCTGTACCTCGCGCCTAAGTTTGATGAGTGTAACAGGTTCCGGGTATAAGCGAGCAAGTTCGTCTTTGAGCCGGGCGCTAAGACCTCGTTTGAAGGCCCAAGCTAAACACTGCGGGGATTGTACCGTTTTCCCGCGGTGAAAAGCATGATATTATAGTGAGCTTTAGTACAAAATGTCTAATGTATTCAGATGCCGATTAATATATATAATCACAATATAATCACAATAGTATTTTAGAATGAATATAGTGCGAAATTTTATTAAACGTCTTCATTAAGATTGATGAGAATTGAATTAAAATGTATACGTAGGTTTTTAAGAAATTTCTAGTGCAGTTTATTCTAAATAAGTTCAAAATAATATGTGAACGAGAAAGATAACCAAAATCGAACGTTTTTATGATTATTCGCCCGATATTCCTGCCTAGGAAAACCTCTATATTCACGTTATATTCGCCTCATGAATCCCATGAGGTTCTTCAAAATATTCTCGGTGAGAATATGCGTACCCGACATCGAGACATCGAGATGTCTAGACATCACTGAGGTCGAGACATCCGAATGTCTAGACATCATTGAGGTCGAGACATCCGAATGTCTGGACATCACTGAGGTCGAGACATTTGGATGTCAATATTGTCGTTAGCGTCGGGATGTCGGGACACGTCGGCGGTGTGAGCGTAATGTGATTGCTAAAACATCTATATCAGACGGTGTTAGCGAATGGGTCGCGCACGTATGCTATTCTACGTATCTTTTGGGTTCATAAACCATTCAAAACTTGGTCTTGAGATGTGCTTGATTACTATGTAGTCTATATACAATTTGAACATTACTATAATCATTTGCATGTCAGTTATATCACATATTCTAGAGAGGGAGTTGCTTACCTCTACTGCAACCCGCAAAAGCAGTGGTCGAATGACGATTCGCCACGTCCAGTTCCAGTGACCGCGAAATATGAATATTTCGATGTGAGTTCGCCGACCTGGCCCAAAGTCGATGTCAAACAAGGCCCATTAGAAATTATATACGTACAATGAGGGCAATATCGTTTGGGCCGATCGATAGATACGATTTCCAGTAAGAGGTGAGCTAGAGATTCTGGACGCGATGAGTACACCAAATGAGCAGTAGAAACACTTACCAGCTCTTCGTCTTCTCGTAACCCGTATGGGGAGCAGCCACCGCCTATGCGCGCATGGACACTCGTTGTCCCACTGTGCTTTTCGGCGTTCGAAGTTGGATGTCATTCCCAGCTTCCAATAGCGACCGCGATCGACGAACGCATATAAATATCCTGGCCCGTCAGCCGACGACGTTGCGCGTGCTCGCCTCGACGCGTAAAGAGCGCGTAATTTGAAAGTTGGTCGACGTCTGGCCATGATTGGATTGTTGTAAGTACAAAGTAGATGAAATGAATGGTTCGCGATCGTAGTTTGGGATTCGGTCGACGTCTGGACAAGATTAGCGATGAGGTGATAGGAAGTCGACGGGTGTGACTGTAAATCGCGTCGCGAGTGAGGTGTAGATTAAGTCGACGGATAAGGCGTAGTGGGCGTCTGATCAAAGAGCCGTTAATTTTCTTAAGCTTTTGATCAAGTGGCTGTCCCAAATAGACTGCTTACTCTCTCCAGCTCCTTATTCTGTTGAAATGCTCGAAAAATGGACGGTGGGTCATGTCAAGACTTTGGAGGAGCGCATGGGAGATGTTGAGAGGTGGTTGGTTGATAAGGAGGAACGCGATCAACGAAAGGACGACAAGGATAATGAAGCTGACAGCACCGACGTTCTATCCAAGAAGGAAGGTCCCAAGACGGAAGGTCCAAGCCAAGGTCGACACGGAGATGTTGGAACGATGTTCAAAATCTTCGAGATGAAATCCTCGAGCTGCAAGGCCGTATTGGCGAAATCGGACGTGAGATGGCAGAAGTGAGTCGTGAGGGGGCTTGGGAGAAAGTGACGCCGGAAAATCTATCGTCGGCCAAACAGCCACTATCTGCAAAAATCAAAGAAGCGTCTCCTCCACCGAGGTCTTCCTCATTTGCCTCAGTTGAGTCTGCGTTCCCTGGGGCGACAGATTGGCCAATCAATCCGGCGATCGTCTCTCTACAGCGAAGTCATATTGGAGTAAACAGCTGAAGTAAAGAAAAAGAAAAACGCACGATTTGAGATATGGTCCATCTGTGTCTGTGAAGGATGTGACCGCTTTCCTAGAGCGACCTACAGCGATCACTTTTAGCGCGTCGTGCATGTTTGAAATCTCAAGAGTCACTGACCGATTATGTGAATATAACTCTGTGCGGTTGTTGGAAAATTGTAGTTGATGGCTTCTCGAACACCCTTGAAATCCATTCCTCGAGCCATTATACAACTGGTGCACTAGCTGGACTACGCCGTTCACAGAGGCACTGATGTCAGATACCCCTGCAAGTCGTTCATTGCGTCAACAACGAAATTAAACGTAAATAACGGTGGCTTACCAGGATTAGAATCATGAAGAACCGTGTGAAGATATAGTAGCAAGGCAGTTGCACGGAAAATACTAGCAAGTAGTTTCCGCACTTCCTGATTCGGAAAAATGATTTATCGAAGGTTGCAAGAGGTTCGGGTGTAGTGGCGGGTCTTCCTCCGTGAACACTTTCGTGTCCGCTTTGTCTGCCTGTAGGGCCTGTATGGCTTCTTCTTCTTCGTCGTATATGGTGATAGTGAGCTTCGGGTCCCAGTTGGCTTCGTACCTAACAGCTTTTTTGGTCTCCATTTGTGCTGGCTTGAGCCCGAAAGTCCCCATGAGGTCATGTAGTGGTGAGAAGTGTCGTGAACGTCGTGAGTATTGGGCCGCATTTTTCACATGTTCGGCGAGGGGGTGACTTGGAGGTAGCGTTGCGAGCCTTGTCGCTGCTCGTTGTCGGTGCCTTTCGATTTCTAAGGGCATTGGTAGGAGGGCCGCATGTATATCCAGGATGTCTGTGGCAGTGGCGCAAGCGTTGTTCAGTGTCGTCGCCCCAGTGAATGAGGTCCCTGTAATTCAACGTCCCTTTGATTCGTTCCATGGATTTCCAGTGGGCCAGAGCGGAAATTTCCGCAATGGCAAGCATGACATCGTCAGGCCACCCTGACAATGTTTCCATTTGCGGAGATACCGAGTGGGTGAGATTCGTATCTCCGAATGACTCAGGAGGCGTTGGTACAGCAAAAGATGTTTGGGTGGGCGCATCAACGTTAAACTGGCGAAGATGTCCATATATACGGGAGAGGCTAGATGAGGATGTTGCTGGGCTACTACTGATAGATTTTGGGCTTAGACGAGACAAGGCCATGGCGATCCGTAAGCTCACTGCATAGCAAGCTCAACGCTAAGACGAAGGGAATGGCTATAACACAGAGTTTAACTCCGTGTTATACCGGCCTGAGTCTGGTTTAAGACGCCAGTCTATGTTGAAGGTCAACCTGGCACAGTTGATGTTGCACACACTATTGCAGCAAGTAGGCTGTCAGACAACAATGTGTACTCCCGGACAGTAATGCTGTTGCTATGCACTGTTAATTACAAGGGTAGTGTTGTACTAGGGACCTTGTAGATGCTAACAGTACTCCAACAAACACTGAAAGTGAATATTGATTTGATTCCTTCTTTCTACAGTAGGAATAGGGGTTTGTTTGGTACTGTATATACGCAAAACGCATGAGGCGTGAAAAGAGGTGTCCACAATTGTGCGCCTATGCTAAAAGTAAGTGTGTAACATGTAAACTGAAGGAGAAATGAAAGAAAGAAGTGCTAACTACTGTTATAACTACTGTAACTATCTAATAACTGTTGTAGCACTATAATGAACGATTGGGGAGTGTTCTAACACTACTATTGACGATTAGAGAGAGTGTTCTATCACTAAACTTAACAGTCTAATTGTCAATAGAGCTAGCTTGAGGTTCTGCGTTATTATCCTCAAGATCCTCGTCCTTTTACAACGAAATGATTCGAACCATCCTTCAATGATAATCAAAGGAAATTGTGACCTGGTCCACTTTCCTTCCTTTTCATCGTGCCCATTCATGATGGCTAACACAGTTTAACTCCGTGTTATACCGGCCTATGTCTGGTATACGAAGAGAATGGCTATAACACAGAGTTTGACTCCGTGTTATACCGAGCAATCGTGGAGTGAAGACAGCGAGAACAAAAATTGATCATGATTGTGTCACGATATCCGGATCAAACACCTGATTATGTCACGATATCCGGATCAAGCACATGATTGTCTCACGATATCCGGATCGAAACTTTCTTTGCCGTCACACCGTATCTTCGTCTTCTTTCATGCTATGTCCGGTTATAAACTAGACATAAGCAACTCAATGGGACGACAGGCCTTCCAATATGGACGCTACCTAGATCTAAGGCGGTCACTCAAGCGGCATTCAACGCTCGATTTTGGATTCCTAGCTTCGCGACCATCACGCCGAATTACTTTCACCCCACTTTTATCCGGTTATAAACCAGATATAAGCAGAACAACGGGACGACGGGCTTTTCAGCCTGGATGCTACCTAGATTGTTTCGCTATACAAGCCAACCACTGAAGCTGCGGTTAATTCTCGGTCCTGCCATGGGCGATCTCGCCTTCAGTTTCCCGTTGTGTTTGTGTTCACATTATAGCAATTTCTGGACTGTTGCTTCCTCACTACGTCCAATGAACAACCCAGCACAAAACAAGCAACTGTCGCTCATGTTGCTTTTCCTTATCGCTGGTTGCACTAGTAGCATGAATGCTTCCTCTGATTCTGAATCCGAGAATTATCTATCGCCTCCTAGTGAGAAACACACTGTGAACGAGAACCGTGTCGGGTAGCAGGGCACATGTCTGTTTGTGAGGCTGTTAACTTCCATATTAACAAAGGTTAAAGAACCGCTTACAACTTCGTAGAGATCTCTTTCCCGTCTACAAAGACTATGCGGTGAGTGTTCGTGTCGTTCTTCCAATTGCCCTCCAACCCCTTGCATACCAGTTAAAAGATGTTCGACTTCGAAACACCCTGTTGGATTTAGGTATCCTGAGCTACCTAATACAACGTTCAAGCCGTTATTGAAGTTTTCGATGATGTCAGCCGCATGCAGTTCCTGTTGGTACAGTTCCAAGCGTTGTAATGTATGCGTTTATCCAACCTTATGTTCCACGCGCGCTCGAGGAGACTGTAAGCGCCTCACTACGTCTCACTATCACATCCATATTCACAGAAGGTACCTACTTTCGACAGAAGAACACTACCTTGCAAGCTGCTGTGGATGTCACGATTCATGCAGGCGCTTTCATTTGCACTTTCACTGTATGGTTGATTTGTTCCCGTATTGGGAACTTGGGAGCTGAACTCTTCTTAGCATTCAATTTGGGGATACGCTTCGTACCAGTCAGCTCTTGAACAAAATCGATGAAGGGACATATTCTGTGATATAGGGAGTACGGTTCCGTTGCCATATTAGCAGTGTACGGAATATGAATCATGATCACTTCATTTGTGTATTATTTTTCTACAGTAGGACTTTTCTGAACCTTGTCGCACTTTTCATGGATATATGAATATATATATATGATGAGATTATCAACCGAGTTCCTGATCAACTATGCCTGTAATCTCTCAGCCGGACAAACTCTGACTTGAGCAAACAGAACGTACTAGCAAATCTTCAAGGATTCCTAAGTATCTTCTGCTCTTGGTCATCAAAGGAGACGATGTGACAACCGGACGCAGGGAAGGGGAAGGGGTTGCAGGTAACGTTGTCTTCGTGAAGTAGATACCTAACGCAGCACTTGCTTCTCTCCACTGCGGGGTCCATAACCACAAGATGGCGGATATTATACCTATCAGAATGATAGATATATGCCCGATCACGAAAACAAAGTCAATCTGAATAGTGTTCCATTACACAGTGGCTGATATACCGAAGGAGGGCGACTCACAATCTTTAGTATCACAAACCATGATCGGGAAGACTTGGAGGGAGACTCCTCGCTATTCTCGATCCATAGTATGATTTTTGTTCGTTGACCGCGATTTCCGTCGCCTGTGGCTATCATTCTAGAGCGACCGACTGGTTCAATATAAGCCTAAGATGAAAAGACAGATGAAAGCGAGCGAAGCATCCGTGACGATTGGATACTCACCAATGAAGTCACCCATGTTTGATCTGGATGGCGGGAAGATGGTATTAACAAAAAGAATATCAGTAAGACGAGAAATTTCGGGCAGATTTACCACTTCCGTGCTTCAACGCTTGCACTTTCTCCCCATGTTTCACCTCCAAGATCAAAGCACAACCATTTGTGGAACCCATGATCACTGCTTGACCATGATCGATAAAAAGAACTGGCAGAGGAATGTTAATTGGCTGAGGTTGGTGCGTGCTGCTCATTTTCTTGAGTCTATCCGGCATGATTTTGAACCAGTCGAGGCCCTGGCAAAGATTCGCTGCAACAACAGATCTTGAGTCCGGCGATTTAGCTGAAGTGGCTCTAGATCACTTCATGAACAGGTGTCAGATAACGGTCATTGGTATGAAACATACATTCTTCCGAAATATCGTCTTGAGTCACTCAAGTCATATGAGTCGTGAGGGCCCCAATATGATCTGCTTTCCCAAGTATCAAATTGACTTTCCTAGATCTCGATGCATTGAGCCTCATACATTCTAAGCTCACTTTGATCTACTCACCAGAAGCCATTGTGAAGGTAACTGATAAGACATGCTTTATCATTCTCGATAAAGTGCGCGCTCGTGGCTAGGATGGGATAGAAGTCGCCATCATTGAATTCGCCAAAAGCAACAGGACGAGGGATGAAGTCATGGTATTTCCATTTCTTTGAGGCTGTAGGTGCTGATTAGCTTTGAGAGCATCGGGACGAGTAAGGGTACACAAACCCTTTTGGAAGAGGAGCACATCAGCACCTGAACATACAAGAAGATGGTCGCCGCGGGTATTGAATTCCATTGCACTTATAGGTTCATCGGCCGTGTAAATGACCTCACTCCTCCGTCGACGCATCCACCTCTGAACATGATTAATTTCAGACGATTTTCTGCAGAGGATGTCGAACTCACATATGTTGGATGAACACAGATTAATACCCCATCCATACTCCCGACAAAAAGCGTATGATCTCTCCACATGACCGCAGTAGCAGGGCAAGGACCTTTGTGCTCCCAAATTGTTGCGAATCCACGTTGTATGTCGTAGACCCGTACCACTTCATCATTAGTGGCACTTGCTAAGTAACGACCATCCAACGAGAATGACAATGCATGAACAAAATCAGTAGGGGCATCTAATACGCCTAGTTGAGTATATGATGATTTCATGGGTCTCGGGGGGATGGGCACGATGTAAGAACTTCGATATAAATCCAAATTTCTTGTCACCGACTAAGGAGCTTGTACGTGCTAAACATGAGGCGTTGAACAGATCTAAGCGATTACCGGAAAGGAGGCAGCTTTCGGTGTCATATATAGATCCTCCTATGATGATCAATTGCTCGTACATGCCATTATATCAAAGAGTAGTGCTCTCATATGGCAGTTATGACATTTCAGCAAACGATATAAAGTAGAGGAAAACACAGAGAAATGGTAGACTGACGGTAAACTCAATACACTGGTTTCGAGCGAGATCCAGATGGTAATGCTCACTTGTTTAGATCTTCAGCGAGAGCCCGGAGCTCGCAGAAGTAGAACTTCTTTTTCAAGATTCCTGATATCCTCCCTCTTTGCTTCTAATGAAGCGCTCAGCATAGCCAGCGATATGAGGGGTTTTATGTCCTACATGAAGTGTTAAACAAGATAAAACGCGCTGCTCTGACCAGCGGAAGTTACATACCTCTTCAAGTTGTTTCAATTGCTTTAGCAATGTGACAATGTCGGTTCGAAGTGTTTCCGTTTCGCTTGAAGCACTGGCAACACGCCGTTCCAATTGTGTTGAAGGTCAACCTGGCACAGTTGATGTTGCACACACTATTGCAGCAAGTAGGCTGTCAGACAACAATGTGTACTCCCGGACAGTAATGCAGTTGCTATGCACTGTTAATTACAAGGGTAGTGTTGTACTAGGGACCTTGTAGATGCTAACAGTACTCCAACAAACACTGAAAGTGAATATTGATTTGATTCCTTCTTTCTACAGTAGGAATAGGGGTTTGTTTGGTAATGTATATACGCAAAACGCATGAGGCGTGAAAAAGGGTGTCCACAATTGTGCGCCTATGCTAAAAGTAAGTGTGTAACATGTAAACTGAAGGAGAAACAAAAGAAAGAAGTGCTAACTACTGTTATAACTACTGTAACTATCTAATAACTGTTGTAGCACTATAATGAACGATTGGGGAGTGTTCTAACACTACTATTAACGATTAGAGAGAGTGTTCTATCACTAAACTCAACACCTACAGCCTCTGACCAAGAAGCGTCACCACAGCCTTGCCTCAGGCTATCTACTAGCTGACGAAGAAAGGGACATCCCTTCGAAGCGTACCTATGGTAGGACCCTGGATAAGGAACCGCCGAGGCACCTATCGCAGGTGGCAACACCGCTGATGGTTGGTGACACTGAAGTTCTAACATCAAGCAAAATTTACTTCGCAGTATTCTTACTCAAGGCAAGTACAGACATAACCATATAGATAACGCGATATCCTAGTCACGGATGGGACTTTTCGTCAAACGATGGATAAGAGAGCCATCCCCAGAAGTGTCTCCGCCGCAACCCGCTATTTCCGAAAGCAACTCCTTTTCTATTTCCAACTCGTGCGCTCTCTCCTGCGCGGACGCACTAGATCGTCGTAGGATCTGAGTAAGGCGCTCGCAAACCTTGATCTCGACGTCCATCTGAAGCGTGCGCTCCTGTCGGTTAACTGCCAGTTCTCTCAATACAACTGCCTGCTCTCTCCTTTTGAGCACATTCTCCTTGTCACAAAGAGCGTACTTCGCGAGGTACGTGTATGCTTGTGCCGCTATAAAGCAAACCTGAATTCAAAAACGTTTCAGTATCTGACTGCAAAATGCGGGGATCAAGACTTACCCCTTCGAATAAGGCCATTATAATGACAACCACACCAAGTAAGAAGACAGTGACAATTGCCACGAAGACGATTCCCATTGTCGCATCTTGACAGAATAGGTCGCTAGTCGGATCGGTACCATCGCAGACGAAGAGAGAACTTTCTGTGAATACGGGATTATACATTTCGTGCAGTATGGCAATGGTTCTTTGTTTTACTGTCTTCCTTTCCCTTATATAATTATGTTCCAGCAACCTTTCGTGCGAGGGCGCTGGGAAACCATTACTGATGTCAATACATATAAGATTGATGCGTGCCAACAACGTTGTCGAAATCTCGTATGGTATTCATTTATAGTCACAGACTCCCTGTGTAAGCATGTTCACGATATTACACGAGGTTGAGGAGGTGTTTTAGGACCACACTCACTATGCAACAATGTTGCGGTATAGTAGGTCATCTGGCTAATACTACAACCGCATATACTGACGCATTTGCTCTTCTAGAATGCTTATATTGATAATTGGTGGGCAGAACTTCCTTCGCATTGTCGAGTACTAGGGTGTGAGACGGTGAGCCTTTGCCGGCATTCCAGCCAACATGCTGAGATTGATACGCTTTTTAGCTTAGTCGATCACGCTCTTCGATCACGATCACGATCCTGAATAATACATTTAATTGTACCTGAACGCATATAATGCCCCCAAAATGACCCGTGTGTGCGATTTACTATCAGACCCTTTGGCTTCTGCCAACGAAGACCAATAACAAGAGCAAATGAGAATTCACCTGAAGAACCACTCCGTGAAGACTAACACCCAGGGGATACCGCTCATTGTGATCAGGGGCGAGCAACGAGCGGTCAGATTTACCCGAACATGCTGTTGATCCCTTTCATCCTATGCGAGAGGCGTTGGATAATTGGACAGTTACTTTATCGGTCGAATCAAACGAAGCGAACATATTTGGGAGTTTCAACAATGCAAAAATGAACGATCGCTCTGTCACAATTTCAAATGTCGACAAAAAACTAGCGGGATAGCCAAAAGCCCTTGTAATTTGATACCAATAAGCAACGATCACTGCACATTTTGCTCAACAGGTTCAAATTTCCTGTCAGTGAGAACGAAAGCCCTGAAAATGTGACAGAAGGTAAGCAATGTTAGGCCTATACCGTGACAGAATGACCATTTTATATCCGCTAGATTCTAAATATTCGTTGACTCGTGCAAAGAGCATGGTCTTCTCTTTAAAACAGGAAAGTTAAGCCCTTTTCCTCACCACCTAGTTCCTCTGGGTAGTATATCGGACACATGCCTTCATTACGATCTTCTGGCGCTCCCAGCAATTCCCCAGGTCCCAGTCGCACCGTCAGAACACGTCGGCGTCTGTCTCCAAGCCACACGATGCTGGGACCATTGTTGAACGGCGACATGATGCCACCAGATGAGGAAAAGGTAATGCCCAAAATTCGATGTCGTCTCACTGTCATGACCTGTGTTTCTCCACAGGTGAATTGCAATACGTGGGGTCTCTACTTCGCCCGTGGGGCGGCCATGTCGGAACGAAAAAGGTTTCCCTCATATCGCCGTCGACACAGCCATGCTCGTTTCATCGAGGTTCAGGACGATTTTGGTTTCGATACCTACGGCGATGACATATACAAGATCAAAGTCATTGTCGACGACCGCTGCTATCTGGTGGCAGGCACTTACGATCAGAGCTCCAGGGAGTGCAACGTAGCGTTACAATCCTATGGGTGCTCCGAGAAATTCAAAGGCGACCTGGCCATATTTTGTCTCTCGAAATATGAGCCCGAAAGGTTCTTAGAGACCTTCCCGCACTTCAAGAACGCCGAGGACAAAAAGGACGTGATATGTCGCATTTTAACGTCGTAAGTAGCTTTTTTACGTGGCTAGCAAGGACTCCTGACAACTTGAATGTAGTTTTTGCAAAACCGTGAAGGGACACATCGAAAAAAAAACCGAACTCCTTCACGTAATCAGAGGTTAAGAGTTTTAGCTCGCCTTGGCTTAGGTTGCCAGTTTTGTACATATTACGGTCGTTGACGGTCGTTGTTATATTCTGCACTTGTTGCTTATAAGTAGTTCCAACTAATAATCAGTATATAAATTATAAAGGTGGATAAGATAGCAAGCGTGTGAGAATCGGCACTTCGGCACAGCGCTACAACTACTTCTACTTCTCACACTGATAAGACAGAATCATTATTAGTAATCGACAACAGTGTGGGAATCGAAAGTCACATGACATACACATGTTCGGGTTTGAAAATTTAATTGTTCATTTCGCTCTTGTATTTTCACGAACAGCCTCTTTTCTGGTATAACTGGAATTGAAGCCTTTCCCCCTCGAGACTCATAGTCATTCTCCGGAATTCCCGCTTCCTTTCTGGTATAACTGGAATTGAAGCTTTTCCCCTCGAGACTTGCAGCCATTCTCTGGAATTCCCGCTTCCTTTCTGGTATAACTGGAATTGGAAGATTCAGAGTATTCTATACTTCTCCTGAGCATCGACAGGTGTTATCTTGCACTGGCAAAAGGTCTTCCACGCTTTCCCGTACACAGCGATAGCATCTAAGGCTCTGCACGCAGGCCTGCATAGCTTAGCGGATATCCCAAGCCAATTGGTACTCACAAAAGTTCTGGACCTTACCCCTGATTGACTCGATGAGCTGTAAGTACTTGTTCACTGATGAGCGATATCTTGTCTCTCAATATTTGGCGTTCTAGGGACAACTCATCAACTTGCGACCTCCGATGACACGAATGGATCCGACTTCCACGCAGTGATAGACACTGATGTCTTCACCTGCCTCAGTCGCAGGCACCACGATTTCCCCAGAGTCCCGTCTCGTAGTGACACCTTAAACCCCAGTCCCAACGCAGCTACGCTTCCCAATTTCTACACGCCGCGTTGGGCGACTTCCTCTTTACCTTTCCTGGGTTTTGCCCCTAGCAGTAATCCATTCAAGTTCTATTTCTTGAAATGTCTAGACTACACTTTTCATACTCTACCAATTGAACGAATCAGCGAGAACTGTTATACCTTGAAACAATCCCTACAAACTGATTGGGACTCATTAGAGCGCAACATGCGAGCTTTCTTACGGGGCTGTATGAAAATAAATCAACTTAACATTCCTGAAGATTTTCGGCTTTGGCCGTATCCAAACTTCTATCTGTATCATGCAGTCTGGAGAACGGAGGTGGATGCGCGCAGAGCAGCGATGCGCTCCCGTCAAGCATTTATTCCTCTTATCGCCTGTATCTCTTTCTATCTTCGTTTGCTCTATCATCTAGAAAGCAAATGGGTTGACATAGTCGCTGCAAGTCGCGAGCTCCCTTCCAAGAGCCCAGCACTTTCCTGAGTAAAAGACAGCAGGAGTATGAAAGACTTCGTCAAGAACCCGCTCCTTCAAAATGGGAATGGCAACAGCATCTCCAGAAGGAAACGTCAATCGCTCCTGAATGGCTCGCATATTTCCATCAGATTATGGATATTCCAATGATTGGGACATTCCTAGATGTACATAATTCTGGTTGCTTTCCCTGGCTTCCTGTTTTTCTGGAGGCCAAAATGCCCTTGATGTTGTTCTGGGGTACCATCGATAACTGGTCTATACCTCAGAGGTTGTCCTTCCTAACTCCCACACACAACGCCACCATGTTCCCCATCCCGAGTGCCGCTACGATCAGCACTTTGGTCAAGGCTCAAAAACCTTGGCCACCATCTCCAGAGGAGAATCGTCTTCAAGAAGCAGAATCTTCAGAAGCTCGGGTGCGACTTCCCCGTATCACTGGAGGTCTTCCACGTCCCAATGAAGACCTATTCGCATTCATTAAGCGCAGAGATGAGCGCAGACTCAGAGTCATTTCATCTGAGACTACACTCGAACACCAGTCTCGCTTACAGCGTGAAGAAAATGCTGGAAGAGATCGACCTCCGGGTAGAAAAGGTGCTCGCGTCTACTATTGGGACTTGGTAGAAGGAATCAGGGTCCGAACCGCGGTAGGAAGAAGCAACTATGAGGATATATGGGAAAGATATGGATCGCACCAGCGACATTATGATTCAGTCGCTGATGAATGGGATATCTGCACCGATCTGGACCCTCATGACGGTCCTGATTATGATGACCTTGACTCCGACGATGATTATGATGCTTATTTTATGTCCGCCAACTCTGAAATGAATGAGGAGGGAGACCACAATGTTGGCGCTGCTTCCTCAGACGCTTTCCTTGTCCGCCTTCATCGCTCAAATGATTTGCCGCCTGCTTCCATTCAATTCCTAGAGCCCATTGTGGATACTGCCTATCATCGGTTTGGCTTTCTCAAACAACCCATGCAAGATGGGCGAGAGCTTATCATCTCACCTAAAATTTGGATGAAGACTTTGGGTCTACTGGGACATGGACGTCCTCCCCTTCCTCAAGGACCAGATGATCAGACGAAGCTACAGCTTTGTCAATTCATCACGGACTTGTTGGCTTCATCGGACCTGCAGCATGCACCACGATTGTGTGATCTAGCTGCCACGGACATTCACAGGAGGCCGCTCATTCCCTTTGAAGTCGACGCTGTGTCTTCCTACAATGGCCTCTGGTTCATAATTCAAGCCAGAGAAGCCAGAGATAATGAAGCATTTTCGATAGGATTACGGAGCGCCGCCACAGTCATGGAAATTGCGCGCAGACGGTGGGGACCTAGGACCGAGGATATCCTCAAATGTTTAATCAACGAAGGAATGCCCTTCAACACTCTGAAAGCTAGCCATTCTCCTCGGGAACGCAAGGTTATGCCACGTCGTCGACATGCTATCCTAGGCTTTCATCCTGCAGGATTTTCGCCAACTTTACAAGACTATCATGCTTATGAAGTTCTTCGTGATGATTTCCTGCGCTCAGCCAGAGGTCGCGCGGCACTCTTAGCTGGAGGAATAGTTGCCCGACTCGCTCGAGATGCCGTCAATGAGCAAGATGTCTACGATGGTCCCACTGAGAATGCTCTGCAGGAAGGAGAACATGTTCTTTGTGTCTGGGAAGAGGGCAAGCATTTTGCATTATGGGATGACAATCTCACCGAAGAAGAGATCGATCTCATATGTGGAACATATGAAGTTGCCACAGGTATGTCGCATCCTTTCACGTACCATGATACTCCAAATTCTAAATGTTTGTGTTAGGCATCATTTCAAGGGATGGGATACACCAAACTGCAGCTCGCTCCTGGTGGCCCAGACCAGGAGCATGGAGATCATGCGGGCTCAATTGCGGGTATTGGTCAAGAGATGCGGAGAGCTGGTTCCAGAATCGTCTGAATGTGATACGTGCTCCCGGTCAATCATCGGCGTTGATGACTATTCCAGAATGGCATTCAAGACTCAAGTTCCACAAAGCACATACCCTTTCCAAGAAGAACGAAGGGTTAGCGCTGGAATACATCAAACAAAAATGTGGTTTGTCCATCTAACACATAAGCAACGATGATGAACTAGATGCTATGTGTATTATACGGACTATTGCTTTGTCTCTCCCTGTAGAGGACATTATTTTTGGAATAAACATCGAACGCTCACATATAATATCTAGGCGCCGCCGAATCATGTACACATATCGCATCCATTCTTCATTTTGCCTAGGTCAAATCTTTCGAATATATCATTTTACTATACTTAGTTATATATCACTCATTTTACGAACTGCAATCTGATTAAGTCTACTAAATTCATCGGGCACCAGTCTGAGTTCAATAGTACTTGGATCCACAAAACTGCGACGTTACATTTGGTACATATGCCAAGTTCTCGTAAGTTCTGGCTAATATAGTACAAAAAGGGCTAACTCTCCGATAATAGACAATAATTGCAACCCGATTGAAACACAAGTAAAGGCGCCCACAAAGAGAAGGACGTCATTAGCGACCTTTGAAATTTGTTGCTCCTGTTTGAGTGAAGAAAGTGATGTAGAAAGTACACATAAAGTCTTGTAAATTTCCTACCTTATGGCGAACTCGAACTTGTTTAGGAGTTTGGTATTGAACCAGTGCAAAAATCCCCACACTCAAAGCAAAATTTCCAGCTGCCATGGCGAATGATTTGCTTGAAAACATCGTCCAAAGCTTGAGAAGGACTCTAGTTAGAAACAGTAGATGGCTCAAGGTGCCTGCCTTGAAGAAAACTTGAGAAAGTCGACGCTTAACTCAAGTCAGCCTTGAGACGAATGTGAACACGAGTGAGCTCACAACGTCATTCCAAAAAGTAGCGAAGCGATCGTTGTTCATTTCCGGATTTTCGGGACCATCAGAATTAAGCTGAGAGACAGATACGGAAATCGCATGAAAAAGAATGATATATGGCCTTACATCATCCACAGATTTTGGTCTTCTCTGAACAAACCTGGAAGTCAGTCCAAATAATCAATGAGTGTAGGCTAATATCCTTACAAAGTAATTTCGAACATCAACTAACCAAGTCCTTGGTCCCGGATCATCGGAACGACCCTAACGATGGCTGAGTGCACTAATTGCATCCAAGATAGAGCGACCTTACATTGGTATCGTGATTTCCGTCAAGCGGATCCTGACCAAAGACAATTCGATGTGAATCCATTGCTGTATTGATCTACGACAAACCTTCTGTTGAAAATTCGTTCCCATTGTGGGACTAGCAAAGCTCTGTGAAAGTGTGTACGGATGAATTACGAAGTTCTCCGATGATACATTGCAACCTCACTGTCTCCATGACGAGAACAGAGTTTTGCATGGCTTGATCCTAGAAAGGAGAATTATAAAATATTACTTGAGGTTAGAGATGCAATAAACACTCACTAGGAGCCTGGAATCAATGTCACTCATGGAAGGTTTCAATTCTACCAAAGAGATGGGTGTGTCCTACAAAATATGATCATTGAGGGTGAGGTGGCTGATGCTAATGTGACGGACATGCTGACCATCTCCTTAGAGAGCCGAGCAGCGTTTTCACTCGTGGTAGTTCTGGATTCCCATGGAGGACTGATGGGTGGACTGACTGAGGGACTGACAGGAGGGCTGACAGGATCCTAGAGAGCGTAGATATCACAAACGGAGTTGGTGCAATATATACACAGTATGCGTGTTAAAGTTATGATGACAAATAAAAGTGACCAGACTGGGGATTGAACCCAGGACCACTGGTGAAATCCCAAGATGCTCTAACCACTGAGCTATCTGGTCTTGGGTACAATTAATGAACTCAGAGGTTTGTAGTACTGGAGCCAAGTCACATGTCCCAATTCCTGAGGTCTTACATTTCTGCCTGGAGGTCTTACTTTTGCCTCTTGGTCTTACATAATGCCTACTTGGGACTCTTGGATAGTTGCAAACATGTTCCATCAGAGAAGTGTCAGATTGATTAGATCTAACACATTCCCCCAATCTGACACTTATGTAAGCCATCAAGGTTCCGCAGCTTTGACGCTCCGGGGCCCATAACCTGTTAAAGTTATGATGACAAATAAAAGTGACCAGACTGGGGATTGAACCCAGGACCACTGGTGAAATCCCAAGATGCTCTAACCACTGAGCTATCTGGTCTTGGGTACAATTAATGAACTCAGAGGTTTGTAGTACTGGAGCCAAGTCACATGTCCCAATTCCTGAGGTCTTACATTTCTGCCTGGAGGTCTTACTTTTGCCTCTTGGTCTTACATAATGCCTACTTGGGACTCTTGGATAGTTGCAAACTGTTGAAGGTCAACCTGGCACAGTTGATGTTGCACACACTATTGCAGCAAGTAGGCTGTCAGACAACAATGTGTACTCCCGGACAGTAATGCTGTTGCTATGCACTGTTAATTACAAGGGTAGTGTTGTACTAGGGACCTTGTAGATGCTAACAGTACTCCAACAAACACTGAAAGTGAATATTGATTTGATTCCTTCTTTCTACAGTAGGAATAGGGGTTTGTTTGGTACTGTATATACGCGAATCGCATGAGGCGTGAAAAGAGGTGTCCACAATTGTGCGCCTATGCTAAAAGTAAGTGTGTAACATGTAAACTGAAGGAGAAATGAAAGAAAGAAGTGCTAACTACTGTTATAACTACTGTAACTATCTAATAACTGTTGTAGCACTATAATGAACAATTGGGGAGTGTTCTAACACTACTATTAACGATTAGAGAGAGTGTTCTATCACTAAACTTAACACAAACATGTTCCATCAGAGAAGTGTCAGATTGATTAGATCTAACAATGCGACCAACCCCACTCGTAACAGATTGTATATCAGTTGTAGAGCCACAGCGCTGGCTACTGTCCTCGCTCTCGAGGACAAGATCATTTCCTCTCCGAGACGTGAACTGTGCGATGAAGAATCAGATCATGCGCAAATGGTCATCCGATAACTAGCGATACCAGTTCTGGCGCGTTGACTTCTTCTGTGTTCATTGCGAAATACCAACCTTCAGAGTCGCGGACGAGAACTTTCGAAGATGAGGTTCGACCTCGAGAAAAATCCATCCGAAATTGCCTCGTGTATATCATGCAACATTGATGATATGAGAGGGCGTGTGTTACGCCTTAAGCGTCGGATTCCACATTGACGTGGTAATAATCCATTGCAAGGCTCGCGTAGAGATAGATTTGACGCAACAAAGCATCGAGTTAGACTCGTATGTTTGTTTCGTATTTATAATCTGACTCGGAAAGCATATATCTTGCGCTGTTCGTCGTACTAGTTAGACGCAACAAAGCATCGAGTTAGACTCTTATGCTTGTCTCGTAGTTATGATTTGCTTCGGAAAGCTAGAGTTCATCGTAGCAAAACAAGAGAAACAAGAGAGCGTCTATACAGGATGACGAATCGACGATCACTGATCTGATCAATCAATCAATCAATCATAATGACGACTCAACATTCAACTCTTGACGCCCTACAATATAGTGACGACCGTCAACATTACGTAATGTGTAACCTCGTGACGTCCTGACGACTCAACTCTTGACCTCCTACAATAACGATCCCACCGAGTCAAACTCGGTGGTGATCCTATCACCTTGCTCTGGAGCTACTGCGCTGTATCATCGAACTCCCAAGCTGGCGTGCTCGTACATTCCAAATGTGCCGAAGACTACGAAGACCCCTACATGGACAATAGCGTTCCCACCGAGTCAAACTTGGTGGTAAACCTATCACCTTGGTCTGGAGCTATTGTGCTGTATCATTGAACTCGGTGGTTAGCTTATATCACACCTCTTGACATCCTACGATAGCGCTGCCACCGAGTCAAACTCGGTGGTAAGCCTATATCACACATTGGTCAAGCTAGCGCGCTCGCACATTCCAAATGTGCCGAAGACTGCGAAGAACCCTACAATAGCGATCCTACTGAGGTGAATCTACCTTAGCCCGGAGCTACCGCGCTCCATCATCGAAATCCATTCCCAACATACCAACAATTACGAAATTCGCTTCAAACCTCAACCTCTCATCAATTCGCTGTACTCGCGGACTCTGCGACGGGAGAGTCACCCCTAGTTGAACCCTCAGCTGGACGCGACCTCGATCTCTTCGAGTTCCGTGTCCGGTACGTTAGCAAGGTGCTATTCAGAACCCAGCTGGGCTTGCCCCCAGAAGTTAGTTTCAACGATCTTGTCGTGACTTTGGGATGTGCAACTTGCTCGTTCTCCAGATCTACAGGCTGCCACCCAAGCTCTCTTCCATCACGTTTACACCAAACCCAGATTTGGTAACTCCCGTCTTCGGTGTTCCTATGAACGTATATTGTGTTAAGTTTAGTGATAGAACACTCTCTCTAATCGTTAATAGTAGTGTTAGAACACTCCCCAATCGTTCATTATAGTGCTACAACAGTTATTAGATAGTTACAGTAGTTATAACAGTAGTTAGCACTTCTTTCTTTTGTTTCTCCTTCAGTTTACATGTTACACACTTACTTTTAGCATAGGCGCACAATTGTGGACACCCTTTTTCACGCCTCATGCGATTCGCCTATATACAGTACCAAACAAACCCCTATTCCTACTGTAGAAAGAAGGAATCAAATCAATATTCACTTTCAGTGTTTGTTGGAGTACTGTTAGCATCTACAAGGTCCCTAGTACAACACTACCCTTGTAATTAACAGTGCATAGCAACAGCTTTACTGTCCGGGAGTACACATTGTTGTCTGACAGCCTACTTGCTGCAATAGTGTGTGCAACATCAACTGTGCCAGGTTGACCTTCAACATATTGTTCCTAACATTCTAGGAGTGGGGGTGTCAGGAAGAGGAGTGTTCAACTCATGCGGTGCTTGGCTATAATGCCAAGCAGTTTCACCCTCGCTATCATGCGACCTGAAACGATTGGTCTCTAGTTTTGTTGGACCGTAGGTGCCGCCTGAAATGGGTCCCCTACGTCCTTGCAAAAAGTATTTTGGAGGCTGCGCACGAGACTTGAAGCTGACTGGCGTAGTTCCCCTGTCAACGCCTTTGATGACACCTAGTTCATATGAACTTCTCTGTTACCCAATGCAAATCATGTACTAACTTGGGCTATCGTGTCGCTTGAGAACTCCTTTCTGTTGGGGTGTTTTTGCGCGCGCTTGACTGCTGCATTCGATGTTAATGTCTTCGGAAGTTCTGAATCTAGGGGAACTTGACGTACGTCTCTTCGGCGTTGGGATCATGATATATTTTCTGAATTATTCCGTCCTCGTCCAGATAATAGCTGCAATAATTGTATATGTCCCTTTTCCACCAGCCGAGTGACTGCGAACAGTCAGCGCTGCGCTGTTGTGAGCTGGACTTAGCAATGACATACTGTGGAACTTTGTGTTTCCTCATCCGTGGTTTCGTTTGGTTCCATTGAAGGTTGTGGTTCTGAAGCCGAGTCGAAGTATACTTCCAAAGAGTATGTTAATGCGCTATTTAAATAACATCCGCTTACTTTTGATGTCCACGATAGGAAATACCAACCCAAGAGACCGAGCTTCGACTCACGAACATAGGCGCATCAGCCCATCAGGGATGAACAGATCTCTTCTTTCTCCCTTCCTTCGTTATTCCCATTCCTTCTGAGTGAAACTCGTCTGGAATGGGCCGTCGCCGTAGGGTTGATTCGGATGGCTTGCTGCCATGTCAGTGCCAAGACTGCTCGAAGCAGAATCCGGAAGGGATGCAGATTACGCAGCAGGTCTTTGACGAACATCGACGCCGGGAACGCCTTCGAAAAACATTGTTGAATAAGTCAGATGGGTTGCGGACAGATCTAGAGACGGAGCCTACCAAAACGGACATGGCAGTAGGGCATTACATGGATTCATACATCAGGGATAAATCGGGAGCTCTTGAGAGGATCGCCTCCGGAAGCTCACCTGCCAACACGAATAACACCCAAGTAATCAGCTCTAGCTCCAGCAGTGCAGCTGAGCCGGCGACAGTTGAAGACGATGACTATCTACGACACATTATATACGAGACACGAATGCGTCTAGAGACCCTTTACGATGATGAGATTCGATTAAAATTCATCAGCCCTCCTTCACCGGAACAGCAGGCTTTTGTGTTTCCAGATCATCAAAGCCTTTTACGGGTGAACTCTGGCGAGTTCGCTCTGAAGACGACATCGGCTTGCAATCGTCGCTTGCTGGATGCTGAGGCGAGATTCTGTGGCCTTCTCAAAACGATTCAATCCAAGCCTCCTGAGGAGCGCTTGTTAGGGGATGTTGACGTAGAGGAGGAGCTTTTCGAAGCGTTGAACAAGGTTCATCGCATCAAAGAGAGACAGTGGAGATTACAACATATATCTGGGGACACTATCGTTGAAAACAGTATGTGTGCTCTCCTTTCCATCAACGTTGAAGCTGAAACATTTCAGGTTTTCGGTTCAATCAGATACGACTGTCTGATGTATCACCAACACTCCTGGCTGCCTTGATTATTTATATCAAGTTTCAGACACCAGCCCGTAAAATGCGAGTCATTCTGGCGATGTTTCGTTGTGTCATAGAGACTTCGATGAAGAAGCAAAGAATTCAATCCGTAACCCCATCCTCAATCCCAAAAGATATTCACACCATCGTCGACTTCTACAATCTCAACCCAACCTTGCATACATACATTGCATGTCCGAAGTGCTATGGACTGTCACCACTTACTGACGCGACGCGCACATGCACGGAGACTGCATTTGATACAAACCTACATCTCCCGGTGTGCAACGAGCGGCTTGATCCAGACTCATCACCCTGTGGTACCACATTGTGGCAAAGTCGTCGCATTGGTGTTCGTTCAATAGTTACCCCTATTCGGACACAGGTTTTCCAGGACCTGAAGGTCTGGATTGGGAGACTATTGGCCATCCCAAGCTTCGAAGACATCATATCTGAGCATCAGCAACGCTCTGCTCCAGCAGACGGAGGCCCTGAAAAGGATTTTGTCGATTCTGCCGCATTTCGTGGATTCAAGGGTCCAGATGGTCAGCCATTTGCCATACCTCAGAAAGGCCCTGGGGGATCGCCGGATCTTCGACTCGTAATGAGTCTTGGTTTCGATGGATTCAATCCGTTCTCTCAGAGAGAAACGCACGCCATAGTTCAGTCCACCGCTCTGTATATGGTAGTTCTTTCTCTCCCAGAGCATCTCCGATATCGCCAAGAATACATGTTTTTGGTTACCATAATCCCCGGAAAGCCCGGCCGACATGTCAATCATACCGTGCGCAAGCTAGTCGAGCAATTACTGCTGTTTTGGAAAGGTGTATTTTACACATGCACTGCACGTTATCCACTTGGCCGAACGGTTTTTGCGGTGCTGATCCCTGTCGTATGTGATACCGAAGCTGCTATTATGATGGCAGGCTTTGCCGCACACAACCATACATACTTTTGTAGACGATGTCTACTTCCAATTAATGATATTCATAATCTCAACCCAGAATCATGGGGCATGCGGGACTCCATTAAACATAGAGAGTTGGCTTTCGAATCAAAAGACGCTTCCCCGGCACGGCGCGATGCCATTTACAAAGCACATGGGGTTCGGTGGACCGAGCTATTGGAGTTGCCATACTGGGACCCTATCCTCTTCACCGTCATTGACGATATGCATCTTGGGTATCTTGGTCTCTTCGAAACTCATCTTCGTAAAATATGGGGTATAAATCATGAGAAAAAAGGTGGCGATGGACTCGAGCCAATGCCAGAGGCGAAAAAACCATCCAAAGCTAGTCTTCGTCAACTCCTGAACGGAATACGAGGCAATCTCCCGATTCTACGAAATGTCCTCATGGCAGAAAATAAAGCGTCTCTGTGGTATATCTGCTTTATGCTCAATCTGCGCACCGGGTTGCGCAACAAGCAGCAATTAGTAGACCAAATTCTGCAATGGGTGAGTGTCCAACTGGATGAACTTCCAACTTTATATGATGACTGAAATAATCTATAGCGTTCGAGATCTACACCTGAAGCCGTACCTGAAGTTCCCTTCCTCAGCTATGACCAAGTCCCAGATGGCTGGGAGGCCTCGAAAACAGTGAGTTTTTTGTATTGGTTCGCTATTCCAGATTACTCATTCAAATCAGGCAAAGAACTCGGGTGAACTTTCGGATTCTGAAGCTTCCGAGACAGTAAGTCTCCCAATTTTGTTGACTATTTCATCACTAATTTTCCTACTTGGCAAAGTCACTCAGTTCATCAGTCACCAATTCAGATATTCTACCACTTGTATCACGGCGTGCTCCATTGTTCAATTATAATAAAGACGCCGACTTCGAAGATCTCAAGTCCAAATTGCTTAACCTGTCGTTCAAAGCGCCTTCTCTCACTAGACCAGCAAAGGAAGTTCTCCAAGCATTGTGCCAAGATCTTAACATTGCATATAATGCCCAAGACACAAAGAAACATCTCATTACACGACTTATGATTTATGTGTGTAGATTTTCCGAGTTTACTGTTTTTTTTCCTGAAAAACAAGTCACAGCGTCAAGAGAACGGCGCAGATGACGATTCAAACGGGTCGGAAGTGCGATACAACAAACTCAAACGACAATTCGAGGAAAGTGAGCCATCAAAGACAACATTGATGTCTTGTCAACATGCACATCTCGAGCGGCTTTGCAGAGAATGCTCCATTCCGATTCCTACTCGCCTGACAAAGATTAACATGGCACGAAGATTGATACTCTGGGTAAGATGATTGCCAACGTCCATCATGAACTATCACTCATGCACATTTCTTAGCGTCAAGAACATCGCCACAGTACATTGAAGCAGAAGTCTATCCGAGATGTTATTGGGAAAGACATCCTGGAGCAAATCTGGGCCGACATGGAGCGAACTGTCCTTCCCAGTTGGATTCAGCAAGCACCTCCGAAATGGGGCATCCCTGCTTCAGGAAAGCTTAGCGCCGATGAATACAAAGTCATTTGCTCAATCCATATGGTCATCACTCTAATTCGAGTTTGGGGATATGAAAATGAAGAGGGTCCCCAGTCTCGGTCTTTCCAGATGTTGCTCAACTTCCTCGACCTGGTTCACAGCATTCATGTCCTTTTCCTTCGCGAAACGTCTACAAAATTACGGGTCTATTACAAAACTCGAATGCTGAAATACCTACGCACAGTCCTAGAGTTGTTCCCTGATGTTACACTTGCATCGAATCACCATCTTGCTGTCCATATTGTAAATGATTTGGAATATCTGGGCCCAGGACATGCTCGGAGTACCCCAGTATTTGAGCGCATCAACCACCGCTTGCAAGAGATCAAAAAGAACGGACACCAGGGTAAGTATACATTCAAAAATGCTTCTCAATATACTGATTATCCTAGGCGAAGTTGAAGCTACCATGTTGAACACGTATTGTCGGCAAGCCAACCTTGAACTTATCTTGGATCACAACATTGAGATAAGGGAAGAAATCAAGGAAGCCTTGGGTACTTTAAAAGATATCGAACGGGAAGATCATCGTGGTATATTCGCCGGCACGGATCTATTGGCTTGGTCAAGCACCCAATTCAAAGCAACCTCAATCTACCTTGAAGAATCCACTCTTGATCGCATTGTACATCACCTGAATACACTGTATACAGTTCCTGACTCGCACTGGGATGGTAAGGTTACCAGACAGGCTCAGCTTGTGGGAGGAGTGGCACATGGGCGGGTAATCTATTCCCCAAGGTTCGACAAAATTCCGTTATCTTCCACGATGGAGGCAATATACATGCCGCAACAATTGAGAGTGTCATCAATCACTCTCATCCCCATCCCACAACTCGGGAGTCAGTCACGATCACATATATTGAAATTTCTATCTTGGAACCAATAAAAACTGAGGATGACTTGTATCGAGACCTCGATTGTGGGTGGCTATGTTTGCAAACACCAACAACAAAGAAGATTACGACAATACCGCTAACAAGTGTTATATCACATTTCGCCCGTACAGACCTGGCGTTCCATGTCAATGGAAAACGTGTAACGCATGTGTTTCCCGTTCCAAAGGTAAGAAAGCCTATCTAAGTTTTTTTTGATCAGCCATTGACACTGGGATATCCAGGTGTTTCATGGCAATGACTCAGGAAGGCCCACGCCGACATAGAAGCCCCCAAAGAAAGAAGAAGAGTCGATATCAATCATCGTATTCTCAATTCAATGGTGTTGAAAGTCGTCGATTTAAGACTCGGCGGCATAGGTATATAATCTTTGTAAATGAATGAAAACGAGTTTCTTTCACCCTTTGTGTCTTTCATACTATGTGCTGACACAAAGACTGGCCCCTATATATAAAGGGTGTCTCGTTTGTGATCTTTAATGCCATCTGTATATCCGACCTCCGTATCTCATGAGTTCCGTGAGTACAGAATTTCAAGTTACTACTGCCCTAATTGCCTTTCTACTACAGAAAATCCGCATCGTATCAGCTGGCACTCTAAGCGTCAAACTGCTCGAAGAACAGGTTGAGCGCGATTTCACAGAAGCTGTTCGGCTCCGTGAGCGAGTCCGCCATCTGCGCTCAGAAGTCGAAATCCAGACTCATAGGACACAGACAACCAACGTATGCCTTCTCAGTTTTTGTCTTAATATCAAAATTGATTTCTTCGAATTGTAGGAGCTACAAATTCGCATGAAAAACGAGCTAGACAACGCGTCAGCAACAATTTTTAATTATAGAAACCATATCTTGGTACTTCTGGGCTGTGACGTGGCTGATGAACAATGCATACAGGCGATTGCGACGAACGAAGTACGTGTTCATATGGTTTCATCAGCGTATGCTTATCATTATCTTCAGGCAAAGCAGTTCTGGTCCTATGTCGAGGCAGTGAAATGTAGGAATAGAACGGTAGCCAATTCAAAGGAAACACACGTACGTACTACTTACTGGCCACAGTTGCTTTCCAGGCCGCTAATAATTAGACTCTAGTCAGTCTTGCACCCTGTTACTGTTAAGTTTAGTGATAGAACACTCTCTCTAATCGTTAATAGTAGTGTTAGAACACTCCCCAATCGTTCATTGTAGTGCTACAACAGGTATTAGATAGTTACAGTAGTTATAACAGTAGTTAGCACTTCTTTCTTTCATTTCTCCTTCAGTTTACATGTTACACACTTACTTTTAGCATAGGCGCACAATTGTGGACACCCTTTTTCACGCCTCATGCGATTCGCCTATATACAGTACCAAACAAACCCCTATTCCTACTGTAGAAAGAAGGAATCAAATCAATATTCACTTTCAGTGTTTGTTGGAGTACTGTTAGCATCTACAAGGCCCCTAGTACAACACTACCCTTGTAATTAACAGTGCATAGCAACTGCATTACTGTCCGGGAGTACACATTGTTGTCTGACAGCCTACTTGCTGCAATAGTGTGTGCAACATCAACTGTGCCAGGTTGACCTTCAACAGTTACTCGCCCAGAGCTAGATGGACCAGAAGACACGTCTTCATCGGACGTTACTGCGATTTTAGTTCAACAATGTGTGGGGCTTGATGAGTTGGCAGGTCATTTCAAAGGACTCGGAACGGTTGAAAACACGCTTATTAAACAGTGCAATTATCTATGTAGCATAGCTTCTACACTCAAATATTAATGTAAGAACGTATAAATCTGTAGCATATGCTCTTGCGTTGTCGTTGTAAATCAATAGCATGCGCGAGACGGTCGCCAGACTCTGTCCTGTATACTTGAGATTCAAATATATCACCATAAACGGCAGTATTGTAAGATAGATTTCTTCATCAGATGTAAGAGCTAAATAATACGAAGCGTATCCCAAAATTGAACGCTAAGAAGACTGCAGCTCCCAGTTCCCCAACGAAGGAAAAAATCAACCATACAGTGAATGTGCAAACAAAGGCACCTGCAAGGATCGTAACATCCACAGCAGCTTGCAAGGTAGTGCTCTTCTGTGAAAAGTAAATGCCTTTCGTAAATATGGATGGTAACGATAGTGAGGCACTTACAGTCTCCTCGAGCTTGCGTGGGGCATAACGTTGGATAAACGCATAAATTGCAACGCTTGGAACTGTAAATCCAACAGTAACTGCATGCGGCTGACTACGGAACATCATCGAGAACTTGAATAGCAGCTTGAACGTATATATTAGGTAGCTCAGGGTACCTGCGTCCACCAGGATGTTTCGAAGTCGATCATCTTTTAACTGAAATGCAAGAGGTTAGGGAGGCGCGATTGGAAGAAAGACATGACCACTCACCACATAGTCTTTGCAGGCGAAGAAGAGATCTCTAGCAATCTGAAAGCGGTTCTTGTGGGCCACGCTCTTGCCCTGGTCCTGGATGAAGATCAGCGCAATACACGATGATCGACAGCAGTCATGGTAATACCGGTTGTAGTTCTTCATGGCTGGACTTTGGATCCATGACTTCACTGTCGGATGCAGAGTTGCGGTGGTGGATAAAACACAGGGATCAAACCTGAAAACTCTTGAAATTTCTATCCTCGTGTCCGCCATGAGATATTCTGACCTTTCAATCTCAGTATATATGGAAGTCAACAGCCTCGCAACCAGACATGTGCCCTGCTACCTCTTGTGACACCAATCTGGTTTATAACCGGACAAAGCAAAGTGGGGTGAAAGTAATTCAGTGTGACGGTCGCGAAGTCGAGCGTTGACCGCAGATTGAGTGGTCGGCGGGTAGCATCCAGATTGGAGGGCCTGTCGTCCCACTGAGTTGCTTATGCCTAGTTTATAACCGGACATAGTGGAACGGCCTGTCGTCCCATTGAGTTGCTTATGTCTAGTTTATAACCGGACATAGCATTGATGTAGTGAGAAGTGGAACGGCCTATCGTCCCAGTGAGTTGCTTATGTCTGGTTTATAACCGGACATAGCCTGAGGCGGAGGTTAAGACGAAGATACGGTGTGACGGCAAAGAAAAGTTTCGATCCGGATATCGTGAGACAATCATGTGCTTGATCCGGATATCGTGACATAATCATGTGTTTGATCCGGATATCGTGACACAATCATGTGTTCATGATTCTCGTTGTCTTTAGTCCATGACTGCCTGGTATAACACGGAGTCAAACTCTGTGTTATAGCCATTCTCTTCGTATTCACCAGACATAAGCCGGTATAACACGGAGTCAAACTCTGTGTTATAGCCATTCTCTTCGTATTCACCAGACATAAGCCGGTATAACACGGAGTCAAACTCTGTGTTAGCCATTCTTTTTGTCATTCACCACACTCACATGAATGGGCGCGACATGAACAGGGAACTCCAAAAACCTTACGAATTCTCACACTGCATAAGGAATCCTCCAAAATCACTGTCAAGACTATCCTGCTCGCTTTACCTTCCAATATCATACTTCTTCAAGCCGTTATCTCACCCCTCTTGAATCAACACGGGATAGCGATGCCCTCAGCGACTACCTCGGAAATGTTACGCTGAAAAAAGAGGTCAGTCTTTCGTTTTTATAAATGCCCTCTTAAAATTATGAACTGCGGTCTAGTGATCACAGGAAGAGATTCAACGTCCCAATACAAAACTTCCGAGTAAGTAATATATGTGATATATCCTTACGCAGTCTGCTCAAATCTGCCTCCTAGCCCAAAAGAGTCGCATCGAAGAGCTTCGAGATACTTATCGGCTAGAGACGCGGTCTCAATCTGATCAGACTGATAACCTCAAAAAACGGCTCGAGGAATCGGAGCTACTAAACAACAGCTTCCCAGACGAGTTCAGATGAAATGTCAAAGCTGAAACTGAAAACGATGGACTGAATGGTGATGTCGCGAAAGGAAAAGAATTGGTCAAAGACGAGGAAGACAAACGCATGAAAGCTATCGGTCTGCTTCAATCTGTCAGGCGGAAGCTTCAAGGTTGAAAGCGACAGAGATGGTTTCTAAGGAGGTATCGGGCAGGAAAAGGAAAAGGGTGACCGAGTTTGCGCAGAGGTAGAAAATAAGGGGCACCAGAGCGAGATTGCTCTTTCTCAACGTGGAACGAGACAGGGCAATCGCTGATCTGAGAGCTCAACTCGATAAGGAGCTCGTAGCTGCCAAGGAACGTCACGAAAAGGATTTAGCTGCTGTGAGAGCAGACTTTGAACATAGTGCTGTTACCGCCAAGGTATGCACTCGTACTATTCTTGATTTCTTCATCCATGCATTCATGAAAATTTATGGTACCAGGCAACCTTCGACAGAGAACTCGCCAATAGAGATGCTCGGATCACCCAACTAGAGAATTCGCTCAACGCTGTTGTCCGGGACAAGAACTCATACTCTGAGCAAGCTCAGATCCGCCAGGCGGAAGTTGAATCTTCCCAATCCCACCTCCAGTTGTAACAGAGTCAGAACGCAGAATTGCAGCATCAACTCCGGGAGCAAGGGGATTGGATCGTTCTCTTGAACGAAAAGTTATTCGAGGCGCGACGGGAGCGTGATACGGTAGCCTTGACGCGCATGACTTGAATGAATTTCAGGTCCGTAAGCGTCAAGATTTTATCAGCGTATATCTTTTAACTTTTATTTCCAGAGGAAGTGTTTCGACGCGCCGTTACAACTGCAGGAGCTTGAGGGTATTCGAGAAATGGTCAATCAACACGCGGACGGTGGTGTTAGAGAAGGCGGCCTCACTGAAGCGGGATTTTTATATCTACATACAATCTTCATCCAGCGTGGACGCTTAGAGACAACATGGACAGTCCTACGGAAATTCGGCTATGCTGAGGATCTACGGTCAACTGAAGCCTTCCTATCTCCAAAGTATAACAGTCTTTTCGTTATTGTTTTACACTATCTCTGACTGGCACTTGCTCTCAGGTTCGATATCCCGCCGGACTGCTCAGTCGAACTGAGTCCGCCTGGATATCAATTTTTCACGGACATCTTCGAGACATTTGACAAGGTACAATGACTGCATCTAGGTGCAGGTGCTCATCACTTATCCTCGCTCAGGATCAAGATGGCGCTCTCAATCCTTCCGAACTCGAAGAAGTTTTCGGCACATCACCCGGAAATCCTTGGACTTCACAGGGATTTCCTGACACAACACTGTCGGACGATACTGGCTCGGTCACTTTACAAGGCTGGCTAGCACAATGGAGGTTTGTTCTTTTTGCTTTTCTGTAAACACGTCTGAGTCGTTCTGGATAGTATGACTACACTTCTCGACCACAAAACCGCTTTGGCATATCTCGCATATCTTGGATACCCCGATGAACCGCGAACAAGCGCTCTTCAGATAACTCGAGCTTGAAAGGTCGATCGTCGGAAGGGCAAAGTGTCACGGAATGTTTCCTGTGTTATCTCTGTGATGCAGCTGGTTCGGGGAAAACTTCGCTGTTGCGGGCATTTTTGAAGAAACCATTCTCTGAGATATATGAGCCGACTTCAAAGATGATGAGCGCTGTTAATGCTGTAGATATCGAAGGTTCTGAGAAATATCTCGTGGTGAGTATCCTTATATATACTCAACTTTTCTTCTCATGAATACCCCTAGTTACAAGAATTTGGCTCGAAATACGAAGCGGAGACACATTGAAACTCAAAGAAAACGGATATGATAGATGTTATTGTCTACGTCCATGATTCGAGCGACACGAACTAATCAGCAATCTACGAGTACGCTCAACAGTACGCGAGTGTCGCATTGTACTGACGTCCTCCACAGCAGCAGTACAGTCTTGACCATATACCGACTCTATTCGTTGCAACTAAGTCTGATCTGGACCTTGCGCAACAGGTCTGCCGTGCGTTTTGACGAGCTCTTCCTTCTGCTGATGAACTTCGAACAGCGACATGAAGTTCAGCCTGATGTTTATTGTCGACGTCTGGGGCTGCAGGTCCCAGTGTCATTCAGCGTGAAAACTGATCGAACAGCAGATGTGTTCCATGCAATATGTAATATTGCTATGTACCCGTAAGTGTTAGCAGCTGTCTGTTGCTTAGTGGGTATTAATCTTCGTACTGCTAGATAATCTGCAATACCAGGTGGCGCAGAACGAGCACTCTCGTCTTCGGCACGGCTGAAAATACACTTTACGCTTACAGCGTTGCTCGGTGGATGTACAGCTGGATTATTTATGTTTTACCGAACATTAATACGACCAGGAAGCACTCCGTTTCCCAATTTGGTCGCTTAGTTGGGCTAGATGGCTTCTGCCTGTAGTTTAGTATACGCCAGCAAATACGATCCCAATCAGTCCCCTTACACTCCGGTATCACCTGTGTATGGCCTACCGGACTGATATTCAAGAACGCGAGGCTAGTAAATGGTTCATCGATAACCATCATTCTTGATGTTGATGCCATACCTGTGTTCTGTTTCGTAGACTTTGAAGGAAGGGATCGTTCCTGGAAGTTGTTGAGATGCGATAACGGGAAAGGGAGAGTTCGATATACCTTGTCAAAGAGCTGCTCATTAACGACGGTCTTCAGGTCATATATACTTCAACTTATAGATGACAGTAGTCGGCAGGCTGCTGAGTTCTCTGTACCATCCAAAAAGTGAAAATTTGATGATGAGTCGCGGTCAGCTACATGCGCTGACTCTTCAGCGGTTGAAGATTCACGTAACCATTCTGGATCACACACAAATACACTTGCGCAACGTGAGCTTCTCTCACTTCATGTCATCCGCCATTCTAAAATCCTTATATCGTCAGACAATGCACACATAATACATACCACGCCTGCGAAGAATCGTTCGGGTGCTCTCCATGATCCTACTCATACCCCACAAGAAACACGCTGGTCGATTGCGAAAAGTGTGAAGTGTGATTAAACGGAGAAAATATTGTCAATCTGAATATCGGAGCTAGAATGCTATGATATCAATTATCATGAAGTTATGAAGATTCGGGCTCTCCTAGCTCTTTGCCCTTGCCAGTGAGCCGTAATTGATAGTGTGTGCAGAAGCGAGAGCAGGACTTGCTTCTGTCCTTCAGGAACGTTAGTGATAGGAGAAGATATGTTTACAGACGCTGGGTGAGCTGTGCGAACTCATACCAATACAACGTACAATTGTTTGAGTTAGTTTGCGCACACAGGGTGATCCCAAACTTTTTATCCTTGAACTCACCAAACCTTCGTCAACGATTCTGATCGTTACATCGTCACTCCATTACCCTTGAGCTTCGAAATCCAACGGCTCTTTGTGATCAGACGTCCACTACTCCTTATCCGTCGTCTCGATCTGCCTCCTTGTCTACACCACATTTGCGACGCGAATCGCAATCTCACCACATCCTTAATAATGTCCGCACGTCGACCGACTCTAAAACTACGCGCTCTTTACGCATTGAGGCGAGCACGCGCAACGTCGTTGGCCGACGGGCCAGGTTATCTATATGCGTTCGTTGATTGCAGTCGCTATTGGAAGCTGGGGATGACCTCCGACTTCGACCGCCGGAAAGCACAGTGGGACAACGAGTGTCCATGCGCGCATAGGCGGTGGTTGCCCCCGATACGCGTTACGAGAAGACGGAGAGCCGGTAAGTGTTTCGACTACTTATTTTGTGTACGTTCATTGCGTTCAGAATCACTAGCACACCTTCTACTGGAAATGAGATCCATGGATAGGCCCAAACGATATTGTGCTCATTGTACGTATATCATTCGTTGCGTTCACTCGTCTGACATCGACTTTGGCCTAGGTCGACGAACTCATATCGAAATCTTCGTATTTCGCGGTCATTGGAACTGGACGTGGCGAATCGTCATTCGACCACTGCTTTTGCGGGTTGCAGTACAGGTAAGCAGCTCTCTTTCTAGTATATGTGATATACTGACAATTCAATGATTATAGTAGTGTCAAATTGTATATACATTAAACAATAATCAGCACATAAATCTCAAGACCAAATTCTGAATGGTTTATGAACCCAAAAGATACGTAGAATAGCATACATGCGCGACCCATTCGCTAACACCGTCTGATATAGATGTTTTAGCAATCACATTACGCTCACACCGCCGACGTGTCCCGACATCCCGACGCTAACAACAATATTGACATCCAAATGTCTCGACCTCAGTGATGTCCAGACATTCGGATGTCTCGACCTCAATGATGTCTAGACATTCGGATGTCTCGACCTCAGTGATGTCTAGACATCTCGATGTCTCGATGTCGGGTACGCATATTCTCACCGAGAATATTTTGAAGAACCTCATGGGATTCATGAGGCGAATATAACGTGAATATAGAGGTTTTCCTAGGCAGGAATATCGGGCGAATAATCATAAAAACGTTCGATTTTGGTTATCATTTTCTTTCATAGATTATATTGAACTAATATAGAATAACCTGCACTAGAAATTTCTTAAAAACCCTCGCATACATTTTAATTCAATTCTCATCAATCTTAACTGAGACGTTTAATGAATTTTCGCACTATATTCATTCTAAGAAACCAGTGTGATTATATTGAGATTATATAAATTTATCGGCATCTGAATATACTAGAGTTTTTGTACTAAAGCTCAGTATAATATCATGCTTTTCACCGCGGGAAAACGGTACAATCCCCGCAGTGAAAGCAACAGCGTCCCAGTTAGTTTGTGCAGCGAGCGAATTAAACCAAATCATGTATTTCCGAATCGTGTCGTTTTCCTTCATGCGGAGATTTCCTAGATGTTCTTCCGCATCGCCTTCTATATCATACAGACCAAAATTATCCGTTAGCTCCTGAACAAGGTATTGGAATGAGTTCATCCAAGCAGGAGGGTCAAAAGGTGTTGAAGGTCAACCTGGCACAGTTGATGTTGCACACACTATTGCAGCAAGTAGGCTGTCAGACAACAATGTGTACTCCCGGACAGTAATGCAGTTGCTATGCACTGTTAATTACAAGGGTAGTGTTGTACTAGGGACCTTGTAGATGCTAACAGTACTCCAACAAACACTGAAAGTGAATATTGATTTGATTCCTTCTTTCTACAGTAGGAATAGGGGTTTGTTTGGTACTGTATATACGCAAAACGCATGAGGCGTGAAAAGAGGTGTCCACAATTGTGCGCCTATGCTAAAAGTAAGTGTGTAACATGTAAACTGAAGGAGAAATGAAAGAAAGAAGTGCTAACTACTGTTATAACTACTGTAACTATCTAATAACTGTTGTAGCACTATAATGAACAATTGGGGAGTGTTCTAACACTACTATTGACAATTAGAGAGAGTGTTCTATTACTAAACTTAACACAACCCCCTGATGGAACACTTCTGTAATCTAATATAACTAATTGAAACACAAGCAACCCCCCAACTCAGTATATCCCCCACATCACGCGGGGTTCTGTCTCACAATTCCAATCATAGATCGAAATTTTTCCACTTTTGGCTTTACAAGGGCTTTGGTGAGCATGTCAGCTGGATTTTCCTCAGTTGGCAAGTATGAAGGTGCAAGCACTCCATTTACAACTTGATCCCGGAGCCAGAAGAAACTTCTGTCAAGGTGCTTCATTCGTCCATGATGTTCAGGGTTTTTAGCCACTTGAATAGACGACTGATTATCAACCCATATAACAGTGGGAGATGCAACCTTGTAACCAAGCTCAGTGAGAAGGGATCAAATTGCAAGCACTTCCTTGCCAACTGCATTAGAAGCAACAAATTCTGCTTCAGTTGAGGATAGAGTAACCACAGGTTGTAGTTTACTACTCCAGCTAACAGCTCCTGATCCAACCTTGATGATGTATCCAGTAGTCAATTTGCCATTGTCTTTGTTGCCTCCAAGTCTGAATCGCTGATAGCTGAGACTAGGTCTATAGCACCTGGATCTGGCCCTAGTTCCAACTCATAGTCAATTGTACCCTTCAAGTAGCGGAAGAGATGTTTGACAGCAAGCCAATGAGCTTTGCCAGGAAAGGAGTTGAAACGAGTCAAGACACCAGTTGCGTATGCAATATCTGCGCGAATGATTAGGGCCAGAGACTGCCTAAGACACCAGAGGAAACAGAAGAGATGAGGAACATCCCTACATGTCAGCTGTTGGCTCTTTGCTGTTTCTGGCCCTAATCATTCGTGCAGACATTGCATATGCAACTGGTGTCTTGACTCGTTTCAACTCTTTTCCTGGCAAAGCTCATTGGCTTGCTGTCAAGCATCTCTTCCGCTACTTGAAGGGTACAATTGACTATGAGTTGGAACTAGGGCCAGATCCAGGTGCTATAGACCTAGTCTCAGCTATCAGTGATTCAGACCTGGTAGGCAACAAAGACAATGGCAAATCAACAACTGGATACATCATCAAGGTTGGATCAGGAGCTGTTAGCTGGAGTAGTAAACTACAACCTGTGGTTACTCTATCCTCGACTGAAGCAGAATTTGTTGCTTCTAATACAGTTGGCAAGGAAGTGCTTGCAATTTGATCCCTTCTCACTGAGCTTGGTTACAAGGTTGCATCTCCCACTGTTATATGGGTTGATAATCAGTCGTCTATTCAAGTGGCTAAAAACCCTGAACATCATGGACGAATGAAGCACCTTGACAGAAGTTTCTTCTGGGTCCGGGATCAAGTTGTAAATGGAGTACTTGCACCTTCATACTTGCCAACTGAGGAAAATCCAGCTGACATGCTCACCAAGGCCCTTGTAAAGCCAAAAGTGGAAAAATTTCGATCTATGATTGGAATTGTGAGACAGAACCCCGCGTGATGTGGGGGATATACTGAGTTGGGGGGTTGCTTGTGTTTCAATTAGTTATATTAGATTACAGAAGTGTTCCATCAGGGGGTTTTAAGTTTAGTGATAGAACACTCTCTCTAATCATCAATAGTAGTGTTAGAACACTCCCCAATCGTTCATTATAGTGCTACAACAGTTATTAGATAGTTACAGTACTTATAACAGTAGTTAGCACTTCTTTCTTTCATTTCTCCTTCAGTTTACATGTTACACACTTACTTTTAGCATAGGCGCATAATTGTGGACACCCCTTTTCACGCCTCATGCGTTTTGCGTATATACAGTACCAAACAAACCCCTATTCCTACTGTAGAAAGAAGGAATCAAATCAATATTCACTTTCAGTGTTTGTTGGAGTACTGTTAGCATCTACAAGGTCCCTAGTACAACACTACCCTTGTAATTAACAGTGCATAGCAACAGCTTTACTGTCCGGGAGTACACATTGTTGTCTGACAGCCTACTTGCTGCAATAGTGTGTGCAACATCAACTGTGCCAGGTTGACCTTCAACATAGTATTAGGCCTAATATGAGCTCCCCATATGACTTGATCTTTTCAGTCTATGTAGATTGGTTCAATCCTCTTGGAAATAAACAAGCTGGTAAGTGCCATAACAAAAATTGAGTTTGCTTGTGTAACATGACTTCATTTATAGGAAAACAGATTTCCTGTGGTGCAATTGTTGTCATGAAGTGAGCCGCCCCTATTATTTTCCTTTTCTTTACAATACATCATTCCATCACTGTTACCTATCATAATCGATCCGGAACCTTCCAGTCCATTCCGTTCCATTCCTCGTTCCTGAACTATACAGTATGACATCATGGTTCCCGTACCTTACCTTTGTATATATAAGCCAGCCCCCACAACCTGATCCCTTATCTTGACCTCTTTGTCGTTGGGATCATGTTATATTCATGCAGGACAGTCTATTTCTTTATACACATACATACACTAATCGCTTCCATCGCGTCCGATGGATCCGTTACACGTTTATTCCTTCATCGCATCCGAAGGATGCGATTACACTTTCTTTATTACAACACTTATAGTTAACATCCTCACATTCCTTCATTCAACATTATTACTTCTTACCGAGATCATATGCTCATCAGTCATCTTCTTATACATGTGTTATTTACTTATTACTCTGGTTAGCTACAAGACTAGTATTTAAGCCGTAGTGTAGCTTAGCTGTACTTCAGTTTAAATATCGACTTCAGTTGACTTATACAGTCTATACTCAGTTGAGACATTACACTCGCTTCGCTTCGGATCGGATCCTTCGCTCCATCCGACTGCTTCTACCTGGGACACGCGACTCTAACGAGGGTACTACTAATAGTGGTATCAACGTCCCATTACTATTATCCCGCACCGCACCGCATCGCATCGGACGGTCCACTTGGCTGTATTCAGCATAACTCTAACAGATCAGGTATGTCTTTACTTACTTCTCAGTATTTATTATGAATATAACTTTGTCGTTGGGATCAGTATCTGTCCGCTTCCGCTCAGTCTTGTCGCCATCGTCACCTCTTTGTGACAATTGTCTTGTATTGTCTCAATCTTCCATTTGACATTAGATTTCTTCCTGAAAATATTTTTGTAGTTGGAATGATGCCTGCTCCTCATGGGCCTACTGTTTGGACCATTCACCATATTTTGGATCACTACTGTGATAGTATTATGGAATTTGATTTACCTGGTAAAATAGTGCAGACTTCCATTTATCCTGATGGTATCAGAATTTCTGCAAGAGTTTATCCCAATATTGCAGATCTTTTAGCCAGTAAGAAGTTTACAGGCTTTGGCTCACCCAGTGCAAAATATTTTTGTACCTGGTGTACTCTTACAAAAGAAGATATAGAAAGTCTAGATTACAACTCCTGGCAATTAAGAGATGGAGATACTGTCAGAGCTCAAGCTCAAGCATGGAAAAATGCAAGTACTCTTTCTGAAAAAGAAAGTCTCTTTAAACAGAATGGGATCAGGTGGATTCCTCAATATAATATTCCATATTTTAATCCAGTACCTCATGTTGTCCTTGGAATGATGCATAATGTATTGGAAGGTCACCTTGTATTTCATCTCAGAGAACTTTGGGGACTGGGGCGTACAGAGAAAAAAGAAAAACAACTTTTCCAAGAAGAAGCAGAACTAGAAGGGGATGAAAATTTCTCTGAAATTGATACTGAGGAAGCTTTATCTGAGCTAGAAGATTTAGCAGAGGAGCTGAGAGAATGGAACCAGAGTTCTTCAGGTTTGACAGATAATATGCAGGATATTACCATAAGCAGTGATGATGATAGTAGTACTCCAACTGCTACTTCTAGGATCAGCAGAAGATTTCAACAATTAGGATCATTATCATCACTAGCATCTCAAGCTACTGAATGGGATATCTCAAATGTTCCACAAGATGATGAAGAAAATGATCCAGATTTTGAAATTGGTGATATGGAAAATTTGTTCAAATTTACAGACAATCAAATTGCTCAAATCAGACACTGCATTAGTGAAGTATTGTTGCCCACTTGGGTAGAAAGACCACCACAGAATCTAGGGGAAAAATCACATGGAAAACTCAAAGCCCATCAACTGCTTGTTCTCTTCACAGTTATATTTCCACTGATTATTCCTGAGATTTGGACAAATGGTAATGACAAAGAAAACAAGTTGTTGAGAAACTTTTGTGATTTAGTAGCTGCTACAAATATCATTGCATCTTATTCAACCACTTCAGAAGAAGCAGACAACTATGGAAAATTCTTTAAAAGCTATAGAAAATCCATAGCAGAACTATTTCCTCAGTATCACTCATTGCCTAATCACCATTATGGGATGCACAATACAGAACAATTGAAATTTTGGAGTCCATTGGCTTGCCTTTCTGAATTTCCTGGAGAACGCCTGAATGGTGAATTTGGAAAAATATCTACCAATAATCATTTTAATGAGATGGAGTTGACTATGACAAGACAGTTTGGAAGACAAGCAAATCTTAATGTCATACTCAATGAAAATCCCTCACAGAACCAAGTCATGCAAGACCTTGTTGAAATTCTAGCACCTGTAGATGTCTATGAGTTTGCCCGTGAACCTGCCATTATGACAAGCTATGAAGTTGCACAGTTTTATAAGAAATATGATGAGTTCAAAAGAGAAGAGTATAATACTCTTCTTCATTACTTGAACTCTACAGGAAGGGAATATTCTACTGCATATCCAGAAGGTCTGCTCTATCAGAATCCTGCTACAATTTCTATATTACAACCAGTTGTTCACCATGTTGGTAACTTCAAATATCAGCAAAAATCATATAGCAGCTTGACATCTCATGAAGCTGGTAGTCATATATATTACTATGTTCCAGGAGGAAATGGAGCAAAGGCAACAGGATGTATTGCAGATATTTGGCAACTTCCTTTGGAAAGTAGATTAGCCACTTTCCTGCTGGTAAAAGAGCATTTGCCACTTCCTCCTAGCCATAAACTGAAAAATCCCTATGTCTCTGATCCTTGTTCAATCCTCTGCAGTGAGCTAGTCCAAAGAAATCTTGTCAGCTTTACTTATTTAATTGAACCACATCATATTATTAGTCATGTTGCTGTTTACAAAAGACCAGCAGGTACTTATAACATTCCACTAGAGACTATGGTAATTATTTGGTCATTGAATAGAGGACGTAACTAGTATAACTTTTTAGTCAAATATTTATGCAAAAAAGGTTGACCTTGGTTCATGCCTACCCAGGGGAAGTGTTATGTCCATGCAAAGTCCTGTTGAAGGTCAACCTGGCACAGTTGATGTTGCACACACTATTGCAGCAAGTAGGCTGTCAGACAACAATGTGTACTCCCGGACAGTAATGCAGTTGCTGCGCACTGTTAATTACAAGGGTAGTGTTATACTAGGGACCTTGTAGATGCTAACAGTACTCCAACAAACACTGAAAGTGAATATTGATTTGATTCCTTCTTTCTACAGTAGGAATAGGGGTTTGTTTGGTACTGTATATACGCAAAACGCATGAGGCGTGAAAAAGGGTGTCCACAATTGTGCGCCTATGCTAAAAGTAAGTGTGTAACATGTAAACTGAAGGAGAGATGAAAGAAAGAAGTGCTAACTACTGTTATAAGTACTGTAACTATCTAATAACTGTTGTAGCACTATAATGAACAATTGGGGAGTGTTCTAACACTACTATTGACGATTAGAGAGAGTGTTCTATCACTAAACTTAACAATAAAAGCAAAGTGTAGAAGGATCGCGGAGGTAAGCTCCGCGACGGAAGATGGTGGTGAAGTCAAATACCGGGTAATGATCGTCGGGCCCGCGGGAGTTGAACTTGGCATGGTCGTAACAGTGCCCCCCATTAGGATCAAGCCCTCGAGATCTTGAGTAATAGTATGACTAAAAATAGATGTGACTGTGTTGAAGGTCAACCTGGCACAGTTGATGTTGCACACACTATTGCAGCAAGTAGGCTGTCAGACAACAATGTGTACTCCCGGACAGTAATGCTGTTGCTATGCACTGTTAATTACAAGGGTAGTGTTGTACTAGGGACCTTGTAGATGCTAACAGTACTCCAACAAACACTGAAAGTGAATATTGATTTGATTCCTTCTTTCTACAGTAGGAATAGGGGTTTGTTTGGTACTGTATATACGCAAAACGCATGAGGCGTGAAAAGGGATGTCCACAATTGTGCGCCTATGCTAAAAGTAAGTGTGTAACATGTAAACTGAAGGAGAAATGAAAGAAAGAAGTGCTAACTACTGTTATAAGTACTGTAACTATCTAATAACTGTTGTAGCACTGTAATGAACGATTGGGGAGTGTTCTAACACTACTATTGATGATTAGAGAGAGTGTTCTATCACTAAACTTAACAGACTGATTAGAAGCAACGGCGATCAAAGTTAAAAATGTGATGTAAAAATTTCAAGTCACAGTGATAGAAGCTTGGTGAAAATTGTAAGTTGAGCCGGCCCTTAAATCACGACGGATATAAAAGCAGGTCCATTTCGAAAGTTTTTGATAAGTCCCCCTCTCGTTGCAATCATGTCCACCACCCCCAATACTAACGAAACCATTCAGCAATAACGTGAACGTATCCTGCAAGCTCAGGCTGCACGACAACGAGCCCTGGATGAGGAGATTGCGCGACAGGAGGCTGAGTTCGCGGCGGAGATGGAGAGAATAGAAGCGGAGGAGCGAGTGGCGCGAGAGGTTGAAGAGAAAAGAATTGCCGAAGAAAAATTAGCTGAGGAACAGAGGCTCGCGGAAGAGAAACGAGTAGAGGAAGAAAGGCAACTGGAAGAAGAGAGAAAAGTGGCGGACGAAAAGAGGATCGCTGAGGAAAAGAAGCAAGATAAGATTCGGCTCGCGGAGGCGCAGCGAAGAGAACAAGCGCGGATAGAAGAGGAGGTCGCAGCAGAAGCAGAGGAAGAGCAACTGCGAGCTGTCGCCTTCGCGAAACTGGTGGAAGAGAATAAGAAGGAAAAGGAGAAGGCCGCGAAGGAGTTAGAGAAATGGCGAAAACCAACATCCAAGTCGCATCGTGTCGATGTGGAGATTCCATTAACGACAACCAGCCCGCGGCGGAAGATTTTTAAGTCGAAAGCCATCATTTCCGAGGACTCGAGTGATGAGGTGGTAGAACAGCCGCGAGAGGTGATTACGAGAGGAACGAAGCGTAAGAGGACGATCAAAATGATCGCGAAGGTGAGTAATATTTTCCTCTATGTTTCGCCTCCTGATGTTTTCGTCTGTTTAGGGTGGTGACAATCTCGATCCGGTCGTGGACAAAGGCAACAACACCACTTCCCTTCCCCCCGATGTTCCTCAACTCCGATCCGCATGTTCTCGCTGTGTGATGATTGGTCGACCGTCCGACTGTCGTCCACAGTTGACGCAACGACCAACACAGGCATGCGAGGTTTGCCACCAGCAAAGGCAGCGATGTAGCTGGTCTGGTGACAATGCGGCCCGTCGATCGCGTGGCAAACGAGTCAAGTTGGATGAAGAGGAGGTTTACGAGGGACCCGCCGCGAGAGCGGGGGAACGGAGGAGGGTGGAAAGGACTGAAGTGGCAGAGCAACTAGCGCGGATCGCGGAGCAAAACCAAGACTTGGTCAAGCTTCTGTGCCAATCGCTTGTTGTTCAAGAACAAATGTTAGGGATAATGGTTAGAGCCAAAAAAAGGGTCACGGAAGCAATGGAAGAGAGTGAGAAAGGTGAAGATGAAGATGAAGATGGAGAAGGGGAAGAGGATGAGGAGGAAGTAGAGAATGAAGAGGAGAGAAGAGCGAAGATCCGCAAGGGAAAAAGACGCGCGGAGTAAACTCCGCGATGGACTACAATAATGACTACCGTACTATAATCGATTGGTTGTATATAATTGTTGTTTTTTGTCTTTTATTCGTCGAATTTACTTGTTTTGTTGGTTTTTGTTGTTGAAGGATGTGTTTGTTGTTGTTGGTTGTGTTGTTTGCATTATTTATAAGTAGGGAAAGAAATGAGGATCACGGGGATTTTCGGAAGAGATAGGAGTTTGGAATGTAGGTAATGGTGTTTGTTTTGGTTTTTGTTGAGTTCCATAAGTACGGGAAATGACGATCGCGGGGATTTCGCCGCGGAGAAAGATGGTTTTAAGGAGAATCATGATTAGTAAGTAAATGGTTTAGGAGTCATGAGTGAAGTAATGAAAAAATGGTTAATACGTAAGTGAGCATAAGTAAAGATCAGATTGGACCAGGTTTGTGAGGGTAACGGAGGTGGAAAGCTGGGACAAGTTCGTCTGCGTGAATTTCGTTCGCGGCAACCCAGGAAAACTCCTTGTCCGTACCTTCGTATCCTGCCCAACGAATGTAGTATCGTAGTGGGCATTTTTTGTATCGTCGATCCAATTTTGAATCCAGTACTTCCGCGATGTGTTAAGTTCAGTGATAGAACACTCTCTCTAATCGTCAATAGTAGTGTTACACTGCGGGGATTGTACCTTTTTCCCACAGTGAAAAGGCTAATAATATGTTGAGTTTATGTACAAAATTCCCGTAAATAATTTAGTGCTGAATATTTTGAAAAACCTTTACAATTACCAAAAGGAGAGTATTGAGATAGTTATATAAAAATCAGTCAGATATTCACTACGCGATTATCCATAAAAAGCACAGGATAACGCCATGAGGCTTCTTCAGAATAATCTCGACGAGATTATTCAATATAATCCTGGTTTCTATGTAAACTTGTTGAGATTATGCTAGGTAAACAATGAAACCAAGATTATATTAAATTAGTTCAAATAATCTCGTCGAGATTATTCTGAAGAAGCCTCATGGCGTTATCCTGTGCTTTTTATGAATAATCGCGTAGTGAATATCTGACTGATTTTTATATAACTATCTCAATACTCTCCTTTTAGTAATTGTAAAGGTTTTTCAAAATATTCAGCACTAAATTATTTACGGGAGTTTTGTACATAAACTCAACATATTATTAGCCTTTTCACTGTGGGAAAAAGGTACAATCCCTGCAGTGTTAGAACACTCCCCAATCGTTCATTATAGTGCTACAACAGTTATTAGATAGTTACAGTAGTTATAACAGTAGTTAGCACTTCTTTCTTTCATTTCTCCTTCAGTTTACATGTTACACACTTACTTTTAGCATAGGCGCACAATTGTGGACATCCCTTTTCACGCCTCATGCGTTTTGCGTATATACAGTACCAAACAAACCCCTATTCCTACTGCAGAAAGAAGGAATCAAATCAATATTCACTTTCAGTGTTTGTTGGAGTACTGTTAGCATCTACAAGGTCCCTAGTACAACACTACCCTTGTAATTAACAGTGCATAGCAACAGCATTACTGTTCGGGAGTACACATTGTTGTCTGACAGCCTACTTGCTGCAATAGTGTGTGCAACATCAACTGTGCCAGGTTGACCTTCAACACTGACATAGTCGCGGACGAATTCCCAAATCTTCGGCCAGGTGTAATGGCGTCGGATTGATTCGAGAGTCCGGTTCTGTCCAAAATGACCTGAAAGAGGGTGGTCGTGAAAATATTGTAGAATTTTAAGGCGAAGATTAGCATGATTAGGAACATAGATGCGATTATCAAGTTTTAGCAGTCCATCATCACCTACTGTCCAACAAGTATTTGAATCGTCTTTAGCTAGGGCTAAGCCCGCGATTGCTTCCGGATCCTGTTCAATAGAATCGCGGATGGTGGAATGAAGCGACTGCAAGTCCATTATGATCGCAGCGCGAAGCGCGGGGCCTTCTAGAAAAGTTGCTCGAAGTGAGGTAGTTAGTTGTTCATTGGTAAAGATAGGTCTGAAATTCTGTGGGTTAACTTGTGCGTAACCGGTATCCCCCTCTTTAGGATAGACATCCCAGTGTCTAGTGAGGGCATCGGGTTTTGCACCCAATTTACCCGGGCGGAAGCGGATCACCATATTGAACTGGTGGAGGAATTCTGACCAGCGGACTTGTCGCCGCGTGAGGATTTTGGTGGTCGAGAAGTATTCGAGATTCTTGTGGTCAGTAACCACATCGATCGCATCTCCCGATCCTTCAAGATAGTGACGCCAAGCTTTGAAAGCCTCGAAAATAGCGAGGAGCTCTTTGTCATGAGTGTCGTAGTTAAGCTCTGCAGCCTGGAAGGTTCGGGATAGGAAAGCGATTGGATGAATCTCTCCGTCCGGTAGGAGGATCGAAAGGATCGTGGCTAGCGCGTAGTCCGACGATAAGGGGTAGGTTAGGTTGCCAGTGTGCGAGGATGGGAGCATGAACGAAGCTGTCCTTGAGTTTGTCAAAAGCTTCTTGGCACTCCTTGGACCATAACCATGATATGTCCTTTCACGTGAGCCGCGTCATCGGGAGTACGATTTCGCTATAATTATAAATAAAATGTTGATAGAAATTAGCAAAACCTAAGAAAGATTGAACGTCCTTGACTTTGCGGGGGACTGGCCAGTCAACGATAGCTTGAACTTTGTCTTTCAACATCGTTAAGCCCTCCGGAGAAAGAATGTAACCAAGATACTCGACCGTGTCGACACCCCATTCGCATTTGGCGAGGTTCGCGAACAAACGATGTTTATGGAGTCGACGGAGAACCTCGCGGACATGTTCGCAATGCAATTTCTCGTCGTCCGAGTAAATGAGTATATCGTCGATATAGACAATAACATTAACATCTAAAAGGTCAGCGAAAATATGATTGATGAAACACTGGAAGGCCGTGGGAGCGTTAGTAAGGCCAAATGGCATAACCTTCCATTCATAGGAACCCCAACGGGTCCTGAAGGTGGTTTTCCATTCATCGCCTTCCGCAATTTGGACTAGATGATATGTGTGAGTGAGATCAAGTTTGGTACAAAACTTAGCTTTCTTAGGAGTGTCCAAGAGATCAGAAATAAGAGGTAAAGGGTAGCGGTCTTTTTTGGCGATGTTATTAAGTTCAGACCTATCTTTACCAATGAACAACTAACTACCTCACTTCGAGCAACTTTTCTAGAAGGCCCCGCGCTTCGCGCTGCAATCATAATGGACTTGCAGTCGCTTCATTCCACCATCCGCGATTCTATTGAACAGGATCCGGAAGCAATCGCGGGCTTAGCCCTAGCTAAAGACGATTCAAATACTTGTTGGACAGTAGGTGATGATGGACTGCTAAAACTTGATAATCGCATCTATGTTCCTAATCATGCTAATCTTCGCCTTAAAATTCTACAATATTTTCACGACCACCCTCTTTCAGGTCATTTTGGACAGAACCGGACTCTCGAATCAATCCGACGCCATTACACTTGGCCGAAGATTTGGGAATTCGTCCGCGACTATGTCAGTGTTGAAGGTCAACCTGGCACAGTTGATGTTGCACACACTATTGCAGCAAGTAGGCTGTCAGACAACAATGTGTACTCCCGAACAGTAATGCTGTTGCTATGCACTGTTAATTACAAGGGTAGTGTTGTACTAGGGACCTTGTAGATGCTAACAGTACTCCAACAAACACTGAAAGTGAATATTGATTTGATTCCTTCTTTCTGCAGTAGGAATAGGGGTTTGTTTGGTACTGTATATACGCAAAACGCAGGAGGCGTGAAAAGGGATGTCCACAATTGTGCGCCTATGCTAAAAGTAAGTGTGTAACATGTAAACTGAAGGAGAAATGAAAGAAAGAAGTGCTAACTACTGTTATAACTACTGTAACTATCTAATAACTGTTGTAGCACTATAATGAACGATTGGGGAGTGTTCTAACACTACTATTAACGATTAGAGAGAGTGTTCTATCACTAAACTTAACAGAAAATGTGATACCAATCCAACCCCGGACACAAACTATGCAGGTATCAGTTCAACAGAAAAAAAGACCACTCGCGTCATGCACCATCAAGCACAAACAGTTCCCATTGACTCCAGCATATGCATTCACAGATTACCGAGCGCAAGGGCAAACCATTGCAGTTGTAATCATTGACATTGCAAGCCCTCCAACTGGATCACTGAATTTGTTCAACATTTACATGGCACTCCCACGCAGTTCAGGGAGGGAAAATATTCAGTTTCTTTGAGACTTCAACCCGCATATATTGCTGCAAGGACATTCGGCAGAGCTCTTGGCAGAAGATGATAAGCTGGAAAAAATAGAGAAGGAGACACGCAAGGAAGAAATGAGGAAAGGACGTAGAATTGACACAGTCTAGGGTGTACAGGTAATCATAGTGAGATGTTATAAGAAATGAATATAACTCAAATAGAGCAAAAATGTTGTGTGCCCAGAATTCAGAGGCACTTCTACGTGTAATGCAGTCAGAGACATAAGTGTTTAGAATGAAAAAGAACAACTCACACCTCTAACCCAGTAAATATTTCACCCTCGTCACCATCCTGGCACTGGACATGAACAGATAGCAAGTAAGGGGGATGTGAGAGCAATAGAGGTCTGAAAAGAGAAGCGGTGACGACGAAGATTTTACCTGATTATCTGGCTTTGTTTGTTCTATGGGTGTGGGAAAAAGAATTTCATAGCATGAAGGACCTTGTCAAGCAAGGTGACTGTTGTCTGACAGCCTACTTGCTGCAATAGTGTGTGCAACATCAACTGTGCCAGGTTGACCTTCAACAGGCTCTGTGAAAGCTGAGGAATGGTGCTGGCTCAGTTCACTCTTTCTCCCTGTTGCCCTCATTATCTACTGGGTGATGCTGATGGCTGCGCCCCTCCCGAGGATGATTCCAAGGAAGGATGGTTTCTGAAAGTTCTTGACCACACAATGGCTCTCTTTCAGGCCACCATCGTAGCCCTTCTCTACTCGATATCAACTCGCCGTGCAAACATATATCAAAAGTACCATGCAGAATGAGTCAACGGTTTGACGACACTATTTCCTCAGGCTCGCGAAGGGAAAATCAAACCAAATATCCATGCAGCTGGTCACATATTTGACTTTTTGCTTCTTTTTGGACCTGTTATGTCATGGTGGTGTTTCCCATTTGAACATCTCATCAGTGCTCTTCAGAAAATCAACACCAATGACCACATTGGAGGTATGTTTCCTGTAGTTGTTCGTGCAGCAGCTTACAAAAATGTCTCATAGGTGAGATGGAGGCGACAATAATCAAATCTGTGATTCGTACATCTAATATCCGTCGTTGGCTTGGTCGTCAGCTTAAAGTCATGTTCGACAGGTGCTTCAAGCCGGTGAATGGGACAGTCAACCAGGAGAATTGACCATCGAGAGGCTCTACACGTGCACACGCAAAGTGGGATAGTGTTAGAGTTATGCTGAATACAGCCAAGTGGACCGTCCGATGCGATGCGGTGCGGTGCGGGATAATAGTAATGGGACGTTGATACCACTATTAGTAGTACCCTCGTTAGAGTCGCGTGTCCCAGGTAGAAGCAGTCGGATGGAACGAAGGATCCGATCCGAAGCGAAGCAAGTGTAATGTCTCAACTGAGTATAGACTGTATAAGTCAACTGAAGTCGATATTTAAACTGAAGTACAGCTAAGCTACACTAAGGCTTAAATACTAATCTTGTAGCTACCCAGAATAATAAGTAAATAACACATGTATAAGAAGATGACTGATCAGCATATGATCTCGGTAAGAAGTAATAATGTTGAATGAAGGAATGTGAGGATGTTAACTATAAGTGTTGTAATAAAGAAAGTGTAATCGCATCCTTCGGATGCGATGAAGGATAAATGTGTAACGGATCCATCGGAAGCGATGGAAGCGATTAGTGTATGTATGTGTATAAAGAAATAGACTGTCCTGCATGAATATAACAGTATCCCCCTTTTGGGCTTGAGCCCACGAAAGCCCAAAAATCCAAAGTCCAAAGTTCCCCGTGGAAGCGATCATTCCGGTGTGATGCGAGAAGTACCCGAACAGTTATGTGCAAAAATTCCAAGTCCCCTAATGCGTGTTGAAAACTTTCAACCAACATGAAGTCTTGTGATGCGAAGGTGGTCCGTGCGCAATTTGAAACCCATAAAAGCTGGTCCGTTAGGACGAGTGGACTTCAACTTTTTCCCTTTTTTCAAAACAATGTCTTCCCCTCAAAAACTTACATCATCCCAAATCGCCGCGCAACTCCGACAAATGCAGGAGCAACTGCTCGCTGCTCAGGAGGAGGAAAGGATGGAAGCGGAGCGAGCGAAAAAAGCGGCTGAGGAAAAGGCGAGGCGAGAAGCCGAGGAGCTAAGGAAAAGACAGGAGAAAGAGGCTGCAGAGAAGAAGCGGAGGATCAAGGAGGCGAAGCGAGCGAAGGCAGCGAAGAAGAAGTTAGAGGAGGCCGAAAAGAAAAGACAAGAAGAGTTGGCAGAGGCGAGAAGGGGTAAGGCACGAGAAGTAGTGCCACAAAAAAGAGTTATGGAAGATATTTCGGATCCAAGTGAGTAATTTCTCTTTTGCCTTATTCTTGTAATTGATTTGGTTAGCTGGAAGAATCAATCAACAACGATAGTGAGCGAGATGAGGAGCCGAAGGCTCCGAAGAAAAAGAAGAGAAAGGGTAATGATGCCCAGGTGAGTGATATCTGCTTTTGATTGATTCTTTATTAATCTTTTCTTTTAGCCAATTGCAAGTACTTCGTCCGCTCGGCCCGCCTGCGCACGATGCATCGAGAAGGAGTTGGACTGTCGTCCCCAGGACCAGTCGAACACGGTTTCCTGCTATCACTGCAGGAAATCTAAGGTTCACTGTTCCTGGAATGACAAAGTCAAATCCAACCCCATCGTCGGAGACGCGTCGCAGCCGACGGAATATTATGAGAGGATAGCCGTGGCTATGGAAGGAATCCAGGATTCCATGGTGGGTATTGCCTATGAACTTAGGCAATTCCGCCTTCAAGTGGGATCCTGGCAAGACACTGTTCTAGCCGATCGCAGCCGTCGGGCCCGGACAGGGGAAGCATTGGAAGCGTTGGAAATAGAGAGGGAGTTGGTGGAGTTAGAAGAAGAAGAAGAAGATTTTATAAAAGATTTAAGAAGACAAAAGAAAGAAGCAGAGTTGGGAGAAGAAGAAGATGAAGAAGATGAAGAGGAAGAAGAGGAGGAAAATATCGTGAGGCGATCGGCTCCGATATAATGATGTATATAATTTTGTTGGTTTTGTTATTTTGTTTTTTATCTGTTGTTTGTTATGTTGTTGTATATAATGTGATAATTTTCTTGGTTTTTGTTTTGTGTGATTGTAAATAGTTGTAAGTGGAATAAAAGGGTGTTATTAGTATAATGAGTGGAAATGAATTCTTCGTTTAAGTCTTTACGTCCGACGGACGGTGCGAAATATAAGTAACAAATGGAAATGATGTGGAGAGTACCAGAAGGATGAATGAGTTTATTGTAGTGGTCCTGGTTTGTCTGGGTAACGTTGGTGGAATGCTGGTACCAACTCATCCGCATGGATGTCGTCGGCTCCGATCCAGGAAAATTCTTCATCTGTTCCTTCATAACCTGCCCATCGCACGAAGTATCGTAAAGGGCAACATTTGAACCTACGATCCATTTTGGAATCAAGTACTTCAGCAACAAAGTACTCCTCTTCACCATCAATTTCAATTGGCGGCGGAGGCGACTGCGTGCGAAGCGAAAATGGATTGGGGGTGACTGGTTCTAGTTGTGATACGTGGAAAACTGGATGGATGCGACGGAGGTAATCCGGAAGCTGTAACTTGTATGAAAGAGTTCCTGGACGGTCAATGACTTTGAAAGGACCAAGACATTTTTCGGAAAATTTCTCAGTAGGGCGAGTGGATTTAATGTGTTTAGCCAGAACGAAAACTTCGGATCCGATCGGAAACTCTGGAGCTGGAATTCGTTTTCTATCAGCCTGGTCTTTATAACGTTTCTGTGCATTAGTAATTTCGTCACGAAGGAAAGAATGTAATTCGTCAAGATTGACTACAAAGTCATGCGCGGTGTCCGATCGCACGTCAACTTCTGGTCGAATCGAGATATTTGGATGATAACCTTTGTTGGCAAAGAATGGTGTGATGCCAGTGGATGCGTTCAGAGCGTTGTTGTAAGCAAATTCTGCAATGGGCAATAAGCTAGCCCAATCATCTTGTTGATAAGAGCAGTAAATTCGGATGTACTGTTCAAGTGTTTGATTAACTCGTTCAGTCTGTCCGTCCGCTTCCGGGTGGTATCCAGATGTATAGTGAAGTTGCATAGAAAGTGATTGACCTAAAGCTCTAAAGAAAGCAGAAACAAATTTGGATTCGCGGTCAGAGGTTACGTGGTTAGGTACTCCATGTTTAGAAAAGACGTGAATAACAAAAAGCTCAGCTAGTTGTTCAGAAGTGATTGTATCATGGGTAGGAATGAAAATTGCTTGTTTAGATGCACGGTCAACAACTACTAGTATAGCAGTGTATCCGTCCGAGGAGGGTAGTTGTTCAATGAAATCCATTAATATTGAATCCCATGGTCTTACTGGTACTGGTAATGGTTTGAGTAGACCGTAAGGACGATGTCTTCTAGATTTGTTTCGGCCACATATTGTGCATGAAGAGACATAGTCTCGAATGAACTCTCGGATCCACTCTCGGATCCACGGCCATGTATACTGCCTACAGATGGATTGTAGCGTCCGATTCTGTCCGAAGTGACCTGAAAGAGGATGATCATGGAAGAATTGTAAAAGTTGTATACGCAGATTGGAATGATCAGGGACAAAAATTCGTCCGTCAAAACGTAACAATTTCATCTAGTGTCCAACGAGGTTTTGAATCATCTTGTGCATGTTGTAATCCAGTCACTGAATCCGGATCGAGCGATAGTGCGGATTTGATCGCCTCATGCAAGGCTCCAATATCCATTACTATTGATGCTCTAAGTGACGGACCTTCCAAGAATGTAGCTCGTAGTGAAGTAGTGAATTGTTCATTAGTGAATATTGGTCTGAAGTTTTGTGGATTGATTTGCGCATAGCCGATATCCCCCTCTTTTGGATAGACGTCCCATCGTCTAGTGATCGCATCCGGTTTCGCGCCTAGGTTTCCGGGGCGGAAGCGAATCACCATGTTAAATTGGTGTAGAAATTCCGACCATCGCACCTGCCTACGAGTAAGAACTTTAGTAGTAGAAAAGTACTCAAGGTTTTTATGATCCGTGACAACGTCAATCGGATCCCCGGAGCCTTCGAGATAATGACGCCAAGCTTTAAAGGCTTCAAAAATGGCTAAAAGTTCTTTATCATGAGTATCATAGTTAAGTTCAGCAGCTTGGAATGTGGAGAGAGAAATGCGATCGGATGGATCTCGCCGTCCTCCAGTATAATGGATAGGATCGCAGCGAGCGCGTAATCCGACGCATCCGTTTCTACAATGAGTCGTCTGTTGGGCTCCCAATGAGCGAGAATAGGAGCGTTAGTAAAAGCAATTTTAAGCTTATCAAAAGCTTTTTGGCAAGTGCCGGACCAATTCCAAACTACACCCTTGCGAGTGAGTCTAGTCATTGGTACCACAATATCACTGTAATTAAAAATAAAATGTCTGTAGAAATTAGCAAATCCCAGAAAAGATTGAATGTCTTTAACCTTCCGAGGCACAGGCCAATCAATGATAGCCTGAACCTTGTCTTTAGCCATGGTGAGACCTTCGGGCGATAGAATGTAGCCTAGATACTCCACTGTGTCAACTTCTGTTAAGTTTAGTGATAGAACACTCTCTCTAATCGTCAATAGTAGTGTTAGAACACTCCCCAATCGTTCATTATAGTGCTACAACAGTTATTAGATAGTTACAGTACTTATAACAGTAGTTAGCACTTCTTTCTTTCATTTCTCCTTCAGTTTACATGTTACACACTTGCTTTTAGCATAGGCGCACAATTGTGGACACCCTTTTTCACGCCTCATGCATTTTGCGTATATACAGTACCAAACAAACCCCTATTCCTACTGTAGAAAGAAGGAATCAAATCAATATTCACTTTCTGTGTTTGTTGGAGTACTGTTAGCATCTACAAGGTCCCTAGTACAACACTACCCTTGTAATTAACAGTGCATAGCAACAGCTTTACTGTCCGGGAGTACACATTGTTGTCTGACAGCCTACTTGCTGCAATAGTGTGTGCAACATCAACTGTGTCAGGTTGACCTTCAACAACTTCAAAGTAACATTTTGCTGGATTACAAAATAGCTTGTGTTTGCGGAGCCGTCGGAGCACTTCACGGACGTGCTTACGATGTGTCTGTAGATCGTCCGAATAGATGAGTATGTCATCTAAGTAGACTATACAACAAACATCAAGTAGATCAGCTAAAACATCATTGACAAACCGTTGAAAAGCGGCTGGAGCATTAGTTAGTCCAAAAGGCATAACTTTCCATTCGAAGGATCCATAACGGGTCCGGAAAGTTGTTTTCCATTCATCACCAGCAGCAATACGCACTAAGTGATAAGCGTGAGCAAGGTCGAATTTGGTGTAGTATTTGGCTTTTTTCGGAGCATCCAATAAATCTGAAATAAGTGGTAAAGGGTAACAATCCTTCTTGGTGATAGCATTGAGTCCTCTGAAGTCCACACATAGTCTGAGTGATCCATCCTTTTTCAGAACGAAGAGGACGGGTGCGCCGTGAGGCGAGGTGGATGGTTGTATGGCTCCATTAGCGAGTTGTTTGTCCAAGAAGTCTCTAAGAGCTTCAAGCTCCTTTGGTGAAAGTGGGTAGATTCGTCCAAGCGGTGGTTCCTTTCCATCCTCTAGTTCAATCTTGAGGTCATAAGGTCTATGTTCCGGAAGCTCCTCGGATGCGATTTCGTCAAAAACATCTGCAAAATCTTTATACTCATCAGGAATGTTAGTACTATTGGAAGATTTTGTTTTTGTAGTAGAGCTTCGAGCGAATACCTCTGAAGGCATCACATGAATTAACATAGGTTCCATACCTTCTTTTTTACATGCCCGATGGAAAGCGACGGCTCCGATGAGTGCGATATTAATATCAGAGTTGTCTAGTCGGGATGCCATTTGTGCTAAAGAAGGGTAAGTATAGATAGGTTCAAAAGGAAATTTGTCCGATAATGGACAAGGGGTACGATGAGAGCGAGAGCGATTTGATGAGCGAGAGCTCGATCGTGAGTGAGTCTCCAGTGGATCCGTTTCGGATGCGAAAGGAGTAGACGTCTGGATAGAATCAAAATGATTAGTGTCTCGGAAAGAAATTGTTTTTGAAACCCAGTCAATCAACGGATTGTAGCGGGCCAAGAAACTATATCCTAAAACAGCTTTACAAGATGAATCAAGTGAAGTTACATAAAATGTAAGTGGAAGCAGCTCATCGGATGGAAACCGGACGCGTAAGGTTGCGGTTTGCGAAATGGGTTTAGAAGATAATGAACCATCAAACAAACGAAGATTGATAGGAGATATAGACAAGGTAGGAATAGAATTTAATTGTACATATTGTGAATCAATGAAACAATCAGTGGAACCAGAATCTAGTAAAGTTGGAAAATTCAAAGTAGTAAAAGATTTCGGATCCTCATCAAGAGGAATTTCTGTAATGACATCAATAATTAAAGAATGTTCGTTAGGTGAAAGAGCGGAAGCATTGAGATAGGTCTCCTTAATGGTACGAACTAGATCAACGCAACTCTCGCTTCGTACCGGAGTACAAGAGTTGCGGACTATTTTTTCGCACCCTCGGATGGTTGGTCCGGCGGATCCATAGCCACTACTTCCGTAGCGCGGCCTTTAGCGTCTCTGGCCTTACGCTTGTTACAATCCTCGAACTTATGCTTCCCACCACAGAAAGCACACAGATTGTACTTCTTCCTTCTTTCCTTCTCCTCAGGCGTAATCTTTCCGTCGGGTCCGAACTTGCTGCTATCTGTCGATTTTCGCTGATCGGATCCTCCAGACTTGTTGTTATGATTGAATTTAGGTCCGTTGGAGTTGGGTTTATTAAAGGAAGGTGTGGAGATGTTAGTGTTGGTAGGGGAAGGATTGGAGGATCCTTTCTTGGCCGAGAATTTACCGCTATCGCTATTACCTCCACTGCTTTTTGCGGATTCTCTTTTCTTTTCCAATTCCCTTTGCCAATAACAATTGTCAATCTCCAGAACAATCTCTCGATATTCCTCGAGAGTCTTTGGTTTTTGCACCCGAGCCATTTCATCCTTAAGGCGCGGAGCGATGCCTTTTTCGTACGCCCATCGGAGCGCATTCTCGTCCCATCCAGTAAGCGAAGCGAGGCTATTGAAGGTGTTGTTGTATTTTCGGATGGTGTCCGAATCCTTCATCACTATGTTGCCTATTTTACCTTCTGCTTCACTCTGCATATCATACACCCCGAACTGTTTCTGCAACTCTCGGACGAGCGCGGAAAAAGAATAGGTCCACTCAGGCATGTTAAGTAAGTCCGGATCCAGAATATCTGGTTCGAACCACTGCCTGGCAGTACCTGAAAGGTAAGAAAGGGTGTAATTAATTTTCTTTGTCTCCATGAAATACTTTGGTCGATCATTGAAGACTAATGTGAGTGAAACGAGAAAGCTTCGGAGCTTCCTCGGATCCGATCCGTCAAATACTTCTGCCTCCTTAGGTTTGGTCTTGTTACCAGCGTCATCCGCGGATTTCATCCCGGACAACACTGCTCCTAAGTTGTTGATGTTGCTAGAAAAGTTAGACATAATATTCATGAATTGACTAGAATCGGGAATGGGAATTTCGTCATCTCTACTGTCCCCTGAATTACCTGGTCCACCAGGTCCACCAGGTCCGCCAGGTCCTCCAGGACCACCAGGTCCATTGGGTCCACCGGGTCCTCCACCTGGTCCCTGTGGTGTAGGATCTTCTGGTTGATCTTCATCGGCTGGAACGTCGGGTTCTTCGTCCTGAACCTGTTCGGTTGGTTCTGGATCCTGAGTAGGATTGTTTTGGGAGTGTGAGAGATTTTCAAATAATGGAGAGACAGCTCTTCCCTTTCCTTTAGCAGCTTGAGTAGCTGTGGTTGGGGAAGGCGAGGATGGTTGGGGAGATGTCCTTCAGATCCGTCGTCCACCTCGAGGTGTCCAAACCTCTACTGGTAAGCCATCTTTAGTATAAAGTGTTTCTACAGCTAAAAGTAGTACATTCAATATACATACATTTATTGTCTACCGAAATTAGGGTTGGCATTGGTCCTTTCTGCCCAGTTTTCAAACTGCTTTATATGAGGCGTTTCGGTCTAGTTTTCGGTCGTGCCGAAACTCGGATCGAACCCTATAAATTCAGGCAACATTTCCGTTGTGAGGATACTTTCCGGCGTGCCAACTCATTAGATATTTGTCATGTGACAATAATTCCGAGCAGGGCTAATGAAATAACATGACGATTCGAAGTGAAAGATATATTATACATTTATCATATGCTGAAAAATGGCTGTTCGTTGTTCTGCTGCTGTTGCATTGCAAAGGGATTGTGACCCCTGTTACCTGTCTGCTGAACAACCAAGCGTCCCGCGTTATTGTGACCATATCTATGCAGCCAATGAATCAAAAGTCACAGCAGGAATCAAAAGTATCATACCTCAACTGTCCAACATTTCCAAAGGTATCCTGTCCACCTTCGCGATCTGCGAAAAGGTTTGCAAGCTCCTGATTCTCATTCGTCCTGGTTTTGACCGCGAGCTGTCTTCCGCTTTGCTGTTGTGAGAGACCAGGCGACGGCGACTGCGATAAATCGGACGGTGGGTGGCTAAAGTTCTGCAAATCGTCGGCTTTATGATTATCATACGTTCCTTGCAGATTGAATTGGGGAGGGCTTTGGGTGTTGGAGTATGAGATCGGAGAGGACACTGTTTGAGGAGCGAAAGGGTTATTAGACCTGAAACAATTTGTGAGACTGATAATAAAGGCAGGAGGGCACGGACGACCCACCCGAATCCAGTAGGCTGCGCCATAAGAGGTTGCTGTTGTGCATACAAACTTTGCTGTTGTTGCTGCTGGAAGAGCATTTGTTGTCGCATAAACTCCTCCTGTTGGAGTTGAGCCTGTTGCGCAGCTTGCTGCTGTTGGAGAAGCTCCTGCTGCTGACGGAAGTATTCAGCTTGAGCTGCCTCCTGCTGCATCTGCTGCATTTGTTGTTGATAGGGATTAAACGACGTAAACTGTGGTTGTATCTGAGTGAATTGTGGTTGGAGCCCAACCGTATACGCCAGAGGATCGGTCATAGTTGTCGGGAATGGATTGTTGTTGTTGATTTGGGTGTTGTCGGCTGGAATACTGTAGAATACGTTGAACGTAAAATCTTCGAAAATTTGAACATCTTACAGCTGATTACTGTCATCGAACAGTGCGGAAGCATTGGTATCCTCAACAGCTCTATTTCGCTTTGCTTCTTCCTCCTGGCTAAGCTTAATCGCCTGTTGTAGATCCCTCTCCTCTGCAGTCATACGGTCGTTAGCCAATGACTTCTTGCTCTCCTCAATGGCTTTACGTAGGTCGTCCTCGTCCCGATTTTTTCTCAATGCACGAGGATCAGCTCGTCGTCGATCGTTTTCGTCATCAGGATCTTCATGGTCGCCGTCGCCAGTGGCGCCACGAACCATTCGGTCGCGCATAGATGCACGAGCGCGGCGCTCCTGGCGCAATCTAGAATCGTCTTGAAGGAGGTTCGTTATGTCTTTGGCCTTTTGACGGACATTGGCTCCTTGGTCTTTGCCATCCTCGTCAATGTACTGGAACTCCTTCAGTGTCTTGATGACATAGATGTTATCTCGAAAGTAAATGACAACATTCTCCGAGCCCTGGTGAAGACAGTAGTCGAGAACTGTTAAGCTCTTCAAGAGTAAGAGATTGGATTCAAAGTGAAATGAGTGAAATTTCCGGAGGAAGTGATTTCGCTCGCACCTTGAAAACATGCCTCCAGTTCTTGCCTTTGTCGTTCAACCTCTTGTCTAACATCTCCATGATTTCTACGAAATCTCCCCTAGGCGATGGATACAATCTCCCTAGAGTGAAAAGAGAAAGTTTCTGAATACTCACTGATTATACGTCAACTGCGCAATTTCGTTCATTTGCGTTCCAGAGGGGCCCCATGGATCGTTAGAAGTAGCATCTCGAACTTTGGCCTGAGTATCTGAGTAGCCCTTGGTGTAATTTTTGGTTACCCGAAGAGCAGCTTTACCAAGGTGTTGCATAGTACAATAGAGAAGAGTAAGGTGTTGTGAATTCGCAGGCGATGAGCAATCGGTGTTTGTCAATGACCTCAGAACGTAACGTACAATTTCACTGTTTTCACAAAGGGAATTTGATCTCTTATCTGTTCTAAATGTCATTCTGTGCATTTTGGGATTCAAGTTCATCTTCGACTATTACAATTATCTGACAGAATGATACATGTACAACGCCATCCTTTTTCGGTCAACTTAATTCTAGAGAGAACGACCCATCATGTGAACTGGGATGATCTGGTAAGCTTTGGGCAATGCTAAAATCCGAAAAATAAAACGTACCGAAACGATAAGAGAAGTAGGAAACGGAGTTAGTCCTCCACGAGCATCAACATAAACCTGCTCAGGAACACCGTGAACGTGTTGCGTGAAGCGCGTAAAGACTCCTGAGGCTCCGGGTCCTCGTTGGAGGTTCGATAGAGCTAATATTTCGGCAACGACTACAGGAGTGACCTATGAAAAAGTGTGAGGGAGTGTGAATGCTCGAGAGTGAATTCTTTCAAAACCTTTTCAAAGAATTCAGAGGATAACAAGCTAAACCAAAGGTGCGTCAGTACAGCGAAAGCAGGGGAGGACTGGAATCCTCACTATCCATGTTCTCCAGCAGTATGGATGCCAGCCTTGTTGTTGGGGCGATTCGCCTGTTCAAGTTCTATCAGCTCGTTAGTGGTAAGTCATAGTGGTAAGTCATACATTGGCTTCGATGATATTAAGGAAAACAGTTTCACCGGCCGCAAGGTTGCTTCCGTCTCGTCTGGTCATAGATGTGCCTCTCTGAGCTGTACGTTGTGCAGCAAATACTGCCGGATCAGCAACTGTGAGCATTCATCAATGAGTGACTATCCACTCTCAAGTGCAAATACCCCAACCTAGAGCGTCCTTGATCAGATCCAGCGCGCGTCCAGCGATCTTTCCCGTCTTCACAAGTGCGACAAGTTCTGCCCGTTCTTCTACCCTCCCGGCTTCAATGTAATAATTCACGATATGGGCAACATCCTGAGCCCAGTGCGCTGCAGTAGGCACTACAGCACAAAATAGCGCCGTGGCCAATTCGTCCGCACGCCTTTCGTGGCCTTGTTTATGGAGTTCTTCAAGGAATGCGGGTCTTTCAGCAAAAGGTTTTTTGAAGTGGCTGAGTGTGTTAGATATCTAAACAGCGATCAGCTGAGGGTCTAGAGAAGGATGTCCAGAAACCTACGAAGCCTGACTCGGTTTCTAGATGAACTTTAACATCTTTGATGAATTCGCGGTAGAACGTTGTCGAACTGTCGCGAAGCTGCCAGTCATAAATAGGATCCCAGTCCAAGAAGACATAACTTCAAAATTTAATCTGAATCAATCATGGATAAATGTTTGACGATATGCATACCGGCAGACATTGTGTAACTCGGTAATGTATTTGCTCTCTGGATATTCCTTTCCGAGCTCAAGTCCGGCCTGGTCATTACTTGTGAGCACATCAAGGGATTTCTCAATGAAAGTAGGAGGTTTTACCAGCTCTTGACAGATCCAACGAACAGGAAGTACGTTGATTACGTCACTCACGATGTCCACAAACTTCACATCGGTTCGCGAGCCCGCGTGAGCGATGCACTTGGTCTTGAGAAGATTCTGAGTTTCTCGAACAAAGGATGATGCCCATTTGTCGCTTGAGTCGCGCAACAATTTGTTGATCTTTTTAATACATGTAAATGCAACCCAAAGCTGAGCGATACGTGTACTTACGAGAGTCATATCGGGGAGTTTTGGATTCTTCAACCCAGCGACAACAGTGCCCAACTTGAGATCGTAGTCCGCCTTCCAATCTTGAGGAGCGCTCAATATTTTCGTCACGGCGTCATAACTGTCGATGACTGAAACTTCTCCAACCTGTACACCTACAGGTGGACGTGGTCTTGCCCAGATATATTGATCAGCGGTGCCCCTATTCCTTAATTCTTTCTCCATGTAGACGGGGTCGAGGAAGGGGAAGTGTGCGTATGCCGACCGAGCTGGGTAGTACGCCGGGAAGTGACGGAACAGTAACTTTGTGAGCATTCCTCCAAAAGAACCATCCGGAGCTGTGGGGTATTGACAATCCGCGAAGCCCCAAGTCGTAAGGTTGAATGCTGTCAGTGAATAAAATGGTTGGTTGAGATAGGCCCCAGGCTACAGTCATCAGATACATTTTGACTCACGAGTGAAATCAACGGTCAAGAACCTATCTCCACGAGTAAGGCAGACAGCGTCAGCAAGAATTGAACGAGAAATCGTATAACCTGGACACAAGCCAGCACCAGGACCTGGAACTTTTGCTTGTTCCGCTTGCATTCCTACGTGGAGCTCAAGGTTGTCAATGTCCTTGTACAGGACTTCAGCCGCCCTCTAGAATCATGATCAGGTCGAAGCTATTGATCTGGGAAAAAAGAATACTGACTGCGACTGAGTCGTCGCTATTCCATTCCTTGAAGGATTTGTATGGTTTTAGACCGATGAACTTTCTGAATTCGTTCAGCTGTGGATGCCATGAATCATCGGCTAGAATCTGTAATAATTAAAACATACAGAACAAGCTCCCCAGCCTCTAGCTTGCTCGATTCCAAGAATCTCTATGACTCTCAAAACTTCCGGAATACCACGAGCCCGGAAGGCTCCTGCTCGATACGACGTGGAATCTTGCAGAATTTTTGCGATGTCTGCGTCGCGGAAACGACCATTGGTATCCCTCTTGAGTCTATGCATAAAATAGTATTCAGCAGAAATACTATCGAAGGACAAAAAACTTACCCATCAAAAGTCCAGGTTCGCACGTCCTTGTTCTGACCTAATGCTTTGCCTGCAGCCATGAAGAATTGTGAAGGTTGCAACTAAGGACGGTGTTAACGGGAAGTAAATATGGATTGACAAGGACGGAAGTTACCTGGCTGAATTGGACATTGAGACCATCTTGTTGAAGTGTATCATGGAACATTTTTTCCGTCCATTGTTTGTCTTGACGACTCAACGTTGCATGCCATCGGTACAGGAGATTGAACTCGATTGAGACAACATTTCCTTCGCCTCGAGGAGCAAACTCGTGGCTCAGACGGCGCATCTCCATAAGGGGGTCTAGACGCCAGCTACTGCCGTCTCTCGCAAGGCCGAGGATAGCACCAACATAATCGCCCAAAATGACCTTCATGAAGAAACCACAATTCACAAGCCTGGAACGGTGGAAGATCTCATCGTCCTGTGCTTGGAGGGCTCGAGCGGCATTTTGTCGTTCCTCGTCCAAGGACGCGTTGTCAATTTGAGCTTTCAGCAATTCTGGATCTTTGTAAGTACCCCATTCGTTGATGTCGATGATCCGCTGTGCAATGAACTAGAATCATATCGGTCAGTGTGTGCAAAAATGACAGCAAGCGTATGCGCCGCACATTATGGTTGCGAGAGAATACAACTAGTAAAGCGCATACAGCGGGCGGCATGAGCAAGAGACGCCCGTCAGCAAAAACATCTTCGTAGAGCCTGCCAGTGCCATCTGGTCTGCCTTTGACATCCTTTTTTCGAACGCTTTGAACTTCTCTTTCGCTGCTTCCATAGAGAACGCTCAAATCCAGATAGGAAGAAGCGTTGTTAATTGTGGGATTCTGAGAGTTAGTGTTGAAGATGGAGTGGATGATGAGGTCTGCGAGTGCGAAGAACAGGCTTGATACTCCTCCAGGATGTGGGGTAAATCCGTCTTCTTCCTCCCCACTTCCGTCGGCTTTGGTTGGTCGCTTCAATAGCATGTCAAAAATTAAACCAGGATCGGGAAGGTTCTTGAGATTGGTCTGAAGTGTACCAGGGACAGAACGTGCGTAAGGGGTACCAGCTTGACCCATTGAAGGAATGAGAGGGTTGTAGAAGCTTCCATCGGCTGAACGATAAGCGTAATTGACATAGCTTCCTTTAGTGTAAGAGGTAGGAGCTTGAGCTGAGGGTGTTTCTGAAAATGGAGGTAATGCTAGATATCCACTGGGAGGATGAGGAAGGTCCTTGTACACTAGAATTTCTTCATTAGTTTCATGCAAACAAACAAGAGACCGCCTACTCACAAAAGTCAATGGTCAAGTGTTGGAGGTCATTGCTGATTTTCCGATATTTTTCATTTGTGCTCGTGCCGAGCTCGGACATTAGCGTGAGCAGATTTTCGAGCTGTTACCAAGAAAATTGGGTAAATAGTAATGACTACGGCTGTCAGTCATACTCACCAGAAGCAATCGGTCATTGATGCTTTCTGGATGCTTCAATGCATTTTCGATTGAAGGCTACAGTGCGACTGTTTGAGCGACCCCAGTTTCGGTCGGTGAACAATTAACTCACCAAGCTCTTGATCGTTTGACTGATTGGCTGGAGTTCGTTAACAACATCTGTGAGTTTCTTTCGTAGAACTTCAAAGGACGACATTGGGGCAATAGGGCGCGCTTGACCTGATACAACGCGAAAGAAAAGTCGTAACCAGTGAAAGAAGATCGAAGTGCAAAATGAAAGCAAGGTGAGAATCAAACGCGTTATAAGCATCAATCCTTTGCGCTTTCCCTGACATGTTGTCAACTTCACCTTCACTGTATTTATCTATTGAGTGAGGCTGAACTGATGTCCTGCCACTGTTATTTCAGAACTGCCAACGCACTGCATTCTAAAAACGAGATGGCTCGCGGTTTCCTAGAAATCACCGATATGAGATCCGTCTAATTCTCAGGGTAACGAGGATTCGAGACTCAATATTCGATCCAGACACAGGAACACATTTAGCGCAAGGAACAATCGGAGCAAGAACAAAACCGAGAAGACAGGAGTGCACAGCAAGTTGATGAAATATATAGTTGACAGTCGATTGGCGGAGTCCGTCTAAGCAAAGTCCTGTTCCCTCGGCCGTTTTTACACATTGGATTATCTACCCCAGGTCCCTACTACAACGATGCCTTAGCAAATTTGATGACTTGCGATATAAGAGAATAGTACATCTCAACCTAGCTCCCATATATGGTCCCTGCTGAAACTTGTTTCGACATCAAACAATCCAACTACAAAGTTCGATAGCATGTGCAGAACAATGCTGGATGTGTAAATTAAATTACGGCCAGTGATAAATCATATTAGACCGCGTAGACATCAAGATAAACGGCACCGAAGAATAACGCCATACATCACTAGACCTAGTTTATAGAACGGATTCAGTGCTGACAGTTCTTTAAACGACTGTTATTCCAGAGCACACTGCCATTTCATGAGGATGAGCGTCATGAATATAACCAGAAAGGTTGAACCACAATTTGAAGTCGCCGAGCCAATGCATGCTAGATGAGAAGCTATGGCAGGACAATATGGTCTTGATTGTGATGATGATTGGCACTAATCATAGAATCATCGCCATTAGCAGAAGCAGGCGATGGACCAGGAGAAACCCGTTTCTTCATGATCTTCACCCCCAGTAGACCCTTCCCGCCACTTTTTCGCTTCGCCCCTTCAGGTGGACCAGATGGTGGGGCCAGCTTCATTCTCTTTGCAGGAGGCTCAGACCCAATGATCAAGTGGGAAGCGAGGGAAGTAGAAGAACGTGGAAGAGGGGTAAACGAGCGATTTGAATGCTGCTTGGACGTATTAGGTCTTTGCGATTGGGACATGTCAACGTTAGGAATAGTTGGTGGTGGTTTGGGAGGAAGTGAAGGGTGTGATGGAAGACTCGAGGCTGGCAGTGTCGAGGTACCCGGTTCACTGTTGTTATTCGGCTTCGAGGTTTCTAGCTCGCGCAATTTCGCCTCCATCATGGCAATTTTATTGGTCGTGCTAGGGGAAATCGGTCACCGGTGAATGATTAATCACAATGAAAGAGAGCAACTTGCCCATCTTTGTTTCTACCTCCTGCGTTACTCTTCAACATACTCAGGGTAGTCGGACGTCCAGTCTCCATCATTGTCTTTCGCTGCCTAATGAGACCACCGTCGGCGTCCGAAGGAGCTTGATTAGCGTAAGTCACCGCTAGCTTTCGTCCATGGAGCAGCTTGCCATTGGCAGAGTTCAGAGCCTTCTGCGCTTCCTGTCATCAAAAAGACGGTCAGAGACATGGCTCTCACTGGGAATTACACGACGCAATGCGACACCCCAGGATTGAGTGATGAAATTCGTTAGAGTTGTGTAATTATATTGTACGTTCATAATAAGACCCAAAAAATCGAACCCGGGGTGAGCATCGCATCGGTCAAAGGAGTGGTAGATAGAAGACATACGTTGTGACTTCCGTACTCAAGGAACGCGTAGCCTCGGGGCCTCCCCTTTAGAGCTCCAGTCTTGTAAAACAAAAAGTCCAGCTTTGTGACCTTGCCGAATTTTGTGAAGATTTGAAGGATCGTGTACCTATCGTATTTGAAGCTCAACAGATACACATGGCGCAGAAAGCTGACTTACTCGTCCACAGTAGAAGGTAGGTTCCCAATGAAAAGTCGATCTCTCAAGAGATGTCGGGAAGATGATAGAGTCGGATGTTCTGAACTGGAAATTTCTTTCGAAGATGAGTGGTCACTGGCTGGAAAGGAGAGCAGCCCAGTCATTGAGACAGAGTCGTTGAGAAGTCCTGGAGAGTTGTCAGAGAGTTCGTCGAGGCTTGCCATCGTAGTTTCAGGGAGTCAAGATTTGGCTTATATAATCATTGCCTACATGTGAAGCCCAAGTCTAGATGACACGTCTTTCCTGTGTCCTTTCCTGGCTAACATTCATCTCTTTTCAAATGGTAAAGGAGCAAAACTACTTCATATATCAACCTGACCGGAATTCTAGGTTGTTCTCGCTGCATCAATATGCACTAAAGGCGGAAAAGGTGGTCAACTCCACTAATGATCCCAAGGCCTTTGTTAATTCCTTTCTAGGCGTGATTTCTCGTCAGTTTCGCGATATGTCGCGAACTCGGATTGAATCTCTCCTTGCCTCCTTTCCAAAACTCATTCCGACCAACACTCAACACACTACGGTCGAAACCGCCGATGTCCGCTTCGTATATCAACCGCTTGAGGATTTGTACATTCTTTTGATCACAAACAAAACATCCAATATCTTGCTAGACATCGATACCCTTCACCTCTTTGCACGCGTAGTCTCGGATATGTGCAGAACAGCTGACGAACGAGAAATCTTGAGCAAATCGTTTGAGATTCTTGGCGCGTTCGATGAAGTTGTCAGCATGGGGTATAGAGAGCAAGTCAATCTGATGCAAGTTCGAAGCGTTCTCGAAATGGAAAGTCATGAAGAGAAAATCCAAGATATTATTGCTAGGGTACGCAGATGAACAGAGATTTGGTAGGAGATGCTAATCTGTCCCGTCCACAGAACAAGGAAGCAGAGGCGAAAGAAGAACTCAAACGTCGTGCGAAACAACTAGAAATGCAACGTCGAGAGCAGCAACGTAGAACCGCCAGCTCAGGTGGAGGAAGCAATTATCTTGGTGGTGGTGTCACCGGATACTCTCCTGTTCCCAGATATGATGCGCCAGACCCGACGCCGTCTCATATAAGCACATCATCTCCAGCACCGTCTGCTACTCGTGCACCTGCATTCAAGGGGTCCGGTATGAAACTCGGGAGCAAGAAAACCAGGCAGGCCGAACTCGTCGACGCGCTGGGAGGAGAAATACTTGCATCACCTTCCATCTCTACGGATGCATCTGCTCCTCCTACCCCTTCTATCAGCTCCCCTGCTGCTGCCGTCTCCAGTGAGAGGGGAAGCATTCCTGAAGTAGTAGCTGAGAGGTAGGACTTTTTCAACTAGCTTTGTCATTTGACTGCTCAACTTCAGGTTAGTATTCATATCGCAGTGAGAGAGCAAATATCGCTCTCTCTTCTTCGAGATGGTGGTGTGCAATCCATGGAACTCAAAGGCGACATGAATCTACTCATAACCGATGCCGACCTTGCACACATCAAAATTGGCCTTTCTCCACCTTCCACCGAGTTCGGAAACAGTCTCCAGTTCAAACAACATCCAAATGTTGCTAAATTTGCCCCCGGGAAAGAACGTGTAGTCGCTCTAAAGGACCCTTCAAGAGCTTTTCCGGTTGGTCAAAGTCTCGCAGTTCTGAAGTGGAGGTATAATGGGACCGACGAGAGTAACGTCCCTTTGTCAAGTGAGCATCCATCTTCATGCTGTCTAATCCTCACTCACCTCTTTTTCAGTAAACTGCTGGCCTTCGCCCTCAAATGACGGTACCTGTGAAGTCTCCATCGAATACGAACTCGAAAATGACAGCGTCACTCTGTATGATGTAGTCATTTCTATTCCCTTGCCGTATGTGTCGTCTATCCTCTGTCGACCTCTTGTCCCATTAAAGGAAAATTTGCAGTGATGGCTCTTATCCAACAGTTTCCTCGCATTCCGGGGAATGGTCCTTAAATCCTTCTTCTCATTCGATTGCTTGGGCTATCCCCTTCATGTCGGGCGATGAGGACACTAAGTCTGGCTCACTTATATTTAACGTCGGTGGAGACGACGCTGGAGCATTTTTTCCGGTTGATGTGGCTTTTGTTGCTAAAGGAAGTCTGGCCGGTGTGAATGTGGCGAGCGTCACCAAGACCTCTGGAGAGAGTGTGAATTCGTTTTCGGTTGATTCCCTTCTCACTGTAGACGAGTACCTCGTGGTTTGATTAGCTTGATGATGTCTATGTAACTTATTTAGGCTCCAGATTAAATCGAACTAGTTCAGAGCCTAAGTTTCAACTTGAATAATAATCTTGTGATTGCCTGACCACTTCCTCACTGCGCAGGACACTGTCGCGTAGGATGTTGTCCTCTTACTTTACTCTTTTTTTCGACGATGGTGACGGAACCCAACCAGATCTTCCACCAGGCTCCCCTCCAACTTGTGCGTCCGACAACGCTCTTTGGTCCTTCGAATTCTAATTTATGCATAGTGAAATTCGAGGGACCCTGGTTAACGACTCAACTAATTCTCTCTGGGTCCATTGGTCTCATTTCCTTTCTCATATTCTCGTATTCAAGGACTCGTTGGCCCCTGCTCTTCGCACCGAGGACGAAGCTGAAGGGTGTGTTCAGTAGTGGTTGAACACTTGACTGTTCCTCATTCCTCGCGTTAGGCTTTTCTCCACATGAAGCTCATGCGCATCAAGCGTTTTTCGGATGGATTCTTCCTACAATCAAGACTTCGGAGTTCACAGTACTGCAGATTGTTGGCTTGGATGCTGCCGTGGTATGCAAATTACCCTTGCTGTTCAAATGATGCTCTCAATAATTTATTACAAGCTACTGAATTTCTTTAAAATGTCATTCTATCTCTTCTCTGTCTGCTCTCTCTTTGCCATTGCTGCCTTAATGCCCTTAAACTGGAAAGTGCGTATTGATGACTTTCTTCCAAATCCTCGTTCCAAATCTCGTCGCATTTCAGCACAACAAACGGTTAGGAGACGACAATGATGGAAACGAACCAGATGACGACTGGAACGCGCACTTCGTGTCGTACTCCTTCGAACCATCAAAGAACTCCACTCTCCCTACTGACGATAGCTGGCTGGGTCTTATTTCCGACGCGAACACTTATCTTTCTGTTCACTTGGTCTTCACGTATCTCTTTACGGGTCTCTCGCTCTACTTCATCTACAAGAATTACCGCCGCTTCATTCGTTCTCGACAGCTCTTCTCACTCGAGCTAGTGCACTCAATACCTGCCCGTACAGTCTTAGTCACAAATATCCCGCAACATCTTCGCGGCGAAAGATCTTTGGCTGAATATTTCGAGGGCATGAGTATGAGCGTGGAGAGTGTTTCCGTAGTTCGCGAGGTTGGAAATCTAGAACGCCTTCTGAACAAACGGACCCGGGCTTTGTTGCTGTTGGAGAAGGCATGGGCCGCTTATGTTGGTAATCCCAGCACAGTAGAAGAATATGATCCCGAAAACACTGCAGTTGCCAATCTCATTGAACCAGACACGGAGAGTGGGCCGACTAGTCGGTTGGTTGTACCCCATCGACAGCGACCTACGATTCGACCAGGGTGGTTCAAACCTAGAGTTGACGCACTGGAGTATTTGGAAAAGCAGTTTAGCGAGATTGATGAAATAATCAAGAGGAGAAGACGAACCAGGAAATTCAAGGCCACAAAAACTGCTTTCGTGACTTTCGAAAAGATGTCTAGTGCTGTACGCAACCAATGGAGACTATGAACGTCGATTGTACTGACTAAGCTTTTCATAGCAAATCGCTCTTCAGACTGCCCATGCACCAAATCCCTTTCAATGCGTGACGTACGCCTCCCCAGAGCCTCGAGACATCATTTGGGCCAACATGACACCCTCCGAACATAGTCTTCGTGTACGGGATGTCTTGATTCTGGCTGCGATTGCGCTCTTGTTCTTCTTCTGGGTGATCCCCATTGCTGCGCTTGCTAGCCTACTTTCCTACGAGGAAATCAAGAAGACACTACCATGGCTCGCTGGTTTGATTGATAAGAACGACAAAATACAAGCGTTGGTGCAAAACTCATTGCCTTCCGTTGCAATGATTACGCTGAACGCTTTGCTCCCTTTTGCCCTCGAAGGTCACAATCTTGCCAATTTACAAATGAACTTGCTAATTTTTTCTGCAGGCCTGACTTATCTGCAAGGATATCGTGCACGCAGCTGGATTGAGTACTCTTTGATGAAAAAGTGTGTTGTGACATCTTCGTCTGCTTGAACGTCCCTAATATCAATGAAATTTCCCAGATATCACCTATTCCTTCTTGTCAACGTTGTATTCATATTCCTCGTTGCCAGTACTTACTGGCAACTCGTTCGTGACCTAGCCAACTTCCCAGCTAAGATACCAGAAAAGCTTGCAAAGTCTCTTCAATCAGGTCGCGCTAGGTTTGTTTGCAGATGGCCAACTTCCGTTCTTTTCTGATCCAATTAACTAGGAATTTCTTTCTCTCTTATGCCATCTTGCAAGGTTCGTTGATTTTGCTTCATGCAAATTTCAACACGATATTCACTAAGTAATATCACTCCATAGGCTTAGGAATTATGCCCCTACAGCTCCTGAACCTCGGCGTAATTGTGCCTCGAATTATAATGCGTTTATTTTTCACCAGAACTCCTCGAGGTAAGCTTTGTGTGAAGTCTTCTGGACCACCTTTCGTTGATCATATTCAAGATTACGCTGAACTAAACGCGCCACCTATGATTAATTATGGCGTCGTATATCCACAAGCTATCTTAATGTTCACGATCACCATGTTGTACAGTGTTGTTCAACCCCTTATCGTCATTTTTGGAGCTGTATACTTTGGTGTAGCCTATGTTGTGTACAAGTACAAACTACTATTTGGTGCGTCTGAACAGCTCTCCTTAGTCTCAAGTTATGTGCACTCAACATCTATCATAGTGTTTTACAAACCTTACGAATCGCAAGGTCAAGCTTGGCCATTAACATATGTTCGCCTCATATGGGGTGTATTGATTTTTCTCGTCTTCATGACTGGTTTTTTCCTACTCTCAAAATCCTTTGTGCTTTCTTCGCTCCTCGTTCCCCTTCTAGCCGGTACAGTGATTTGGTCGTGGTGGCTGCACAAAAAATTGACACCATTGAGCGACTACGTCAACCTGAGCTCGGTCTTTGAGGTTGAGCGAGGCGAAGAATCAGCGGATGTGGCGAGACTGAAACTGGGACACCCGGTTACCTGGTCTCAGAGGTCAGAACACACCCGGTTTATCCAAGGTCATCTTCTCATAGCTCTATCACTTATCTAGTAATCTCAACCGGCGCAGATATGCTCAAAACGATGACACGTTGTATGTTGCCCCAGAAGATGAAAGGACAGACTATGTAAGACGATGTGCCGCCATTGCTTGTCTCATCTGATGATGGTTCTAGTCCCAGCCGCCTATGGCCAATTGGTATCACGGAGTACTCAAGTAAGTCAACACCTTAGTTTCTGTGGGTGGTTGTCAAATAGTTTTGTGTCTAGCACTGGAAAACGGCGCTATGGACATCCTGCGCTTAACGGAGTCCTACCAGAACCATGGCTTCCACTGAAGAAAGGTCAAACCTTGACCAATCATGAAAACCGTAATTATGGCAGTCCTCGACAAGGCCATGATTCTGGTCAGGCTGTTGTTCTCACCCTTCGAAAACGACCAAGTGTGGTGCGCAGGAGTCGTGTCGTGTCAGTCCCCCTTCCAACACCTGGATCAGCTGGGGAAAGTTCAAGTTCTAATCCTTGGGAGGACGCGCGATCCAGGCGGACGCAGACACCCAACGTCATTCATCATCGTCTCAGCTTTGACCATGCTACTGGTATCATAATGATGCCTGATGACGAGGATTGGCTGGCGGAAGACACCGATAGCGATGCAGAAGATTATGGAGTTGAAAATATAGAGCAAGTCCAAAGAACACAGCCTGAATCTGCTGTTGGAGGGAGCGAAGCAGTATCCGAGGATGAAGATACTTCAGTAGCAGCAAGCCCATCTCGAACATCTCGTTATGGGACTTATTTTCATCATCCAGAGAGAAGAAGACAAGCTATACCCGGAGCATTTCCCAAGCCCTCATGATCATCATTTTCATGAAATATTGGGCGTCTCATTTATCTGGTATTTGGGGCACATCTACATATTTCTTGTAATTTCATTGATATAAATCATTGGAACACCAATATTATTTGAGGCTGAGGACAAAATTACAATCCATTTGAAAGGTCTGAAAAATACAGTGTAGAACCTAGGCTACAGAACAGACTATATAGCTACATTGAATCGACCACGAAGAAAAATAATGTAATGAATAACAATTAGACAACACATCCGTTTCCCGCACATCCTACCCACGCATTGAAATTGAACTGTTGTGGTGTTTTGATGAACTCAAACCCTTGACTAGCTGCATCTAGATCTATCACAGTGTCATCTCCACGCCCTACCACTGCTCGCATGCTCACAGAGTCCAGTGCACCTGGAATAGAGACAGGGATAGTGAGCTTACTGAGGCCGGCAGGAACAGAGAATGTCTGTTCAGTAAGTGGTGAGACCGATGAATTGGAGGAGGATGGGACAATTTGCAGAGTGACATTGGCGGGTGCAGAAAGAATAGTGACAGCCCATAAAGCATCAAGAACCTGAACATGATTCAAATTTCATTTTATTTCAGATTTTCATCGAAAACGAACGCACCAGCTCACTACCTGCTACGCTACCGACATTGTCTGATATTGCGTTGGCGGAAGCAGGATGTGTGCGAGACCACATCACGACACGCTCCTCATTCAATGAAACAGAGGGATACGAATTATTTTTGAAGGCAGCGGCATAATACGATGTCAGAGAAAGCCACGCTGTATTGAAAATGATGAGTATAATCGAATATCGTCGAATCAATATGTACGAACCGGTATGGTTCATTCCATCTGTCCACGCCTCACTACCAGTTGGCAAAGCACCTTCTATGGGGCCCACATAGTGCGACTCTCCATAGTCATTCCAGGAGATGATTTCTACAATGTCTACTTGGTCGGAGATAGAAGGTTGTGTCGCATGAGAATTTGTATCTGAATCGACTCCAAAAGGCACCTGGGCAGGGATTAAGGATTCCCAGCGCTTGGAATAAAGATGCTGGTCTGCAAGGTAGAGAAACTGAAATCACAGAGTGAGTTCAAAGATACCACATGATGCGACCGGAAACGTACATTCTTGTTGAAAGAATCCTGACCGAAGTGAGTGAAGAACCCAGGGGAAACTGCGGCTATATAAACATTGTTCGATGCATTTCCGGAAGAGGCATTGAGAAATTGAATATCCGAATCGGTAGAGCCGATAAAAGTGCTTAGAGCATTCTCCAGACCTTGTAAGCCAGATGTGTTTGTAGACGTTTGGGCCTTCCCAATCGCATTTGTGGTGGTGTTGACACCGAGTAAACTCTTGAGAGCTGAAGAGAGAGAAGTAGAAGAAGAACCGGCGGAATCGGTTGTTAACTCGATAGGCCATCCACCATTCCACTAAATGACACCGTCAGTGTGAATGCAATCGCGCAACAAGAGACACACACGTTAAACGTTCCATCTACGATACCCTGAAACTGGGACATCTGATTCGGAGCAACGAAGAAGGAAGGGACAAAGGTCATTTTGCCCTGCAAATCAGGGTGCTGTGCGAATTGTGATCGCCAGCCATCGGCCACTGAGGCTTGTCCAAATTGACAAGATTCGCCGGCGAATGTAGAAACAAGTGGTAGTTGGGTAGACGAACCACGAGAGTATCGAAGTTGGTTTGGATGGGAGAGATATGTGGTAACAAGAGCGCGCAGAGAAGCTGCATCGTTTGCAGTCGAACAAGGAAGGATGCTGTGAGTGTATGAGTAATCAATAATAGAAAATAGTAGGGATACGTACGACATGTCTAAAGAAAGAAATATCTTGAAATTTAGAGACGAATTTGTGGCGGCCGCATAGCTACATAAACTTTAGTGATAGGACAACTGGATTACTCGAGGAGCATACGCGTCTGCCACCCTTGCTGGTTGCCAATCGTCGCTTCCTATGTTCAGTGCAAAGCCGTCTATGCCAGAAGCATGGGCCAATTTAATGTCGTTGAGCCAATCTTGAGAAGTATACGGGAAAGTGTTTCCAACCATGTGGTGAGCGACTACATATTTATTTGCCGAAGTCGTTGCATTGGTCGATAATGATGTCGTAGACACCGTCGAGCCTGCTCGAGTAGAAATTCGTGAAGGAGTGCGGTCCGTCTTCAAAACTGGAAGCGCATAAGCGAAAGCAAAGAGCGAAAAGATAAAGAAAGTGTGAATTTGCATGTCGTTAAAAGTCGTGAGGCTCAGCCAATTTGGAAGGATTAAAAGCTATAGAACAGGAAAAACGTACCGGACTATTATAAGTGTTTGGGGTACAATGGCAAAAGTACAATAAGGGCGAACGCCAATCTGGCACAAGCCCAATTCCAAACACATCCAAACAAGCCCTCTTATTCGACTTTACGGTTGCCGGATAGTTCTTCTATTTTTTAAAATTCGATGTTTTACCGCTAGCAAGATTGTGAAGGCGGGGGAAGTCGACTTCTCGACTCCGACCTGTGTAAGTGGTCTATGTAGTGTAGCTTTAGATGTGTTGTGGTGTAAGGTAGTGTTCGGCCCATACGCCTGATTGCCCGATAGTTCACGGTCATTTTCATTGTTAATCAAGATCCTCACCCTCTTCTCTGACCTCGATATCAGACATAATAGATAGGGTAAGATAAATTCGTAAACAACACTCGATAAGCTGTGTGCTCTAGCCAAAAATCGAAAAACAACATGGTCCCAATTTGACCGAACTATACAGCAACCGTACGACTTGTTCAGAAAAATACGGACAGCAGCCAGCTTCATGAAACTAAAAATTGAACAACACTGCGCCCGCCGATAGGAGGAGATCAGTCAAGCAACCCAGCTTTCCGATCAAGTCCAAGAATCCAAAAAGTTACTCGCCATTTTTTTTACAGCAATTGATTGAATTCTATCACTGGCAGTTTCACATACCGATGCGCATGATCTTGTGTTGAAACAAACACTTGACTAGCCTGGCTGGCCGTCTGTAGTTCACAAAAAAAAAAAAGAGTAAACTCGTTTGTGAACACTTGACTTCCCTCTCGCGACACGCACAATTCCTCTTGCACACAGCGCTAGGCAATTTCTTCTTCGTAAAAGAACCTACCTTCATGAAACCACATCTCAAGGTTATTTTTTGAAGACCCTCGTCGCTCCCGTCCTAATATGCTTTACAAATACCATATTTCTGGGTGTCATAGACCCTGTCAGGTATTATACAACCTCAATTGGCTGCATTCCAGCTGCAATAATTGGAACGTATAATGTCTCTTTCCTCCTGGAAGAAGTACCTGTCGCTGTTGCCCAGTCGGTGCGTCGCTAATATCCATAGCTAGACATTGAGCGCATGTTTTTTTTGCGATAGCCCTACTTCGTATACACCCTCTTTGCTCCCAATGAGGCTCACGAGAACCTCATTCCCGATATCAACCGAGGAGATACCCCACTGGTTGTAGAGTCGGGAATCAGGTGCAGGGCCCTTGCTCAACTTCGACATTTTTCCAAGCCAACCTGGAAGTTCCCAGTGCGCAGCGCCTCAAAAGCTCCGAAGTTGCGTTCCTCTACAACAAGTTTGTGCTTAGCTGTTCACGGCGGCGGTATTGAATGAAATACTGCATACAGGTCAATTGCGGCTGACAATGAACTCGATGTTTTTGACTAATTGCACAAGGTGGAAATTTCCATGATTCTGCCTTCAATGAGGGAATCATGCCAACACAATGCGGATAAAATTTCATAGAAGTAAATTATTCGTGCAAGTTTAGCCATTTGGGCAGAAATTCATGCGGTATTGCACCCTGTGTTGTTAAGGGGTGGTCTCATTCTCTCCAAAGACACACTTCTGATTAGCAGCAATTTGGCTGTATACGGTTATTCCATTGTCAGCGCCATTGATGCGACACTAGAAGGCGAGCATCCCAGGTGGTCCTTGGAGACGTACGAGAACATTGGTAGAATGCCCCCTGGTTCGCAGAATACCTCACTTCTACACAACACCCTACAACTAGGCGGCGCATGATGGAACGTCTCTCCCGAAAGTTGTGTAGACATTCTAGTCCTGTTGACAGAAGCTCAACACAAGGGATCGGGCAGGAAACATATCTCTGTGTCATATCCAAGGTATCAACGGCATTTTTATTGTGGGCCCTTGGATTTACGAAGAATCAATTCATTGCATTCTCATCATTCTCGAACGGGACCACAAATAGATTTTCAACTTCCTACACCCGTACTAAGAACAGCATGTATGCGAACTGACACGCTGCCTCGATCAGTAGAAATGATATCCGACGCCGACGAAGCCCAGGGCTAATGGTAGCCGTTGAGCTGTTGAGTGCAGGATCCGGTAACACAAGGGAGCGTAATGAACGAAGAAGGAAAAGTCCGTTCGCGAAGAAAAAATAGAAGAAGATTATGTAGTATAATGCTCGAGAAAGATAGAGGTAGGAGGATAGGATTGTAAGGATTACCCTGAGAGAATGGGTGTTAGAGCGAAGAACCAGAAGTTCGTAGAGCACAGTACATATACATACCCGACGAATTTGTACCCGGAATATGCTATGATATCAACCGCTTGCTTACTAGCTTGAACGTTGAGGAGATAGCACCCTACATAAACGAACAAAAAGTCCACGATGACAACGGCAAGGGCCGATGAGGCTGATTCGCCGAGGATCTAAGAGTAGGATGAGCATACACTCGAGGGCGGGGGAACATGAGATACCTTTGGATGAAACCGAGATTGTAAACCTGAGTGGAATGCCGATATAAGGATATATGTCACGAATGCCATGACTAGGATTTCAGATGAGGATAGCATTCGGCATGCGGGAGAGGAGTGTACACGGACGCGGTATGTAGAGATCGGGACTGTTGATGTCTTCTCGTGGGTCCTGATACTCAGCCTGCCCTTGCTCGGAGCGATGGACACGCCGAGACCACGACTTATGCGTCCAGGGGAACGCTACCAGCTGGAGTTTACGAATAACATAGGAGTTGGATACGTTGAAATGGTGTTTAATGCTTGAGAGAGGAATTATTCCTCCAAACTATAACAAAGCTTAGCAACACGTTTCAAATTGGACAAACTTTCGTACATTTTTCTGGACATATTCCTGACCAGCCGCAACCGCACTGCTTCCAAGTTGCATTCCAAACTGGGCGGTGGCATCGTTCACACCCCACGCAGCAAAATCAGGTTGAGGAACAAAAGATGGCTGGTGAGGATGATGTGGCGGATGTAGGGAGTGCGGCTGCTGCTGCTGCTGCTGATGCTGGAATGGAGAGGTCATGTAAGCGGGCACATGCTGCTGCTGTGGAAGAGCTGGTTGCTGCTGAGTTGGGCCAGGCGAAGAGGAAAATCGTTGATAGCCATTGGGCGAACCGGGAGTAGAAGGAGGCTCAGGGATATAAGCAGGATGTGTAGGGACCGGATGGCGAAGTGGGGGAGGAGACGACATGCGTGTATTCTGGTAATTGAAGAGCGCGCTCTGTGTGAAGAACCGTAGTCTGACCGGCCAATAAGTGGATATGTGGCAAGCCGCAAAGTTGATGTTGTAAGTGTAACCCTAGCGTAACCCTAACACGTCACATAAATGGAAAAGTTACAGACGCGATTTTTACTTTTGTCGAACCATGTCCGCGTCGAAGGTCAAGGTCACTTCATATCCTGCCATTGCGAACGCGCCTCTAGTGGGTCTCGCAGAAGGTAATGGTACATTCCATAACCTTCACCTTGCTGGACTCGTCCTTTTCGTTCCGTGGCTGTTGAAGCGACTGCTTCCGCTGGTTAACCGCGGAGGTTTCAAAACGTATATTTTCCTGTTGCTCCTCACAGGACTACCTACCACCCTTGCCTACTGGATGGTCATGAGCCGTATTGGCAGTCGTAAGAACGAAAAGGTTCAGTTACCCGGCAAAAATATTGAAGAGTACATAACTATCAAGGACCCCGAGCTTAAGAAGCTTTACAATGGCAAGCAAAAAATCCCTATGCAGGTCTTTCATGATGCATATTTCGATGGGAAGATTGACTTCAACGGTTCGTTCTTCTGCCACGTCGACAGTTGTCAATGCGCTCAATATCTCGATTTACGCAGGTGATGTTCTTGAAATTATGGAACACCGACACGACTGGGCCAAATTTGTTATGACTTGGTCCCTTCTGAAATATGTCCTCACCGTCTTGATTCCCGACGTCATTACCCATTCTCGACAACAGGACTCGGACCAAGTCACAGAACACTATGACCGAGGCAACGACTTCTACTCATGGTTCTTGGGTCCTCGCATGATATATACTTCTGGAGTCGTCCTCAACCCTGACGTGAAGGAGACGCTCGAGCAGCTTCAAGACAATAAGCTTGCCATCGTCTGCTCCAAACTAAACCTCAAGCCAGAGGACAGGCTACTTGACATTGGATGTGGTTGGGGGACTCTAACCGCGTACGCTGCGAAGAACTTTGGTTGCGACGCGACTGGTGTCACCCTTGCCAAGAATCAGTCTGAATTTGGCAGCAACAGAATCCAAGAAAACGGAATTTCATCCGACAAGGCCCGGATCCTTTGTTGCGATTTTCGCGAGATAGCCGAACAAAAGCCCAGCGGAAGCTACACCAAAATCGTCTCCCTTGAAATGGCTGAACATGTTGGTATCAGACGTTACCAGACTTTTCTTCGCCAAGTGTACGACCTTTTGGACGACGATGGCATTTTTGTATTCCAGGTTGCAGGATTTCGTCAGTGCTGGCAGTATGAAGACCTTATCTGGGGTTTGTTCATGAACAAGTACATTTTCCCTGGTGCTGATGCCAGCTGCAGCTTGGGATGGGTCATAAACCAGGTGGATACGCCATTCAACTAATGTATCCGTGTTGGGTCTGATTGCATTCATCTAGCTCGAGAAGGCCAACTTCGAAGTTAAGAACATTGATGTCCTCGGTGTACACTACTCAGCTACGCTCTACCGCTGGTACGAAAACTGGCTTTCCAACCACGATGAGATCGTTGCCAAATACGGCGATAGGTGGTATAGGGTCTGGGCCTTCTTCCTCGCATCGGCTGTCATTGCTAGCAGGTAATTTCAGTGATATAACTGAGAACAACGGTTAGCTCAATTTCTTCTCTCCATTCAGGCAAGGAAGCGCTTCGGTTTTCCAAATCACCTTGCACAAGAACTTGAATGCCTACCACCGCATCGAAGGAGTGAGATCGCATGCTTCCATTCATGTCAAACTCGAAAAGGAGCCTGAGTACGTGTTTGCTGTCTAGCTGTATGATGTTACTGAATCTTTCCAGCCTTATACTGTAAGCGTCAGATTAGAAAACAGACGGTGAATTTAGGAGACTGATAAGTAATGTCGACGACACTGTATACGTTCGTGATTTAAGCTCTCTTATTTCGAGGTACGACTCAATGACATTGATACGTTTAAAACGTGAACTTGATCCCTTTTTGACGTGGAGTCTGAGTTCGAAATGGTCTTCACACTAAAACGTGAGATTTATGCTATTCGAAGTGGGTATGCTCTTAGTAGAGTATGCGATTTAATTTTTCTATCTTGTATGAATCGAAGCTTTGAGAACAATATTGCGAATTGAACATACAAATCCCGCACATTGTAAATGAAACACAATGTTACGCAGGCGGATACATTTCCTCCCTCAGTGCAATTCCTGGTGGAAAAGGTTGGTAAGTTTGAGGCGAGCGAGAGAAGATAATTTAGAAAACTTACCCAGCTCCTCTCTGAGTCCCTTCAGTTCTGTCAAATACGTTTCGTATTGTGTTTTGTTCTCCACCTTTTCCTTGATACCCTCGAAAATCCGGACGGCAGTAGAGTAATCATTAACTCTCCTAGCAGCTTTCACCGCAGCCTCGATAACCTCTGGGCTTGGGACTAAGTCATGTGCGAAGCAGTTGTTGAGCCCACGCTGAAGCTCAAACAGGTCTTCAGCATTCTGGAAGAAGGAAACGTAGCGGGCGGAGAATTGCTCGAATGATTCTTGAGCATGCGCGTGGGCGAAGCGAACGAAGATAGGTGTAGAGCGGGCGGCAACGGAAGGACGAGCTGCTGCTCTGAGGGCGGTGGTGAGAGCTGTGCGCATCATTTTGGAGGAAAGTGCTGGTCAATGTTCAAACCGTTTCGGAAAATACTGGAGGAAGCCGGAAGCGGTCGGTCTGGACTCTATTCTCGAGGCGTTCTCGGCCTTCGGCCCGTAGCGCCGTTGCCTTCTACATAACCTTAACCACCGCCATACCACTGTCAGGAATTCAGGATGTCCCGCCCTATGAATGACGACGAAGTGCTCAACGAGCTCAATAAGATGGTGACTCGGGAACAGACATGCTTCTGCAGTTGCAGCTCACACTCCGCTGCATAGGTTGCTTTTATCAAGCAGGAAGCACTCGAGAAAGCTCGGGAGATCAAAGTCAAGGCCGATGAAGAATTCGCCATCGAGAAGGCGAAATTGGTTAAACAAGAGCAGCTTGCTATTGATGCTCAATATGAGAAGAAGCTCAAAGGCGCTGAAGTTTCACAAAAGATGTGAGGTTGCCCCGCTTCCGAGTACCAATCTTTTCATGGTTCTTTCTAGTGCCCAATCAACCCTCACCAACAAATCTCGTCTTAGACTGCTTCATCGCCGAGAGGAGCACCTTCAGGATCTGTTTTCTACATGCCGCAATCAAGTTGTTAGTCTCTCCTCATCCAATTCAGGTATCGACTCTTGTGCTTTATGCTGTTTCTGAGTATTTAGCTCCTGTTTCCTAGATGCGTACTCTGAATTCCTTGTCGGTATTTTATCCCAAGGCTATCTCTATTTGATGGAGCCATCTGTCGTCGTGCATTGTCGCCAATCGGACGTTCCCGTTCTAGAAGAAGCAGCATCTAAGGCTGCCGATAGGTATAAAGAGACGTCTGGGAGAGATATCAAGGTTGATGTTAAGGGAACTCTGAGCGATGACATGTACGTCGATAATACTCTCTTTCTCAAAACTTCCGCCTTATCTCCTTCTCCTTCATAGTGCTGGAGGCGTGAAGCTTGCTTCAGGTTCCGGTCGAATCACCCTTGATAACACCCTAGATGAGAGATTGCGGCTACTAGAGGATCGTGTAAGTTACTATGTCCTAATCATCGCCTACTCATGTTCCCGACGACTCTAATCCCTATGTTCAGATGCTTCCCGAAATACGCAAAGATCTCTTTGGTCCGAATGAGAATCGCAAATTCTATACATGAAAGACATCATGACTTTGGCTTTCCAATGGTGGTGTAATAAAACCGACAAAGCCTTTCGTTTTCCGAATTCAATCTAACAATTGCCTTGGACTTCGCGAATTTTTACTGTAAAATCACAGCTCCATTTTTGTTTTCGTGATAATACCGTACTATCTGTAATGATTACAATTTCTCAAGGGCCTCCTTCCAGTGCAAGTATGTTGGCCACAGCATGCTCAGCAGCACTCATAAGTGCTCCATGCGGATTGCCCATCGGAAGTCGTGGCATCTAAAAAATTCAGAGTCGTCATACCGAGGCTTTCTTGCAATAGGACTTACAATTGATGCCTGCATTTCCAATGTGTGAGGATGGGCTTCTTGCTCGAATGGCAGTTCAATGCACTCACATCAATAACAAAGAGATTATCCGTTCCCATAACCTTCACGTTTTCATCCACAACCTGCAGAATGCTGTTGGAACCAACCCAATGGTTGGAATCCATGGTGCTCTGTGATCACTTTAGTAAAACATGGTCACAGCAGAAGGTGGGATAAACGTACTCGGTCGTACAAGCTCACTATAAAATGTAAATCAACCTTTTCCCTATCGCTGGGCAAATGTAATGGGGCATACCGTATTCCTCCATCGTCATCGTATCGTCCGGTGTGATCATTGTCATTCCAGGGACTGTACGGGAATGATCGACATAGTTTTCTGAGCAGCTTGTACTGTCTTTCACTTACTGCTGGCCATGTTTGAGATGATGTCCTCGAGACCCTGAAGAAGCACTGGCTCATCTCCTAAGGTTCATCAACGAATGAGTTTCAATCCATTGGAACGTTCGATCGACCGTACCGGGATCTTCGAACCATGGTTCAACCAGAGGTTGAGGCCTTAGACTTGCATCAATACCAATACGTCCACGAGAAGTTATTCCAGTAGATCTAAGAGGGAATCAATAGTGCAAAATAGCGATTGTACCAGATGGCTTACAGATAAGCTGTTATAGTGAAGATTGTACTAACGTGGTTGTGAGCTTGTAGTCAAGCCGCAAAGTTGACCAAGACTCACCTGGCATTATAGGACATTGTGGTATTGATTGAGGCGGCACCAGGGCGGACGGTTCCTTGCAGCTGTTTGGATAGGCTAGATATTTCGATGTACAAAAATCGAAGATAAAAGTCACCCACGTATCTGACTACATTGTCAGTGATACCGCCGTAAGCTCGCCAGAAATTCAGCCTAGCAACGTATGTTCAAAACACGTCTACAGCCAACCATACAGGACGAACCGAGGCGAAGCTTGGGCCAAAACCCCAGATTGATTTTCGAGATACTGTGCAGCGTCGGCTGGACGAGGATCAGCCCACACTGTCGCCCAATTGTCGTACGCATCGATGGAAGGATGGGTGAATACCAGCTATTTTCAATGAACCTAAACATGAGTCATAGACGCGAGTGCGGAAAGACGAACATTTATTGAAGGATTATCAGAAACCTGCGCCATTTGTCATCGTTAGCTTTTTATTGAATTTCGGCAGAGTTCAGTGGACTCACATTGTAACCTACTGGCAAGTCAATCCAATCGCTTTGCGGCGGCAATTGAGGTCCGTAAGTAGGATCCTTGCTAACAATTTCCAACATATCCGAAGGACCAATTCCACTGAGGAACAAGATCCTTGGTGAGCCATAGGAGCCCCCGGAAAGAATGACTCTGCCATTAGGATTCAGAGGAACATATCCGTTAGGTCCAATAGCAGTGTTGTTGGTCTGGACACCGAGAATCGTTGAACCATTACGAACTACGTTCGAAACGTAGGTATATATTTCCATGCGGAAATTTGAACGAGCTTGTGCCGTTTGAAGATATGTGGCAACAGGTCCACCGCGTTTTCCATTGATGAACTGCAAAATATGTGTCTGACATGATTGAATGAAGGGCATACGACTAATGCTCACATCGTAGGCACTATAGCCATAAACATGGTCCTTGAAGTTGGGATTGTCGTTAATGGTGATGTTGTTGTAGCCCTGACCGTTTAACAATTGACCCACAACCGAATATACTTGTTCCAGATATCGTTCACCATCTGTTGAAGGGTGATCTGTGCTGGGAAGTCTCTCTTGCATCATGGCTACATAAGGGTCATGCTTTCCATTGCTCCAAGACGAAGGCCAGCCGGTTGCGGTTGAAAAGTCATCGCTGGTCGGTATCCAATACAGACTACCTTGAAGTATTGAGCGTGATACGATATCGTGATAACGTCATCATGACTCACGCCCCGTTCACAGATGTGCCACCGCCTACCAGACACCCAGCGAATACAGTGATATCTAGATGCGTGTCAAAGATAGGATGTAGACACACATTCTGGCACATTTTCACTAACCATTACACCACCAAAATTCATTTGAATCTGTGAACAGTGTCTCAAATAGGCCCGGGATGTCGAACTTAGTGAGCTGTAAAGGAATCAATATGTCCTGTAAATTTTCGTTCCAAAAAATGAGAAACGCACGTCGTATCCTTGAGCCCATGTAGGTCCATATCTGCCCCCTGTTTCCCATGTACTTGGGCCCCTCGCTCAAGAAGAAGTACCTTTTTTCCAGCTTCGCTCAACCGATCTGCTGCAATAATTCCACCAGGACCAGCACCAACGACTGCGTTTTGTATTGTTCGTATCACGATTGGGTAAATTAAGGAGGTGGTAGCCACAGACCTATATAATCATAAGGGGTGGGCTAACATGGATATGCTCAGACGTGAACGTGCATTGAGGAAAACGTACTTACAGCAACAGTAGGACTAGAAGTAGCCGTAGTTGAAGTTGTAGTTGTAGTGGTTGTCGTAGTGCTTCCACCGCTCGAACCAGTTCCTCCTGCTGCCCAGTTATTATAATCTTCAGCTGAGGCGTGAGCAGCAGAGAAATTTGAGCCATAAAACCCGACTGCAACTTGTTAAAATTCATATATTTGCATAATAGAAGGACTAGACTCACAATCAGTATGTTCCTGGAAATCAGTATTGATATCCGTAGGATCGTCTTTGCGTGGAGGGTCAATCATACATTGTGTTTTACTTTGACTTCCACTTACCAACTGCAATAGAAGAAAACACCCAGGCCGGTGCAACAAACGCATTGGTATTGAGACTCCCACCATCCCAGACTATGATTAACTCAGGCTTGAAGTCAGACCCCTTTGGATAGACGAGACTTTACCTGTGCAGTTTTGGCAACGGTAGACCCATTTGTAATGAGTCGAGTTTACTTTAGTTGATGGAAGGTTCGTTATAATAGGTCCAGCATACGGGCTATATTTCACCAGTCAGATTGGGTAAAGGGAACTACAAGGACATACACTGGTTGAATATAATCCCTGCATATATCATGAGTCACCCAAAAAATAGAGGGTATATTGTTTGCACGTACGTTGCAAAACGATTGGTGCCCATGACTGTGTCTCCGTTGGCCCAGACCATCAAGAGTAGGTTGTCCACCATTTCGCCGCCAGGAGAGACTCCAGCCCATCCGGTCGAGATTGGGGCAACGATCTCACCAATGAACTCAGTAGATCCTGCGGATATGGGAGGGAAAACATAGCCATGGGTGACCTAGGACATTTGATGCGTCGAAATATGTCGAGTTGGGAAGAAAGATACTTACTAGATGCACCGGGTCAGTGATCCCCTTTTCAAATGAATATTGAGTGGAAGTTCATTGAAGACACCGCTCAACAGGATTTTGTAGACTCACCCAAAACGTGATACCGTTGTCGGGGTCGACATATTCTGTCGCGGCCTGGGCAAAACCTAGAAGCAAGTTCCAACAATTGGTTATGCAAACAAATGCAATGAGTTACTTACCTCCCCCAATAAGTGAAAGAATGCTCAGCACTATGCATGATAGCATTGTGGAACAGATACAAGGGACACAATCCGGATGCTCGTTGCTAACGGGTCTCGTCAAATTTAAGTCAATCAAAATCCTCTTTGAATGACATCCGACAAAGCCAGGATGAGTGCGAGAAAGTTCCGACTCTATTCCCTTGGTGTATCACGTTCCTTTGGGTTCCAGCTTGAACGAGACGATGATAACATTTCTTCAAAGGAGCCCACCAACAGCGCAGGTCAAAAATGCGGATAAGAATCGGAATTGTTCCCCGCGTGATACTACATTGCAGTTTCCACATCAGCACCAGGAGAAAATATGAATAGTGCAAGACCAAGAGCCTCCGCCCCATGCGACAATGAAGGAAAGTACTGAATTAATTTTGTAACTTGCCAGTACGTGGTTGAACTCTGTGACCGACTATAGTCCGATCAATATCCATTGCTATAATATTCATACTTGGTCTGAAAATAAGCGAACAGACAATGTTTATACTTACCTGTAATACGTGCTAAAAGGACTTTGGGCACACGTCGAACATAGGTTCTATTTTTGATACCCGCTATTACCCATTACTTTGAAGCAAGCTCAACTCTCTAAGTGCTTTGTAGCAGGGTTATGCATCGCTGAAACGTTGAAGCTTGAACGTGCAAGATTCTTCGTCGTGGTTTGAGAGTTCGATGCCGCAATGAAAATAATACCGCCGGCGCTTATGGTTTATCAATTCGTTATTCTATCCTCAACTTACTAAGTATTTGAAACGTCTACGATGAACGATTCTCAGCCGATTGAGACGGCCACTACATCTATCCAAATGCCATCTGGAGCACCTGATGCGAAAACACGTCGCTATGACCGACAACTTCGACTGTGGGCGGCCTCAGGGCAAGCTGCCCTTGAATCTGCTCGCATTTTGGTTATTCCAGCTACAGCCACCACGACGAGTATACTGAAAAATCTCGTTCTACCAGGACTAGGTCACTTCACTCTTATGGATAATAAGGTCGTTACTGGTGCCGACGCGGGTAACAACTTCTTTCTGGACGGGTTTAAAAGCATAGGCAAGTTCAGAGCCCAGGAGGCGGTCAATGGACTGATGGAGATGAATGATGGTGTTGAGGGTGTTGCTGATGTTCGGAATATCCAGGAAGTACTCGAAACTGACAAGGGGTGGCTGAAGACGTTTGACGTTGTCGTTGCTCACAACGTAGATTCCGTCATCCTCGATGATCTTGCTGCATTACTCTGGCCGGATACTCATCTCGTCGTTGTGAACAGTGCAGGATTCTTGGCAGATTTTTCCATTCATTATCGGGAACATCAAGGTAAAAATCGATCGAATGGTGCTTGTAGATGAATCACTTACCAATCATCAGTCATTGAATCTCATGCGGAAACCTCACCTTCTTTACGCATTGACCAGGCATTTCCTGCTCTTCTTGAATATGCAATGTCTCTCCCGCTCGATACCATGGACATCACAGACCACGCACACATTCCTTACCCCGTCATTCTTGTCCGCGCGCTAGAAGAGTGGCGTCGCGAACGCGAGCAAGGCGCGTCAATTAGACTACTTCGTACTCATTATAATAACATTTACCATAGTCAGTGGGCCTTCATCTGGTAGAGGTGTTCCCCGAACTACAGCCGAAAGAAAGGCGTTCAAGGAACGCATTCGCGCAATGATGCGGAAGTTTGACGAAGAGAATTTTGAGGAAGCTGAGGCGCAGGCGTTCAAGTGCTGGACTCCGACTGTCATACCAAGTGAAGTGAGAGAGCTCTTTAATCTTCATCTATCTTCGACCTCGTCTTCGACAACCTTTTCAAGCCTCGTCTCGGCCCTTTCTCAGTTCAGTCAGAACAATCCAGCTTCTCCGCAGTACACGTCTGGTCTGCTTCCACTCACTCCATCACTGCCAGATATGAAGTCCAGTACGGAAGAATACGTAAAGCTACAAAAATTGTATAGGGCACAATCGGATAAAGAGAAGCAGGTGTTCAAGGAGTATCTGAGTAGAGCCCAAGTCGATGTGAATGACGCAACCATAGATCAGTTTCTCAAAAACTCTCATGCCCTAAAGGTTTTGAAAGGCAGAGAATGGAAGGAAATCAATCCAGGGGCCAAAGAGCTGTTGGGTGAGCTAGCTTGCCCCTTACACATGTTGATATTCTTTGCACGTTTCAATTCAGTCACTAACTTTACTCCGTAGCGGGCAAGCTTTCTACTCATACCAAGGAAACCGCGACACATCTTGCCCTGGCCGCAATTCGTAAACTGCGCGCGAAAAGTGTTATTCCTTCTCTGGAGCATGTTTCCAGCCCAAACGACACCGCAATGACAGACATTCTCGATAAAGACAAACTGAAGGACCTCTTGACTGCCGAGGCCAAGTCATTTTTGCCTCCTGGCGTTGAACTTCCTGAAGCGGAGTGGCCTGTTGCTAGCGGTGAGGTGTAAGTAGGAATTATACAAACATCGGAAGGACAGGGCTTAAGAAATATTCTCACAGTGCTCGCGCGCCCTCCGCTGACCTTCCGACCACTGCTGCTTTCCTTGGGGACTTGTCGCACAAGAAGTGATCAAGATGATCACAAAGCAATATATCCCAATATCCGCAGGGAACGCTGCATCTTCTGCAAATGATCAACTGGGGATTTGCGTCGTAGATCTAGTGGAGACCTGGACAGGAATACTTTGATTGAGAGCATACAAATAGCTGGGTCAATTTTTTAAGAAAGTGACTCAGGTCCGGTTGCCAGTGTCGAAGTGGAATTTGATTGTGTAGTTACTCAATCGATGCTACAATTATTGAGGCGTCGCCTTGCTTGAGATGTGCAGATATGTTTCAGTGCGTTCTGTACACTGAGCTGCCCTAAACCATACAATAGCAGTTCTTCTACAGTTACTTCTAATGCTTCCAACGAGAACCACGGGAATTAGTAAAAAATCCTTCGAGCAGGAATAGCTGCTGAAATACCTTGATTATCCCTATAAAGCTAATCAAAAATATCACATGACCGCCGATAAGCCATGTATAGAAGTCAGGTAATTTTCAGCAGCTAATTCTGCTCGAAGGATTTTTTACTAATTCCCGTGTGAGAATCAACTTGAGGGATTGGAATTGACATTTCCCACAGTCACATTGTTAGCGTCACATTGTTAGCCGTCACCGTCATTCCGTCAAGTATGTACCGATTTGGCAATTGAATCGTTGAACGCGTTCATCTCTTCTGACCTCCGGCATACCTTCAAGATACCCTCGCAGACTAATCTACCCTTGCAGAAAGCCTTAGAATTACTTATCTACGACAGTCACGATCTCTTCTCGTTCAATACCAACTCTCGGACATCAGAGAATATAACTATTCAAGTCTATATACACTTTCAGAAGTGTTGATCCATTTCAAACTGGCATGCCTGCACCAAGACTCTCTCAGAGTGCGGAGGCAGCTCGAGCGGCCGCTGCTCAAGCAGAGTTTAATGAGAAGAAATGGGTGTGGGTTCCAGATGATAAAGAGGGATATCTTGCAGGATGGGTCCATAACGAGGACGGTGAATATGGAGACATTATAATGGCAGCTGGAGGCGAGGCAAGTGATATATCTCGTGCTTATCTCCCCGTCTTGGCTTGCTCAATTCAACAACCCTCCAGGTTCGAAGAGTCGCTTTGTTTACTCTTTCCAAGATGAATCCTCCCAAGTTTGATCGCGTGGATGACATTGCGGATCTCACTTTCCTTAACGAAGCCAGCGTTGTTCATAATCTTCGTCTTCGATTCGGATCAGGCGCGATTTATGTATGTTCCATTGATTAAGTCTCTCCATTGAAGTCGCTTTGACCTGTCTGCGCAGACATATTCGGGTTTATTCTTGGTCGCAGTTAACCCTTATCAAAATTTGCCTTTATACTCCGATGCGATTGTACATCAATATCGTAGTAAACGGAGAGACGAAAACGCACCTCACATCTTTGCGGTTGCCGAACGAGCATGGGTTAACATGGGTGAGGAACGGGAAAACCAAAGTATCCTTATAACGTGGGTTGATTCACGATTGGCCGCAGGATTTTCCAATGTAACGTTCATTCGATAGGGGTGAATCTGGGGCTGGAAAGACTGAAAGTACGAAGAAAGTGATTCAGTATCTGGCTGCTATTGCTACCGATGTACACCAAGGTCCCTCGACTCCTTCGCACTCCCGCTCGCCTACTGTCTCAGGCTCGCAGTCCTTCTCAAACATGCCTTCCACTGGTTTGCCCAGGACCAACTCTACAAAGCGTGGACATGCACTCACAAACTCGATAACTGGCAGTGGCTTTGCTCTCACTGCGAAAGGCAGGCTTGGCCTCCTTGAAAGGCAGATTTTGCAGGCAAACCCTATCTTGGAAGCGTTCGGTAACGCCCAGACGCAGAGGAATAACAACTCTAGTCGTTTCGGGAAATTTGTACGGATATCGTTTGCGCCTGATGGCAGCATTGCGGGGGCAAATATTGACTGGTATCTCCTCGAGAAAAGTCGGGTGGTTGTCCGAAGCGAGGCAGAACGAAGTTTTCATGTATTCTACCAACTGTTGGCTGGAGGAATTGATCTCAAAGGTAAAGTTTAGATAGGTCTATAGGTTTTCACCTTTTCCGACCCCTCTATCACACAGAAAAGCTACTTCTTGGCGGCGGAGTTGAAGATTACGAATTTCTCAACAAGAGTAGACGAGAGGTTGACGGTGTCGATGATGGAGAAGAATGGAACGCACTCAAAGCTGCGCTCGATGTGGTTGGTTTCACTCCTTCAGAGCAATATGATCTCTTTCGCATCGTTGCTGCAATTCTGCACATAGGTAACATCGCCATCACGTCTACTCGTGCCGACGATGCGGTCATGCCAGATCCCTCGCAAGCAGAACGCGTCTGCCACCTTCTTGGTGTACCACCAGTAGAGTTTACCCGCGCTGTTCTACGGCCACGAGTCCTCGCGGGACGCGAGTGGGTGACTCAAGCGCGTACAGGTCAGCAAGCTTTGCAAGAACTTGCGGCGTTATCCAAGACCCTTTATGAGAAGTCTTTTGGTCTGCTTGTGGACCGCATCAACCAAGCACTTGATCGACCCTCTTCAAAATCGACATTTATAGGTGTACTTGATATCGCTGGTTTCGAGATTTTCGACGTCAACACATACGAACAACTCCTTATAAACTACACGAATGAGAAACTGCAACAATTCTTCAATCATCATATGTTCGTTCTAGAGCAAGAAGAATATTCACGGGAAGGTATCAAATGGGACTACGTCAACTTTGGTCTCGACTTACAACCTACCATTGACCTTATCGAGTCCAGCGGCAATGGTGGGGCAATTGGTATCCTCAGCTGCCTCGATGAAGAGTGTATAATGCCCAAAGCAACAGACACGACTTTCACGCATAAACTACACAGTTTATGGGCTGGCGCAGGCGGGGACCCGGATGACCCTCAACAAAATCATCCAGGGAGAGAAAAATACGAACCTGCCCGCTTTGAACAAGGTTTCTTAGTACAGCATTATGCTGCAAAGGTTGAATACAGGACTGACGGCTGGTTGGAAAAGAACAAGGACCCATTAAATGACAACCTGACCCGCGTCTTCGCCTCATCTACTGAGCGATATGTCTCCTCCCTGTTTGTGGATTACATCAATGCACCAACCCCCGGAGCTCATCCAACGATGTTTTCCCTTGGAAAGAAGCGAGGTATGAAGAAAGGGGCCTTCAGGACTGTAGGGCAGCGACACAAGGAGCAACTCGCGAGTCTGATGGGGCAATTGATGGCGACACAACCTCATTTCGTTCGTTGCATCGTCCCCAATAACAACAAGAAGCCGGGGCGCGTTGACGTACCTTTGGTGCTCGACCAACTCCGTTGCAATGGTGTTCTAGAGGGTATTCGAATCGCTCGCCTTGGTTACCCGAATAGACTTCCGTTTGTTGAATTCCGCCACCGATATGAAATCCTCACTCCTGATATCATACCGAAAGGCTACATGGATGGTCGAGAGGCCTGTCGACGAATGATTGGCGCGTTGGAGCTTGATGAAACCATCTTCAAAATCGGAATGTCAAAGATATTCTTCAAGGCTGGTGTCCTAGCCGATCTCGAGGAACGTCGTGACATGCTACTGTACGATCTGTTTTCCAGACTACAGGCAGTTGCCAGGATGTGGACGGCTCGAAGGCAGATTAGAAAAATTCTCAATCGTGCCGTTGCTATTCGGACTATACAACGTAACGCGAGAATCTACGGTGAATTGAGGGACTGGCCTTGGTGGCAGCTGTACACCAAGGTATGAATGAATACTTGCACATGCGAATGTAGCTAATCTATTCTAGGTTCGCCCTCTACTCGCGGCTACTCGAAGTGACGAGGAGCTGCGCCGGAAAGAGGCGGAACTGATCCTTCATAAAGAGCGAGCGGAGCGCGATAAACAAGAGAAGGAAGCCTTGGAGAACTTAAAGATGACGCTGGAAGCGGAGAAAAACAAGATCGAGGATCAGCTTGAGGCCGAGAGAGCCCTGAACCTCGACAAAGACACCCTCCTGGAGAGAAGCAAAAAGCACGAAGCAGAACTGGAGGAGGAAATCGCTGAACTTCAAGCTGATATCGATGAGTTGCAATCTCACCTCGATCGCGCAATGGCTATGGCCAAAGATAGCGAACAGCGTCATGCAGAGCAGCGCGATATGTTCGACCAAGCAGCTGAGCATCTGGTTCGTTTAGAAAACGAGCAAAAGCAGATGAAATTGCGTGAAGAGGAGACGCTAACCGAGCTGACCAATCAAAATGAGGAAATTGATCGACTTCACAACGACCTGCAGACCCTCCATAAAGTTAGCGATGATCTCAAACAGCTTGCTATGCAGCGAGAGGAGGACTTATCACGAGCCCGAGATCGCACTGATTTAACAGTGAAGGAATTAGAAGGCAAGCTTGAGGTTGAACTTCGGAACAAGTGAGTGTTGAAAGAATTAATAGCGATAAACCAACTCGGCTGATGCTTCCTAGGGACATTCTCAAAGGACGTGCAGACACCCTTGAACAGGAACTTCGACAAGCCAAAGAGCAAGTCGTCGAGATGGATCACACCGTTACCGACTATTCCAACCTCATCCAAAAGAAGGACGATCGCATTGCTGAGCTTCTGCAGGAGCTTGAACAACTCGCCGTCGAGCACCAGCAAGCTTCGAAGGAGATTCTCGAGCTGCAAAGTGACCTTGACACCCTTGCGGCTGAATTGGAGGCAGAGAAGGTTGATCACGCTCGAGGAGATGTATCGCGAGCCCGAACACAGGCTGAGCTCGATGAACTTCGATCTCTGCTCGAAGCCAAGACCAGTGAAGAGACGAGGCGAAACGAAGTCGAGAAAAGCAAAGAATTGGAGCTCACTGATCTTCGTTCGCAAGTGGCCAAGACACAACAGGAACTTACGGATACTCGCAGATCTGCTTTGGAAAACCAGGGCAAACTCAAAGTCGACCTTGAGCAGTCTGCTCGTGAATTGGCGTCTCTGCAGAGCTCTTATGAGATCCTAGCTAAACAGGAACGCGATGCTCAATCCGCTGTGGCTGGGACCCGCTCAGCCTTATCTGAGCTAGAGAAGGGCAAACGGAGTATGGAGTCCGAGTTGCAGTCTCTTCGTTCTCGTACATTTGAAACTGAAACTGCCCTTGCGGAAGTACAGAAAATCAAAGAGGCAAGCAGATTACCGCCATTTTCCGTACCTATTGCTTATTCCTATCATAATTTCGGATTTGTAGAGCTTGGATCGTCAATTGTCGGCCGCACAGAATAAGTACCATGGCATCGAAGATGTTATGCTTCAACTCGAGCGGGACAAAACAGCTCGTGAGCGGCAATCCGAGAATGTCAGGAAACAGTTCGAGAGTGAAAGCACACGCCGCTCGCAGCTCGAAAAAGCCTTATCTGCGCAGAAGGTGGAAGTAGCGAAGCTAAAGGATCATAACGTGAAGGCCGACCGAGATTTGAATAAGGCATTGAAGGATCTGAAAGACCGCGAATGGGATATCAAGCAACTTGAATCGAAGCAGGATAAAACTATCGTGGAACATGTCCACGTTCTCGAAGAAGCCAAGCGCGTTACGGATCGCCAACTCGCCGATGCTCAGGAGGAGTTGCAGAAGAATGCTGCTTATATTCGATCCTTGGAGAAAGCCAAACTTCGGCTCACCAGCGAGGCAGAGGATTTGTTGCGAGAGACAGAGCGTGAGCGGATGGAACTGCGTGGAAAGGAGAAAGCTGTTCGGAATCAAGAGGACCGGGTGGCTCGAGCCGTTGCGGACGTCGAGCAGGAGCGAAGAGCTCGACAAGAAGCTGAGTTGCAAGTCCGTCGGATGCAGTTAGAGCTGCAGAACACCTCCCGTCATGCCGACGAGCTTTCACAACAACTGCTCATCACAAGACAATCTAAATCGTCTTTGGAAGCCGAACTTGAGCATCTGGCCAACGAAACCCCGGGCACTGACAGTTTAGCAAAGGTGCAACGTCAGTATCAAGCGCGCATTGCCCAGCTTGAAGAACAGGTTGGAATTTCGGATGATGCGCGTCTGACAGCTATGCGAAAATTGAGCGAGCGTATCCAGCGTCAGCACGCAGATATCCGCAAGCTAATCACGGACACAGGGCCTTCAGACTCAACTTTCCAGTCACGCTTACTGCATGAACTTCAAGTCTTTGACGACGAATTGGCAAGTGACATATATTCCAAAAACGTTCCCCAATCCAATCACGATATCCGCCCCTCCACTCCATCTTCTAAATCTAAACGACATTCTTCGCGGGAAGCTCCTCGAGATACCAATAAGTTCTCAGACACTCAAATTGTTGCCTTGAAGCAGCAAGTTCAGGTCCTCGAATTACAGATGGCTGCTTCTGAACGTGTCCGGCATCATCTCGAAACATCTATCCGCGAAATGACTGCGGATCTCGAGAATAGCGACGGATCTAAACAATTTTTGCAGCAGTACCGTTCCCGTCTTGCCAAGGAGAACAAGAGACTGGCGGAACTTTTGGAAGAGGAAGCCGATGCTCGCCGTTCAGCTGAGGCTGCTCAGATCGACGGGATCCAAGCTGTTTGGGCGAAATTCCAAAAGACTATTCACGATGAACGACAGAGTTATGCGAAACTAGAAGAAACTCGTAAAGCGTTGGTACGTTGCTTCTCTGCCTAATGATTACGGCTCTGATAGTCATGCGCTTTGAAGCACTTACAACATCGTACAATGCAAGCCGATTTCAAACTCCAACAAACCCAACTCCAGGACGCCTTGCAAGTAAAGAACACACTACAATCTCAAGCAGCCGAACTGAATGCCCAGCTCGAAGTTGCACAAAGTGCAATATCAGGTTCGGGTATTTGGTTCAACAGTGTTGCCGCTCACTCATTCTCTCCATACTTAGGGCTAAAGCGTCAGATTCATAATAAACAAATGGAGGAAGATATTGCTTCATCTGCAACTTCCGCTATTCATTCAGGTGAGCATTTCTATCCACAGGCCACATAAATCTAGAACATTTACTTTCGTAGATCTTCGTGCAGCTACAGAGACCTTCAAATCTAAAGAGCAATCATATCAAGAACGTCTTGAAAACGCAGAAATTGCTCGCGTAAAGGCTACGAGGGCTGAAGCATCAGGTGAGTCACTCAGAGTATCCCAATTACACCATCATCATCTTACATCTTTTTGGTAGTCCGTCGCACACTGTCAGAGATCGAAAAGGCCCAAGCTGACACTGTGGCCAAACTGAAATCCAACGAAGACCTGTTAAGAGCTGCTCATCAACGAATCAAAGAACTAGAGAAGAAATTACACGAAGAAGGCAATGATTCCGTGAATTTGGTAGAGCTCAATCAGCGGCTTGCTGAGGAACTCGAAGATGAGAAGACGCAGCACCAGAAGGATCTGGAGGAACATGAGTTTGCTAGCAATCAAACGCGGAAAAAGTATCAAGGTACGTCGAAGCTCTCCTCTGTTATCAACCACATGCTGCTCAAGCAACCTTCCTTATAGCTGAGTTGGCACAGCTGAGCGAAGGTAAACAATTTGGCTGATTCCTTCAGAGGGTCCAGACTAAGCAAGAGAATGCTAGAACTTCAATCTCAGCGAGACACTCTTACCCGGCTCCGGGAAGACAATCGTAAAATTCGATCCGATTATGACGAACTCCAACTACGCTTTGACGATGAAGTCTACAGCAGTGGCGGATGGCGAAAAGAAAAGGAGCGACTGGAAACCAAAATCCACGATATCAATAAGGCGTACGACGCCTCTACCGCCGCCCAAACTGAACAGCAATCCCAGATCGTCGCTCTGCATTCACAAGTTCGAGAACTTCGCGGTGTATTGGATGATGTTGAGGCAGATAGAGCTTTACTCCAGAAAGCTCGTCGGGCTCTGCAAGCTGAACTTGAAGGTATCAAGCTCGATCACGTCGACATTCACAAACTCTCTACAGACCAACAGTTCCAGAGACTGTTTTTAGAAAAACAAGATTTAGAGAGGTCACTGGATGAACAAGAAGATCGAGTAGCGAATGCTTTTGATCGGATGAAGAAAGCTGAAGCATTTGCGAATGAATGTCAGATCGAGCTTGGAAAGGTTCGGGTTGATAACTCTGAACTGGACCGTATCAATGTATGTCTGTCTTGTCTCATACTCATACATTCCGTTCGTTCATCCTTATTCCATCTCTAGGCAAACCTCGAAAACCAGGTGAAAGAACTCAACGTTCGCATCATCGACCTCGAAACCAAATCCTATGCTTCCTCCTCTCGTCCTGCCACACTCTCTCGCAAGACAGACGGTCGGATTGAAGAGATCACCAGTCAACTCACCGGCAAAGGGCACGCACATCGATTATCTCGAGATTCCAAATTTGATCTGGACCGTCAGAGGGTGAAGTTAGACGAGGAAAGAAAAGGTTATGAAATGCAGCTTGCAACGTTCAGAAAGTCGATAGATGAATTGGTGCTTTGACCTGTTGTATACCTCAGCCTCCCCCATACTGATAGCGTTTCTCGTTGTAGCACACTCAAGATAACCTCCTGCAATCTGCCAAACGACGTGCAGAGCGTGAAGCAGCCGATTATAAACAAAAGTCTCTGAAGTAAGCACATTCGATTCTATCCCCTATTGAAAGATGTTTTCCTAAATAAATGCTAGCCTTGAACGTGAAGTAGAACGATTGCGTAGCAGGCTCGAGCGACCGGCTTCAGCATTTGGCTCACCAACGAGTTCACCTCGCAAGTGAATATTCGAGTGTATAGGATGTCCCTAGTGACTAGAGGTATTCTTATTTTCAATGTCTGATATTTGATAGTTCAGTTACATACGATATCACGATTGCACTAGTACGGACATGTATCATTACTGTTACTGGCTTGCACTGTATTTTATGCATACCCCAGGGTATATTTATCTTTTTCTATCAACGCCTACAGGTGAACTCCTAACGCTCCTCAGGTTATGACGTGAGTCTCTACGAACAATCACCTTGAGGATACTCGCACGATGAAGGCGTACATTTTTTCCATCTGAGATTTTGGCTCTCGGTCAAAAAGGTGATCAAGACCCGGAAGTTCCTCATACTCATACTCGCAGTCAGCATTTCCTTTTTGCTTCAACTCTTCCAAAGCCTGCACAACGTCTCGCGATTGCTTTACAGGAACTTTCAAGTCTTGGTCTCCATGCACTATGTACGTCGGTGGGCAGTCCAGTTTCCGTGTCTTTAGGGACCCAGCAATGGAGAATGCACTGGGGGGAATTTCAGTGCCTGAGAGTAAGAGGTCCGCAAGTAGAGCCCTGCAACAGATGAATCAACAGTCGCCTCGGGCCCCTTTCGCTCTCGCTCACTCTTGAACCATAAAACTATAGAAGATAGCCCTCGGACTGTCCAACGCGGAAGACGCGATTCGACTCGTTGGTTCGTCGGGGTTGAGGAAAGGCTGTACTTCCTCCCGTGCAATCACCCTATCCATATACTTTACAGGTCTTTGGGTCGTAGTCCAGAAAGGATCTTCCAAATCCGTTATAGGATAGATCGGGACAACACCCTGTACACTTGGTGGTTTTGGGACACCTATTTCGTCGAATCCAATACGGTACCCGCAGAGAAGGGACAGCCAGCCTCCTGCGGAAGATCCGGATAATATTACTCGAGAGGCATCTGCACGACCCTCAGTCGCTTTTTGGAACTGCTGAGTGTGAAGGAATTTGACTGCATCGGCGCAATCAGACAGGATGGTCGGAAGGCGAAATTGAGGCGCAAGGCGATAGTCCGCAGAAATGAAGGTTACGCCGTGACTCGCAGGAGCACGGAGATGGTGTGGAGAGACACCTAAACTTACGTTAAGACACTGATAAATTTGCGGCTGATTAGAAACTCACCTTTTCTTGTACCCTATATATATTGAATGCCATGTCAGTCAGAACCGAGCTGTTTACGTGCGTATAAGCTTACCTGGAGCAAGCCTCCACCATGCCACCAAAGAAGGATTGGAGCCGGACTCTGTTGAGAGGAGGAAGGAGAGAGATAGACATCCATATATATGTCAATACCGTCTACATGCTTGAACAAAATTTCAATCGGTTTAGACGAGGAAGCCATGGAAGTGGAGGGTTAGCAGGGAGGTGTGAGGGTTTCCACGAAGATGTGTATTAAAAGGAAAGAAATAAAAGTCAGCAGGCCAGAGTTGTCGATTTGTTCCACCACGCAAACTGAGGGATTTGGGGTATCTTTCGCATCCGCATGGTGCTTATCTGCTTCAACAGATATTGTACCTCATTCAGAGAAGAGAGCAAGCTGCTGTGTGTTGCGATCAGGATAAGGCTTTGTACTTTATTGAAAAGCTGCTCTAGGACTATCAACCGAGGCCACAAACAGATAGCGGTTCACGGTAGGAGAGATGAAACACACCACGCTTATCACAGTTCAAAGGCTCATTCAACAACTCTCTTTTCGTACTGGTGTTGCTTGAGAATTAATCTAAGTCTGACCCTTCCACATCTTAAGCTCCCCTTGACCTCATACACTAACAGTTTGGCTGAGAGCATGTATTATAAAGATAGAGGTCATATGGTTTGGGGAAAAATACAAGCCTTATCCGAAAAGGAAAGGAGTCAGGCAACCAGATCTAAAGAAACCGATAAGCTGAACAACGAACGTAGGGAGTTGGTGGTATTTTGGACTGGAGTAGGAGAAATGGAAGTTTGAATTGTTGTGCACGACGAGACATGATATATGGCAGCGAGTGAGTGAGCAAGACCGATAAAGAGATTATGCAACAAAACAGAAAAGCGACGACAGAAAGGAGATGCAATATTTGCAGAACTGTGTACGGTGTCAATTAAAGAGAGCTTTAAAAGGAAGATGACACGGAGGAGAAAATAGATATGTATACAGTGAACAAGAAATAAAGACAGGAACGTTCATCAGAGCTGTACCACGATAGATTTCTCGACTGGGATTCCTGAATCAACAAGAGTCGGAAAGGGGTGACTGTCGCCCGTTACCCCGGTGGTAGCCTAAGATTCGCAAGCCTATAGAAAGTGATACAACAACGATACCCTCTGTTGAGCCGCCATTCCCACGGAAGGCAAACGATCTGAAAACCGCCATGTGTTACCATATGTCAGGATATAGAAGAAAAATGCTGGAACACCTTAAAACTCTTCATCCTGCCCCCATCCCCAGTTCATACTATCCGAAAAAATCCAATACGCCCCATCTACAACCACCAGGAAAGAGTCATTCCATGCAGCACCACTAAACATCTACATAGATCAGCACTGGTTCTCCGACCCCTTCAATCTCAGGAATGACGCATTTGAGATCAAAGGCTTTTGCAAGCACAATCTTGAATATCTTTTGGACATTTATCGATGCGGATGTTGAGCAGAATATTAATGATGCGTGCATAGCTCGTGCAAACCGTTTGGCCTGAAACCACGCGCATCAGGGACAGAGCACAGTAGAACAAGAAAGACATCATACCTGTTTGGTGATTTCCTCCTGCTCGTCTCGAGGAAAAGTGGCGAACTGGTCAAATTTTGTGCCTATCAGAAATGGTATCGCAGTCTGAATTTTTGTGAGATAAATGTTCCAATAGTTAGGTGGATCGCGTACCTTGTTGAACCCCCTAGCTTGTCGATACCATTCCTTGACGGAATTGAGCGTTGATTTCCTCGAAAGGTCGAACATGAAGAGAATGGCAACAGCATCATTACAGACTAGTGGGAGCATATTAACAAACTCCCTCTGTCCTCCAAGATCCCATATGGAGAATGTGATCGTTGTCCGCCGCACTGAGATGGTCTTTTCCATAAAGTTGACGCCTGACGAATGTATGAGTGCAGTTGAAGTCTTATAGATACTTAGAAACTCACCCAGCGTCTGAATATAATCCTCATCGAAACTGCCCTCCACATATTTGACCATAAGACTTGTCTTCCCAATCTGCGAGTCTCCGACCATGCCAACCTTCATAACGACGCTGAGCATGAATTTAGTCCCACATGAATTGCCTGGGTAATACGATGATATTCACCTGTTCTTCTCATCGTTGTTTTCTAGATGTGGGTGCAGATTTTGGTTGCTACCGCTTCCTGAAGCTGCGGGCGTTGACACTGACGATGAAGCTGAGTGTGACATGATCCTCGATAATCAATAGTAGACGAGAGCGGTAGGGTATATCCAGAACGACCAATGTCGAAACTGACGGTAAAACAGTGAGGAGATGTCGAGCTGTAGGGTGACGGAGAAGAGGTAAAATGAAGAAAGAGGAATGAATGAATGAACGACGCGTCCTAAGATTCGCAAGGTAATGAACGTTTTATCGCTCCCTACACCTTAGAGGGTGTCGAGGTTTGAATAAACGCTGCCGTCGTAACGCGAGCTGCAAAAGGCGAGTGTATCAAATGCGTAAAGCTGTTTCCAATCAATTTCTTCACACGCGAGCATCTGTGCGCCAGTTTCTTGCACATTTTTTTTGCTGCATACACAGAAATTACTGATCATACAACAAATTGATTCTGACAACGCTATCGTACATACTGAACATATAACAAGGACTTTTATGGTCGGAAAATAGGAACGATGAACATCCCACTACTGCCTAAAGCTTCAGATTTGGAGCAATGCCAATGTTAGCCCTGAATTTCACAGACTCGCTGGCAGGTTTGGCCGCCAATGGCTTTACAGTGGAAGCACCAACAGCTTTGGCAATGCGGTCGGACAAACCTTGGTCGACAGCAGCCCAGACGGACACTACATCAAACGCCTCTGAGCAGTTGCTTCAGGCAGTGAAATATGGAAACTTACATTGTCTTGCTATAACATCTTTGCTCTTGACGTTACCAAAGTGCGCCGCAACGTTCTGAACGTACGCCTCACGCTGTTCGTCATTCCAAACCTTCGACCACATCGCTCGAGGTTGCTCAAAATCGACTGTTTCACCAGGTCAGTGAGATTCACGATTTCACTTCGAACATTTTTGTTACCACTCACGCTCATTGATTACGCTCAAGTCCCTGAAAGCAGCACCAACGAAATTCTCGTGCTTGAGCTCGCGCTCGAAATCGCGGGCACTACCCTCAAGGGTTCCCTTCGGTCCCTGGTATGAGAGAGGTTGAATCGAGCTCTGGTAATTGGGTCGAGCGCCTTGGGACACGAATGTGGCCGGGCCATCTCGCTGGAAGTTAGACACTGGTACGATGGGTGCATTGACAGGAAGTTGCTGGTAGTTTGTTCCCAGACGATGTCTTAGATAAAGCGTCAAAATTACGAATTAATTTCGGTGAAGTAGAAAATCTTGCCTGTGAGTGTCCGGGTATGAGAACAGACGCGATTGAAGGACAGGATCAGCAGATGCCTCGATATACGGCACAAGGTGAGAAGGTGAGAAAGCAGCCTGAGTTATTTGCGAACTGATAAGCGGACGACAAAAGTGCTTCAATCCCAGACACTCACTTGTTCAATCTCAGCAAAATAGTTTTGAGGATTCTCATCGAGAACGAATTTTCCAACAGGGCGCAAAGGAAATTCGCCATGCGGCCAGACCTTGGTCAAATCGAGGATGTTGAAACGGAATTTTTCCGCTTGCTCTGGAGTCATAGTTTGCTGAAAAGCGGCTGAGTCCAAAGGCAGATAATTGAGCGACTCTTTAAACTCACGACGTAGACAGTCCAGCTCGGATGATTTCCGCTTTCGATGGCCTCAAAGAGAGACTGGGTACCGTAGTCAGGGTTCGAGCCTGCTAGTTCGCCCGCTTGAGCATTGTTAAGAGTCTAAGATAAATGATAGGATAAGGCGAGAAGAACTGATGTGAGAGGAAAATCAGGGACCTTGAAGCCACCGTCAGCCCTAACATGCAATTGAGTGTAAACGAAGGATCCATCGGCTTTGAACCACTTGAAAGTGTGACCAGAGTAACCGTGCATGTTGTGGAAACCGTCAGGAGTTCCACGGTCCGAAAACAGAATCATGACTTGGTGGATAGATTCGGGGTTCTGGCTGAGGTAGTCCTGAGAACGAGGAAAATATGAATTCCTGAGAATAACTGCTACGAAACACATGAGGCTTACCCAGAACATGTCGGCATCTTTCAGATGCGTCTGAGGGTCTCTCTTCTGGGTGTGAATGAAGTGCGGGAACTTGGCGGGATCTCGGATGAAGAAGACGGGAGTGTTGTTCATGACCCAGTCCCAGTTGCCTTCGTCAGTCCTAAGTTTGATAGCAAAGCCACGGGGATCACGAGCAGTATCCGCAGAACCTGATTCGCCTCCCACCGTCGAGAACCTAGCGGTTGTTCTGACCCTCTTTCCGACCGACTTGAGCAACGGATTATCAGTAAGGTCGCTCATGTCGTGAGTGACTTCAAAGTATCCATGAGCGCCTGCGCCTTTGGCATGTACCTTTCCTTCACGCTGAGAATCGAATATTACTTTGATAAGGATTTGAGCACTTACAACCCGCTCCGGAATACGCTCGCGATCGAAGTGAGCAAGAAGATCAATGTGATGGAAGTCTATTCGGGACGGTGAGCCTTTCGGCGCAATTTCATCTGCACTCCCACCAACCTTGGATGAGAAGTGGTCCGTTGAGACCAAGTCTTTGAGATGCATAGGGCTCGGAAACAGGAGCACCACTGGAGGTGGTGTATGTTGCACCGTCTTTAGATTCGAAAACTTGCTTGGATGGCATGATCAGAATAAGATGATCGTTAGAAAGAGAAAAGGTAGAAGAAGAAACCTTTTTATACTTTCTTTCCTCATCCCAGATCTATGTATGACAACATTGGCTTAGAGCGGCTACCGAAAGTAAGCCCATGTGATGTGGGGTAGATGCTTAATAACTCGGCTCCCATTGGCTGTGCTTCGTCGATCCAGAAAGACTAGGTCCGTATTCTCTGATCAACCAACGCTGAACTTTTGGAAGACTTCTAAAGCGAGGGAGATATCATCTGATGCTTGCACTGAATTTGCTCTCAGGTCATCTGAGGTTAACAATCTGGCCTAACTTTTGGCAATTCACTTTCGCTGATGCTGTGAATCGGACAAGGTCGGGTATGCTAGACCTGCTTCAAGACTTTGCCATTGTTTTTGGGATACCCTTGTACCGGTAAGAGTATCTCCCCACGGTTTCTGGAGAATATCGGAGGTCTCCGCCCTTTGGGTGGTAGTGAGGACGTAGTCGCGCGCAGGTAAGTACCAAGTAATTTTCTTCATGGAGCCGAGAACGTGTTCAAGATGGCATGACTTCGACGTGATTCTGATGCCCTTTCCGAGGGTAAGTGCAGGCAAAAGAACGGCATGGTCTGACACGGCCCAGAGGAAAAAGGATTGCATTTTCGAATCATGTAGCTCGTCATCTGTCACAAATCATGTACCAAGAGAACAACTGTCGATTGACTCGTCCGCGATTCTTGCGGCGGCGGGAGATGGAAAAGGACTTTCTTAGTGGCATCGTGATATACAATAGTAGAAAAGGCAGGCTAGCAACCCTGGTCCTTGTGCACCTGAAAAATCCTGCCTCCCGTTACTCTACTGCACAAATCAATGATTGCTGCTCACCTGAACAAATCGCAACTGCTCGAGGTCCTGTCTGGACGGAATCGTTTTAACTGCATGAGGATTTCAAAACTCATCTATGTACGAACGATTCTCTCACAAAAATTCCGACACCGATTTCGGAATGTTGACAAGCAAATCCAGAATCTCAAACTGAAGTGCGGAACACAGGAAATCAGGCTTTTTTTGCAATGAAAATCATCAATCTTGGTGGCTGCTCCTTGTCCCCGAATCTAAGTACATAGAACAGAACAGACGTTCTGAAGGGGTTTGCTGGTGTGCCTACAAGCTGATGAAGGATATTGATGTTGCGCAGCATGCCTATCCTGCACAAATTCTAACGTCACCGGCCAATACTTTTGCGAATACCAGAATTATGGTAAGTGGACTGCTTGAATAATACTTTAGATGGTGAGCATATCGATTGAACTCACAGTTGTATTCGTGACTAGGTGTTTCCGCCCAAGAAAGATGAAAATTGCAGGGCAACGGTAATGAGTAGGACATAAACTTGATCACATACGTACGTATCTAGGTCGTATGTATCTTAATCCTTCCTCATTTCAACTCTGCGTAGACCCAGTCGACTAGTCGTTGATGTATAACCCAAGTTTGCAAGTAGATAAGGGGAAATTATTTTTCCTATAGTGAAAGCGGTCGAGCAAGTCGGTGAATAGTTGCAGAAAGAGGAGATTGTGTCGTAAAGTCCCGAGATCGTAGAAAGAGTGGAGAAAGAGACACGAGAACGATTGGGACATGTGAAAGAAGTCATGGAGGTATTCGAGAAAGAGATGACGGCAAAGATGGAAAGCTGATTTATTGAACGTCGATTTTGAGGGAGATTTGGGGTATGTATTTGATGTTGAGCATTGTATTACTCCAGACTATACGTATTCTTTTCCAACTTGGGAATAATGAGAACCGTGCAAAGAGAATGGGTATTTACCATAAACGTACCTCGGTCTCGAGTTGCCGCCGAACACGAAACTCGTCGTCTGCTTTGATAACTAAATGATTGTCGTCCAAATCTTCGATGATAAAGCTCTGCTGTTCATTCATTGTGAGCAAGATCTGCTTCACTGCAGCATCACTGAGAGAGGTATCATAAATTTGAAGTGCATCACGAATACTGCAAAAACGGACCATGTAAAAAGAACACCTAGTTTATCATTTAGCTGTGTTCACACTAGAACAACAAGAGTGACCTTTAATTGCTCTCATCGCTCGGCCGCGCGCAGTTTCACTCGAATATCCGGAAAATCTTTCTCAGCAAGGTGGTAGTAACCGGTCAAGAGCGTGATGTTTGCCAGTGCCTGTCGATGTTTCAAATTCCGTCAACTCCCTTCCCGCTCTCACTTTCTCTCCGGAGCCCAAATACACCAAATTCGCTGTCTAAGGACGATGCCGCTTCCAGCGCAGGTGAATGGAGTCGAGACGTAGTGCGTAACTCTAATCTATGTATCTCGTGAAATCTAATCTCTCATCGGTAATTCATTTCCCGTTTACTCTTAACTCTGCAACCATGGAAAATGACGATTCACGAACGCCTACTCTCCGTGAAATTAATAACATGTTGAACGAACGACTACATATGATCACCAGCGTAGTACCAATCCCTCCTATGGCTCCCTCTACAACCGGCGCTCAAGGACCAACTCCACATCCTAGTCTGTGTAATCGACTCATATAACCTCCATGCTTTCTCATCGGACTTCATATAGGCTCAACTAGACTGAAACCTCTGAAATCACCAATATCACCTGGTGAACTTTCCGTGATCGAAAAATCAAAGCAGCTTGCAGCATGGACCGCTGTGGACGAACATGTACTTCCTGATTATCGGGTAAGTCCAATTTCACTGTACACATCGTGGTCTGACTCAGTGATAAGGTCATCGGGATTGGATCAGGTCGGTATATTGGAAATCCGAACTCTATGGCCATCAAGCTGATAGTTCCAAGGCTCAACCGTGCCATATGTTGTCGAACGTATCGTCAGTCAAGGTGCAGAAGCTAACAAGGATCGAGTATTCATACCAACTGGTGCGTTGATATCGTTTCTGTATTTAATCGGTAGCTCACATCTCGGAATTCGGTGCAGGTTTTCAATCTAAAGAATTAATCGTCTCGTCGGGCCTCAGTTTAGGAGACGTCGACCAGTACCCAACCATTGATGTGACTTTAGATGGTGCAGACGAGTCAGTATCACCTTCCCAGAGACAAAACGTGCCCTACTCAAAGTCTCTAGAGTCGATACTCAGCTAAACTGTATTAAAGGGGGAGGTGCTTGTCATCTCAGAGAAAAAGTGCTGGCTGAAGCTGCCACAACGCGAGTCTACATCTGCAACCAGTGAAGCAGATTCTGAACCTCACGATGATCATACAGATTTATCTTGGTTGCTGACTATCGCAAGAATGTTGAATACCTGGGAACGAATGTATGTTGAAATGTGACCAGATACTTCGTTTTTAATTCATTCTTCTTTAGTTCAAAGCAGGTGTACCTATTGAAGTTGTACCCTTCGCCTACGCAAAAGTATTGCAGAACTTACATCAGGTGCTGGATTCCCCAAAGGCTACGCTACGAATGGCCGTCGCAAAAGGTATGTTGGCATATTTCGTGAATGACAGTCACGTCCACGATTTTTTCCAGCTGGCCCGGTTGTAACCGATAATGGGAACTTCGTTATTGATGCGCCCTTCGACATCGATAAGATGAAGGAACCTTACACGGTGATTCTCATTTCTCGCTCCGCAGATCAGGTGTTCTAACATTTGGGTAGATCATGGCTCAAATCAAAATGCTTACCGGTGTAGTAGAAGTCGGGCTATTTTGTCATATGGCTCGAGCTGCGTACTTTGGTAATCAGGTTCGTTCGTCTATTTTGAATCGTCCAGATCCCCAATTAACCTTGAATCAGGATGGTAGTGTCACTGTTAAGTGGAATGACGGAAAGGTCCAGGAAGTACAAGCCACACAGTCCTGATGATCAGTTCGCGAAGTGAATGCTGTAACATCTCAAATAGATTTCGAATATAGAGCTATGCGTGTATACACCCCAACGTTCCCTGCCGTGCAGTCCGTAAACATCAGTGAAAGGATGGTTGAGAACTCATTCTAAGGGTATCATTATTCGTCTGGTAGTCCCTCCCGCGTACGAGGCTACTCGGCCGTGGACATCGCTTCCGAAGCTCGTAACCATTGTAGAGGAACAGGTTAGGATAGGATTAATGCTGCCTATAGCCGTACAGCCTGTTCGGGGGGTAAAACGAGGTGAGATCGTTCCCACGTGGCTCGAGCAACTCAATCATGAATTTCTTCGAGTCACTCATAAAAATCTCCTTACCTTGGTTCAATCCCGGTCCATTACATCTTCTATACTGTCCACGATGGCTGCAACGACGGACGTTCAGAAAATCAGCATCTTGGGCAAGGAATCCATACATTGTGGATTTCATCTCGTTCCCTATATCGTCCACACCCTGCTCACCGAGCTACCCTCATCGACCTACGTCTTGATCACTGATTCAAATATTGCGAGGTTCTACCTTTCTGATTTCCAGACAGAGTTTGATTCCACCTTATCTGGTCTCTCCAATGGATCACACGCTCGTCCTCGTTTTCTCAGTCATATCATTTCCCCAGGCGAATCATCCAAAAGTCGCGAGGGCAAGGCCATCGTAGAAGACTTTTTGCTACTGAACAAATGTACTCGGGACACCGTAATACTTGCTCTCGGAGGCGGAGTCGTAGGCGATCTGGTTGGATTCGTCGCTGCGACTTTGTGAGTTCATCTTCGATTTTGTGCTGAAGTGTATCAAATTTGACCATAATTTTAGCATGCGTGGCGTCCGTTTCTGTCAAATTCCCACTTCTTTGCTGGCCATGGTCGACTCAGCCGTGGGTGGTAAAACTGCCATTGATACTCCCCACGGCAAAAATCTAATCGGGGCCTTCTGGCAACCCGAATTCATCTTCATCGACGCTGCCTTGCTGGAGACCCTTCCTTCGCGTGAATTTTCGAATGGGATGGCGGAGGTCGTGAAGGTACAAACCTTGCTGTGATACGATACTTCTACTGACATAATTTCTGCACCAGACCGCAGCTATCTGGAATGATGCAGAATTCGACTCGTTGGAATCGCGTTCGGCCGAGATTTTCGCCGCTATCCAGACGCCCTCAACAAACTATGCTGGCCGTTCCAAAGAGAGGCGCTCTCAAGCCCAGGAACTGCTTCTTTCAGTGATCATAGGGTCGATATCTGTAAAATCTCACATCGTTACTATCGACCCTACGGAGAAAGGTCTTCGAAACCTTGTCAACTTTGGTCACTCCATCGGACATGCGATCGAAGCTATTCTTACCCCCTCAATTCTTCACGGCGAATGTGTCAGTATCGGAATGATTTTAGAAGCGGAGCTTTCCAGGCAAATGGGCATCCTTAGCCAAGTCTCAGTCGGTCGTCTGGCCCGGTGTTTGAAAGCGTACAACCTCCCCGTATCACTAAATGACCCTCGTATTGTTAATCTGCCCTCCTCCAAACTCATCACGGTTGAACGCCTTCTGGACATCATGAAGGTCGATAAGAAGAACCAGGGCAATGACAAGAAGATCGTCCTTCTCTCTAAGATTGGAGCCACACACGAACAGAAAGCGTCTGTCGTTCCTGATGCCTTTATTTCCAAAACTCTTTCCGACTCTGTGACAGTCGTACCTGGGATTCCGTCATTCAATCCCGTCAAAATGACCACTCCAGGATCCAAGAGTATCTCGAATCGAGCTTTGGTTCTTGCCGCTCTTGGCACTGGAATCTGCAGACTTAGGAATCTCCTTCACTCTGATGACACGCAAGTGATGATGGCAGCTCTTGGCGCACTCAAAGTAAGTGTTCAACCTGTGTGATTCTGAAAGTACTAACACATTTTCACACCAGGGTGCTAAGTTTGAGTGGGAAGATGGTGGAGAGACACTGGTCGTGCACGGAGGCAAAGGTTCTTTATCAGTCCCTTCCAAAGGAAAGGAGATCTATCTCGGGAATGCAGGTACTGCAGCACGATTTTTGACAACGGTCTGCACACTGGTGCAAAAGTCGTCTGGAGATGAAGCCGAAACTACAATCATTACGGGCAATGCCCGCATGAAACAACGACCTATTGGTCCTTTGGTTACTGCCCTTCGAGCCAATGGGAGCAAGATTGATTACATCGAGTCTGATGGTTGTCTTCCTCTTTCTATTCGTCCGAACGGGCTCAAAGGGGGCACTATCCAATTGGCCGCCAGTGTATCCAGCCAATACGTCTCATCTGTCCTTCTTTGTGCCCCCTACGCCAATGAACCTGTCACGCTTGAACTTACTGGTGGTCAAGTAATATCCCAGCCGTACATCGACATGACGATCGCTATGATGAAAACCTTCGGCATTGAAGTTCTTCGTAGAACAGAGAAGGACACAGGAAAACTGTCGAATATCTACGATATTCCAAAGGGCAGCTACCAGAACCCATCTGAGTATTCCATCGAATCAGACGCAAGTAGTGCCACCTACCCACTTGCTATTGCAGCCATCACGGGTACATCATGCACTATCCAGAATATTGGTTCGTCGTCCTTGCAAGGAGATGCCAAATTTGCACGAGAGGTTTTGGAGCGTATGGGCTGTGAAGTCACTCAAACCGCGACGGAGACTACTGTCCAAGGTCCAACGATCGGTCAATTGAAGGCAGTTGAGGAGATTGATATGGAGGTCATGACCGATGCGTTCTTGACAGCCACTGCTCTTGCTGCTGTGGCGAATGGCAAGACCAGGATTATTGGTATTGCCAATCAACGTGTGAAAGAATGCAATAGGATTCGTGCAATGATAGATGAACTGGGTATGTCTTATGAAACGAGACGCAATTACTGAACTGATTCATCATCTAGCCAAGTTCGGCGTGAGTACAAACGAGCTCGATGATGGTCTGGAGATTATTGGCAAGCCAGTGGATCAACTCAAAAAAGGTGTCAGTGTACACTGTTATGATGACCACAGGGTAGCCATGGCTTTCAGTGTTCTGGCCTCTTTGATTCCTGGTACCACCCTCGAGGAAAAACGATGCGTAGAGAAGACGTGGCCTAATTGGTGGGACGACTTACAGAACAAGGTGAGCTTCTACCATCGGCCCTCACGATGATTGCAATAAAGATTTCTGCAGATCGGTCTAGAGGTTAAAGGCGTTGAATTATCTACACCTTCTGTTTCTGTTTCCTCAACTCCCATCTCCTTCAACTCTGTGGTACTCATTGGCATGCGCGGGTCAGGGAAGACCTTTATCGGCGATCTTGCTGCGACCGCCCTTCATTGGACATTCATAGATGCTGACCATCACTTTGAAACTGTCAACAAGATTGGCGTACGCGAGTATGTACACGAGAATGGATGGCTCGCTTTCCGTGAAGCCGAAACCAAACTCTTGAAAGATCTTCTTACGGAGAAATCTCACAATCATGTCATCAGCTTGGGCGGAGGAATTGTCGAAACTTCTGCCGCCAGAGATCTATTGAAAAATTGGATTTCCAATGGGGGACTTGTCGTGCATGTTGCCCGGAATATCGATGAGGTTATTGAATACCTTGGTCTTGAGGGCTCTAGACCCGCATACGGAGAGCCTGTTAATGAGGTGTTTGAGCGTCGTGCTCCTTGGTTCGCGGAATGCTCCAGCCACCGTTTCATCAATCACGTCGAGGCGTTCGCGGGAGGTAAAATTGTGGTCGACCCTACAGATACTAAATATGGTGTTCGCGAAGAGGTTGCTCGTTTCTTCAACCAAATTACCGGCGTGTCCGTTAATCTGGCACAAAACTTGGCTCCTGGGCGACGCTCGTACTTCCTTTCGCTCACATACCCTGATGTCATGCTTGCTCTTCCCGCATTAGAAGAACTATCGGCTGGTGTTGATGCTCTTGAAGTTCGGGTTGATCTCTTACGCTCGAAAGAAAATATCGAGCCACAGGGAAAACACATCCCCTCGGAGACATACGTTGCAGATCAAATCGCTGCGTTACGTCGTGTCACTTCGCTGCCCCTTATCTTCACAGTCCGTACGGTGTCCGAAGGAGGGGCGTTCCCAGATCATGCACGGAAAGAGGCGTCGAGCTTGTTGAATCTCGCATTGAGTCTCGGCGTCGAGTATCTCGATGTGGAAATGCGACTCCCCGAGCAAGTGATCAGGCAGCTCAATGCTCGAAAAGGATTCACCCGGATCATCGGTTCCTGGCACGACTGGAGTGGAAGACTCAAGTGGGATAGTCCCGAAGCGCAAGCCATGCATGATGTTGCTGCACGAAACAGCGATATTGTCAAAATGGTTTTCACCGCTTCTTCAATGCAGGATAACTTCGCTTGTCAGGCTTTCGCATCCAAAATGCAAACCCGACCGGGCGCAAAACCTTTCATTGCTATCAACATGGGTGCTGTGGGACAGCTCTCTCGAATTTTGAATACCACGTTTTCCCCTGTCTCCCATCCGTTACAGCCAAGTCGAGCTGCTCCGGGTCAGATATCCTTTGCTCAAGTACAAAAAGCCCTCCATTTGATTGGAGAATTGCCCGCTAAAAAATTCTATCTCTTTGGAAATCCGATAGCCCATTCGTTATCTCCTACCCTTCATAACAATGCCTTCGAAATTCTGGGCTTCCCACATACTTATGAGCTACTGGAGACCGTTGAGGTCGGCGAGGACATCAAGAATACTATTGCCTCTCCCGACTTTGGCGGAGCCTCTGTCACGATTCCTCACAAACTAAATATCATTCCTTTCCTCGACCAATTGACACCGGCCGCAAAAGCCATGGGTGCTGTAAATACCATTTTACCCCAGAACAATGGTTCCACTCGCATCCTCATCGGAGATAATACAGATTGGTTAGGTATTCGAGGATCCATTGCAGCCCGGATAGCAGTGGGACAGATCCACGCTGCGTTGGTGATTGGTGCAGGGGGTACTTCCCGTGCAGCTATCTACGCTCTCAATGATCTAGGTGCTAAGGTGATTTATGTTTGGAATCGGACACGTAGCCACGCTGAAGACCTACAATCCTCCAATCCGGACGTGAATATCCAAGTCATTGATGAGTTAGGTCACTGGCCTATCGGAGCCACTCATCCTAATGTTATCGTCTCCACTATTCCCGCATCGGAAACGTCATTGAAAGATGAACCCGAACGCCTGTTCTATCCAGCGTCACTCTTTTCTTATCGTGACGGGCCGGCTATCGTATTGGATTTAGCCTACAAGCCTGTTGAGACGCCACTCTTGAGACTCGCAAAGATGACTGCATCAAACTGGGACACTGCACAGGGAGTTGAGGTACTTCTCCAGCAGGGATATGCTCAATTTGAGAAATGGACTGGTAGAAAATGCCCGCAAGGGCCTGTATCGAGGAAAGTCTGGGAGGTTTATTACGGTCGAGCCTAGAGATACCACAGTACCTTTTGTGATAAGATGTTTTCTATTCAATAGTAATACGTGCTATCTACTGCTATCCACTTACTTCGAAATTTGTGAGCGGTGACCCCTTACTTCCCACGAGATTCCGCCGCCGTTGTCTTCCGAAATTTTTCATTCAACAACTCGTCTTGAAGTTTTTCTTGAAAAGCTCAAGAAACTCAGGAATTCCTCATTGAATATGCATTTTACTCGGGGATCAGGTATGCCCACGGTCATTTTTGCTCACACAATTCTAATTCAAATCTTCGACCAGCTGTGGTTTCTAGATCACTCGCCACACGGTCCAGATTCGCAACTTCAGCGTCTGCTGGGAAATATCGTAGTCTGTCAACAACTGCAATCCTGCGGCAAGACCACAGCTCTGCTCAAGTCTGTGTAGCTAGTTGCGACTTTTACTCGTCACTAATCTTGTCATTCAGGATGTACCTTCTTCAATAGCGCCCAAACGATCCAAGTTCAGGACTTTTTTCAGAGTGCTTGGCGGAGCGACCTTGGTGTCTATTGCGGGTGGCATTGGCATATTCGTCTATGTTACTCAAAAGGATCGCCATCCTGGATCACAACTTCCATACGACCCCGAAAAGAAGACCATCGTAATTTTAGGAAGTGGATGGGGTGCAACTAGTCTGCTTAAGACTCTTGATACCTCCGAATACAATGTGGTGAGTATCCAAGTATACTCCACGTAGCTTGCGCGACTCAATATGATTGCATCTTTTAGGTCATGATTAGTCCCAAAAACTATTTTCTCTTTACCCCTCTCCTACCCAGTGTCGCCGTAGGCACCTTGAGTCCGAAAGCAATTCTTCAGCCAACGCGTTATTTGGCTCGCCATAAGGCTCGCGCAGTCACAGTTATTGAAGCGGAAGCTAAGGAGATTGACGTGTGTAACAAATCCACTTAACTCACCACCATTCGCTCAATTATGATCACAGCCCTTCAACAAAACTGTCACTTTTGAAGGTGAATAATACTCTCAACGCAGCTAATGTTAGAGACAAATAGAAAATTTCTAGATGACACCGAAATCAAAGGCGAAGTTTCTCATACCACAATTTCTTACGATTATCTCGTGCATGCCGTTGGCGCCGAGGTCCAGACATTTGGTATTCCTGGTGTACAAGAAAAAGCGTGTTTTATGAAGGAACTTAGTGATGCGGAAATCGTGCGTACTGGTGTTCGTCTTCGGCATGTCCTGCTCACAGGAATGATTAGATGCAAAGACGATTCAAAGACTGTGAGAAATTGTAACTCTCAATCTTCTTCCTCTCCTCACATAGATTGTCAAAGGCATTGAGTCTGCGGCATTCCCCGGACAGGATAGTACCGAGATTGACCGACTCCTTCATATAGTCATTGTAAGTCGTCGTCTGCATTTTCCATTATTAATGCCCATCTATTCCGCCTAGGTGGGTGGTGGCCCGACAGGCATTGAAGTTAGGTGCGATTGTTTCATCTCTAACGCGTCTTTTTTTTTTGACCCTTCATCACAGCGGAGAGATCCACGACTTTCTAGAGGTGATCTTTTTTTTCTTCCAACGTAGCCTCCCGGCTTATGGGAGATTCCTAGGATGATCTGAAAGCATGGTATCCTGAGCTTGCTGGTCGAATCCGCATATCTCTGGTCGAAGCATTACCATCAGTCTTGCCGATGTTCAGCAAGCAGCTAATTGAATACACAGAGTCTACTTTCAAAGAAAGTAAGATCGAAATTTTGACAAAAACCATGGTCAAGGAGGTAAGAGTTAACTGAGGTGTCAACAATAGGGCCTTCGTAACCGTTTATCAGGTCAAGGACAAATCGGTTGTACTACAAATGCCAGATAAATCAATCCAGGAAGTACCATGTGGGATGGTTGTTTGGGCTGGTGTACGTCGTGTTCCACCCCTTCACGTCTGTCTTCCTAATTTGATTGTGTGACTACAGGGTAACAAGGGGCGAAAAATTACACAAGACTTAATGGCCCAGTATCCTAACGTTCAGACTAATAGGCGTGGATTGACGGTCGATGGTATGCTCGCTATCATCTCCCTCTCTTGAACCTCGTTCAATTTGTTTCCCTTTCAGACCAGCTGCGCCTAGCTGGAGCAGATGGATCAATCTTTGCCATTGGCGATTGCACCTCAACCTCATATGCTCCTACTGCCCAAGTAGCATCACAGCAGGGTGCATATCTTGCACGAGTATTCGCACAGATGGCCAAGAAGAATACTTTACAGGCAAAATTGAACCAGCTGGAGCAGTCCGAAGGCGCTGTGACCGATACAGTAGATAAAGCTAACCGCAAATCAGAGATTGAAACAACCAGGAAACTGATCGCCAATGTCAAAGTCAGACCGTTCCATTACTCACATCAAGGTAGTCTTGCGTGAGTTTTGAATGTCTTCACTCTTGAAACAAATTAACTCGATACTCTAAATCTGCTAGTTACATTGGGTCCGACAAAGCAATTGCAGATCTACCTTTCGCCAATGGTAATGTAAGTAAGGTCTCACCCATTCAATGTCTGCTGCTCACTCATATGTTTTTGTGCAGATTGCTAGCGCTGGTGTTGCGACGTTCCTTTTCTGGCGTAGTGCTTACCTCAGCACCCTCTTTTCTCTTCGCAATCGAACGTTGGTCGCTAATGACTGGATTATCACGAAAATTTTCGGCCGGTATGTGACACTGATTCATCATCTGTTCGCGCCTTTTTCAACTGTACTTTATAGAGATTTGAGTCGCGATTAGACTACTTTCGCGGGATTTCTTCAACCTTTAGAACGCTCTCAACTGATAGACGAATAGACGATAATTTATGTTTCTGGGCTCCTCATAGATCAGACAATATTCTATACCTACACGCCTTCCTTCGGCTCACTAGCTTAAAGTTAATACATATATTGCTTTTACAATAACAGGCGTTTATTGACATACTTCCATGAATTTCGTGGAGAAGAAACTGGCGACAGCAAAAATCAGCTAGCTCTATGAAAATTGTTGAATAACGTGTCAATCACTACCGAGATGTCTATTTAGTATGGCCAAGACAGCGGACCTCGCGTAAATTGTAGTCTGTAGATATCCCTCGACATTTGGATGGAGGCCAGTGAACTTTTGGCTTTCGAACCCTTATTCTGGATGATGGGTCTCTACCAAGGATTCGTTCCCGTTCCTCTGAGCTCTAGCTTGGCAGGAACCGTCAATGTTAAATAGATGATCAGTAGAAAATCGCCCCACTTTCTGGATCGCTGATGGAGCCTCGGGCAACCGAGCAATTATCGTCGTTCGACAACGGTATCCAGGATTGTGGTACTGCGGATTATTCTGGATTATCGATTTACACTGAATTGCTTGCACGGAAGGTTGTATATATGCATCGTCCAACGAGTAGGCTCCCCAGATAAACAGATCGATAACGAATACTTGATATGCAGCGTACGTTGACCTTTTCATCGGTTTTTGGAGAAAATTGACCTGAGGTTTGGGAAATCGACAGACCGAGCTTCGGTTACAGATGTACTGATTTATCCATAGTCTTTGTAGCTTGAAAGACTGGCAATGGAATCAGCTCAACACGAGGGCTGTCATTTTGAACAAAAGGAGAGAAGCTGCGGAAGGGTTTCGCAGCCATTTTGTTTTCGCGATTCATCGGAGGCCGCGATGGAACAATGGTTGAATTATCCCGCAGTTGCATTGAGGTGGTTGCCAAAAGGTCTTCTGTATCAAAAGGAGAAACAGTTCGTTGATCGGCCTCCTCCACTTTACGTTGAAAACTATAAAGGCCTTATCGAAGTCGGAGGTTTCTTCAAATCTTTCTTTCAACCCTTCACGACGACCACAAGCAGCTGGGCTCTTTTGTTTGCAATTTTTCTTCAATCGTGTTGTGAGGGATAACCATTCCCTTTTGCAATTCTTCTAGACCTCGTTTCCACACAACCCATCAATCTTTCAGTCAATATTTTCTCCCTTTTGTGAATTTTAGCAGAGCTAGTAAACATGTCTATGATCGCCGCATCTTTTGCTGCACGGGCTGCCGCTGCCGCTGCTGGAACAGGTAGCGCAGCCACTTCCAACGCCAGTACCAGCTCTGGAGCTGGTAATGGTACCGCGACTAATGCTGCTACTGCAGGTGCCGGTACAAGTGGTGCCGCCGCTGGAGGCGGAGGTGCTGCCCCCGCAGGTCCCAGTGATTTCCAGATAGTCTGGAGCATCGATATCATTCTCCTCAGTGTTTTCGCTTTGCTTTTCCTCTTACGGTTACCCAGATTTCTTGCCCGTATGTATCGTTTTTCGGAGTGGACTAGCGGTCTCATCCTCAGGAATCGGCCATATCACATGCGCACTAGTGGTCGACGCGTACAGTTTTCCGTTGGCAATAATGCAAGCATGAACGATATCGATATTTCGACGGACGATTCGCATGCGATGTACCAGGAAAAAGCCTTCGCCCAGCGTATCAGCGCTACTGGCGCACAAGTACAAGGTTCCTATCCTCCGCATGTCTCCAACTGTATCACCTTCTTTCGCCCGCTGCTTAAGTTGATGCATGCTCGAATTGAAACTGGAGTGTCCTTATCTCACGTGGCAATGATGGTAGTCTGGACTGGAGCACTTGTATTCCCCGCATTTTACATGACGGAAGCGTTTAACGATCCTGTTCGTTTCGGTTGGATAACGGCCTCCCAACTCCCCTTCGTTTATGCGTTCGGAACCAAGAACAATGTCCTTGGTACATTTTTGGGCATTGGGTACGAGAAGGTTCGTCAATCAGCAATTTCATTGCTACTTGTACTCAATGTAGCCTAGATCAATTTTATGCATCGTCACGCTGGACGTATCGTCTTAGTGTCTGTCAACGTTCACGGTCTAGGCTACAGTAAGTAACTGAATACCATACCAAGCGTTTCCTCCAGGGCTAATTTCACTTGGTTACTTAGTCTACAAATGGTGCCTCTCCTCCTCTTTCATGGAAGAGATTGCAAATCCGCAATGTTATTGGGGATTGATTGGACTGATTTGCATTGACGCTCTTTTTTTGTTCTCCACTGAATTCGTCCGGAAGAAGGCATACAACATCTTTCTTGCAACTCACATTTCCGCGCTCACAGTCCTTGTCATTGCGGTAAATATGTCCACACAATATCCCCCTAAAAATTTCTTCCTGAATTGAATTATTCTTCAAGATGCTTAACCATTTCAGTGGTGCCATCCCCTGGGCTTACGCTTGTGCAGCCTTCTACTTATTCGACCTGCTTTTACGAATCACCAAAACTCGTGTCTCGACCGCTACCCTCCGAGTAATCCCTGAACTCGGTGTTACTCGCGTTGAGATCCCAAACATCAACAGCGGGTGGCGTGCCGGTCAACACGTTCGTCTTCGTGTCCTTTCCAGCGGGATGGGCGTATTCGGTTGGGCTGAGGTTCATCCCTTCACTATTGCTTCCGTTGCCGATGGTCCAGAAGGCATGGTTTTGCTCTGCAAAAAAGCCGGTAGCTGGACGAACCGGCTGTACAGCATGGCTAACTCGATTAGTTCTGAAGAGAATGGTCGTAAAGTCTCGGTAATGGTTCAAGGCCCTTACGGTATGTTTGCTATACTTTATGTGTCATTTTGAGGCTGAACGTGTATGGATAGGCGGACTTGGTAATTGCATGGTTTCAAGCTTCTCCGCTGCGACATTCATTTGCGGTGGTAGTGGCATAACCCTCGCTACTTCTGCAATGCAAGAGATTATACAGAAAGATCTGAATGGCGAAAGTCGGGTAAAGTCTATCGAACTCATCTGGACAGTGCAAGATGCTTGTGAGTGCTTCCTTACACTGCCGAGATAAATGAAGCTTATTTCTCTTCAAAAATCTTTAAAGCTGCGTTGGTACCTATGCTTCCACTCTTCACTTCCATGATCCAACAAAGTATCTTCACCCCGATACGGATTTCTGTCTTCTATACTCGTGCGCCCATAGGCAAATTCCCCTTTGCAGAAGACTTTTTCCGCTCTACCTCGTTTACCTTGTCCCCTGGTCGACCAAAATTTCACAAGCACCTCGAGGAGACAATCACTCGTACAACTGCATTGGTCACTGGTTCAAAATCTGCTAACGCCAGTGGTCTTTTCGTAGGTGTTTGTGGACCAGTCGCTCTGGCTGACGGTGTTTTCGCGGATGCGGGTAAGATTGATCCCTATCGAAGAGACCAAATTGGAGGGGTAGAAGTGCATGCCGAGTAAGTGTTCTTCGAGAAGCAAAATATAGTAGAAACTAATTTCATGCGTCCAGGACTTTTGGGTGGTAGTAAGTTCGTTTCACGCTTGCGTGCACTCGTTCCTTGCTGTTTAGAGGTTGTTTAAAATTTGTACTTGCTACTTGTAGAAGCCTCTGCTGTGTGGAAGTGCCTTCTTGTACTATACACGTACCGCTATGTTATACCTCTAAGAAGATATAATTCAGTAATTTGTACAACAGTAATCGAGCCCGACGAACTGAACACGAATCCTTTCCTTTGAATTACAGTTGCTGCGGAGTTGGAGAGAGAGCGTCAGAAGCGTGCGAAATAGGAGTATTTCCACCGCTGCTCGTTTCTTACCACCCAAAAATGATCCCTGATATACCACCGAACTGTCCTCCAGCGCGGCCTAACCTCAAAGCTTTTCGTCCTCCTAAATCTCAATCGAAAATAGCCTACTTTATATGGCGGTTGCACATGTGGATAGAAGGGACGTTTTCGCTCGCTATGCTTGAGCCATGGGAGAAACTACTGCTCTGTACGTTTCAACAATACCACCCTTGTGTATTATTAACGAGCGCAACCTCTTTTCGATTCATAGTGGTGATCTTCTTGACGACTTTCACGTTACTGGTCACTGGTATCGTTCGATACCTTCCACACCATATTTCAGTAATGAAGGGCCGGGCTGTGTATTACTTGTGGGGAAGTGAAAGTGGGGAGAGTCCAGTGCTTCAATGGCTCGGAAAGAATGCGGGATCTGGTGGTAAGTCTGGGATTGCATTGGGCGAGTTGTAGTGATATCCAGGCAAAACGTGAGTGATATTTCAACCTTCTCTCCTCCATACCTCCAAAACTATTGCCATGTTTCCTCACAGCCCCCGTACGACTTTTCCCTCGATAGAATATCTATACCCGCTGCTCTTGGGACTGGTTTCGGACTGGATACATCATGTACGGCAGATGGATGTATACTTTACTGCAGAAGTAATGTCTCGATTTGATGTTCTGCTTGATCACTGCTCAAAAAGTACGGTACTGACGTCGTCACCACCGTTGAATGATGAGTGCCTGCATATCCCTCTCGGTAGCGGATATGAAGGAAGGAAGAAGGACCAACATAAGAATGGTGCGTACCTTCTGGTTTTGATTACATCACAGCAGGGTTACAGTAAGTAAAGTCCTCTTTAAATCAAGGAAGATTTCACGAAAGCCTCGTGAATTTCTCTGGAACCGAAATTACAAAACAACGAGTACAACATTTCCTGCCATTCATCTTCACGTGTTATGCCTCCCTCGGTTCATGTCAATGTCATAACATCGAAGATGACACAGTGCTTATTCCCTGTTGCTGTGGTCTGCGCATTCCTTCAGCTCCCCAGACGTGCACTTTCTGTGCAACGTTCGAGCTAGGCGTTGTTGATATCGAGCACCAGTACATCAACAGAGGATAGTCTTGGTCCGTCCGTCTTACTCTATTTGAAAAGACAGAGATGACTACCTCAGGTTGACCTCTGCGATGATCATGATAGGTTCATATCGGTTTGTTTTGACAGACGGCATCTGACTCTGATACGAATCTTTGTATTCTGCAATCTTCACCCGAGCTATTCCTTTTGAAAACGTGTTTATTTCCTGTTTCACTCGAGCTTGGGCAGGAGCTTACTTCAAGTTCTACCTCCCTTTCGCTCGCCGTCTAGTCGGTTCATATGAATTTTTCCGAGAATCTCGATCAAAAAGCAAGCTTCCAATGCATCAACTGTAACCGCCTGGAGAGGTATGGAGAGCACCAATAGAGATATCGATACCTATCAATATCGACTGGATTGGAATCGGAGTGGTGGTGGTTGATGCTGAGTCAGTGTATCCTCTTGTGCGTATCCTCCGCGAAACCGATTTCTTTGCGATCAGAACGCTTGAAAAAGTAATCTTATTCAAGCGCAGTCTGCCTTGCACCGGATTTTCTTGTTGCCTTGCCTTGCGTTCAGGTTCAATGCGGCAGGACAATGGGTTATAGATAAGTCCCTTTGAATTTTTTACCGCCGTTATCTATAATGTTTCAATTCAATACATGCATCAGACTCCCAGCCCAGCCCGAGCCCCGACTGACATTGAGCTTGACATTCTGACTCAGTAGTTTACTGTAACAAACAAGCAAAGCAAAGCAAGTTCGGAAAGGTTCGGAATTTCGTTGAGTCCTAAAAAACTATCAGTCCTCTCATAACACCTTTCGCTGCCTGCCTTCTTTCCCCCTTTTCAATCATCCCGTACTTTTCCCTTCAACGGTCTTCATTCCTATCGATTTACTAACCCCGGCTGTGCGAGCTATTTCTTGCTATAAAACTATCAGACTAGCTCAATCGAGCAAGCTTCCCTCCCCACGAAGTGTCTCAAAAAGACAAAAACATGATACGAGACGTACCATCGAATCGCCCACCGGCGCGTCCGGACTTCAAAGCCTTTCGTGCTCCGGACAAATCCCACTCAAAGGTTGCTTACTTGGTGTGGCGGGTACAGATGTGGGTAGAAGGAACATTTGGGCTAGCGGTGCTCGAGCCTTGGGAAAAATTGTTGCTTTGTACGACGCTTTTTTTTTCACTCGATAAGTTTCTTAGAGAAACTCATTATCCTCTTCTCATACGAATCCATGATATAGTGCTAATATTTTTGATGACTTGCATCTTACTGGTTACTGGTATCACTCGATACCTCCCTCAACATATTTTGGATCTGAAAGGAAGGATGGAGTATTACCTGATTGGTGATAAAAGCACCAATGGACCAGGTAGATCGATATTACAACTGCGAAAAAACGTGGCTTCTGGTGGTAACTCTGAAATGACATTGGCCCGGGGAGATTTGTAGTTCAGGTTTGACTACCGCCGTATTTTCTGATAAATACCCTTTACCCAATCCTTTCATCATCGACGATTGATGACAGTCTAAAAATCGCATTTTCTTGTAGACATAGTATATAGAGATCAATTCTACAAGAATACACTGTCACTGTAAACCTCTTTGAACTTTTTTTTTGAGCTCCGTACTTATCCACGTTGTTACGTTCGAAACCTTGAAGAAGACATTGACGACGGATGACTGACAGATACGTTTGATTATGAGTGTTGCATACGAGCATTGGCAATTCATTCGATATTGACAATGTACACAGTGAAAATTAGCTTGATTCAGCGGCCTGCGATTCCTCGGTTTTTCCATCAAGCTACAAGTGAGCCATGGCGAGCAGATTATTCCACCCACTCCGTAGAGATAGTCTACACATCCTAGAGCTGGTTCAGACGAGTCCTGCCAATGGGTAGACGAAAGACCGCACGTGAGACTATCGGGTAGTCGGAACGGGACTTCCGATTTGAGAACCACGTGAACGTGTCGGGATTTTTCACTCAATTTCGTTCGTGAATAAAAACGCATTTCGTGGCTCGCACATTAATACCAATAGCAGAAGAAGATGAGGGATGTAGGAGTATACTCTATTGCACGAGCTATGCCTCGCATGGTATGGTCCACACTCAACACCGTCTCCCTCAACCTTACACATTTACTATCCAGAGCTGGCACCCACGAAACCTATACAACCTCTGGCAACGCAGCCTAAACCCAAGAATCAAAAACACCAGTGTCTTTACCTCATCAGAAAAGACGCTCTTCCAACAACGCTGGCGGTCAAAGGCTCTCGTGCGCGCCTACCACGGTGACTACATCCCAGAGAAAATCTTCAAAAAGTGGTATGTCCCTGATAACTTGCCGAATGTGCGTCCGAGGAAGGCTATAAGTGGAGATGATAAGATAGCGTTGGAGGAGTATGCTGGGAGGAAGGTGAAGGACGATGGGTATGAGGAGGAAGAGATCCAGGATGGAATGGCACCGGTCGGGAGTTTGATGTTTTCGGAGGTGGAGAGAAGGATAGATACGGTCGTGTTTAGGTCGTGTTTCGCGAAGAGTATCTATGAAGCTAGGAGATTGGTTGTGCATGGGAATGTCAAGCTGAATGGTCAACGAGTGCGTACTTTCATTCATTCTCGTTGTATATACTTATACTGATTGTTTTCCCTCACAGCATCAAAACGCCAACACACGATTAAAACCTGGAGACATGATATCCGTCGACCCCAAAGCAATCCGTTTTTTCAAACCACCCAGAGACGAATACACAGACAATGTCAACTCCGCTGAACCAGACCTCGATAAACTCACTCCCTTCCATCTCCCTCTCTATGCCTCCCCTTGGCTCTTCATTCCAGCCTATATCGAACCCAATTTCGCTACTTGCTCCGCGATTTATGTCAGGCACCCTACTGCTCGGCCGGGATATTCTGAAATTCCTACACCGTACGATGCTGACGGGGAGATTGTTAGGTTTGCTTGGGAGTGGTATTCGAAGAGGAGGCCAAGAATCAGGAGTCAGACTCGTCTAGCTAGGATGCCAGAGGATAGAGCTTATGATCCGGAGAAGAGATCTCAGGTTGAGAGAGACAGGAGAGAACAGCAGGTTATTGCCAAACGCGCCGCTGCTCGAAGCTCTGGCATGATTTTAACCGAGCCGCCCAAGTAGCCTACACATAATTTCATAATTTTTCGATGATACATCTGAATTCAGTGATAATATCTTCAAGACTTCGGATAGTGAACGAGTGTTATATGCTGTATTAAGGACATAGTTTTGGACATGCTAAGATATATATCGAAAGATCTAATGAAGGGCAGGGTGGGTAGGGGTATATGCAACCAAGAGAACAAGATCCACAATAACAAGGGCGGAGGGAAGTATAAGAGGTAAATATAATAGTCACGAAATCCTTACTCCGTGTTCTCTGGTTTCCGACTGATAACGAGGTACATCGGCGTGAACAGCTGCACAAAATGATAGTCAGTCAACCGCGAATATCGAAAAACGAAGGGTAGAAAAACAAACTAACCTTCGTCTGCCCCCCCTTGATCAAACTCGTCTGCGCAACCTTCAACGCAGCTCCAACCTCAATCGTACCTTTAGGCAATAACCCGACCAACTCCAACAACCAAAAAATCCCATGCATCACAAACATGCCGAACCACGTCGTCCTCCAGACCGTGAACAGATCATACACCGTCTGCGCCTTTCTATAGTCACCTTCTAAAGGATAATACCACTCGACATGGTCCTTGCGCTCAGCAAGATCTTCTTCGTACTCGATTTCAAAGCCGACTGTTTGGAGGGCCGACCGAGCGAGTTTGAGGGACCGCATTTCAGGGATACCGTTCCCGAGTTCGATTTCGTGTGCGAGAGCTTTGTGTGAGGGAATGGATGGATCCCAGGCATCGGTCATGCACCATTCGTAGACACCAAACTGGGGGAATATTGAGCTTGAAGTGAAAGAGAAGAAGAGGGCTGGGTTCAACGCACTACACCTCCAGGCTTGAGAACCTTGAATATTTCTCCGTAAACACCTTCCCAAGTAGGCGCGTGCACCGTTGCTTCGATAGCATACACTAATCCAGAGCAATATGAGCAAATGGTCTTTTGAATCGAAAAGAGATTGAAACCAAAGAAACTACACTTACCAGCGTCGAACGAACCCTCTCCAAAGGTCTCACTCAATTTCATGAAATCACCCTTCACGAACTCAACCTGACCTTCCAGTCCCATATTCTTCGTGTACTTCCTCGCTCTACCTACTTGAAACTCATTATTGTTCAACCCCACAATTTTTGCATCTGTGAACGTGGCAATCTGGCGCGCGGGTCCACCGACTCCGCAGCCGACATCCAGAACACGGTAAGTGGGCTTGATGTTCATCTTTGCAGCGAGGAAGTGTTCGTGCCGGGCTAGAGAGGCAGCAAAGGATTCGCCTTTGTAAAAACGCGAAAAGTGGAAGGATTGGGCCCAGCCCCATTCGTAGAGGTCGGTCGCACCGTCGTAATAGCCTAAGAGTGAAGAGGTGCAAGGACAGAAATAAGCACAGTATTCGATGACAATTGCAAGAAATAAGAAGCGTTGGAGCGTTCGCACCATTGACGACTTCAGTATAACTATCAAGTCGGTTGGCATTGTCCACGTCGGCTTCTTTAGAAGTATCTTTTTGCCAGAATTTGGTATAATTCTGGATACGGTTGTCTGAGCGTCCGTCAGCGTGAGTTTTTCCGTTGGCTCCGTTTTCAGTGACCATTTTGTTTGTGATGAAGGAAGAAGCTGAATTGGAGTTTGAACTGGGTTTGAAGTAGGTAGAAATTAGTCCGGAGTAAGTCGAGAAATATAGGTCCAATCAAGCGACAAAAGTCAGGTCGCAGCCGTGGTGAAGGAGGAATAGAAGAGAAGTGGGAGAGAACCCTTATTTATATAAGTATTTCCAATGGGAAACTTTGCGCTCGAACCATTTCTCAAAAAAAAAAGGTCCGAATTTAGAGAACACGTGGAGCGCGTCATGATAAGATTAGATAAAAGCCCTAGCGCCCGAATCATCGATCGTACCACACCGCGTTTTACTCACTTTTCTCTTTTGTTACTCTTGTTCTTGTTCGAAGCGAACCCCGGTCTTAGTTTAGCGGTACTACTTATACGCTTTCGGAAAAAGTTCTTACGATATACTTTCAATCTTTCACTACCACCAGAAGGTCTTCCGTTCTTGCTATTCTATACTAGCCCGATGGCCATTTACCAAGCAACAACCTCTGCGCCAGTAAACATTGCGTGTATCAAGTAAGCGATATATCTTACTGCTCACTGTTAAGTGATGTCCTCAGCTGTAATCAGATACTGGGGAAAACGAGACACCACACTTATCTTACCCACAAACTCTTCTCTTTCCGTAACCCTCTCTCAAGATCACTTGCGATCTACGACCACCTCTCAAGCAGATCCCTCTTTCAAAGAAACGAGGCTGTGGCTGAACGGAAAGGAAGAGGATATCAAGTCCGGAGGAAGACTAGAAAGATGTTTGAAGGAGTTGAAGAAGATGAGGAAGGAGAGAATCGAGGATAAGGATCATAATGCACCCAAGGTAAACTAGCAAATCTCTTAGGTTTATGCGCGATAACTGAAAGCAATGAATCAGTTATCCGAATGGAACATTCACGTTGCATCGTACAACAATTTTCCCACCGCAGCAGGCTTGGCCTCCTCCGCTTCAGGATTCGCGGCCTTGACTTCCTCTATTGCCGCGCTCTATGACCTAAACAATTTCTCCCCGTCCTCCTCCGCTAAACCATCAGCTGCATCTCCCTCTGAACTCTCTCTTGTCGCTCGTTTAGGCTCAGGCTCCGCCTGCCGTTCCCTCTTCGGAGGCTTCGTCGCCTGGGAAGCAGGTTCCCTCCCTTCCGGAACTGACTCTCTTGCGGTCCAAGTCGCTCCGCAAGAGCACTGGCCTACTTTGCACGCACTCATCTGTGTCGTCAACGATGCCAAAAAAGGCACATCCTCTACTAGCGGTATGCAGCGCACCGTAGAGACTTCTGCGCTATTGCAGCACAGAATCAAGGAGGTCGTTCCTCAAAGGATGGATGCGATTATCAAAGCGATCAAAGAGAAAGATTTCGATACGTTTGCGAAGATTACTACGGCAGACTCGAACCAATTCCACGCTGTCGCTCTCGACACTGCCCCTCCGATATTCTACATGAACGACGTCTCTCGCTCAATCATTTCTATCATTGAAGAACTCAATCGGGTTTCCCTCCTGAATACCGGCCACCTTGTAGCTGCATATACATTCGACGCTGGACCCAACGCGGTTATCTACACTGAGGAGAAAAACGTTAAGCAAATAATTGAACTTGTTCTTCGATACTTCCCTCAGGCGGAATCCAACCCGTTCCCCGATCCGTTCCAGCTTTTTGGCGGGAAACAGCCTGCGGGCACCACAACTCTTCCTGAAGGGTTCAATGAGGGTGTGGCGAAGGTGTGGGAGACAGGAAGTGTGAAGGGATTGATTCATACGAAGATTGGGGACGGCCCAAGGGTTCTCGGGGAAGGAGAGGCGCTGCTTTCGTCGGACGGGATGCCTAAAACTCTGGCTTGAATGACGTGTATTCTCTGCATGCCCTGGATCGATACTGTGCTTTTTATCCACTCTAGGTTTTTCAATCTCGGTCCAATGGCGCGTAATACATAGATGCAAAATTATCCAATCGATCTAGAGCTACGTTGTAATAATGCAAATTCTCATTCACCTATCTAATGTGCCTTCCCCAAGTTGAAGCGCAAAATATAACGTCATTTTTCATCGGAAAATCAACCGACATATGCGTACTTTTCAGTTTGGATTAAATCTTGTATCTACAACAAATCCATACATTCAAGAGGATAAGTTGTACTTTCTTGGAGCTGGGCATACTGCTAACTTACATTTGGTCACCTCTGGCTCATGAAGTTGCGCTTGGGTGCCTCTGGCTCTATCCCTGGATGCCTCTGGCCTTACGCCTGGATGCTGGACTGATCCGCTGTATTAACTTCTGGCTGCCTCTGAGTCTGTGCCTGAGCCTTGCCCATTCATTCATCACCCATTCATTCATCGTCCATTTACAATAACTCCCACTAAATTCCGCTATTCTTGTATTTTGTGTGTAATTGACCGCAAGACTTCAATCCAATATTAAGGCTTCCGAACTAGAATTTACAGAGTATGGATCCCTCTATGATAGCTCATCTGCTACAACAAATGCAGCAAGCAGGCCAACTCACTCCTGCTGTGTGGTCGCAAATTTTATCTGCTTCAGTTCCATCAGTTCCGAGTCCCATATCTCCATCGATCTTTGATTCTGACACCTCTTCTACTAGTGCTCATTCTGCGAATCTGATTTCCAATAATCTTTCTACTAATATTTCTGCTAATTTTCCGATACCATCTCTTCCTGTCGCTCAATCACTGAGTGCTCATGCTTCTCCGGGTCTGCCTTCCAATGTTCATCTTATGCCATCTACTCTTCCTCCTGCTCATCCCCCATCTACTGGGCTTTCTCCTGCCATCTCCAGTACACTTCTTCCAGCAGCTCCAACCTCGACTAATCCCCCAGTAAACACCCTTGGCATGCTCCCTGGTCCAGTGGCTCCCTACCGAAGCATCCAGATGCTAGACAGTGTGGCTGGAAGTAGCACAGACCCAAGCGCTCAGCGAACGTCTGGGCTCGCGGCTTTGGTGAGCTCCCGACTGGATTCATCAAGATCGAATCGGGCTAGGAGGGATCATGCTGCAGGAATGCTACCAAGGAAGCCCCGCTCCAAGGCTCAGAGAAAACCATCTCTAATGGATGGATTCTCCATACCAAAGATTGAGGATTGCATTACTTCGGCCTTGTCACCTGCGGGCCAACCTCTTGACGTGATCAATTTGAGTATGCAAGGCAGGCTTCCCTTTCCTTCTTCCATTCAGCGAAGGGTACGTTGATTCTCTTCAAAGCTCTAGGATTATTTATTTACATTGGCACTCAGGATCACGATCTGCCTTCCAATCAGGTCTTCTACTTGCACCAAGAGACATCGTTTTACAATCTCAACCAAAATATTGGCTTAAACTTTGAATATCCACTTCTTCCCCTGGATACTCTTGTCGATTCATTGTTGCAGAATATTTCTGGAAAGATACGGGAGAAAGGAATGATGCAACTTCCCAATGTTGGCACCAATCCACCGACGTTCCTCTCATCCTCTTCTCTTTTACCAATTCAATTGCTTTCCTTTTCAAATTTGGGCAGAGCAAATTCGCGCAGCAAAGCACCTCGCCTTCGAGCTATTGCCCTAAGAACAGGAACTACAATCAAAGATCTCGTAACGCTTCATCAGAAAGATTTTGCAGTGCGCCCAGCAATTACTCACCGAAATTTTTTGATTGTTAATTTTAGTTTGTGCTATCTTTCTTCTTTTTCTTGTTTTTTTCCTGATTTTGCCTTCGATTTGTTAGTGATCATGGAGTTTTACAATGACCGCCCTATAGTGAATATCAGCTTGGCTGACTTTGGTCTAGGCTCAGAAGTTATTGCCAGGCACCACCGCTGCCTATCTATTCGTACATATGCTACATTTCGAGAAGATTTTGATGCTTTGCTTCCTCATGGTTTCTCGAATCTATTTGTGGATGAGGATTCACTGGAAGATCATCTATGTGCGGATGAAGGGTGCTTGCTTGTTGAAGAGGAGAATCCTTTAGAGATTTTGGTAAGCTGTTGCTGGTTCATTATAATAATTCAGAGGTACAAACTCACTTATACACTAGAGCGAAGAGGAAGAAGTTGTTGCAGCTTTGACAGCAAATCCACTTCCAGTGACCTCAGTTAGCTCTGAAATCTCTCCTCAGCTGACCCAGATAGTGAGTAGCAATTTACCCTTACTGCTGAGGTCTATCAATGCAAATCATAAGGTAAATACACCGAGCGAACGACCTGCTCTGTGGGCTAGCACATGGAACCCACCAGCTCTGAGGAGATCTACTTTCTATGCTGCAAATTTGACAACAACCTTTTATCGAGAGAGCAAGAAGGCATTTTTTCTATGTAATCCCGGTGAAATTTCTCCTCCTCCTCTTCGCCTGGTGGGCCAAGCTGTGAAAGCCTTTCCCAGGCATATTTAGAGGAAGTTCGCTCAAGCTTCATTGCTGGAAACTTCACCTGCTTACTGTCTCCTGATCGCCACTTTATAATGTAAGCCAAACATAGCTTGAGCTTGTGAATCTTCTGACTTGTGTTAATTTAGACAAGATGGAAGTGGAGACTCAGTCACCTCAGGCCGGGGTGTTGAGACTGAGGTTATCCATGGAGCATTCATGATTTTTTCTCAGGAGCATGGCCGCTGGTTCACTCCAGCCATGGAAAACTTTTCTACTCTGGCCACCGTCGCCTCAACTTGCAGCGAGCATGTATCTCAAGATAGGCTGAATGATCTGGGTATACTGGGTGCACTTGTAGCACTCAATCTGGTGAATGAGTGTCCAGCTCTCCCTCTCAATCCCCTCTTTGTTCTCTATCTCATTTACGAAGGAGATTTTGGCTGCCTGACTGAGGCAGCTGTTTCAGAATGGTCACCTGATTTGCGCTATCTTTTAAGGCAATGGATTGACTTGCCACCCCATGAGCTACCTGGCACACTATTTGCATCTCACTTTGCTACATACCATGATCTCCAGGTTTGTTCTACCCTTTTTGACTGCAGTGCTTGGTAATGAATGATTTGAGTTACTACAGCTTCAAACTTTGGCCCAAAGAGACTTGGAAACCCATCGGCTTCTTGGTTATCGGATGCTGCATAATGCAGTTATTGGAAAGCTTGGAATTTCCAGCCTAGAGGTTCAGGCCTTTCAGAAGGGTTTTAGACTGCCAGTCTCCAATGGGCTCACATTTTGTGAAGTGAGTGATAACATATCTTATACCTTTTGTGGGCTAGCTGAATGTCAATCTGCACCTAGATTGCTCAATGTTATTTTCAAGGAGCAAGATGGTTTGTTTCACGCATTTATAGATCCCTCAAGACATTTGAGGATATCAAGGATTGGCTTAACCTTGACTCCCATGAGATCAGCAATGAAGACAAAGAGCGATTGGTTTCAGCCATGGACACTGCTCCAGCACCCTATACTCGACAAGATTTTCTTTTTGTGCTTAAAGATTTCTTTGAGGGTCGAGGCATTCCCTGTCCCATAGCTTTCCAGGCTATCACCAGCAGAATCAATCCTCGAATTTCTCTTAAAGAGGCAGAAGATGATCCATCTTTCCGCATTCGGTCTTTTTGTTGGGCTGTATCTGGTGCCCCATTTCTTCCTCCTGGTGGTCGAGAGTTGAAGGTGTGTTGTACAATTCAGCAATAATATGACCATAACTACTTATGGACCTTTGCAGGTCATCCTTGTTTCCGATGATAACCGCAGCTATTTGAATGGTCAAGAAAGTTCCAGGAGTGAAGCTCTGCGCTTGGGAGTCCACTCGTATAAGACTTGCTTCCAAGAAGTCCGGATTCCAATATCATTTCTTATCAAATTACTTACCTTTGATTACAATCCCGGTCCGGAGCCAGACAATGCTCGTGATGCTATTCATTTTTGGTTTTTTCAACAGACCTTGGAGGCAATAGGATCTCACACCTTCAATTAGGTTCTTGCTCTACCTGATATTCCAGTTCAGCCCTTATCTCATCATTGCTGCTGAATATCTAGAACTTTTTGATTATCATATCTTCTCAAGTACATTTCAATACCAATAAAAATTCTGCCATATTGTATGTAATATCTGATCTCGACAATGTGATTACAGAACATAGTTATTGCCATCCCATCCATTCCCATCTTTTTGATGAGCAATTCCAGTTTTATCAGAGTGAATCACAGCAGAGCAGCGGATTCCACTGTACTTCATGTTGAAATGGGTTATACTTTTGGAGTCAAAGGCTACCCAATCCCCATGTACCAAGTTAAGCATGATTCTCGGTTCATATAAGCAAAGTTCTCCTCCAGTGTGGTGTCCTAGCACTAAAATAAGACAAAGACCACAGTCACCATCATCTCTGTGAGCGCCAGTCTCAACGTTGATGTTAAAAACAAAGCTGGTGAATGGAGAGATGGGAGATGAGTCGTTTAGTGGAAAAATATCAACATTGGTCACAACGTCCTTGAGCTCTTCGGTAAATTCAGCTAGAGCCTAGGGTCACATTAGTAAAAGCAAAATAAAAAGAATGGATACACCTTACTATAGACACCATGAGGCGGAGAACATCACCAAATATATCACAAAGCTCTTCGTACTCTTTGCTGAAGTCTTGAATATCACTAGATGGGCGCACAAAAAACTGTGATGTGTTGGTCTTGGTTCCAATCGCTGCTCGAAGATGGTAAGGATGGACATCAGATGGAGCATCTTTGCCCTATGCAGCAGGTAAATTACATAAATTACAGTAGTAAAAAGCTTGTTGGAAACATACACTTGTACTATATCTTGACCACATAGAGAAATGAAAAGTTGTAAAAGGATTTGTACCACCCTCGGTCGCTTTCCTACTGATCAGCTTGATACCAGCTGGTTCTCGACTGAAGTAGGCAACAAGGGCAGTTTGAAGGCGCTCGCGATTGCTATCACTGAGGGTACCATTGGTATAACAAATGAGTTTATCATTCGCATCTTTCATCTTGATTTCACGCCTACAAATAGTCAGAAAGTGCCACCGCTAGCAGATGTTTAAGACAATACCCTTTGATAACCGAATTGTCTACATTGATCCATTTTTGGCTACTCATCAAGAGACCAGCTTTAGAGAGGTTTGATGGTGGATAGAAGCGCTCTCTCATCTGGAAATACATTAAGCAAATATGTCCTGGTTATAATTCGAACTTACAGAAATACCCAAAGCTTCCAAACTTAGGATAAGAGTAGCACCTGATGCAGTGCGCCTTTGCTTGTTTGTCCACTGATTCCGCTCATTGGAATTGTTTACTGGGAATGGCTTGCGCTTATTTGATAGGATGGTTCGTGCATAGGAAAAAGAAGACTTGACAATATCCACCTGGCGAGAGCTGGAGTCTGCATACTTTTGAAAAACGTTACCTACAACTGCTGGAGGATGGATATAATTCTTTTCATCTCCAGAATCACTCTCTGGATAGGCATCATAAACTGCAATTCCCTCTGAGGAACCAGTGAGATATGCCTGAGTCATTTGATGTGCAGAATAAATCTCGAAATCTGGCAAGTCAGAGCATATACTATTCCATAGATTGAGCAGTAGATTCCAGATATCTGCGACTCTTGGAAGAGCTATTGTATGTCTAGGCTCAAACATAAATAAAATTCTAAACACACAAGAATATTAAAGTCTCGCACCGTTGAAAGAATCGATCAAAATAAATATCACTGTTATGCAAGTCTCTGCAGTCTAAAACCTCAGGTATATCAAAGACATCTCGGACGGAGACATTGAATAAAGTAGGAAGCTTAAAGGGAATGGTCTTTGCAAGTTTCACAATGAGAGGTACTATTTGCAACTGGACAATTTGCTCAATCACTAAAATCACCACCAGAAACTTTCAGAGTAAAGTAACATGTGCATAGTCACTTACCAGGAGTGGAAGGAGCTCTCAGCATATTGCTCAAAGAGATAATATCCAATGAATTGACTGTTCTTCCCCGGATTTTTCCATCTAGGCCAGATTTTCTTGCTATAAGCATGAGCAGATAAACCGTACCTGAAGAAAATCAAGTCAATTTTCATAGTATTTAAAACAGTGACATCTTACCTCCAGCTGCTAACCGAGCCCATCGAGAACCAGCACTGTACCAACCAATAAGAGATGACAGAGCAAGGTCTTGCTTCCTCATTAGGTCGGTGAGAATTGGGAGGACACTTGATCTTCTTTGACTTTGGCCCATACGCTCCTGGTGTAGCTCAGCATAGTGAAGAATACTGGTTGGTTTTTCATCAATATACTGCCGCCATAAAAAAAGAGGCACACAGACCTTGCAATTTTAGCAGCGAACATAAGTTCATTTATCATGCGCACGAGAGCAACACCTCTTCCAACGCTCTCAGCTCTCTTCAGTCTCTGCGTAAGATTTACTAAATTCTGCTGTATGAGAGAATCTTCATCATCCCAATGGCGGACAGTAACTGCATCAGCCAGATCTTGTACCCAGGCATCGCATTCAGCAGAGTTTATCCACGTTTCTTCACCCATTCCAATTTCCACCAATAGCGCCTGAGCATTATTTTGGACCTTCTGAGATGGCTCCCATGGCGCAGATGATACCACCCATTGACGAGATGATCCCTCGTCCTCCAACCTATCTCCCTCATGCTCTGATTCCATGTTCTCATCATTTTCTACCTCAGGAGCTTGTCGGTCCATCCCAGCATGGTTAGCAGCCTTCCGCCTCTTATGAGAGGTTACAGATCTACCATTGCGAGAGCAATCCCCAGCATGAGCAACTCCAGGATGAGCCTGGCCAGCTCTGGCTCCTGGCTGGTCATCTTCTGGCTCTGACTCATGAACGCGTTTTGTATTCTGAAGGCTTGGGTTCGCGTCATCAACTTGTGCAGCAAGCCAAGCATTGACAGAAGAGTCTATAACATCCTGGTCAAAGTCTTCTGCTTGAGCCTGAAACCACTCATCGTCAAATCCCCCATCGCCGATATCCAAGGCATCAAAGCCAACATGGTAGCCCCCAGATAATGAAGGTGAAGGAGATCGATCCATGATCTGCGTATAACATATAGCATCTGCCTTAAAACAAAAAATGCCAAAGCTCACTTACATGGGCATTTCCTTCTTCGCCATTACCACCACCGCTACCACCACCAGGGCTGGTATCTGCGCGGTAGTGAGATTTAAGCCAATCCTCGCGCCTTGATACCTCCCTCTCCCTACGTTCCAAGTCGCGGAGCCGAGCAGAGTATTCGGTGGGTGAAATCTCCAAATCGCTCTGTGCTGTGTCAGAAGGCGAAGCTGGAAGGGCTCCCATTTGAACCCTCTGACTGTTCAGCAGGCTGGGCAAATTTTGGTGTTGTGAAGGGAGTAAATGAGGATTTTGGGAAAAGAAATTGATTATGAAGGCAGCTTGGGTGTCTGAGAGAAGGTGAGAAGAGGGGATTGTGCTCGACATGGTGGAAGGAACGTGATGTCGTCCCATCGCCCAAAAGGGAAATAGCCTTGCATTCGGCACCGCTGTATGTATTTTCACGTGATGGCAGCGTCCAGCATTGACCACGACAAAGGGATCTCTTCATTTTCTAAACTACCCCCATCACTATCCCATGTTCCGTGATTTAGGCCGAAGCTTGCTGCAAGCAAGACCGCCTTCATCCACCTCTAATATAGGCTCCCAAATGTGCGAACTTGTCTCCGTCGAGCATGGCGATGAGTATGACAGCGAGCTGGCACAACTAGGTGATAAGCGAAAAGTCGTTAATGGTCTCGGTGATCATCGAGCCCACAAGCATACCCAATTTGCCACCCCACTTCCTGTATCCGACTCGTCCCCCGGTTGTGGGAGCTTATCGGGAAGTTGTGCGTAGAGAATTTGGCCTTCGCCATTCTTTGCTCATACTCTTACTTCGTAGACATCTGTTGAAACTTTGGAAGACGAGGGTTTTTTGACGAGGAGGAAGAGGATGAAACTAGTGCATTGGCTCTGTACGTTTTCATGCTTTTCTTAGTGTGTAGAGTTTTCTGAATTATTGGATCTTAGTGGTGAATTCGCCGATACCCTTGGGGTGGACTACTTTGGTCTACGTGAAATGGGTATCACAGACGAATTCGGCATGTCGAGTCTGACAATCCCGAAAAGGCTGCTCAATGGAAAGAAAAGGAGAATGAACCTTTTGCCTATGTGCGTATAGCTGTTCTCTCAATGCTAGTGCATCATCTTGATTGATTCTGACGAACTTTAGCGCGAAACCAACCGAGCCACCGCCACCATGCTTATTCTACTCACCGCTGGTCAAATACCAGAACAGATCGGGCTTTTACACAAATTCTATTACAACCGGTTGCAGGCCGCTGTCCCTCCATCTGCGCCAACATTACCTCCAACATGGTCATCAACACGACCAATTCCGTCCCTTGCACCTCCATCCCTTCCTGGACCCTCACTGGGCAACTTACCCTTACATTCCATCCCTTTCCAAACCGTCTATACCTGCTGTGCCCGGGCCCCTCAAACTAATTCGTCAATCTGTTATCTTCAAGCCCTTCACCTCCTGTATTTCTTCACGTAGCTACCAACTTTCACCTCAATTGCTCGACCTAGTCCAATGCAAATATAATTGCTCGACCTAGTCCAACGCAAATATGGTGAGTTATTCCATGCCATGCCTTCTTCAGTGGTCGCACCCAAGAACTCACTGCCTACCCTCGTTTGGGGTAGACGTCAAAGCTTCCAGCGTGACAGGTGCTCGCGGAATAAAGGGTGCTGGGAATGACATGACCACTCCGGATATCTGTTTAACAATGATGACGGACTTGATCATACCCCCTCATGAAGTTGAGCCGCATTTGTATGTTGCCATTGCCGACGGTCACAAGAGGCACAACATGGCCAAGGTTTACGCTGGTTTCTACAAGTACGATGACGCCACCACAGAAAGGTCGAAGCAACAGCGTGTTCCGATAGTTCTTGTCGCCAAGTGCGGCAACCCTCTCGAGGCGAATGACGCGAAGCCCGGAAACAGAGGAAAACGAGATAGTCAGATCGTGCTTATGGCATTCTTGCAGAAAGTTATGTTCGACGAGCGGATGACAACGTTCGAGTATGAGTTCTTCAATTCAATATGGCGAGTGACGGGAGTTAGTCCAGATCGATATGAGCTCGTGTTGTGTGTCGATGCGGGCACGAAGGTCTTCCCCGACTCATTGACAAGGATGGTTAGTTGTATGGTCCACGACGAGGAAATTATGGGTCTTTGCGGTGAAACTAAGATTGCGAACAAGGCAGAAACTTGGGTGACTATGATGCAAGGTCTGTTTGTCTTTTGTCACCCTCAGTGAAAGCTGATTTTTACATGCATAGTATTTGAGTACTACATCTCTCACCACATGACAAAGGCTTTCGAGTCCATGTTCGGAGGCATAACCTGTCTACCCGGTTGTTTCAGTATGTACAGGATCAAAGCACCAAAGGGCGACTCTGGATATTGGGTTCCTGTTCTAGCCAACCCTGATATTGTCGAGCACTATTCTGAAAATGTCGTAGACACCCTTCACAAGAAAAATCTTTTACTGCTCGGAGAGGATCGATATCTGACGACGCTGCTGCTTAAAACGTTCCCCAAGCGGAAGAACATCTTTTGTCCTCAAGCCGACTGTAAAACCGTCGTCCCCGATACTTTCCGTGTGCTTCTTTCTCAGCGTCGTCGATGGATCAACTCGACTGTGCATAATCTGCGGAACTGATTCTGGTCCGAGATTTATGTGGTACATTCTGTTTCTCTATGCAGTTCATTGTTGGCATGGATTTGGCTGGTACATTGGTATTACCAGCTGCCATCAGTTTCACGTTGTACCTTATCATCGAGTCTATTGTTCCCAATCATGCCAACACTACAATACCTCTGATTTTGCTGGCCATCATTCTCGGTCTTCCTGGTCTTCTCATCGTCGTTACCTCCCGCAAGGTTGCCTACGTGGGATGGATGTTGGTTTATCTTATCACGTTGCCGCTCTGGAACGGTCTTCTTCCTGCTTATGCTTTCTGGCACTTTGACGACTTTTCATGGGGTCAGACTCGTATGGTGTCTGGAGACAAGGGGGGTAATCATGGTGACAAAGAGGGGGAGTTTGATTCGACGCATATCGTTATGAAGAAATGGGCTGAGTGCGAACGTGAGCGTCGGTGGAAGAGTGGGACCCAGTCGAGGGATTCGACTTCCTATGAAAAGAAGTATGTTTGTTTTTGTGGATCACACAGTTTTGATAATCTCATGTCGCAGGGCCGAAAGTAATCGATATTCTTTGGTGACGGATTCGGATACTTTCCATCCACCTTCCAACAATGGATTCGATTCAAGCACTACCGAATCTTCCTCTTATGCCAGTCCACGTCAACGACATGACAGTAATACGCTCCTCATGCTACCCGCGCCTTTGTCTGTCAACCGACAACCTCAGCCTCCGCCAATGGCTTCGTCATCGTCATTGTCCGTCAATGGGGCGCGGTCCAGTGAAGAACATCAATATACCGATACTTCAAGTTCCAATCTACGTTTAATCCCCAGCTTCCAATCTCAATCTGACCAGCAACACCTTACTGATTATGATGCGCCACCTGCAGGAATCGCACCACCGTCACGCTACTCTTCTCCTGGTGCTCGTTCGATGGAGTCACCTCAACCGCGTGCGAACTTCAGAAGTCCCACAGGCTTCAGCGATGTGTCCAATCCGTTTTCAACGACATCACCAGTCTCTTCGGAACATGCTTTTACTGCTGAACCTGATGAAATGGTTTCTCCTGGTCCTGTATCAGGTAGACCTGGTGGACGCACTGGTGGAGTGCGGTTAACGGATGGTGGGCCGGTTCCTGGACCGGAAGGTGTGCGACGAGTGGCGAGGCCAACGGGTCGACGACCGCAGTCGCAGAATAGATATTCAAGGAACTCAACGTGGGACCTCGTCGGCCTAGCAATCCAGCAATCAATCTTGTTGGACGACAACGCAATGGGTCCGTTTCTTCGCTCAACAGCAACGCTTCCAAGCTGCGCACAACACCCTCTGCACCTCATTCCCCTCGTTTCCAATCACCTGCCCCTAAGTGGCGAGGATACACTATGGATGCTGCAAAGTGGACTTTTAGCTCCTCCCAACTTCAGTCTATTGTTTCTCGAGCGATCAGACAGTCTGCAGAGGCATCTGCAATCCGCTTGCTGCGTCTAGAAACCGTCGATCATGATATTCCTGCCGAACTACATAAACTGGAAATGCAGCGGACCGATGTCAAGACACGATACAAGATGCTGAGTCGTAGGCGCACGGAAATGTTGGCTACTTTGACATCGTATTGTGATGGAACATTACATCAAGATCCCACCGCGTCGTTGCGAGTCATCAACGAACTTCGAGACCTTACGAGCACACTTGACCATCTGGCAGAGGATCTCTTAGGGGGTTACCCAGTATCAAACCTCCACCATCTATAGTGATTCCTTGCGCGCGAGATTTTCTTCTGTTCGCCGCCATTGAATATCATGCCTTTCAGCACTCGAGTCACGCTCTAGACTCGTTTGCTACATTTCAACCTCGCGCTACGCGCATCTGCCACCCACTCAGTCGCCCGACACCAAACGAGTCTCGAATAGACTCGTTTGGTGCGATTCAACCTCGCGCCAAACCCGCCTGCCACCCACTAAGTCGCCCGACACCAAACGAGTCCGTTCTGGACTCGTTTGGCCACGCTCCACACCCAGCAAAGCAAACGAGTCTATTCCAGACTCGTTTGCTGCGGTTCCACCACGCGCCAGACCCGCCCGACACCAAACGAGTCCGTGCTGGACTCGTTTGGTTGCGCTCGAAGCAAACGAGCCTGGAATAGGCTCGTTTGGTTACGCTCGAAGCAAACGAGTCTATTCTAGACTCGTCTGCTGCGAATCCACCTCGCGCCAGACCCGCCCGACACCAAACGAGTCCGTGCTGGACTCGTTTGGTTGCGCTCAAAGAAAACGAGCCTGGAAGGCTCGTTTGCTGCGACGATGGGCTCCGGTGGAGACGACGATAGCTGTAGATATGAGGTCTTTGGCTCGTGAGGTTTCTCCATCCGAGATCGTTATAGGAGGGACTTCCACTTTGCATTCCTTGCCTTTGCAACCAGAGACCACTGCAGAATCAAGTAACGATGCTGAACGCCACTGCCCACCAGCCCAACATTCAAACATCATCGGTGAGCACAGCCACTTCCCGTCCTTTATGTCTCGCACGACCACCATCTCACCTCCCTCATGCCACTCCTAGATCTCACCGGTGCAGAGTTCGCCTTCGCACCACAATTTGAGCTCAGCATCCAAGAAATAGATGTTTCCAGTCCTGAAATATACACATACCCACCTTCCATATCTCCTTCACCCATGACTTCCGCGGCCGTTACGCCCGACACATCTGAGTCGCACACATCAGATTCCTATTTCAGCACTCCCGAGGAGGATAGTCCGTCACCGCCTCTCACCTTGCTAGATCACCTTCACATAGCCTACGCTCTCGACGACCTACCACTAGCCAAAATGCTGCTACTCAAGATGACTCAAGACGTCCAAGATATCACGTCACGCACGGATCCACGTCTCGACGCTGTGACCCGCCCGACACCAAACGAGTCCGTGCTGGACTCGTTTGGTTACGCTCAAAGAAAACGAGCCTGGAAGGCTCGTTTGCTGCGATTCCACCTCGCGCTACCCCCATCTGCCACCCACCCAATCGCTTGGCAGCAAGCGAGTCCGAAATCGACTCGTTTGCTGCATTTCCACCTCGCGTTGAACCCATCCACCCACACAGTCGCCCGACACCAAACGAGTCTGGAATAGACTCGTTTGGCCACGCTCTACACCCAGCAAAGCAAACGAGTCTATTCCAGACTCGTTTGCTGCGGTTCCACCACGCGCCAGACCCGCCTACCACGCCCGACACCAAGCGAGTCTATTCATAGACTCGCTTGGCCACGCTCGAAGCAAACGAGTCCATTCCCGACTCGTTTGCTGCAATCCACCTCGCGCCAGACCCGCCCGACACCAAACGAGTCCGTGCTGGACTCGTTTGGTTGCGCTCGAAGCAAACGAGCCTGGAATAGGCTCGTTTGGTTACGCTCGAAGCAAACGAGTCTATTCTAGACTCGTCTGCTGCGAATCCACCTCGCGCCAGACCCGCCCGACACCAAGCGAGTCTGGAATAGGCTCGTTTGGCCGCGCTCGAAGCAAACGAGTCCACTCTGGACTCGTTTGCTGCGATTCCACCTCGCACTACCCAGTCGCCGGACACCAAACGAGTCTGGAATAGACTCGTTTGGCCACGCTCGAAGCAAACGAGTCCATTCCAGACTCGTTTGCTGCGATTCCACCTCGCGTTGAACCCATCTGCCACCCACCCAATCGCCGGGCAGCAAACTTTCCGAACCTGTTTGCTGCAGTTTCAACCTCGCATTACTCCCGCCTACCACCCACCCAGTTTCCCGGCACCAAACAAGTCCGCTCTGGACTTGTTTGGCCGTGCTCTACACCCGCTTGGTTGTGCTCTACACCTGCTTGCTGCGATTCACTCCCACGTTAGGACCCGCTTCCAATTTGGCTTCCCTCTTTTGATCTTCGATTGAGAAGGCTGGAATCAGTAAGTGCTTTATTCATATTGAGTTCGCTAAGTTGCTCAAACCGCGCTTCTTTGCAGGTTATGCTGCCAACTGTGGAGAGTTGCGCTCGTGCAAAATTCGCGAATGATGGGGGCACTTTGGGGCATGAGAACATGAGTGCATGAGTGCCTGTGCGCGCGCCACTGCTGAATCCTCCCTGCCTCCACTCCTTCATTTTTGCCATGCTCGCTCGGTGGGGTCGGTCGTTCCTGCGGTAGCGGCGCCGCTGTAACTACTTGAGTGAGTATGGCGATTTGGAGGTACTGGAAGGCAGGCAAGGCTGCGCGCACAATTGGTGCTTCCGCGTGGAGTTCCGCGTGGAGTTCTGCGCGGAGCTCCACTGCTGCATATTTAACCAAAGCCTGGTGCTTGCCATGCTGCTCCTTTCGCTTCCCTTCCCTTCTCCGCTTCTCAGCCATGCCCCGCAGGCACCACACCACTGCTTCTAAGGCCAATGAAAGTGCCTGGAAAGGTTACGCTGAATTCCTCGAGGGCCAGACCGAGGCCACCAAAGCCAGGCTGCGAGCGATTGCAAATCCTGGCCTGTCTGCGCTTCGGCAAAGTCCTGTATCTATCGATCTGAGGCATAAACTTGCCGAGGCTTGCCCAGAAAAGGCCCATAATCTCCCTCCTCTGCAAGAAATCTTCCATGATTTCTTTCAGTTCGCTGGCCGCCATGGTGCAGAATATCCTCGCGTTGCAGAAGCTTTGGCTCTCCGGAAGGAAGCCGTGACCAATTATCGCTTCACTAAGAAGGATCTGGCAGCTACTTTAGTTGGGGATGCTGCAGAGGGCCAAGGTAGGAGGGATAGAATTCTCAGTGCAGAAACAATCGAAGTAGAAAAGCAATCCGAGCCATATCCAGAAGTAGGGTGGTATATCGCAGAGTCGGGGGACATTTACAAGACCTGGGATAATTGGCTGAGGGAGCGCAAAATGCCCGACAGCCGAGTCAAGCGGCGGCTCTGCAAAAAGCTTGATGAATCCAAGTTGCAGGTCAACCTTCCTGCAGATAAATCTGCAATCTTTATTGATGCGAGCACTAGTAAGCCTTGCCAAATTTCTTAACTGCTGCCTATTAATTTGCTTCCAGAGAAGCTCGTTGGCTATGTGTTTCGCGACTGGTGTGGAGATGCTGAACTGGTCCACCAGGTTAATGAGATTGTGGTCGATGCTGTGGAAAAAAGTATTAGTGTTCGCGCAAGTTTCTTTTTCACTACAAAGCTGCACTTTGGATACTGACATTCCTCAAGAAGGAAGATACCGGAGGACTTGTTCTAGCTGGGTGGTCAGCTGGTGCTCGCAGCACTGGGCTTTTTGACTGGTGTAACAACTTGCGCAAAAAGAATCAATCCGAGGATAGTGCGTTCGCCTTGCGCCTTCGCCAATCTTCTGCATTCGCTATCATGTGGAACATGTGCCTCTCGGGCCTACCAGATGAGGTGCTTCTAGATTATGAAGACTGGAGGCGCCGATCACTGATATACCCTATGGATCCTGCGGTCAAATTTGGCGAGGAGGAGCGGGTGATCACTGTAAAGTACCGAGGGGAGGATCTTAAATTTCACAATGCTACAATGGCACCACCATGTGGCGTGTTTGCAGTCAACTACTCCCGGTAAGTGGCAGTTTACTTAGCCATTTTGTGCAAGATTTAAGTAGCTAGCAGCTACATACATGTCGAGAACCAGCCTCACCGATGGGGTACTGCATGGACAACTTTCAGGGATCCAACCAAGAAGGGTGGATCCTTCTTTTTTTCTGACTATGGCATCCGAGTCTGCCCTGCGACCGATACTTTGCATGGCTGGGAGCCTGCCAGGCCACATGGAACATCACTTCCCAATACTGGACCTGATCCGAGATGTAAATATCCAGATGTAGTTCAATCTGGGTTGTCGATCGTAACATCTCCGCGAATAGAAGCAGCTTTCAGGCGATTCTGTGAAAGCAGCGGTAATGTTGAGGTCAGCGCTTTGCAAGAAGAGTTTGTGAGCTCTGTGCAGGAAGAGGAAGCTGATGAGTTTCTTTTGGAGAAGGAAAACTAGTTGGCTAGGATACATTCAAACTTTTTGCCTGCAATTTTTACTATATTATGTTATTTCTCGTGATTAGTATCTTTTCAGACAGGGGTGAGAGCAATTGAGAGGAGCGGTTAAGAGGTGCGATTGAGAGGAGCGAATGAGAGGAGCGATTGAGAGGAGCGATTGAGAGGAGCGATTGAGAGGAGCGATTGAGAGGAGCGATTGAGAGGAGCGATTGAGAGGAGCGATTGAGAGGAGCGATTGAGAGGAGCGATTGAGAGGAGCTATTGAGAGGAGCTATTGAGAGGAGCGATTGAGAGGAGCGATTGAGAGGAGCGATTGAGAGGAGCGATTGAGAGGAGCGATTGAGAGGAGCGATTGAGAGGAGCGATTGAGAGGAGCGATTGAGAGGAGCGATTGAGAGGAGCGATTGAGAATCAGTAAATGATATTACTTGGCTCGATTAGATACTAAAATAGTTTCAGTGCAGTACTTATATACAACTATAGCAAGCCAGGAATGATATGTAGGTCAAGCAGTCTTAAGCATTCTGGGTAATCAAGTGCAATGATGAGGTCGCAGTAAAACTAAAGAGGCAGGAGATGAGACAAGGAGCTTCACTATAGTAGCAGGGAATAACTGGTTTCAAGTCTAAACTCAATACCAAGCCGTATCTATACCTGGTTCTCGGCGACGCAGAAATATCTCTATCTTGAAGCGAGACTTCAAGCTGGTTTCTCTCAATGCTGCAGCGCATGTTTCAAATGGGTCGCTTGTCTCCCTAGGTGATTGGTCTCGAGTGGCAAATCCATGTTGCGAGAACATTGCGCATATTCCTTTCCAAACCTGAAGAAGGGCTCTATCGCTTTTCCATTTTGCAATGCGGGCTGGATGTAAAGGAGCAGCTGGATATAGCTTCAGTAAAGAATCAAGATATAAATTGAAATTAAAACAATCAGCGCACATTTGGAGGGCAGAAGTGCAGGGTTCCAGCAATGTGTGTTGGCGAACTCTCTACACCAGTCATAGGTGCTGAGCTTGCGAAGAAACGCTTGGCGGCCCCAGCCCAACTCTTGTAGGATGTTGCCGTATGGAATCGTCTTACCGCTAGGGAGCTGGTAGCCTCCCTTTAGATTCTTCAAATTGTAGCATCCTGCCTGGCGCAGAATGTCACAGACACTCTGATGGTTGCGGATACCATCCCACAACAATCGCCTCCTACCCCCTTCACTTGACTTGATTGCTGAGAAAATATCAAGACCAAGCGAGGTTTCAGCAAATTCACAAAAACCACCCGGCAAGATAGGAAAGGAGAGAGGGGAGGGTGCCAGCACTGAAAGGCAGAGATTCTCTTGAGTTGAGGCGGTGCGAGAAGGAGTGTAGATTTCTGCAAAGTTCGGTAGAATTTGAGAATCGGCTGAGGGAGAGGGTAGCACTTGAGATATGCTTGCCTCGATAGCTTGCAACTCGGAAGAGGATAGTACGTGAGCTATACTTGCCTCGATAGCTTGCGACTCGGAAGAGGAAAGTACGTGAGCTATACTTGCCTCGATAGCTTGCGACTCGGAAGAGGAAAGTGCGGGAGCTATACTTGCCTCGATAGCTTGCGACTCGGAAGAGGAAAGTACGTGAGCTATACTTGCCTCGATAGCTTGCGACTCGGAAGAGGAAAGTACGTGAGCTATACTTGCCTCGATAGCTTGCGACTCGGAAGAGGAAAGTGCGGGAGCTATACTTGCCTCGATAGCTTGCGACTCGGAACAGGAAAGTGCGGGAGCTATACTTGCCTCAATAGCATGCCCTCCACTTCCCTGGCCCATACCCGCGACTCTTCTTTGCAAAGCTAAAGGAAGAAGCAGGGTTTCTACAGCAATTCTCCTGCAAGGCTCAGAAGCGAATTGTAACGGGACTTCGAGAATCAAGATGAAGTGGGAGAGTTCGGGAAAATTGTGCGCGCCTGGAAACAAAGAATTGCATGGATATATCATTTCATTGTCCTGGGGCGTCCAAGTCGGTGATGCTGCTGCTGACAGCGCGCAGTCAAGCGTTGAAGCAAGCATAGCAAAGCCAGTAAGTGGTGAATAAAGGCTTTGTGTAAACTGAGGAGAGAGTGCTGTGGCCATTCGTATACCATGAGGATTGCGGAAAGAATATAAAAGGTGCAGTGGCCTCAAAGTGTGGAACACTGCATCGGTGAGCAATTGTTTTGCAATTGCCCTCAATAGCTGAGCCACTGAGAGGGAAGTGATAGCGCTACCACCTGATAGTCCAGAAGGAGCATCTAGCATCCATAATGTTTCTACCTCAAATGGGGGGCTCTTGAAGGAAGTGCAAATGGCGACCGTACATGATACAAAGCCAGCATCTGTGAAGGGTTTAGAAAAGAGATACTAAGATACTAGATGCAATTTAGATCGGCTTGCCTGGGTATCCCAATGTCAGAGACATGAGTGGCTACAAAGGTGATGAAGGCGGAAGCGCTAACCAAGATGGGCGAAGATGGTGCAGATAGCAAAGGCGACAAAGAGTGAGTCGCCAAAGTCGACAAAGAGGGAGTTGCCAAAGGTGTCGAGGGAGCGTCCAAGGCAGAAAGGTGGTGAAGGTAAAGAGAGCGCGGACGCGACCAAGATAACCAAGGTGGCAAAGGCAAGCAAAAAACAAAAAACAAAAAGCAAGTGGCACCAAAAGAAAGTGGGAGTAGCAGTCAGAAGTTCGGAGGAGCTGAACGGCAACTTGCCCAACAATATGATGACTTGCCTTGAGAAGATGGGATCTATTGAATGGCTTCATTAGCTATGAATGAAGAATAAGCCTCGTGGAAATGCTTTGCAAACTTCAATTGCGCAGAACTTGGCTCCATTTTTAGACTAGGATCACCACCAGCTATGAAGCCCCTCCTTTTATTTCTGATAGTCTCATTGTTTGCTGGACAAGGAGTCTTGTCTGTAATCCCTGCATCATCAAATTTAGACTTACTACACCGCTTTCGCCTGGAATTTCAAAAATTCTCTGATTTTGTTTGCGAAGTCCATTTGAATACTCCAGATGTATTTCTGCTGGAGCTGCTTGGTGAAGAGTTGGGCGATTTCCGCGATCTTGTGATGCAGGTAAGAATTTGCGTTTCTACTGATTTGCTCCAAAATTTGAAAGAATTGCAGAACACCCAGGTATTCAATCAATCAGAGCTTGTTACTATTCAGACAAGTATGGAACATATGCTCCATGATGTCAGAATTCTGCGAGAAAGTACTCTGGAGGCTTCTCACAATGGGAGGCTTGAAGTTGTCTATCAGGAGCAAACTGGGCATCGAGGGCGACCGCGCATCATAATTGATAGAGATTTCTTGGTGTGGGCTTATCGCCTAAGATCAACTTCGGGAATCGCACGGTTTCTGGGGGTAGGTAGAACTGTGGTTCGCCAAGCACTTCTGGATTATCACATAGTTGAACCTGGATCCAATCCCTTCGCAGAAGATGTAGGACAAAGCAGTGCGCCAGAGTTTATTCAAGGATCCTCCAGAGATAATATTACTCAACCTACTTCTATTCAATCCCCACCTCTTGCTGGTTATCTTTCAGATATAACCAATGCTGAACTGGATGCAAAGTTGCAGAGACTGCACCAAAACTTTCCTCATGCAGGCCTGCGCATGCTAGATGGAATGCTTCGGACTTTGGGCTTTATAGTTCCGAGAGGCAGAGTAAGGGAATCCTTACACCGGATTGATCCAGTTCAGCGCGTCTTTGATCGCGTGCGCCTTCGACGCAGAGGCTATCAAGTTCCTGGCCCTAACTCTCTTTGGCATCATGATGGCCAGCATGGTAAGATTCTACTAATGTATTTTGGAATTATAACTCTAATAACTTGTGGCAAGGTCTTATCCGATGGGGCATAGTCATTCATGCCTTTATTGATGGATATTCAAGACTAATTACAGGTATCAGAGCCAGTCCCAATAATCTTGCATCAACAGTTTTGCGCCTTTTCCTGGATAGCACAGCTACATATGGGATACCCTCTCGGGTTAGAGGAGACCATGGGGTGGAGAACGTTCTGGTAGCAGCTTTTATGGAGCTTACCCAGGGTGAGGGAAGAGGATCTTACATATGGGGAAGGTAGTTGACATCCATAAGGCTTTTTAACTAGGTCAGACACTAACAATCATTTATATTATAGAAGTGTACACAATACTCGCATTGAGAGACTGTGGGTTGATGTCACTGTTGGAGTTGGGGATAATTGGCGCCAGCGGTTCACCGAACTAGAACTCAATCATGGCATGCAAATCGATAATCCTCATCATATCTGGCTACTACATCATTTATTCCTTCCTACTATCAGCGCACAACTCCGGTTCTGGGCTGAGTCTTGGAATTTCCATCCAATCACCATAGGAAACGGACCCAATCAGCGCCCTGAAGAGATGTTTGGATTTGATATGCTTGTTCATGGGTCGAGAGGTGATTCTCTGGACCATCATCTCACACCAGATGAGCTAGAGGTTTTTGGTGTTGATTGGGATGCATATGAAGAAGATGCTATCCTGCGGCATCTTCGCAGCAACTATGCTAATGAAGGTAATAGTTCTTGGTTAGGACATAGAGGACCTCCAACAGAGCTCAGTGGAGTAGAAGTATCTGAACCTCCATCGATTCTCACTGCTGAAGAAATTTCTTTGCTAGATCTGGCAGTGGCATCTCTATCGCATGGGAGCACTACAGAAGAGGTTGCCCATCTTTGGAGGCAGGCCTTGATAATTGCTCGTATTCTCAGACTAGGTGATTTCTAATAGTAGCAGTCGATATTTGTACAAAGAAATTTTTTCTAACTACACTGCATTGCAATCAGAATCAGGCAGCGATAGCATTCCACATAAATGATTAGCGACAATTCAATAATTTCTACATTAAATTATCTTGAGGTTAGCATCTGTTTGCACTGGTGTCGGAATTCACTCACGATTCATTTCTTGAAGGTTGAAGTCTGAGTGATCTCATCCAGCACTGCACTTGACATCTCTCGCTTTGGAGCTAGATCACCACCATTCTCCTGCAAGCTCGTACTGGATTCTTTGGTAGCTTCAGGAGTGGGAGAAGGAGAAGGTGGAGGAGTCGGAGTGGGAGAAGGTGGAGAAGTTGGAGTGGGAGAGCAAAAATGAGTGCGAACATGGTCCTGGACCTCTTGCTCCTGCAGCAGAGCCATTCCACCTTCTTCAGAGTCCTCTTCAATAAGTGTGGGAGTGGGAGATGAGTTCTGGTACTGCCGAATGTATGCTTCGAGATCAAATCCAATCACAGGGCATTGGATCCCTTGAGCAGTGGAGTAATTGCAGGGGGCACTCTGGGATTGAATAAAGATGAAGATTGTAAAAACTCCGATTGATCGAGAATAATAGTGACCTACTTGGGAAGATTTAGCCATTTGGAGAAACAGTAGGATGAGATCTTTCTGGTAGTCGCTCTTTGCTACCGGTGGTCTTTATAGCCTTTCAAGTTGGAATCACTGCCTGCAGCCACTGAGTTTCCTCAGAAACCTAACAGTACATTAAGTTAAGCCGTTAGTATGCTTTATCTCTTGCATGGAAGCAAAGTACAACCGATCAAAGCTAGCAGTACATCCGATCAAAACCAGCAGTACATCTGATCAAAACCAGCAGTACATCCAATCAAAACCAGCAGTACATCCAATCAAAACCAGCAGTACATCCAATCAAAGCCAGCAGTATACTCAACTGCATCAGGTACGCACTTAGTCTTTGACACATGCATCAAGTACATTGCAGAGTACCTAACATCAAGCAAGTACACCCAGTTACTATGCATCTTTGGCACTCAGTAGGGATAAAAGTATAAATAATATGCGAAAAAGTACACAAATGAAGTACAAAGTACACTTTTCAAGTACACTGTATATTAAATGACGAAAAGTGATCTCATAGCAAAACAGACGATCATCTCTGATGATGATTGGAGAGCGTCAAGAGATATATTAAATCAACTAAAAGTATCGAATAAGAAAAAGCAATCATCCTCTTTATTTGTTCTTTGTTCTTCCTACTCCTCTCTGGCAGAAGACGTTGGATTCTCCTCCTTCCTTTCCGCTGCCATCCTTCTCTCTCTCTCTCTACCTCATCTCTGGTTTTCAGTCAACCAGTACCAGTCATATTCAATACAGTCTTCCTCCCTGCTCTTCCTAAGCGCTCTCCAATCAGCGGACCGTTTTTGTTCTACTTCTCCGATGAGAAATCATTATTCACGTCAATCAGGTACTTATTCCGAAGCATGGTCCATTCCTCATCAGTACTGAGTTCAAAGAAGTCAATGCGGAACAGTCGCAAGAATGCGTATGTTTCCCTCTTCTTGGTATCACTGTTCCGGGAAAGTCTCCCGGGTTCCTGCCAGGGCATACCCCCCCCAACGGACACGTTGAAATCCGCATCGATGTCTTCGTCGGCAAAACGTCTCCGCAAGCTATAGCAAAACCCAAGTCAGAAGCAAGAGGAAGCAATGAGTAGACTGACTACTAGTAGAGAACAACTCGCGAATCAATGCTCTGGCTGCTGCCACTGTCATCGGTCATCAACTGCAAATGTGACAGCCTCCTCATCTTCAATGTTTTTGTTTTCTCTCATAGGTATTGCATTTTGTGCCAATGAGGCCCTATTCTATCTTAACAGAGCCATCTAAACATGGTTGATCACGGGTGTCTCTAAATCTTACCAGCGCATAATTCATTCCTAGGGCTACTGCTGCTCGGTGATTTGTTCCCTCTCCTTCACGTCCACATCCGCAAAAGTCACTCTTGCAGTATGGATTGCACAAATGATCTGTACTTGCTCCATACGTCTGGATCTCACATCAACAATCCCAAAAAGAGAACTAAAGCGAAATACAATTGCATAGGACTGCCAAGGCGACTCATCCGTACCACATTGACAAAATCTTCGTCTCATAAATCCCTCAACCGAAGAACTATGAAACCAGCATTGTCCGATTCTATAGTGTACGACAGAACATTCACATACCAGACTCGCCCTGACCTGCCCTGACCTGCCCTCATCGCTCGTTCTAAGTTTTAACACAGCCTAATTCCTAACACTCTCAGATATCCCTGAATGAGTTGTTTTTTTGCGGGGACGTTATGCGTTATTTACAGGGATGCTACAGCAGGGCCCCGGCAGCCCACCCAAATGTTTGCGCCCTCAAATGGTCACTTTTACCCGAACAAAAAATCGGTTCAAAATCGCCATTTTTACCCGAATTGAACCTAATTTGACCCAGGTAGAGGCCCCATTTTTACCCAAATAGGAACTTACATTTGGGTGGGCTGCCGGGGGCCCTGCTACTAGTACAGCTGGCTACAGAAAAATATAGCGCCAGCATAACTCACTCACTATATCAATCACCCTCAATCGATGCCACGTCCTTAGGCCTTTGTACAATTTTGGCGCGCACATAGCCAGACACGGAATATGCATAAAAAGACGAGGAATGCATAATATCCCTCCAGTGTGAAGCTGGTCCCCACCGTTTTCTTCGTGAGTCACTTGTTATCTCGCTTTGCATCTTCAAGCCCTTACTTAATACTAATTGCACCTTTATTCTCTACTAGTGAACGCATTTCTCAAAAGTCTTGACTTGATCGTATTCGCTGGTCGAACCGTCCCAAAGTTCTTTGACACGCAGGTGAGCCCGTTGACGTCTGTTGGTGCTTTCGCTAACAATTAACAACGCGTACTACATGGAATGTTAGTAGCACTTTGCTCTCTACAACCTTGAACAGAATCTCTCGCGCAAAACATGCACGTAAATCCCGTCTACCTGATCCTAGGCGTTCTCTCGGCTGCATATGCTGCACCTCTCGATGTGAGTGACTACGGCTGCACATTTATCGTCAGAACACTGATGATGGTTCATACTAGACTGGCATTGATCATCTTGTAACTGGACAAGTGAACTCGTATGCTGAAACCTACATCCGAGCGCGCGCGCCTACACAGTTAGAGCATAACGCTGATAGGACAGTCTATGTTATGTTCGAGGGGGAGCACGCAGTTCAAATGCTAGATGGCTCTGGCCCACCTGACAACGTCCAAAATGTCATATATTTTGGACTCCAAAAGTTGTTCAAGGGTTTCAGGCGGGTAGATTGGACGGTGCTTTTTAACAATGCATTTGAAAGTCCTGAGGACTGGCCGATTCTCGAATTACAAATCCAGGGAATAGGAAAGTGTTTGTATGTCTGGTGCAAGGTGGAGGTTACACCGCAAAAAGAGCAGCTTGGGAACATAACAATAGTGCGAAGCGCGAGCGCAAAGTTTGTAAGATGATATAACTAGGGCATACTCTGTAATGATCGTAGAAAAGACCCGAAGGTCGCAGTCACATAGTAGTAAACGTAGTGGATATTCAAACAAAGTCGTCTATTTGAGATTTTGACGAACAAGCAGAGAATTTTTTTGACTTTGGCTGGTCAAAAATCAGTGAACAAATGAAAGGCTCCACGCAATAATATGCCTAAAGATCAACGGAACTAGGTCTGACACACCTATCTTGACAAGTGTGAATATAACAGAGTACTTATACCTGCAGTAATAGAGCGACCATTGTATTAAGGAGAGTGTGGTGAAGTGTCAAAACTGTAACTTATATATTCGGGTTCTATGCAGGAGCTCTTGAGGATGATCTTGCATTTCGTTACTATTAACAGTATCATGATATCGTTACAGGTTTTTCCGCCTTTTGCTACGTCTCTTCTTTGAGTTTGGACATCGGTCAGGACGCACAACGCACCATTTTTAGATATTATAACCAATCACTGATCTTTTCCTTGCTTGGCATCCTGAAGCTCGTCCTTCAGGTTGGATCCGTTCAACGATTGGTCTATGAGGCCGTTCGAAGGCTTGTGTTCATCAGCCGGCTTCACTTCGAATTTGTTCCCTCGTTGAGCTTTATCTGACCACATTTCCTGAGTCGTACTGAAGCCACCGGAGGAAGTGGCTATGGATTGAGAGGGTATGGGAGAGACTGTCAGTAATAGGGTACGACTACGAATATAAGTTGAATATAACATACTATCGTTCTCTGGAGGGTAATTTTTAAAGCGTTCATTGATGGTGGCTCCCTCTGGGTTGATAGCTTGACTCATGAGCATCGTGAACGTGAGTACCAGAATTTGTGATTTGAGCTCACAATCATCAACTAGAGAGTCTTTGAAGCTGTTTCCACCGTATTCGTCGCTCATGGTGATTCGAATGTAGCTAGAGATGAGTATGTGTAAGTGTAGGCGAAGTAGATATTGGTATGCACAATATAGAGTTGTAGTCGCTATTTATTTACATATAAGGTCGATGGAGCGGGCTCGGGTTGATATGACGTCCTATGACGCGATACATATTCTGGGGAACCAAAACGTATACTTAAGTAACCGGGCTCTGTTAGCTTCTCCTTCAAGATGCACAAGAATTGGAGGCCATCACAATAATGTATATGTGTTCTCTAGGTCATTTCTGCTGTGTTCTTTGACTGGAAAATTCAAATCGGCCTCCATGAAACATCGACCCAACCAATGCCTTATTGATTTATCTATGTAGGAAACACAAAGTTGTAGAAGAGGGTTAACATAGCAGCCGGCTGCCTCTCGAGAGATCAAATATTCACTTTACCATTAGGCTGTAGAAATTCATCATTCAATGACTGACAATACTGAAGATTAAGTAGAGAACAATGACAAATTGTTTTGCTAAATAACGTGAGTTCACCTTGAGGCATGTCCATGCGTAAATGTGTTTGAATACATGAGGCAAAACTCGAGATACATGTTTCCTAGATTTCCGCATTTCACTGAGCCGATTTTGGCATGCCACACAGAAGCCTCATGTTTAGTTCAAAGATTATCAAAATTCTCTGTCTAATCTTACAATTGATAGACTCGGGCTCACAGTGTGCAATCAAAGTTTCTTAAACAGTTGAGAGAGGAGCCAAAGAGGCCTTCCATCGCGAAAGAAATTTTCATCTTGCTAGTCCCAGAAAATAGAGCTAACAATTGCGTATGTATAAAGGGATAATGAGAAGACTTCCAGCCGTATGTATCGGGTTTCCCGTATACGTACAAAAACGGTCGTAATATATCTCTCTTTTGAAAACGTGTGGTCTTGAAATTATGTATATCCAAATACATATGCACCTGTCGTTCAGCAGCGTTCAGCCTGCTCAATGTTTTCGCCTATCTCGAAAAAATCGATTTTTGATCTGATGTGTTTTCTGTGATTGATATCATGTCCATATGAAATATTATAAAGAGAAATTTCCCTCCGTGTTCTGCAACTTGACCTCCCACTTTTTTTTCACTGCGAACATGGAGAGCCCCTTCTCACAAGCAGAAAGTCACTATATACTCCCATCTGACAGCAGAGAGACTGGCAGGTAAATCTTACCTGAATACTACTAATATTGTCCTCATTGTCCTTAGATTAAACCTACAACATCGCTTGATCGTAAAGGCCTTCAACGACAAACTCATACTTGCACCAGTAAATTTGAAGCCCGGGGATCGTGTACTCGAAAGTGGAGCAGGCTCGGGTAAAAAAATATATACCGATTCGTGTCCTCACTCAAAACTGATCGTCCGAGAAGGTATCTGGGTTCTAGAATTTTGGAAAGAGCATTCCCAGAAAAACATCCCACTCGTTATAGAATGTATCGACATTTCCCGAGATCAATTTCCCTCTCAGGTCCCATCCGATATCCACTTTTCCCTTCGCTCTATCCTAGATGTTCCCCCGGAATGGTCGAACAGTTTCACCTTCGTACACCAGCGTCTGTTAGTCGCTGCTTTACCCCGCCCTCTTTGGCATGAAGCATTAGCTCAGATATTCCGCGTTTTAAAGCCCGGAGGATGGGTAGAATTTGTTGAATCTCACGCTAAAGTCCGCAAATTCGTTGTCGGTCCAAATTCAAAGAAGCTTTCGCTAATCAGCGATCGCATGTTTGAAGAGAAGAATTTTGTTGGTGATACCGAGGTCTATCTGCCCCCTGTTATGCGCGAGATGGGATTTGTAGATGTGCGCTGCGAGGGAAAGGACGTACCTATCAGTCGAACTATTGATGATGGACTGGACCGAGTTCAGATTTGGTACGATCTCTGGAAAGGTTTCAAAGGCTCAATATTAGCTGGAGGAGGTTATGGAATTGTCAGCTCGGAGGAGGAATATGAATCACTGTTGCTGGGCTGCAAAGACGAATGGAACAATTCGACGGAGGCTTACACAACCTACTGGACCATAATTGCTAGGAAACCGGAGATTCCATGAAATATATCTCTGCTAAAATGATTAATCTTTGTGTATGTTGGGCTGCCCAATCCTAGCATAGTCTGAAGAAAAAATAGCTAGCCAGGTCCGTGTACGACCAGTCTCATTACGAAGAATACAGGATGCCATAATTTAATTCCAAAGGAGTCCTGCAAGTAAGGGGTCTTGCGATTCCTACAAACTGACAGCGGTTCAGAGAAGATCGATTTGGAGAGCAAGCAATCCCACTAATCCATCCTGTGCGCATCTATTCTCCGACATCAACTAAGACTGGTGAGTCTGTTTGTGGTGTCGCCACTGCGGACCCTGAAACGTGCTCCTTCTCCTTTTCGAGCACTGTCGACCACCCCTCCCCAAATAACTCCGGGTTGAGGTCCGGATTTGCTATCATGTCCGCAATCTTAGGCCGCCCTTTAGATTTCAGGTCGGCTTGCCAGGTCAACACGGTTTTAGGTACGAGACTTTGAGAATTAATTAGCAGTTGCCTAATTGTCAGAAGGAAGAATCAGCTCACCTTGGAACATAGGTCCTCGCGAACATCGCAGCCTCGCTCACCCGCTCCGTCTTCATCAACAGCTCAACACATCTCTCCTTTTCGCCAGTACTCCACCAGATGACCCATGCCAGGTTATTCTGCCCCTCCTTCTCTGCTCGTTCCGCGAGCTTTAGCAGCTCATCTTGTTATCAAGACCGATATAAGGATGATCAGTAAACCTATCGACAGGAAGCTACAAGTCTGACAGCTCACCCTCTCCTTGCACCCCCATACTCATCAGCAGCAACATCAGCGCTCCAAGGTCACCCGCGTTCTCAAAACATTCTTTTGCCAGGTCAAATCTCCAAGCAGCCAGTGCACGGTCACCCAAAGCCTTCCACTTCGTTATTGACTCGGGATTGATTTCTGTCGCATTTGTCGGTGTAGGTGCAGCAGCTTCCGCCTCGGGTTCCAGTTCAGAAGGTGGAGTAGGAAGAGTGACATCTGATTCGGCTTTGACGATTTCTAATGCTGTATCGAGATCGTCCAGCTGGAGCGCCAAATCAAATCTGTGGTCTGGGTCGGTGGCGATTTGCAGAGCGAGCTCTTTGAGATCGCGGCCTTCCAAGAACCTGGCTAATCTACCACGACCTTCTCTTCCTATAAGACCTTTCTCTACGCCGTCCCTGAAGATCTTGTAAAATGCAATGAAGAAAATTATGAGTGAAGTACTCACTTGAAAATTCCAGCTGCTTCTTCCATCTCTCCTTTGATTACTGCTATCTGATACTCGACGACTGCGAGTGAGAGATGATACGTGTAGACATTGAGATCCTTGTCGGTCAGGTAGACACGGTTGTGTGCAGGGAGATAAGAGAGGAGGTATAATGGACTGAATTTGACCGAAATTTCCGGAAAGAAACAACCTTAGGATGAGTACAGATTTATCCAGATGATGACTTTGGGCTCACGTATCCAGCGGGCTGATGCTGTAACTTTCGTTGCCCATGAAATACATCAGCCTATTGGTCGATGTGGTGTAGATGAAGCAATCTCCGATCCATTTTGCTGTTTTCACACTAGGAAAGAAAAGTTAATCCAGGACTAGAGGCCATCTGCGTGGAGGATAGAAGCCTGTCTCACCTTTCCTGAACATCAGCAACGACTTCGAACGCTTCTTCCGCTCCCTCGTCCGAGTTCTCCAGCGCCCCTTCAGCCAGCTTGGCTTCGTATGCGTCCCTGTCAAAACGTAATATGTAGAAGGAGTCATCCGAGGTAATGGCGACAAGAGTGTTGTTCGTTGACCAGTAGATCTATAGAAGACACGGAGACAATGAGGAAGAAGAAGTTGAGGATTGCTTATATGACGCGCTAGTAATTGGGTAGGGAAAGTGACAGAAACTCACATTCTTAGCATCAACATCAACTCTCCTAACGATTTCACCTGTTTCCCAATCCCAGAATATCACGAATCCATTTCCCCGTGCACCTAGAAGAGGACCTCCATATACAGCGTCCAAACCCCAACTTCCTGTACCTTTGATCACCTGTGAATATTTAAATGGTTATATGCATGAATGATGAGCAGAAGAAGTACTCACCCCCGGTTTCTCTTTGAAATTCTTATAAAGCCTTAGATTGACCTTCGACTCCAGTACCGCATATGTATTCGAGTCCGGTCCCCAGGCGAACGAGAATCCGTTTCCAAATGATTTGTTCCTCCATGCCAGCGCCGTATACGTGATCCATTCGCCATCACCGACGACTGTAACCCATCTTCCATTAGGCGAATGTAGTATAGCTGTTGGAAACACTTCCGAGGACCCGATTTCCTTGGACGACAACTGCACTCTTTGTCCGTCACTGAGTGAGGCACCATCAACGAGGGACAGGTTTGCAGAAAGCACTGCAGAGGATTTCGTGAAGATCATTTTCCCTGAGGTGTCTACAGAGAACGTAGGCTCGTCTTTTCCGAGCTTTATGACAACCACCCCATCATCGTATCCCACGGCTACCTCATTCGCAGTTTTATGCAGCGCAACACACCATGCGCGTTCTAGCGCATAACTCAGTGTGTTTTCGATCCTATACGTGTTCGCGTTCCATATTTTCACAGTCCCGTCCTCCGAACCACTGATAATGACCGGCAAACTAGGGTGAAAGACGGCGAAGGAGACATTATTAGTGTGTCCTTCCATAGTCTGGACACAGCTTTTGGAAAGGTAGTCCCAGACTTTGACGGTTTTGTCGTCGCCACAAGTGACGAGGTAAGGTTTGTCATTACCAGGGTAAAAGTCGACATAGTTAACGCCTTTCTCGTGCGCGTCGAGCGTAAAGTTAGCTTGCGGGGATGAGGTGGAAGAGATTGTGGAGATGGACCAAATCTTGACAGTCCGGTCGAGGCAAGCAGAAGCAAATGTGTTGGTATCTTTCGGGTTGAAGGAGATGTTCATGATATAATGCGTGTGTCCTTGGTACATCTACACTAAGAAATTGAAGACAATGTGAAAACGCAGTGGTAGGCTCCATACCTGAACGTTCTTCCATCCCTTCTCCCAGTCCCAAACCTTGATCGTCATATCATCGCTTCCAGTCAGCACCAGGCTCAGCGTCGGATGTACCGCGAGACAGCGTATATAGTCTGGATGGGCTTCAAAGCTCGCGACTTTTTCATGAGTGTTATAGTTGAACACTCTCAGTTGGAAATCATCGCTCCCGGCAATGAACCAATTCTTCCTTGTGATGAATTTTATACAGCGAACAGGAACATCAGCAACTTCAAAAGTCTTGAGGAGAGCTCCGGTTTCTGTGTGATAAATGTGCACTTGACCATTGTACAATCCGGTGAGCACCCAGGGCTCGCTGGGATGAAAGTCGACGCCTTTGACACGGTCTGACCGGGAGAATAGTTTTCGCTACAACATGATCAGGGGTATATACTACGCGCATCGATTGTGAGGACGTACATTTACTTCGAATAACATGGTGGTAAGGTATAAGACGCGAGCTACGTGGAAACTCTGGATTCCAGATGGGGAATCCGGCAGTAGAGTAGCCTATTTAGGCAATCAGATTGTACGTTCTCCGGGCTTCATAAACTTTTCAGCATATTTATTTCGTCCTACACAAAACAACGACCGTGTGGAGATGAGTTTCTCGCTGCAAGGTCTGTTATAGGAATCTCAAAAAAGAGCTCATGTTTCCGTGCGGAAAATGAGAGAAAATGTGGGTCGGTATGGCGGCAAGGGGAAGTTGAGAATTGGTATAGTCATAAATATGCTTAAGGGATTACAAGTAATATACTAACAGCCTTGTACGTGTCAGTCAATCAGAACTCGTAAACGTCCTCTGTATTGAGCTCGTATTTCCGAACCTTCGATGGTACAGCCTTGGGAGGTGCTGGCTCTTGGGCGATCCCTTTATATCCCATTTCGAATTCTGCTTTCGTTTCAAGCGATATCTTTATGGGCATTTCAGACAGATCAGTTAGAATGAATTCCTCCATCTCCTTCACAAGGGCCCTCAGCTGAAGGCAATCGCGACTCGCATGAAAAATTGACTGCGGTTCCAATGTCTTCTTCCACTTTGTCGTTTTCTTGAGGGCATTACTAGGAGTGATGATATGATCTCGATGTCAAAAGGCAGACAATATGTTGACATAAGAACATACTTGATTTGGGTGAGCTGCTTGTCCAGCAAGCCTGCTTCTTCGGAATTCAAAGGCAGTCGAAGACGCTTTTTCGTACTGTTCTTTGAATTCTGAGTACCGATGTGAAGAAGGTCAAGAAAGACTATAATATGCGGTAGAGGTCCTAGCATCGTCTTACGATAGCGACCATTCTGGATGCCATCCAGTTTCAGATACTCATTAAACCACTTGTTTCGAGATACCGCAAGTTGAGTTCGTTGCTTTGCTTTGCGGTGTGAGTATCGTCTATACGCTTGTTGAATAATCGTGGCATTACGGTGCTCATGTTCCGTCGACTCGATGATTTCGGTTTCGTCTACAAGAGGTCCGTTGATAGAGAAAGGGATCGCCTGTTGGGCTACGTCTTCAATTTGCTCCTCTAATTCTTCCTCTAAATTCGCTGCCGAAGCATCTAGGTCAGCTGTAGCAACCACCGCTTCAACCGGCTTATCCTCAACATGCATCGTCTTCCATGCGAGTTGCTTGAAGGGGAGCGTCGAATCCAATGTTTCTACAGGGGCCTTGGGCGCTTTGAGGATTTGAATGTCCCGTGGAACATCAGTAGTTGGCGATGTTACAGGTGGGATAGTTCCGATGAGAAGACTGGGAATATCCTCAATCTTGTCGTATACCACAACGCGGACGCCAGGGGGGAATAGCGGGTATGATCATATCTGCCCTTGTGCACCACATTGACCATCTCATCCATCGCTGAGCCATTCGTAGATCGCCGCACTGCGGAAGCCAGATCTTTCCAAAAATGTGCTTCGACATACCTAGAATACCAATGAGCAGAACGTGATTAGAGATGTGAATGCTGGCATACTTCCTATATAATAACGGAAATTGACTATCAGGCCGTTGTAGTTTCCGAAGAGAAGTCATCTCAGTAAGGATATTTGACCTGAGACTGTCGTTTCCAATATTGTAGCCAACTACCGGCAGTGACGTCAAAATGAGTATAATCAACCGAACAATGATATATACGCACGAAGGCATATTGCCCTGCAACTATGCATCAAATGGATTAACAAATGGTCGCTAGTTGTGAAAAGAGCTGCTTACACTCGGGATATGAAGACCGTGCGAGCTCTAATGGGAACATTATTCGCGGCGAGATTTCCATTCTGATACAAGAGATGACCTGTGGATGATCGAACGCTTAATGCGAAGATTGCAGAGGTGAAGGAGGCTCAGATATACCCACCTGCAGAATAACCATTGTAGATCTGAGCAAGAAGATCACCAATGGGTGAAATCAGAACAGAGAGCAGTGAAAACTGTTTTCTCCTCTCTTCCTCTACGCAGACAGGTTGCATCAGCCAGCTACGAGGTAAGGTGATATTATGAAGATTTTCATCCCGGTGAGAGCAGCTAACTAAGATGAGAGATCGGCAGAGCTTCTCCAACAAGTCACATAGTAGACCAATTTCAATAGGAACCGATTCTGTTATGACATGCCTGAAGCCCAAGTTGAACCTATGTTAATAAATAGATGGTACAGGGGCTCACTTTAACGCGAGAAGAGCAGCTATGAGGTAGTTTGGGTTTGATTGAGGATCATCCTCTACGAGTCCAACCAGCTCGTGTATAATTTGGCCACCACCGTGTCGCTCAAAAATTTGAGGAGGAGTCAAAAAGTTGTACTTTCCTCGGTGTAGAAGAGATTGTGACAATGCAAATGGTCGATCAAAAATCATCGCAAGCGTACCAAGCCGCATGAGGTCAGTTAGAAAGGTATTGATAGGTGTAAAAACACGCTTGTAGACAGAATCACGTATCCATTCTTGTAAAACCTTCATTGCTTTAGGAAATTCGGTGATATGTTGGAATCGGGCAACTGCTAGTGTCCCAAGTGCATGGCTAGATGGAAATAGTGCATCATAGAGTCGATTTAACCAGAAACTATACTGACCCCATGAGTAACTCAAAAGACATTGGAAAGGCAGGCAAACTAACCTGCGTTGGAAAACCATTGTACCAGAGCTATATGAATATACAGAATGCAGGATCCGGACAATGAGAATCTGCTGCAAATGAATCCTAAGCCTTGTATTGTAGAAAGAATCCGTTAACGATGCTGTCGAAAGGTGTGCCTCTTGACACAACGCTTCTCGATGACAACGCCCAAAAACGGCATATGTTAGACAAGGCGTGAAAGTCTTGCACACTCTGCAAATATTGTTCTGTTCAAAGACGCGATCGCGAAGTCGATTCGAGATGCATAATCGGAAATAGCGCATGAAGTCCAGCATGTTCAACTGCAGATCCTGACTAGGAGTGTCACTGGGATAATTTCTACGAAGATAACTTCCGTTCGGGAGGCAAACATGACTGTCAGAGAGCTTCTGGATGCCAAACACTTTGCATAAACCAAGCTGTTCCGCTGGCCTGGAGTTGGTTAGGAGATCGAGCAATATTTGGGAATATTGACGAAAGAGATCCAACTCATCAACCATCTGATGGACTGTGAGATCGTTAAAGGGTAAAGGAGGAGTATAATAATGATCAAGGCAGAGGAGGGCAGCAGGAAGACTCTTTGTCTTGAGGAAGATACTGCCTAATTTACGAAGCGCCGTTTGATCTTTGTTGACAATTGCCTGAAACATAGCTAACTGACATAAACCTTAGAGGGAAGAAATTCTTGAGAGGAACGAATATTGACACTCACTTCATCACGAGAACCGGGTGTCAATGATGACTGGTCGATCTTCTGCATGAGCTCGAGGAGGTTCAGAAAATCAGAATCTTCCGCCAGATGTTCCGAAGATAGAGAAAAAGTCAGTTTTTGCCAAAGGCCGTTGAGTACACACTCGGAAGCTCGGCGCACAGAGTTTTCACGGTCTGTGTCTGTGTCTCGGATGAAAAAATTTATCGCTTCCAAGGTTCTTCCTTCCGCCAAGTGAAGCTCTGCGGCCTCGCGTGTTCTTCCATGGGCCGCGAGCAAAGCGGCGCGTGCAATATCCATGTCTCTGTCTTCAAGATATTCCAGCTGATCTTCCACTGAATCGAATAAGGAGCCTGCCTGCCTATAAAAAGTCATTTGTATAATCGAACATACATTCGCAAAAACCCACTGTAGCGTCTTGTCGCGGTCAGGACAGGAAGGCAATGACTGTACTCGGTTGAAATAAAACATTTTCGCAACGCGAACAGTATCGGCAGCAAGTAATGGCTCCACGTTTGTCTCCGTCTGAGCGATTCTTACTGCCTCATCGTAGTGATCTACCTTTCGGTAGCAGCGAATCGCGTCGTTGAATCGGCGAGCCAGATCATAATTTCTAGCTGCAAGCAGAAATTCGCCTGCTTTCTCGTAGCAACTCCCCGATAATTTGACAAAATCCAACATCCTTTTGCGCCCAGCAGATCGAGAGCACTTGTAGAATGCTTCTGCAGCCTTACGAAATTGAGCATTTCGCAACTTCATGTTATACTTGTCCAAGCTTGACCGTTCTGCTTCCTCTCGAAGGTGATAAGCTTCAGCTATCGCAAAGTTCTCAGGTTGGAGAGCGCGCGCAAAGCAGTGTTTTGCTTCAGTCCACTTCTTCCTATCAAAAAGAATACGCCCTTGTCGTGCCCAATCTTCGGGCGTAGATGAAGTGGCAAGCCTAGGGGTATTCATCCCGGGCTCAATATTCCTCACTAGGTCTCGTTCGGTCCAGTACATCTGGAATCGTACAGGTGAGAAGAGATTTAGAAAATCACCTTTGCAACCCACCCTCATCGGTTCGCTGCTTTTTGAAGAATCGACGATCCAAACGTTCTCTCGGGCCCTCGTGATGGCGACATACAAAAATTTAAGCTAGGATCAAAATTAGTGTGGAGTTGTGAAGCGTGGAGTAGACATACTTCGATACAAATACTAGCATACCGCTGCCTATTCCTCTCGAAATCAGGAGCAGCCACCATCGAACAATCATTCAGAGCACTCAGAATGAGCCTCCATTGCGAAATTTTCGCCGGCGAGTCACCGAAGAAATCGTACAGTAGAACCTGAACAGTAGATTTTAGCCAAAAATAAACATCAGAGGACGGGATTAACATCATTGAACTCCAAACCCTTGCTGTCATATATTGTCCTAAGGATATTTTGATGTAAGATTCATATACAGACAACTGAATGAACATTCTTACATGATTAGACCAACACCGTCTCCCAGTTTCGATTTGAGTCGATCCCGAGCAGCTTCGTTGCGCACAAGGATGCCTGAAAATTGATAAAGCAACCTGAGAGCGTTGTGAAACGATGATATTCACATTGTTGTGCACCAAACTCAATCCGATTTCCCGAATCACCAAACACAAAATGGTCGAGTCCAGCAGCATCCTCGTCAAATCCAACAAAGAATAACGGCTTCATTCCAGGGACAACTCCCTTTTCGGGTGAAAGTCTATCGATAGAATCTTTCCAAAAGCGTGTGATAAGCTCTATAATGGAATGTGCACAATCGACAATTCCGGAGTGAGAGCGATAATTGACTGAGAGTTGAAATGTTTGCGGTTCAATCCCTTCTTGCGAAGATGGCGTTAACAGTGACCGGCGTTTTTGCTTCGCATAAGACATTCAAGATGATGAAGAGCGCACGACAGTTTGCCACTGACCTCGAGCCTCCATTGAAACGCTTTCAGAGAATTGAACCTAAATGAACTCCCCACAGATATTGTCTGTGCTGTGTCACCTGCCCAGAACAACCCATTCTCGTCATGACATAGCATACGCAAAACTACAGGATGTTATCAGCTGAGAGTTGAGAGGGAGAGAATATACGTACTAAGCGTGTCAATCAATAAGTTGTCCTGAACTTCATCCACGTATCTACAAAGATCACAATTGACATGAAACTTGATTCAGTATCATTTGGCTTACAAACGGTCGAGCCTTTGCCCAGGGACACCTTGGAGTTTGAAGAAGTCCAAGATCTTATGGGCTCTATGTAAAAGAATTCAATCGATGTGATCAATTTGCTATAGCAAAGACAAACCTGTCAGCACCATCGACATGCCCTAACTTTTTCTTTTTTGTCAGATACGCCATGAATAGTTCATAAAGATCTTCCCGATTATCAGCGAATGTTGATTGATTTCGCGTACTGAGGTTTTGATAGGCAGTACGGTCCAAAAAGTGTTTGGCATCTTCCAGTGTTTCCTCTGATCCCTTGATGACACCTATAGCAGAGCCGTTAGAAAAGAATACAAACATGAGCCTAGATTACCTATCAGCTCGCTAAAGACAAGCGCAGGATCTGCAGAGAGGAGTTAACATTCAGAAGACAGGCACTCATGCAAATCATTCACCTAGTTTCCCTGCAAGCGACTGTGAAAATCGAGGCCAGTAATCTCTGAAGAACACCTCATAAGTCAAAGAAAAGTTGCCCCGTTCCACTGTGCCAACAGAAACTGGTGCTGTATAATGCTTCTTGGTTTTGCCCTCGGCATCGGCAATATCAGCTTCCAGCATGCAACAAAGCTAGATGAAGAGTTATTAGCCTTCACCCAATGTCCCACGAGAGGCTAATTACTCCATTAAAGGTTGTGAACAGAGGAAAATGTTCATCACAAAGCTCGCTGAACTTTGAGGGGAGATCCCCACTCCAATCATCAATATCATCGACATCAATCATATCGACCTCGTCGTCTAATACAACACCTCTTTGACCAGCACGAGTCTCGCGTAATTGAGTTAAGGATTGAGAGCTGGCTACCAAAGAATGACTGAGAGTAGCAAAATACTGTTCGACTTTCTTCGCCAAGATTCGAGACTGCGTGACAAAAATTTGGCGTGGTTTAGGAGTATCGCCACCCCTCGTTTGATAAGTTCGTTCAACCAGAAGCATCTTAAAGAGCAGGGTGGTCGTTTTGCTGCCAACCACGGAGGATCAGTTTAGACATTGCTCGATAAGGGGAAATCCGACAACGCACCCAGTCCCACTCCGGCCAATAACATAGCATGAATGTGGATATTCAATGATTTGCTTCTCTTTTGTACTAGAGAAAAGGTTGAAAGAGTATTTGGGATATGAGAGGTTTGAGAAACTGACGACACGAGATGGGGAAATGTTACATCCAAGTCTGCCAACATAGCTGAGGTGTGTCGTTAGCAATGACCGACAAGTTCGTCTTCTGATGAGCTTACTGTTGAGCAAAGGCTGAAGTGAGGCAGTTAGTGATTCGTTGTTACCCATCAATGGGTTTAACGCGACTTACCTGCGAAAAAACGACATATTTATCCATTCTGTAGCATAACTTTCATATTTCGTGCAAACCGGCCGGAAATAAGGACTTACAGAAAGCGTGAATGAACCTATCGATATTTTGATATACAAAAGAATCCAAGCATAAAGGTCAAGACTTACAGGGTCTTCGTCCAATGACCAGTTCAAGGAGTCAACTTCCTCATCCTCAGACAATGGTGGGAAGAGAGCGGGAACAAATGTTTTATTGTCAGCGTTTTCAGCTTTGATACGATGAGCGCAACTAGCATGTATGAAAATTAGGAGCAGCAACGGTTGAAGAAAAACATCCATACCGATCCCTATATTCCTTGCATTTTCGCCCAAGTTGCCTACTTATTGATTCCCACATGCGGTTATCCATTTGTGCGTGAGTATATATACCGAATATCTTGATAGCTGAAAAAGAGATGATTATTTGGGCTGTATGTCGTAAGATGGTTCACAAACCTTGCCGTTCTCTCTGTATATGCTCACGATGGTCAGTATAAGCCATCCCAACGAGTGACTTGGGCTAATCTAACCTCATCATCGTTGGCAACAACATCGATTTGATACTAGGAAAACATGGTAAATCACGAAGAGAAGATTTGAAAAGGCATACAATCAAGCGGAGGTCACCAGTCATCTTTGCTTCAAAGATGGGCACCTCACTGCTAGGACCGCTTAGACGTTTCTGATTGTCAGCAGAAAAATGTCCATTGGAGAGTTCCCTTTGCAAGTAAGGAGATCAGAAACAACAATGAATGAATAATGGGACGCTCAAACACACTTAATCTTCTTCACTATGATATCAAAGGATACCTTATCTCTCCTGTGTCTAATTCGCAAATCTGTATCGGCATTCTGGCTGATGAAGATAGACCATTCCCCAAATCCCTCGATACTATCGAAGTGAAGGGCTCTACAAAGACAACCAGGTAAAATTTGGGTTATAAGGAGAATGATAATGCGTGACATACGCTTTCATTGGCTGTACTTTGGGAAAGGTCACCGGAATGTCTTCAGGGATTTTAGAAGTTTGTTTTCCTTGGTGAGGTCCCGGCTCTACATCCTGAATTACAGGCATGTCACATGGAATGAAGTTTGCTTTGATTGCAGCTCTTATATCGGTGTTACGAAGATGGTCCAAGTAAAACTGAGGATTTTAGAAAAGTGAGTGGAACTTTCAGTGGCGTAATTAAGCGTACATCGAGAATGTTCTCTAATTCTTGAAGGAGTTGTAGAGTCAGTTTTTGTGCTTCGACTTGACTCGAAGGTATTTGAAGGTCAAGATTTTTGAACGGCTTCGGATCCAACACTTTTGATTTCGCTCGTATGTGTCTTTTCCCCTTCTGCGTAAGACGAATACCAATGTCTAGAAAGCTGTCTTCTTCATCCTCAGGAATCGCTACTTCCTCAACATATTCTGCGGTTGAAAGTGATTTCAGCACGATAGGAGCATTTTGGACGATTGGATAAAAGTTTCGAATCAAGTCATGCGATTGGAAGATAGATGGCAGGTCATGAAAGTACAAGAAATGGGATAGATTCGTGAGCAGCTGGAGTGCCATAGAATCCGCGAATAGCTTCGGGTCAACCTGAGAGAGCCTGGAGACGTGGGCTCGAAGGAGACTGAAGGCATCGTCACGGATACCTAGTGGCGCATTAGACCATACAAATACAAGATAACATGAATCATACAAGAAATGACAAGAGGTACAGCGTTCTGCTGAGTTTGTAAGAGATCCGCGATGAGGATACCTATTCGTTGATGATGAGCATTCACGAGAGCTTCGAACTGGGCCAAAGTTGCGTCTATCGCTGCGACAGAGGTCAGACGAGAACTCAAAAATAGGTCGTCAGGAATTATTTGGGTGTGCCAAATGCTCATGATGGGGAAAGCGAAGTTGAATGCACAGTTCCTTTGTCTGCGGAGCAACGAGGCGAACAAAGCCACAAGACCAGGACAAAGCGCCTAATGGTGGCGCTTTGTGATATGATTGATAGCTCAAGGAAAAGTCAAAGAAGCTCTTATAAAGGGCGTACGTTACCGTACAAAATCCAAGGGGTTGTTCGTTGTCTCTGCTGAATGCGCAGTGGACAGATATGAAAGTCGGGCTAGATATGAAGGATAAATATTTAGACCAACGAAAGCAGATTTAACGTTCTTTCCACTCTGAACTTGACTCTTTTGGCGGAAGTTATCAGAGGATAAGATAACTAATAACGGCAATGAGTCAGAATTAGCGCCACCCGGCGCTTCAACTTTCCTTTTTCTGCACTGAGCAGGATTCAAATTTTCCCACCTTCCCAAGACGTTCCACATAGGCTAATCTCGCGTGGTGTACTTATCATTATCACAGCTAAATCTCTTATCCACGCGGGGTCTGCTATATAGCCCAGCCAAGCCCACAACTCTTTACAAAACTCGAAATCAAAATGCAATACTTATTTGACGACAGAGTACATAGTCGAATCCACGTGCGCGCGCTCAAGCGCTCATCATAGCAGGTGAATTTAGCCAGCAAAGCAGCATAGATATGCAATGAAGTTTTGCGCGTTGAATGGGAGGATGGACGAATCATAATCATTGAGTGGAGGGGAATGATACAATAATATCGATGGTATATTGGACATAATACCCAGATGGAATAGGATACACGATTAAGAATCACCAGCGAATGTGCTATGCAGTCGCTATTGTAGTACAGTAGCAGATTCCTTTTCTTTTCCCTTCTGCGCCGCCAACATACGTCTACCCAGAAAGAATGCACGGTCAACATCCTGCGACTCGACCAGAAAGACTAAGCACTTACTGCCTTGCAGCCAGGATCATCTTCTCCTTCCTCTCTCGCAAACTAGTCTCTCTCTTCTCCGGTGTGTCTTCCCATTTTGCCTTTCCACCGCCTACCTCATTAACTTCGCTTAAAGCAGCTAATGTGTGCGAATCATCGAGCTTCGACTGCAAATTGTACCGCGAGATAAGAGTGTCTTTGGGTTTTATCGCTGAGGACGAAGAAACGGCGTTATTCAATGAGTTGCCTTGTGCACCTGGGGTAGTAGTGCGAGGGTACAGGTTGAAATATGATAAAGGAGGCTAAAATCGTCGTGAGGAAAGAGTTACGCATTTCAGATTGATACGTACAGCGTCAAGAAATCCTCTCTCCAGAATCTTATTCGTAGTCCTTTCGATACTGCCCGTACGAAGGAGGTCATACCGGATGTTATCTCTGCATTCTGACAGGTCAGCGAACGGAAGATAGTTGGGAAGCTTGAGACATACTTTGGAATATCAGGAAACATATTTCCTATAGTATCCACCATAGCCTCAGTAACATTCTTTGGTCGAAAACCAAGTATGTCGGCAGGTGAAGGTGTTCCGCCTTCGGGGCCGTTTGACGTAGCCCAGCGGAAAATCAAGACAATTACAGCGAATGCAACGACAACATTGACTACTTCACTCATAATGAAAGCAAGCAAATGCGGAATGTCAAGGATCTGGAGATATGGATGGGTACAAGAAATACTGGACGGCGCTTCGTTATGTAATAGATGCTATAACTCTTCAAGTTCGACGTCAACGTCAACTTTCCAACACCACAACATCTACACAGCGTACCAGGAGGTACGCGCGAATCTTTTTGGAAGGGTCGAGCCGCAGGATCGAGGTACTGTACACCATCATTGTACAACCAATCGCTCGGAGAAGCCTGATGGATGCAAGTGTTCAATTGGAACTTGGACACTCTAGGATGATAGGATGATTGAATATTAGCGTTGTTACCAGTCATGGTTAGTAATCTTTGCACTATATAGATTCTGCCTTCGGAAGGCCCCTAAAACTATGTACTTTACAAAAGGTGGTCTGCTATAATGTCTTTTACTGGACAATGCCCACCAGAGGGTTAAAATTGTAGTAGGGGCAAGAACTCGTGCTAATAGCTTTCGTTCCAGTCCCACTCTTCACAGTCGTACCATCCCTCACGATTGAAATCACAGGCGTTTGTGCGTCCTGTGTGGAGAATGGTACTGATCCGATCGCCACTCCAGCGGAAGCATCAAAGGATGCGGAACTGTCCCCAACCGTTAGAGTAATGGTCGCGGGGGATGTCAACATCGAGAACGCGAATACCGCGTCGGCAGGGTATTCTGAATTCCTAGGAAGGTCGCCTTCACTGCAGGTGATGGCCTTGGGGTAGGCGCGATACCAGTACACAACTTGATCCTCCTTTAATCACGATTTCAATACGACTCTTATGGCAAAAGAACGTACGTACGGTGATTGCAGGTACACTTCCAGTTTTGTACCATGATATATAATACTGAGCCATAGTTCTCCATGCGCCATGGTCAAATCCGTCGACATACAATGGAGCCAGATCACCGAGATTGACGATAGGATTTATGTCGCTAATGTAGTGACTTTCACCTAAAGAGTGGTCCATTGAAATCAAGGAAAGCTGAGTAGTAATTGACGAACCATAATCATTCCAAGTAACTATTTCAACGATATCGGGCTTGACATCCGATATCGCCTGCTCCCATCGATATTTCCAAAGTTCATCGCTTTGCTCAACCCAGTCATTGGTTCCTCCGAGTTCTTTGAATTGCCACGGTGAGACAGCTGATGAAATTCTTAAATATGAGTAGACGGGGTTCACTGGATCGCTTACCCATGATATAAGGACCACTTCTGCCAGCGGCGGAGATGCCAGCCTGGTAAGCAAGATCGGTCGCGGTGGTGAGGTCGGCCGCAACGTCAGCTGGCCTGTACAGGAGTGTAAATTTTAGGTTTTGAAACTATCGCATAACTGCTGACCATGACCACCAATTAAAAAATCCATCAATCGAAGTATAGGTAGAGAACATTGTCGTCGCCTCGGAGGGATCTCTGTAATCAATAAAGGCTGGTGCTAGAGAGATCGTTACACCTTCGTTGGCAAGGTCGGACTTGAAGCCCGCCCAGAAATCATCATCTTGAGCATCACCATCAAAGGTGCTGACTAGTGAGTTCCCATTCCACTTGTAGTAGCTCGGACTAGTGGCATAAGTCTGTACTAGCGACACCATGTCCGCCTCAGCCCAGTCGTAAGTCATATCGAAGGATATGAACATTTGGAAGTTAGCAGCCTCGGCGGCAGCGAAGGCATCCGGGTACTTGGAGACTTCATAAGTGTCTACAGCCGTATTGAGAGCTTATGATATGCGAATTAATAGATAGGTCTATGATACAGAAAATAGGTTTTACCGAATCCATCGATGCCAATGGCTTGAGCCGCTGCAATATCTGCAGCCCAGTCTGATGGGCCATAGGAGTATGAATTTTGCACCTAGTTATCGAAAACATGAGAAAAGCATGGAGACACAATAAGAAAGTGTACTTGCCATAAAATGGGCGAACACGGCAGTAGCATTTACACGCGACGTCAACAAGAAATATTGCAGTCCTAGAACGACGGCGAACAGCATCATGATCGAGGACAGTACGAATTAGAGGGACAGGAAGCCTCGACAAGATCCTCTTTTATGCTCAATCTAATGCTTGACCCATCACCGCACAATGAGGACCCCCATGACTTGTATACCAAGATAATATCATCAAAATCTTTCTTGGGCCCCAAATTCGTCAGTGTCAAATTGAGTGGAAGAAGGCCAGTTGTCGTTTGTATTGGCGAATGCAGATGATTAATGTTCTTTAAATGTATCCACAAGGTCCCTACTTCGATATCATGTCAAGTTGTTGGAAGTTTAAGCATGTGCAACCGTGAATGAGTAAATGAGCTTTACTGGACTTGGCTTACATTGGTATTTAAGGACCCAGAAATCAACGTACCACGAATTTCAGTCGAGACGACAACGCATTTCCGATTTCGTGCGCAGGCAGAGCGGCACGGCCGATATCACATTTCCTGCTAGAACGGTTAATTGCAGTCAAATTTGCTTCCTACCTCGTTGGGTATGTTTTTCGAAATTGATCAGACTTATTCTGAATAAACGCTAAACACCACATCCACGCTAGGTTTGGGCATGACTTCTCGAGTGCAACCTGACGTCGCTCCCAACTATTGGAAACCTTCTGTACAACCGATAAGTGCCCATCGAAGTTGTATTTTCCGACTTCGATATTTGATTATAGCAGTGGCACTGCATTGGAAGCGGATTGCAACACCAGTGCAGTCTTGGTATAATCATTGGCGTGGACCTACAAGATATCATGTTCACACAATATACTGATGTCGAGCGCTCTGACCGACCAAGCACATATCGTGCTGATGATTTTTACTGGTAACACCGGTAAATTTCCACGACATAGAGAACGACGTGAACCATTCTCCTGCTTTTATGTGAATCTCTCGCGCGATTCATCAGAACCTCCAAAGCTTCAGGGAATTATCCCGCACACTAGGTTGCCTTCTCCTTCGATGAACGGAGACAGACGTAGCAGAACAATCAGCGTCAGAGTCAGAGTCAGACTCATCGTCATCAAAGTTCCGCGAGCCCGACGACGAAAGTAATCGGGATGATGTTGGATGAAAAGCGACGCTGCCTATAGAGTCTTTGAAAGAACAGAGGAGAAGACTGTTGAGCGAAATATATGAAGTAAAGAACGAGAAAGCCCCTCACCTTCATGTCCTGGAAAGACCAGGGTGGGAGGTATCATAGTTGGCTCAGTATATTCCCCTTGAAGTTCAGGTAGAGCAGAAAATGCGTTGTCGAGATCGTACATCATGATATTCCCATCCTGCAAGTCAGCAGACGATAAAAGGGCGTTTATTAGAGTTGAAAAGGGAATGCCGAACACTAAATGAAACTAACCTGTCGTCCGACAGACAGATATTTTCCAGTGATATCTATATCGAATCGATGTTTCTGGTTGGTAGATTCTTTGAACGAAGAAGAATCGGTCTGAACCTGAGCCTTGGACAGCGAAGCTGGCGGCGTGGGATTGGACGCATAAACCTTGAGTGGCTGGTCGGAGTTGTAACGTATATCCCAACAAAAGATACGCGTGTCTCGCCGAAAAGAAGCGTAGAGCATGTGCGGTTTGCTGGAGCTGAACTGAAGCTGTAAAAGAACGTATTCTTGTCATAAGCAACTTGACTTCATAATAGTCAAGACACGCACCTGCGTCACACCTGCCGATACTCCACCGTTCAAAAACATCAATGGAGTCTGCCCTTGTGACTCGCTAAACAGAGCAATGTTGCACTGATTGGCGTTGAGAGATCCAGCGGCAAACACATCCGATTCGTATGACGGACAGAAGGCCAGAGCAGATATGATGCCTGCGGTGCATACAGGCGGAGATGAATTTCGAGGTTTAGTGAAGGTAAACATATATTACACACCTTTGAGGCCATCCTTGCTACTCTTGTTTGGAGTTGTTGCTAATCGTATGCCTTCGCCGGGGTTTGCTGTATCGAAGACTTCAATAGCATTTTGAAAGCCACAGTAGAGCCTTGACTTTATGTGGTCAGACTTGCGTGATATAATTGAGAAGATTTGTGAGCGTACTTTTGTGCAGTGAGATTGAAAGCAAGGCTATGCGGAGCTATGAATCGTTCACGATGATCGATGATAGGATAAGAGGCTCTGAGCTGCCGAAAAAAGGTTAAATGCAACGACGGAGGAAAAACGAAGGACACTGACCCGACCGTCCGAAGCATCAAGCAGTTTCACAGGACATTCGCGAACAGATGAAACGAAACAAAATGTAGCAGGATCTTTTGAAGTCGCCGTTGGATACCATTCAAAGTCGACGATAGGAGCTGGTTGGCGAGATTGGAGCATTGTTTGCGGGTCTACGGGCTTGATAAGCGGTCAATCGTAAACATAGAAAGCGAGTGTGTGCATTACTAGGGTTTGAGTCGTTGGGAACCATCAGTTCACTGTGGAATGAGAGATGGTTTAGTCTTCAGATACAGCGAAGTGTCCAAAGCGTACGGTCTCCCCAGCTGAAAAGACCTGTTTTCGCATTGCGAAAGGTAGACCGATCCATCAGGACACCTATGGACCTAAGATCAGCTACCGTGTACCATTCAGTATGAGGAGATGTTTATAAAAGAAAAGACCAGCTTACCATTTGGTTATGCGAGCAAAATTCTGAGGGAATTTCAAATCATCTGTCAAAGTAAGGGCCACATCCAGAGCTGGGGGATGCGAAAGGTCGTATTGCGGGGGTGACCAAGCGTTGAAGTGACCGTCCATTTGAGAGAACGATGGGCTCAGAAATTAATGATGTTGTCGGGCCGGATGGCCGAATGGTCAACTTCGAGTTCGTGAACCATCACAACCCACAAGCATTTTGCTATATACGCGGTGGTTGTATTGCTTAGTCTCATATCGCTGGCACGGGTGAGAGGACTCGTTCAAGTCTACAGTTCCACTGATCAAAGATATGTAAATATTATCTAAATTTGCCTATCCAATTTCAATTTACACCCCCAGTATTTTCCATAAAACCCTCCCAACCAATTCGCCGTCACCTGAGAGCTTACTACCCAAAGCGTCTTGCCGTCTATCGACATCCTCTTTCAGAGCATCGGTGATGATGCCCTGTTTTGCACGCTTGGCGGTCATTGTGGAGATTATAGGGCGTGTGAACTCTGGGTGACCTTGCACAGTGATGATGTGTATGTCGGACAGTGAGATGGATTTAGGGGAAGAAGAATCGAGTGACGATGACGGAAGGGAAGACGTATATCTTGACTCGACCGTAGGAGTATAGTGATAGTCGGATCCAAAGGTGGACACCATTCCCTGATTCATCGATACATCCGTCGATGCAAGAAGATGAAATCCTTGCGGAACGAATGGGACGTGATCTTGATGCATTTCCTGGATGGTCTGAAAGCGCATTGAGTGAATCGTATTCAAAACACGAACGGTACGGCTTCAACTCACAAGCTTACCATCTATCTCAAATACACTCTTCCCAATATCAGTAAGCCGTATATTCGTCGGTCCAATCTCCCACTTGCCATCGTTCTTAACACAAGTACCTCCGAGCGCGAGAGATACAATCTGATGCCCAAAGCATATACCAAAGATCCTGACCTTAGGATGGTCCTTGACCAAATGCGCCGTGAATTCGATCAATCTATGGATCCAATCAAGGTCGGCGTAAGCGGATGCAGCTGAGCAAGAGTAAGAACTTGAGGGACACCGCTCATGTTTAGGTACATACCACTGCCAGTGTACATGAAAGCATCGTAACGATCAATCTTATCTTCCGACGGATAGTTCATATGATGTACAACATCGTATGCGTCCATCTTGAAATCCCAGCCGAGTTCGTCTGGAAGAGATTTGCACATCAACTCATGAAAAATTTTGGGATATTCGCCATGCTCTGCGACAACTTCGGGCATTGGGGTGTCACAGACAAGAAGAGCAATTGATTTGCATTTCGAAGAGGTAGAAGCCATGTTGGAAGTACCTGGATATATTGGATAGGCTATGGGCGCTTATTTGATTAGTGCAGTAAGCGCCACCAATCTGGTGAGATTGCCCTACCTATGCAAGACGAAGATATGGATATCAAATTCGGACAACCGTCCAGGTCAGGAGAGAAAACCTTGACATATTCTCTGCTCTCTGAGGGTATCTGGACCAGTTGAACGCCAACCAAGTATGCAATAATCAAATGAACGTAGATCGCGTATTACATTATCCCGGAGCCGCAGGTTAACTCGGTCAACCATAATTTATTCTTCCAACCGGGGGACCGACCGTGTAATACACTTCCTTCCTTCCTTCCATATGGCCGTCTATTCAAAGAGCAAGCCGCGCACCCTTCAACTCGGTTTTATCGGCCTGTTGGAAAAAGGATGACCTGCCACTGCCCTAGCGCCTCCGCTCTTCAAGCATCCTCTATATACAAAATACACTCTTGTCGCTTCATCGGCTACTAAGCCTGAGTCAGCACAGGCAGGTGCTGTAAAAGTATTCACACATGCATGCGAACATACAACAAATATTGTTGTAAGAGCGTACCATGGTTCCGCGGAACATGTTGCTCTCGACAAGGATGTGAGCATGGTTGCAGTTGCAACCAGGCCAATGCATCAAAAGGATGAAGGTGATCGAGACTGGGAAAAATATTTTCATCGACTGGCCCGCTGGGAAAAACATAGATGAAACGAAGGATAGTTATGACGCTGCGAGGGATAAAGGGATTGAAACGATTGTAGGATGCCAAACAAGATTTGCTGGATTTGCACTTCAAGTTTGTCGTATTCAACTATACCCAACGATATCATTGGTTAATCTTTTGCGCAGGTAAAATCAATGATATCTGCTAGGAAACTTGGAAAAACGACAGCTTTCGTTCAGCGTTGAATCCTGCCGTTCCAGTTCCAATGATATTTAGATAGATCATGTCCTTCATTCGTGGATGGGGTACGAGAACGGGATCATTCAGACGACGATGGTTTAGTAAGTAAGACTATTCCGACTCTATTCAGCGTCCAGCTCCAATTTGGAGTCAAAGAAGCAGAATTCACTTGGATCACCAGCAGCAAGAAATGGTACCATTCCAGTTCAGGCTGACTCGAGGCTGGGTTTCTTTAATCATTGTCCTAAGATGTACTGGAATGGGGATAAGGTTGAAGGTTTACCAAAAGATGATCAGAGGATCCAGGCTGCTTGGGAAGCTTTTGCCGACGGCAAGTGGGGACGTATGCCAGCATAGAAGATGCAAAGAGGACAAAGATCGTGTAAGATGTTGTTACAACTTACGAGGACCTCCGAGGAAAGAGAAATCATTGATTTTGTCCGATATAATTGTCTGGTTGAAAGGGCTTTAAAAATACACTCTTCCAGAGAACAGCCTATTTCGTTACCTCTTCAAGACATTCCGCCGGTATGATCTTTTATTGCTTCAGCTTTCTTGTTGATGCTATATTTGATTCTTCGACTGCAAGGAACGATTTCACTCATATCACGGTGCCTATAAAAACTTACTTCTGACATTAATTTCAGCTCAAGATTTTCGCGTCCTCCGTGAATTATCCTCACATACGCGCATAGACTTGCAACTGAATAGCTCGTTGTCTGGGCGTATGGAAATACTCATGGCTACGCATAGATCTGGTTCATCCGAGTCGGTTCTGCTTCGGAATGTAGCATCTTACACTCAATGTTGAATGGGTGCCTTCGCGAAGAAAGCTATCTGAAGGCAAGATATAGCTGGGAGGGATGTTACACTGGATGATCCACATAGTCTTGCCCTATTAGCACTGTTTGATTATTGTAGTAATTGAAGATCTACAAAAGGAGAGATCAAAGCTGTAGCATTCAAACATCACAAGGTTTTCGAGTGGAACGATCCGAACTTCATGAATAAGTAGTATGAACTTACCACATATATAGACAGTGTGTGTTTAAACGGAGCGAATCGTGCCGCCTGAGCATCAAGCGAAGTTATTTTTAAAAGCAACTGTGACGACTGGCTACTCAGTGCCGCTGGAAAACAAGGAACGCCACCTAGAAAATGACTTTTCGCGGCAATTTATTGGTCCAGAATAAGTCCGACTGGAGATTGGTTGGAGACATGTTGGACCTGATTGGGAACTCAGCGAAAGGCACCAGCATCCCGCGGTCGAATCCGATACAAGGGATCTGCTGCAGTCACAGCTGTGGGGAATAAGTTCGGAAAAGATTTGGGGGCTGGTAGGATCCGCTGTACGGCCTCGCAGAAAATGCTCGTGTATGCGACAGCAAGAGCCAGTGGTGAGAGAATGATTTGCTCGTATGGAAGTAACCTCGCTCACAATGTGTTTGAGTAAAAGAAACGATGCTCTCCATTCAAAAAAAAGGTAGCCAGTCCAGCAAAGTGACAATGTCTTCATTTGGTTTTGCGAGAATGGATTGCAGCAGACAGCAGTCTATAATGGTAGCATGAGGAAGATGGCCATATGCGATACCGTATCCTCGTGCTACGAATCATATTTTTCCACGATTTTCGAGTTCTGTGCCTTGATCAATTACTTCACTCTCCTCCTACCATACATGTTCCTTCAAGTTATTTTGTCACTCGCTTTGTTCTTTCAATAGAACAGTTATACCACGAGCCATTCTTTACATATCCGCCTGCTCCTTACTTTATACCATCACCATCACCGTCCACGAAGCCGCCTTTTGCTTTTTCATCGCCAAGATGAACACTGAACAGGAGAATTCACACCACTTGCATTCGACAACGCCCTTGCCTTTACATCTGCAACCTAGTGCTCTTGTAGCTGTGGTGACCCTCGTCCTCGCTGGATCAGCCATTCTCTGGAAATCCAATTTGCGCCTCGGAAACGTCAGCCTGCTGCCCAAAGGCCTTGTAAAGGATCAGCAAGGTATGTGGCCACTCACCTTGTCCTAGCCTGCCATTTTCAACGAGTTTTCTGCACCCGCAGCTCTGAACGACGAACACGAATCACATGGTGGGTTTTCTGCGGTTATATACGTCGGACGAATTATGACTCAACCTTCGAACGTTCATTCATTTTCCTTTTACAGATACTAGCGAAGGTAGTAATCTCAATGAAGGCTCAAAATTCCATGCTTCAAGGTCAAAAGAACGTCGCAAACGAAGAAAGGACCCAATGAAGGAGTTAATGAAAGGGGGCAAAAAAGCGAAAGATCTTGATAAATTGCTGAAGCATATTGACTTCCCCAGTCCCAGTGACCTGACCTCGTCATCAGCTCCAAATTCAGCGTCACAATCTGACTTCCTCTCAGCACAAGCAGCACAGGAACCGTCATCGAACACCATCCACCTCAACCGCATGCGCGCCTCCCGTTCTGAATCCAGAACTCGTGACCCTTCGGTATCGCTTTCTTCCAGATCTGTTTCTATTTCTTCTGTCGCAGGAGCATCTGCACGAAGCGGCCCATCCGGAGACGACTTCGAAGAACAGGATCAGGAGGAAGAATACCCGTTGACGGCGATTCCTCCCTCCCCTGCGCTTCCCTCGGAAGTGAATTCCGGCCATTCTCCAACGACGTCGTATGACAGTACACCATCTCTTGCGATCTCCTTGTTCTCGATGGAATCCGTCGATACAGCAGACACCTCGGTCCAATCTTCGAAATACCTTGACTTAGACCCCGTCCTAGACGAGGAAAGATTTGAACACGTTCGCTTCTCCGCCACCTCGTTACCCAAATCCGCTTCCCAGAATATCCGGCGCAACAAGAATAGTAACATTCAAAATAGTACTCTTGATAATCTTGCTACCAATCATGCGACTGACAATACTTACGTATCACCTGCTATGCTCACCTCATCGCACTCGATGCCTCCCAACACTCCATGCGCACAATCAAAGGATACTCTCGGTTCCTCGTCTTCCACGCTTAACGTGAGCACTGCTTCATCCAGTTCGTCATCTCCCTCTCGGGCCGGCAAACCCCCTCGTTTTCGTTCTCAAACACGTCAAGATCCGAGCATGGGACAGGGAACCTCTTCATCTGGAGTAGGACTAGGATTCTCAACCTCGATGCCGATTCATTCAACGTCTCATACCACATCAAAGCCAGAATCTGATTACACGGATGGAGAGCATATAGAGAACGGGGATCATTCTGCCTCGCTTCCATTCAGTTACCCCACGTTGAATGGAAACACTGGCTCGGGATCAGTGAATGATTCCGCTCCCGGTTCGAGTAAAGCGAGCTCTAATGCGGGAGTCGGTACTCCTCCACCTGGGAGCACTAACTACACCAGTTTGTCTACTCAAACACAAATCGCATCTCTACAGGGCGCACTTGAGGCTTCCAGGAAGCGAGAAGAAGAAGCGAGGGGAAGGGAAGAGAGGTTGCGAAGCGAATTAGACAGACTAGGAAACGACCTCAAGGTATTACGTTGGGAGCGAAACGCCTCGAGAAGGAGAGAAGTAGAGGTATGGTATTTTCCCTGTGTTTATCAACTGCTTTCACCGATCTGGTTTTCTGTTCTCAGCTTCAGACGCAAGTCCAACACATGCACCAATTACAATCTTATGCAACTCATTTTGCGCAACCTCCCCAGTTCTCGCCTCAGTTGCAGAATCTCGCCATTCCGCAACCACAACGCGCTTCTGGAAAACATTCCAAAGGGAAACGTCCTCATACACAGAGCCGAACTTCACCTACGTCTTCACGATCCACATCTAAATCGTCACGACCGTCACGCAGTTCTCATGCCTCACCCATCCCACCTTTAGCTCAGCTTCCCGAAGGACAGGCCATGAGCCAAGGCTCTTCTTCTCCATCTATAGGTTCTCCTATCGTTCCTCCGAGTAGAATGTTCTCTCCTTCCTCGACATTCTCACCCGGGCATTCTTCGACGCCGTTTCTTCCGAATGCGCAAAACATAGGCCCCTTTTCTCCTTCATCGTCCTTCGGCATGTTTTCTCCGACTGGCTTTCCCGGGAGTATGCCTTTTGCGAGTCCTCATCCAGGCTTTGCAGGCGTGATGTCTCCGCTTAGTCCGCAATCACCGTATCTTCCGTATCCCACCTATCCTGCTTTCGGGGGTTTCTCGCAGGGTCCAAACCAGGCCAACGGAAATGGGAGCTCCTCAAACGGAGGAAAGATGCATCCGGTGCAATTCCTGAATACGTTGAATAACACTGCGAAGACTTCTGGAGCTGGTGCCGGTTCCGGTACAGAACCAGGTGGTACTATGAGTGTGTCGTCCACCATGTCCTCATTGAACTCTTTGACTTCGGATTCAACTGGCTCGGTGTCACCGGAATCCACGTCTCCAAGTCCTGCACCTGGACCTTCAACAGAACGAGGCAGAAAGAGAGGACGTGGTGCGATGACTGGTACTGAAACTAGTGACTGTTCTATGGGCGGGTATGGATCTGAATACCACCAGTACGGCTACTCATACGGTTACCCATACCCGTATCCCGTACCAAATCCATTCCACGAATATACCGGAACCGTGTCGGTACAAGGAGAACGCGGCAAAGAGAGCGATGAACCCAGTGAGGATAAGAATAGCTTTGATTCCGACCCCGAACATGACGTGGATGGGGAAGTTAATGAACTGTTGGCCGGTTCTATTTTGAAACGGCCTGAGAGTATGATGGGACTGAGGAGATCGGGCTCGGGAGGATCATCGAAATCAAAATCTAAATCGGCTCGAGAAAAGTTGCGGATGTCACCGATGAAGGATATGGGAATTGGGAACGAGATGAGAGAAGGACAACAGCTTGGTGATGATGGTTTGAGTGTGGCATCGCCCAGTTCTGATTCAGGAGTGGTATTGACTCAGGGATTGGATTGGCTTCATGACCCTGCCCTTTTCCGTCGTGATTCGTCTGAGGCGATTTCGTCACAACGATCTCCGCCTGGAATAGAGGCAATAACATTGTCCATGCCAAGTTCTCCTCCACAACCGAACTTTCCGTTCCCTTCAAACACCATACCGACTGAAATAGAGCCTGACACCGAACTCTCTTCGTCCTCCTCGTCCTCTTCGACCAAATCCAATTCTGAATCCACGTCAACGACCGATCTATCAGATGCTGCAGCGGATACACCGGCTATTGAATTTACGTTTCCTTCTATCGCGACCTGGGGATATTCGTATCGCACGCATTCTGTGGGAGATGTAGGGGATCATGAACGGAGTGTGAAAGCGAGCGTGGATGTTGAGGCATTGGATAAGGATATGATGAATGACCATTTTGATGGTGGGGATAGTGCAGAACAGGAAATTACGCCTCTGGTGGATAAGATGAGTCCGATGAGTGTTGATTCCAATCATGGTTCATCGGATTCTACGATTGTTATCAATTCGGGGACTGATAATGAGCATGATGGAACTAGGCTTGCAGATGAAGAAAGAAAATCCAACTGACGTTGGCATTTTTGACGAGCCTCATAGATCTTTGATTTTCTTGGTTTGTTTTTTTTTTGCATGTCCACAACGCATAATTTTGTATCTGACTTATTATCCCTTTCTGTTTCTTTTTTCTGTTTTGAAAAACTTTGTTTTGAGAAGAAGATTTATATACATTGACTTATTGCATTTTGTTTTGTTCATTTAGTAGGGCACCTTCTCCGAACCCAGACTTACAAGTAGTCTCAAGGGTCAATACCTCTCTCAATCCCCAAGTGATGCCTTTCTCCTCTCTCTCTCTCTCTCTCTCTCTCTCACTCACAATCGCGTATCTTGTTACTCATCGACACTTGATCATCAATATTAACATTAACGTTAACATTTTTTTTCCTTGCTCGGACACCCCTTCGCACTTTGTTTTTCATCTTTTACTTGTTATTCTGATTTGCCTCATCTCGCTGGATTCGGTTTTTCTTTTCTTCTTTCTTCCCCTTGTCTTCTCTTCTTTCTTTCTTCTTTCCGTTTTTAATATACATACAACTTTGAACGCATACGTATATATGATTTACAGCACCTGTTATATATGAAAATTCTATGTCTCTATGGAAAACCAACGTGAGTTGGGGTGTTGGGTAATAGACGCCGAATAGACGCTTAAGAATTAAAGCTCCGAAACTTGTTACTACGGCTGCGGCTTCGGCTTCGGCTTTGGCTTTGGCTCAACAGCTCTACCCTAAACTCTCTCTTTCACTTCCCGTTCCCAACCGCAACATCCCCAAGCCCCTCAAAAATGCCATCCCAATCAGCTCTCTCAACGGACGACAAAGCAAAAGTTAAATCTGCGATCCCAGTGTCACCAGCGACGAACAAGATCTTCTGCGCTACGCTAGCTAGGGTTTATTATGCGTATCCTGATAGGAATAGATGGACTTATGCTGGGTTGCAAGGTGAGTGAGATGAGATGAGATGAGAACTTGGACTTGGACTTGGACTTTTGTGTTTATGTTTTGTGTTTTGTGGACTTGGATGTATGTGGTTAACTGATTCCTCATATCAGGTGCATTAGCTCTGATTCGTTCGAACGTTACTTACTCGTTATCGTTCAACCTGGTCGACCTTTCTGGGACTCGAGGTGTGATATGGTCGCATGAGTTTTATCAAGGTTTAGAGGGGGATTATAATACGGACAGACCGTGGTTTCATTCGTTCCCTGGAGATGAATGTATGGTGGGTTTTGTATTTGTCGATGAGAGTGAGGCGAAGACGTTGGGGAAGAAGGTCAAAGAAAATGGAGGAAAGAAAGCGAAGAATGGTGAATATTGTGATGTTTGAGTTGTTCTGGTATTAATGAATCTATAGGAACTTCCAAGAAATCTAAATCCAAAGCCAAATCCTCATCCACCAACAAAATCGACAAATCCCAAATTTCCGCACCCACCCAAGGTTCATTCAAACATATCGCACACATGGGCTACGACGCAGAAAAAGGATTCACCTCTCGCAATGTCGATTCTTCATGGTCTGATTTTCTTGGTAACCTCGAAGAAAAAGGGATTGATAAGGAGTTGATTGAGAGAGAGATGGATTTTATTAGGGATTATGTTAAACTTCAGCCAACGCAAGCGCAAACCGGGGGAGGGGGAGAGGAAAAGAAGAAGAAGGAGAAAGTTGGTAAACCACCTCCACCGCCATCTAGAGGTGGAGCTCCTCCACCTCCTCCACCACCTCGAGGAGGAGGACCGAGAACCTCTGTACCCCCTCCTCCTCCGCCTGCAACACCTTCTACGACGACACAACCACCACCACCACCACCTGCACGACCTGCGACCGGTCATCATGTCCCACCACCACCACCTGCACGCTCAGGTGTATCCCATCCACCATCGAGACCGCCACCACCTTCTACAAGCAGTGCTCCACCTCCGCCACCGCCACCACCACCACCTTCGTCAAGTAGTGCTCCTCCTCCTCCTCCGCCTCCACCACCGCCTCCTTCTGGTAGTGGTTCTGCACCACCACCACCTCCTCCTCCTCCTCCACCGCCACCTTCAGGATCAGGAGGTCCACCACCACCACCACCTCCTCCCCCACCTCCCGCTAGTTCCGGAGTTCCCCCTCCTCCTCCAACAATGGGAATGCCTCCTGCTCAATCCGGGCGAGGAGACCTACTCGCTTCGATTCAAGGTAAAGGTATACATTCTTTACGAAAGACAGAGGGATTGCCTTCTGGTTCTGGTTCTGGTTCTGGTTCTGGTTCTGGTGCTGGGTCTTCGTCTGTCGGTGCTCCGAGAGTGGGTACGCCTGCTAACGAGGAAAATAATAATTCTTCTGGAGGAGGAGGAGGAGGAGGAGCAACGGATTTGACCAGTGCGTTGGCTAGTGCGCTCATGGCGAGGAATGCAAAGATGGGTGAGGATAGTGATGAGGAGGAGGAAGAGGATGAGTGGGATTAGTTGGATTTGGGTTCATTAGTCGCTTTGAATTGCAGGATTGTGTAAATGGCAAATAGCAAAGGGGACAATTACGATTTATTAAAGTAATTGAAATCATGAAGATTCTGAATTTTTTTAAGCTGATAATAACCTGCCGGACTTGGAAAAAAAGAGAAATGAGAAACTGACTACATAGTTGTATGCTCATTCGCATCGAACAATTTGGCGAGGAAGGGAAGGAATGAGCAGTGTGAAGTATTGGTGACAGGGTTTTGAGTTTGGCACGAGACTGTTTTGTGTTATGTCCATCTTTTTTCTACGCTATCGACAATGAGGGCAATCAAATTACAAAACTTCCCGTAAAAACATATGTATCCATCGGATTTTTGTCCAACGGCTTTGCTGTTTCTTGAGGTTTTGCCACTTGGCGCTGCCTCTTGGTCGGTGTCATTGGACCCCAACATCTCATGCTCCGAGCACTCTTATATATCCCCTGGAAGCTATGGACCCTCTTTCCCGACTCCTTGCGCCGCCGCACTTACTTATACATTGCAAAAAATTGGGGTATACTTATCGCACATTTGGAACGTTACACGTTTACCCTTCGGTTTGGCATTGAAGCGTACACATGATCGTTCTCCAGACATTGAAGCTAATAGTATACGCTTCGTCCGTCGTAACACCACCATCCCTGTTCCCGACGTGCTCGACACCGTTCCTCCTGACGGTGCAAACAATCCTGGCCTCTTAATCACATCGTGGATTTAAGGCGAAACTTTATCTTCATGGATTCAACGACATCTACTCTGGCCTGCTGGGTTTCAGAAAAACGCGGATGTAATACTTTACTCTAATTCACTTGAAGAGCAGGCGGATGCACTAGCAAATTTGAAGACAATGTTCCCCGAGGTGAATGTACCGGATGATCACACATTGCTCGTCGAGCTTCGCGATGCTTTAACTCAACTTCGGTCTCTTCCTGCTCCACTATCTGGTCCTCAGATATCCAATACCAATGGTGGTCCTACGATTTGGGCACGCTGCAAGGACCGATGTCTTCTTCCCCCTGTTAACACTATCACTGACTCGGAATTCCACGAGCTACTTTTCCAACAAGTCTCTTGGACAAGCCGTCTTGAACGGCTCCGACTCATTGCCAAACCTGTTCATTCCAGAGATTATCGTATCACATTCACCCACTCTGATTTGAATCCTGAAAACATTCTTGTCAAAGATGACCATGTTGTTGCGATAATTGACTGGGAATTCGCAGGATGGTATCCCGAATATTGGGAGTACACCCAGCTGGTCATGCAGAATCTGCACATAAGGCCGCAAGAGGAGTTCTGGAAACGTGTTGGATTTTTTTCTGGGCAATATATCGAAGAGTTGAAACTGGAACGTGCTCTCTGGCATAGTACTGGTGATATGTACATTGCACCAGGCGTCATTCCCAACGATTATTTGGATCAGCCAATGTAAAGTAAGTTTTTACTTTACATTGAGTAAATCGGATGATGATTGAGCTAGTGAAATCCCCATGTTTGCCAGCTATATACATATCTTGACTTTTCGCGACCAACGGTCTGCTCGTATGGAGGCTATCGCTCCCTCCCTGAATATTCCAGTGCTGTAGCCTTCGCGAATACATCCGGACAGTTCACAATTCGTTCTTGTTGAAAACGATCCATACATTAAATCGCAATCTATATCCTATAACCTTTGTACTCGTTAATTGATGCTCTGGAGGCGTCGGATTTCTTCAAACTAGTACATAAATTATACATAAAACCATTAACAGTTTCGAGCCGTCCTTGATTGATAGTACACCCCTTTCTTCGAAAATCTGCTCTTCCCATGGCATGCTATGCCTCCCCAGGCCAAATTTCATCCGCAATCTCCCTCACCAACCTCAACTTACTCTCCATCCCATCCATATCAATCAAATTCCCCACCTCATGACTCGCAAACCCACACTGAGGACTTACCCCCATCCTCCTCAACGCGTCCTCTTTCCTCTCCCCATTCCCCTTCGCAATAATCTCCGCTGCCTCATACACCCTTTCCTTCATCTCTTCTTTATCCTCCAATTTAGGGAACTTGGAAGTCACGACGCCGAGGATGACGTTTTTGTTTTTAGGAAGGTAGGCGAGAGGCTCGAAGCCACCGGCACGAGGGGTGTCGTATTCGAGGTAGTAGGTTTGGACGTTGAGGTTTTGGAAAAGCTTGATAGCGATTCGGTCGTAAGAACCTTCACTGAAGTGTCGGGAGCCGACAAAGTTTCCTGTGGAAAGAAAGAAAAAGATGAATTAGGGGTCACTGAATTCCAAGATAGCGTGTACCTCGACAGAGATGAACACCAAAATGCATATCGGCAGGAGCTTTGGATATACAATCATTGTATAGTTGAATATACGCATCGAACATCTCATCCGCAGACGTCACATTCGTCTTGTCTTCTTCCCATCCTTTCAACATCTTCTCCGAACAAAAATCTGGAGATAATGATAATTATGGATTAGGAATTTTGACTAGAAACTTTTCAAACTCACAAGCCAGATTCGGATCATCAAACTGCACATTCCTCAACCCAGCCTTGTACAGAATATCTAACTCCACCTGATACGCCTTTGCAATATCCGCAAAATACTCTTTATCACTAGCATACACATCCTTCGGGTACGCTTTTCCTTCCATATACCTTAAATGATACCAATTCGGCGCAGCCACCGTCAACTTGATCTCTCCCCATCTCTCCTCAGGCAACATCCCCTGCAAACACTTGACCTGCCCAACATACGTCGATTCCCCCGTATGCTCAATCTTCCCAGTACAAACCACACTCTCCCCAGGAATCTGCACATTCTCAATAAACGCAGCCACATCCGGTGCATACGCACGAAATATCTCAATCGGTGGATCATATATCTCAGTCATACCATTCAAGTTTGGGAAAAACGTTCCCCAGAACATGTGTCGTGGGTATTCACCATCGGTGATACACCTGAACCCGAGCTCGAGCTGTTTTTGGACGATGAATTGGATAGAGGCGGTTTGGACTGGGTCTAGTTCGGACGGATCGCATTCGTTTTTGGAGATGGAGAGGCGTTTGGCGAGGAGTGCGTCTGGGCGGAGGAGAGAACCGAGGTGTTCTGCGCGGAAAGGGGGTGACATTTTCCTGTGTTTGAATTCCTAAATTGAAGAATGGCCTAGGTGAACGGTTGAGTGCTTTGACTTGAGCTTGATTGGCAAAGTGGGAGAACGAAGCGACGGGTGGAAAAATGAAAAAAAATAATAACAGATATTTAAGAGGAGTAGGATATAACTTATAATCGATCAGGAACTAAGGGTCATCCGACCATACGGAAGGACCAGATGGATGGATTGGGGCATGATTGTGTGAAGTTTGAACATGATTAACAGTTCTACCTCCCAGCCAATCGCCTTCCATTCAATTTTTCTCTCATAGGTTGAATGTTCGGCAAAGTCCAATTCCGGAAAGCGCTGTTAACTGTTACATGGGGCTGTGATGACCAGAAGAAGGGCGGTATGTATTTTGAACCTTCAGATTTGTGGTCTAACCCGTTATACGGCGCGCCCCTGGCTAGGGAATCAGGCAACGGGTTCCTGCGATGCGACATGATTGAGTATGCACATGAGAACCCCCAGCTCACTAGAAATATATTCTCATTTATCCTTGTTCAGCTTTCCGAGGACCTACATACTAGGCTTTCCCTGACCCGGTGCACATACCACCTGTGGGTGTGGCCTGTGTACCGTCGGGGCAGGCTAAATTATTTTATGAACCCATGGAGTTCTGAAACGACGACACCTAGTACTCAATTTCGTCGTTGACCTCAGACAAATGAGCCCGAAGGTAGAAAGTTTGCGAAAATTAGGACTCAGAGGCTTGCGCGGTGGGACTAGGGACAAGATACATGTAATCCAATTTACATCGTTACTTGAGGGAAATTTCATTGGAGAGTCTTCTACCATCCATCGGGTTCATTATCATCTGTGCAAGATTTGAAGCTCTGGAGGTCTGAATTTAACTGAGATCATTTTTGAGCCAAGATTTTTACAGCAGGCAAGGATGAAGTCGATATATTGCTTTCTCGTATGGTTGTTACAAAGCCAAGGGCATCATTAGGATAGCTAATGTAGAAATAGAGGCTACTTTTACAAGTCCTCTTTCTGCCAGTGGAACACGTGGTTGATAACCTGAGTTCTAACTTTAATTCCTGCATAAATCTATGAGATCAATCCCTTCTGCTCCCATCATCATACCAAAGTCTGCTCCTCTATACAATATTGAAAGTTTGCTTCACAGACGACACGGCTTGTCATGTAAGTGGTTGGAGACAGATCTCTGAATGTCCATAGTAACCAACCGATAAGGTCAATGATTTTCAACAAGAACGACATCTATGCTGCTCTCACGAGATCGGATGTGCGAGGTGCCTTTCATTGGGCTATATACCTCGTTATTGTGAGCCTATACCAAGTAATGAATGATAAACAGCCCCCTATCAACTAAATTCACGTTAGGATCAAAAAACGGGATATAGACTTCACGCAACAACTCACGGTGGAAGAACGCCCTGGGAATACGAGTGCGTCCTATGGGACGGACCCGAATTCGTGCTAGCAGTGACATTCACACTGATCGGACAATTGCATGAGGACCTTGATGTTGAATGCCTTGAAGCATATGTGAAAGATATTCCTATGAATATCATTCCAAGAGATCAGCAAAGAGAGCCAAAATTCACTTGCAGGGTTTGGTTCAAGGAAGCAATTCGCCAGATTCATGCGTCCGGCATGTTTGTGAACTGTCCAGATGTAGATGCTCTTGAGAGAGAGCTACTAACGAAGACAACAGCAATGGAATACCTGGGTGATGAGCGGCTGCCTGTGCAGGGAACGAGTGCATGCGCAAAACCTTGGTCTTGAAAAGTAAATTTATATATGATATTTACTAGCTAACTCGATTAGCATTTCAATACTGCTCAGTTTACTGCAGAGACATATAATTTGCAGTGATTCAATGGATCATATGATCATTGGGAATGTCATTCTGCACTGGACAAGTCACTAGTAATATGCCAAAGAGCACATTCCAACTTGAGCTCTTCGTTACATGGCCCAGAGAAGAATATTCAACGCATTTATGCTGTGCTCTAATCGCTCTCCCATCACTCAGATGATATTTGTCGCGGTAGCTTAGCGAGCTAAGGGTAACGCGACGCTAAAGGTTCGTTTTCAGGAAATACTTAGCTTTGTGGACCTCTTCGTTCACTCGAAATGATAGTAAGGAGTTATGAGATTCGGAAAAAGTCCCCTCTACATGACATTTACATAGGTTTATATATTAGAATGTGCCAAGTATTTCGGGACCCGTTGGCCGCCATACGCAGTAGGTGATCAGAGGGTCCAGGTTGAGAGTCTTGTGCGGTTTCGCATGAGAAGTGATCGGGAGAGTGTCGTGAATAGGTGTAGGTGTTGCATACGCCCTCCCGGAATTTGAGAAAATTTCGCACCTAGGGAAAAGAGAAGATAAGTTAATAAAGTTCCAGAGTATTCTCAATGCAATTACGTTAGTGAGAAGGGCCAGCAGCTTCGCTAGCGCTGTCCATGTCTTCGGAGACCCTAGTACCGGAGCGAAACCGCCACATTCTCATTTTCTCAGTGACACTGGCAGTAGTGCTGGGAGTGTTGACAGAACTGGCCGCTGTTTCGGCATAACGTTGAGTACCCCGCAGGGATCTGGGAGCTTTGTTGCGTTTGGCTCTCCAAGCAACGGTCCGCTCGGCGTCCTTAGCTGCAGCGAAAATCCCGTTAAGAAGGACTTTCTGGTCAGATTTCGTGGAGTGTACGGCAAAGAAGTCTGCGAGGAGACCAGAGTCCTTGTCAGAAGACTGAATCACCCTGGACGGCTTTGGATAAGCCCATTTAACGTCGGCGTAGATGTTACCAGTGATAGCTCCACTCTGGGTAAGCTCAGTGACCTGTGGGCCCGAGAAGATACAGTCGTAAGTGACGGGTTGGTGTCACAAAGAGGTGACGATGGCGGCAAGACTGAGCGGAAGCTTAGGCGGAAGCGGACAGATACTGATCCCAACGACAAAGTTATATTCATAAATAAGTACAGAGAAGTAAGTAAGGACATACCTGATCCCAACGACAAAGAGGTCAAGATAAGGGATCAGGTTGTGGGGACTGGCTTATATATACAAAGGCAAGGTACGGGAACAATGATGTCATACTGTATAGTTCAGGAACGAAGAATGAAGCGGAATGGAGCGGAATGGACTGGAAGGTTCCGGATCGGATATGATAGGTAGAAGTGATGGAATGATGTATTGTAAAGAAAAGGAAAATAATAGGGGCGGCTCACTTCATGACATTACCCCCCTCCTTATGACCATTGCCCTCGATGGTCAAGCCTTCGCCGCCCGGGGATGTTTCTTGTGGAATTTTCGGACAGTAGCCGGCGCATGTTCCAAATTTTGTGCCGGCTCCCATGAATTATGCCCTGCGTCGTAGCCCTTCCACTTCACCAAATATTCTAACTTCTTCCATCTCACCCGACTATCCAAGATCTCCTCCACTTCATACTCCGGTTCATCTTCATCCTCTAGGTATACTGGTTCTGGTGGTGTCGCAATCTGGCCGTTGACAGCATTTCCTCTCCATGGGTATAGCTTGTCGACATGGAAGACAGGGTGGACCCGGTCGAGGGACAACGGTAGGTCCAGGCGGTAGTCGAGAGGTCCAACTTTGTCCAGGATTGTGTATGGTCCAAGCTGTCGATCCCCAAGCTTCTCGCTAGAAAGCTGGAGCTTGATATCCTCCGCACTTAGCCAAACCTGATCTCCCACTCGGAATTGATGCGCTTTCCGTTTTCCCCTCTCGTAGCTTTCCTTTTGCTGTCTTTTCCCCAGGTGTAGTGCTGCGCCTGCATCCTGTCGTGCGTCCCGAAGTATCTGAATCCGGTCATCCACCGCCGGAATCCCACTGCGCTGCCCCACTGGGATGTTGAACAGGGGTAGGTAGCCATAGGTAAGTTCAAACGGGGACATTCCAATCGCCGAGTGAGTGCGGGAGTTGATCACAAATTCCGCCATCGGTAAGTGCTCTGCCCAGTCGTCCTGGCGACGTCCCACGTACAGCCTGAGGTATTTTTCGACTTCCTGGTTGGCCCGTTCGGTTTGGCCATTGGCTTGGGGGTGGTAGCCCGATGTGAGGTTTGACTTGATCCCAAGGCGGGAGAGTAGGGATCGCATCAGCTTTGCCGCAAACTGGGGTCCCCGATCCGATACGAAGCGAAGCGGGAGTCCATGAAGGCGAAAAATTTCGCGGTAGTAGATGTCTGCCACACCTTCTGCAGTGATGGAGGTACTACAGGGGATCGCGTGGATCTGCTTGCCGTAGAGGTCGGTACAAACTAGGATGGCATCGTGGCCTTGCGACGAAGGCAGCTGTGTGATCAAGTCCACTCCCACTTCCTCCCACAGGCCCGTCGGGACCTCCAGGGGTTGTGTTACTGCTCGCGGATGCCTCTGTATCTTCTTCCTTGCACAAGTCTCGCACCCTTCCACATACTTTTCGACGAAGGACCGTAAAGTGGGCCACCAAAAGTGAGTGCTGACCAAGTCGAGGGTGCCGTGAAGTCCTGGGTGACCGGCCGTTGGATTGTCATGGCATTGTCGTAGTACTTCAGTCCGCAGGCTGTTGTCCGGTGGGACATATACTCTACCTCGGTGGTACACTAGTCCATTGTCCTCCTCCCATTCTGCCACTCCGTTGGTTAGCCGTCGAAGCCCCTTCTTTTTCAACTCCTCCAATCCTTCAAGTACCTCCGCCTCCTTCTGCGACGCCCTCCGGATTTGGTCTTCCAGTGGATTCTGTAGTGTAGCTGCTGCGATTTCCAGGAAATGGGTTGGCTTCAACACTGTCTGTTGCCGGTTGTCGTCACTGTCCAGGACCTGATGCACTGCCATGCGTGAAAGAGCATCAGCTTGTGTATTCGCCTTGCCTGGGCGGTGAGTTAACTGGAAATCAAACCGTGATAGCCATAACGCCCATCTTGCCTGCCGCCGACTGAGGTCCTGAGCCGTTCGCCAGAATTCGAGGTTTGCGTGGTCGGTGAGGATTTCAAATGGTTGTGGCGATCCTTCCAGGAAACTCCTCCAGTCCTTCAGTGCTTCGATGATGGCCAACATTTCTCGGTCGTAGATTTCGTAGTTCCGTTCCGCTGGTTGCATGGAGGCTGATCGGAATGCCACTGGGTGCCACTGGCCATCGTCTTGCAGCTGCATTATTGCTCCTCCAGTTGCAAAGCCTGATGCGTCCACCTCGAGTCGTGTGAGCCTATCCGGATCCCAAAGAGCCAGTACTGGTGCTGAGATGAACGCTTCCCTCAGGGTGTCGAATGCCTGTTGCTGGTGTGTTCCCCAATCGAAGCTGATGTCCTTCTTGGTCAGGTCGTTCAGAGGCGTGCTATGCGGGCGAAGTTCCGTATGAATCGTCGATAAAAGTTAGCAAAACCCAAGAATCCCCGTAGCTCCCGCAGGTTCCTTGGGGTTGCCCAGTCACGGACCGCAGCTACCTTTACTGGATCCATGCGCACCTCCCCTTCCGATATCACCAGGCCCAGGTATTCGATCTGAAGTTGTTCAAACTCGCACTTTTCTGGTCGTAGGTAAAGGTCGTGTTTCTGTAGCCGTGTTAGTACCTCCCGCACTATCTGTCGGTGTTCTTGTAATTCGTTGCTGAAAATGAGGATATCGTCTAGATAGACGGCTACTTTCCCTGCTGCCACTAGATCGGAGAAGATGGAGTTCATGAGAGCTTGAAAGGTGGCAGGGGAATTAGTTAGACCAAAGAACATTACACGAGGTTCGAATAACCCTCTGTTGGTTGCAAAAGCCGCCTTCCACTCATCACCCTCCTTTATTCGAACATTGTTGTAACCCCATCGGACGTCAAACTTGGTGAAATACCGTGCTCCCTGTAGGCGACTGATGATGTCGGCCACCAGTGGTAGAGGGTAGCGATTCTTTATGGTAACCTGGTTAAGTTTCCGGTAGTCTTGTACAAAGCGGAGCTTCCCATCCTTCTTTTTCACGAAGAAGACTGGGGAGGATAGTGGGGACTTGGAGGGGCGAATATAACCCTTTTGGAGGTTGTCATCTAGGAACCGATCGAGTTCAGCTTGCTCATTCAACGACATGGGATAGACCTTGGTACGCATGGTTTCGGGTGCTCCAGGGATCAACTCGATTGCGTGGTCCCAGGGTTGGTGTCCTGGCAGTCGTTCGGAGGCGGCTTCAGAGAATACCTTCTGGAAGTCCCGGTAGGGCTCTGGAACCATCTCTTCAAAGGTTTTCAGGGGTTTGGCTTTGTGGGTCTGTTCCGCTAACTGTTGGGAGTAGGTGAACCCAGCGGCGCACCAGACCTCCTCCGTCTGTTCCTGTAGAATGCCTGATCTCACCCATGCACGTCGGGTTCGCCGGTTGGCTCGAATTCGGTGAATGGGTGACTCTTCCTCCTCTTGGTCAATTGTACTTGACAAGGGTTCTGGGGTTTCCGTCGCTCCAATGTTTTCTCCCTCTTCCTCCTCATACATCGTTGACTGTTGTGGTTTGACCGAGAGTCGCCCTTTCTCCCAGTCAATGTCTGGGTTGACCTTCCGTAACCAGGGGAGTCCTAGGATGAGGTCCTCGCTTCCCAGGTTAGTGACAAGTAGGTCTGTCCAACGTTCCTGACCATCGACGGTTAGGGCTAAGCGTGTGAAGTGCGTAATCTGCCCCGCTCGGTTGGCGGAACCATCGATGTTGAAGATCCCAATCGGTCTCTTGAGTGGAAAGGTCTTTACATGGTGACGGGTGACAAACTCTTGGTTCAAGAACAGAGCAGTGGCTCCGGAATCGACCATGGCCGCAGTTGCTATACTATGATTCCTCCCTCTCAATTTCGCATTGATTCGGAAATGGGACGAACTGGAGTTCAATTCCAAAACGGTAGATATTTTACACGAGGGGACAGAATCATATGCGGAAGTAGAATGTATAGCAAATTGGTTAACGGGTGCTCTCGGTGCGGCCGAGACGGGCACCCGCTTCAAAAACCCTCCTGAGATCCAGATGCTGGGGCCATGGCATTAGCTCTGTTCAGGAGTTCCTGCAGTTGGGCGATCTGGACAGAGAGATCGGGGTTAAGCGGAGATGGTGGGGCGGGCGCGGGAACGGGAACGGGAGCGGGAACAGAGGCTGCAATTTGGACTGATTCATTTGGAAACAGGGAGAAGGGCATTGAGGACGAGGCAGAGACTTGTTGTCGACGGGGTTGTTGACGCTTACCCCGGCCTCGCTCTAACCCCATGAACTTGTCTTGACAGACCGATTCCAGGTGACCTCGTCGACCACAGTAGCGGCATACTGTGTCCTTGTACGAGCAGTTCTTCTTTTCGTGGTTCTGTGCACCACAGCCGTAACATCTACCTCTCATCTGTGCCACAAAACTCTCCCTACTATTCCCGCTGGTATGCGTGGCATCGACGTCCATGGCATAAGAGTTGGAAGGGGGAGGGGAAGTGTGAGAGGTGCCCAGATTACGGCCTGTCATGGTGGGATCATGCAGAAACACATCCACTGAGACTGCCCGTCTGATTGCCTCCTCTAGAGTGGGGGCTATTCCCTGAGCAATGTTAACCACGATAAGATTTTGTCGGATCTCGGGGTTAAGGCCACTGTGAAATCGTTCGCGGAGGTCAATGTCTGAGAGTCCAGTTCGATCCCCAATGTCCTTGAACTTCTGTGCAAATTCTGCTACCGTTTGGCCTTTCCCTTGTTTGATGTGTTGGATCGCGTTCCGGGCCTCCATACCTGCATCAATAGATTCAAACCGAAGTGAGAAGGCTCGTACAAAGTCCTCCCAGCGTCCGTTGAATGGTGTCTTTCCATGGCTGAATTCCAAGAGGTATGGGGTGGCCCAGTCCGCCGCGTTTCCCGAGAAGAATCCCAGGGCTGCCTTTATCAGCTTATCTTCCTTGTTGTTCAAGTCCGTCTGTTCCATCGCCCAGCTCTGGATCTGAGCGATGAAACGACGTGCTTCTGCACTGTTGGTGCCCTTAAAGAGCTCCGGCTTGTTCATGCTCGATTTGGCCGTGGCCTTCTGTAGGTTGGCAGTGAGCTGAGCTACCTGTTCGATAAGCTGAGTCATGAGTCGATTTGCATCAACTGGGGTAGGAGTGGACATGGCTGGTGGAAGGGTGACTGGACTAGGGGTAGTGGCGGTGATAGGTATGAGCGGCGTCCCGTCACGGAGGGATTCTTCTATGCTAATAGAATTGGCAGTGGCGTGTGGGCAGGGTTGAGAACTGCAATCAGCCCAGTTCTGGTTCGGGGGGCGGTGGATGTGAGTTCGGTCTTTAGTGTCAAAGGCGTGCGGGTAGGCGGAGCAGTCAATGGTAGACGTGGTGGAAACAGATCCTGCAAGGATAACCCAATCGGTAGGTTATCAGTGCAGTAAAAGATCTTGACCTAATGTCACAAAGAGGTGACGATGGCGGCAAGACTGAGCGGAAGCTTAGGCGGAAGCGGACAGATACTGATCCCAACGACAAAGTTATATTCATAAATAAGTACAGAGAAGTAAGTAAGGACATACCTGATCCCAACGACAAAGAGGTCAAGATAAGGGATCAGGTTGTGGGGACTGGCTTATATATACAAAGGCAAGGTACGGGAACAATGATGTCATACTGTATAGTTCAGGAACGAAGAATGAAGCGGAATGGAGCGGAATGGACTGGAAGGTTCCGGATCGGATATGATAGGTAGAAGTGATGGAATGATGTATTGTAAAGAAAAGGAAAATAATAGGGGCGGCTCACTTCATGACAGTTGGGAGCTCTTCCACAACTCCCCATTGTGAATAATGGAGAAATTCGCTATAGACGTGGTAGGAATGTAGCTCACGAGCGTGCGTGCGATTTCATCGTATCGAGTAGGGGCCCCTTGCTCCATTCTCCAGCGGCGGCTCATGGCCAAGGAGGCCAAAATGCAAGAGATCATTTCTTCAGTAGAGAATGTCAGATCGTCGGTGTCCAGTCGAGTGATCGTGAAAAGCTGCCTATCCCAATCAAGTGTCACACCCGGCAGTTCCTGCAAGATAAACGCCGCCTGTTGAGATGAAGGAGTAGCGCTATTCGCGTACCCCGGATGAACAGCAACCGGACTGGTAGCAAGGATTGAAGCGGGTGAAGACATGGTGGTCTCAGACGTCGAAGTCATATTGGGGATGAGGTAGTGGTGGGATTGCAAAGGCGGGTATTTATCTAGCACAATGCCGATTGTTCCAATGAATAGCTCATTCTCTTCTCCAATCGGTGCCTCCCCGCTCGAGACAGGAAGAAGTTGTCCAACATTCGAGATCCCCAAAGTCTCAAAGTATTCCTCCAACGGCTCAAGATGTGAAACTTTTGAGTACGGGAGCCAAGTGCGATCTCCCGTCTTCCATAGGATTAAGAACATAGCGTCTGAGGAGAATCCCTTGTGCGCTATGATTCGATCGATTGCCCAGTCGTCACCATCTATGCCGAGGACTTGTTCGTATGAACGTCCCGGAAACAGGCGGTCGTCATTCGGTATGTGGACACGGAGCAAGGATGAATGAAAAACATTATGTATACCCCTCCGTTTCAGGTCGTATGGGAGGTCCAGTTTGAAAGACGTTTCGCCTAGACTTGCCAGGATTTTGAATGGGCCTATAAATTTAGGTAAGAGCTTGCGTGCTAGCCCCTTGGGAAAGGACAGGTTCACGGTTGATAGGTAAACGAGGTCTCCAATTGAGAATGGTGCCGGAATTCTGTGTCGATTCTCATTCCTCGTCTGTTTGACCCTGTGAGCGAGGATGCTGTCATGGGCGGCGATGGTAGCAGTCTTCATCTTATCAGCAAATGCTTGCACACCCGGAAACTCTGATTTGTATGAGCCGCTCCATACGAAAGAACGAGGGATACGCCCAGAGTTCAAGAAGAAAGGGGCAAAGCCTGTGGTTTCGGATCGTGCCAAGTTTACAGCGAACTCCACCGCTGGGAGCTTTGACACCCAGTCAGTCTGAGATTCATTCACAAATTGGCGAAGCATTTGTGTGATCGTTCGGTTAGCTCGTTCCGTCAACCCATCGGTCTGAGGATGGTAGGAGCTAGATAACTTGAGACGGGTACCAATCAATTTGTGAAGGTGTGTCCAGAAACGAGACGTAAATAATGAGTCTCGATCACTCACAATAACACTTGGTAAACCATGAAGCTTGTACACCTCTGCAAATACCAATTCAGCTACATCGATTGCGCCGTAATCCGTACGACTTTGAATCAAATGGACCATGCCGGTAAGGTGGTCAATAACCGTCGTGATGGAGTCAAATGTGCCATCTCGATTTTTGCTCAGAGGAAGTGGTCCAACGAAGTCAATTCCAATGACGTCCCACGGCTCGTTGGGAACAGGTAATGACTTGAGGAGCCCATACGGCTTGTGATTCGATGACTTAGTGGTCGCACAGGTTACGCAAGATTCGCAGAATTTTTGAACGTCTGTTGCCATAGTTTTCCACCACACGTAGTCGCGAACGTAAGCGAGGGTTTTCCTACTGCTCAAGTGAGCCAGAATTGAATGAGCCTCACTGATGATCATCTCATGCAGACTTTGTTCTTTCACTAGAATTCGGGGGATGCCCAGTAAACGGCGTCCGTTAATGATGATGTATACTCGACCGTCCTCAACCTCAAAATTGCGGAAGTTCTTAGGGTTCTCTAGAATGGCAGCGAATGTGACGTCTTTAGTGTACTGGTTCTGAACACAACGGTAGATGTCCAGACCCCCAGTGATTGTGGATACAGTGGAGAGTAAGGATGGTGAATTAGATTGTTGAACGTTCATTTTTACGTTTTCATCCGCTGATGCCGAGGCGGATGCTGTTGACAGAGGCAAACTCTGATCCGCGGGAGCTATTTCATGTGACCCATGGTCGTTTTCGACCGACACTGGAGTTTTTAACGTCAATTTAACTACTTGGTTGTTACCCTCATCTCCGTGGTCAACGTTGTCTTCCATATACATTCGTTTTGCTGATGGTTTTCTGTTCTTCCTGAGTTCCATTACCTGGAGATGCACGACGTCAGGTAACTTGCACGTTGCCTCTGTAGCAACCAGCAATGGCATTGAAATTGCATTCAACGCTGGCCCATCGTTGTCGACCACGTCATGATAAGTGTACTCAGAACGAGCGCGAACGGTGCCCGGAGCATCGTTGGAATATATACGAGAAAGCGCGTCAGCAAAGACATTCTCAGCCCCTGGTATGTATTCAACTGTGAAATCAAACTCTGCAATTTTCTCTAACCATCGAGCTTGTCTGCCAGACAGCGTCTTCTGCTTCATCAGATGAATGAGACCTTCATGGTCAGTAATCCAAGTAAAAGTCACGCCTTGCAAGATATCCCGGTGTCGTAGCATCGTTTCGACACCGGCCAACATTTCTATTTCATGCGTTGGGTAATTTTGTTGCGCTGGGTTTAATTTTGCTGAATAGAATGCTGCTACCGTGGCTGTCTCATTCCAAGAACGGCCCTGTAAAACACAACCAGATACACCTGTCGCGCATCCGTCGGTCACCATCCACACAGGAGGCGCCCCTTCAGAGTAGTCCAATGGCACTCTGTGGTGAAGGCCAGATTTCAAAGTGAATTCTTTAGAGCGCTGAAAGGCCCGTTCCTCATTAAAGCCCCATCGGAACGGAACAGTATCACCCATGAGGTAGCTGAGATGGCCCAATGGAATTCTTATGCTTGCAATGTCGTCAGCAAGGTAGCCTACGGAGCCCAAAAACCCTCGAAGTAGATCTCGGTTTGTAGGGGTCTTCCACTTCGCTATCGCATCCACCTTATCAGGGTCCATACGAATCCCTTCATCATCCACGATGCGACCTAGAATTTTTAACTCGGAGGCGAGGAAGTTTAGCTTCGATTCACTGAGGTACAGCTTCTCTCTTATTAAAATGTCAATAATCGACTTCACATGTTTAATATGATCCTCAAGCGAATCGGAATATACAATGATATCATCAAGATATACATCCATGAAACGGCCAAGAAAAGCGGAGAACAGAAAATTCATTAGGGTTTGGTAAGTAGATGGAGCGTTACAATCCCCTTGCTGTATGACCAGGCTAACCATGTTGCCATCAGGTGTGCATACCGCCGTCTTTGCGACGTCCTGTGGTTCAATTCGAATTTGCTCATAAGCATCTTTCCCGTCCATCGTTGATCGAAATCGCGCTCGAGCTGCCCGGCGCAAAATGCCGTCTATATCTGGCAGTGGTGACGCCAACTTCCGAGTATTGGCATTGCGTTGACGGAGATCCGCAACAACTCGTAGGCGATTTTTCTGTGAACCATGCTTCGGAATTAGCAAGAGAGGTACTGTATTATTCGAAGTTGAAATTTTCCACCTACCACTTCTAATGTAAGCATCCCGTTTTTCCACCCAGTCCTCCCTAAATTTCTCAGGAAGCCTCGAAGGTCTCCAAGGAATAACCAACGACTCATCTATTAATGGTATACGATGGTTGATCTCCCTTAATGGTGGGAGATCTGTTTCAGCCATCGTCCTACACAGAGGTTGGGCATATGCACGGAGCTCCTCGCGAGCTTTCTCCAGTTCGTCCTCCGCCAGTTGCATAGCGCGAGATGCGATTTGAGAGACAGTGGGTCCCTTCAAAGGTAACCTCTCGTTACTTCCTATAACCACTCGCGACTCATTGAATCCAATAGTCACCGAGTGTTCGAACAACCAGTCGGTCCCCAAAATTAGAGGGTAGTTAATGTTGGCCACGTCAAAATCCCGTTCCTCATCAATGCCTTGGTACTCCAGACGAGCTGTAACACGACGGTTAATCTTAGAACGAGAGCCTTGAACGGCTAATTGTAAGGTGAGCGGATGATCCATATGGACCTCCTTAAATTTCAGCTGATCAATGAGCGTCGTGCTCATGAACGTTCCTAGCGACCCGGAATCTATCAGAGCCGTGACGGGGTGACCATCGATTCGGACAACGATTACAATTGGTCGCGCGATTTTTTGTCCTGGGTCTTTTGCTGTCGCAGCATTTCGTTGCAGTCCCGCATATTGATCTCTAGGGATTTGTATCCCATTCACTTGCATCCCTCCCTTGTAGAAATGGTTGTTTGGCGTCATACATGACTGTTCGTCAAGGTTTAGTTCAACACTCTCATTGTTATTACTCCATTCCGGGATTGGTGCATTGAACAAATCACAGAAGATATCCGGGTCATCCCACAGCCTCCAGGAGAAGGACTCCCGGTAAATCCCGATTAGGCGTTTGGAATACCAGCGGTATACATCAAATCGAGGGTCTCCCAACAGATTCGTTGCGAGTGGCCATCGCAAGTTTAACAGTGCATCGTCTACAACGTAACATCCCGTCTTCGATTCTGACTGGAAACATGTAAAACGATGTCGTTTAGACTCCCTCAGACGGTGTCGTGCTCCTGAGAAGTAAGGCAAGTCCGTTCCAGGGTAGTATTTCGCCGCGTTCAAAATTTGACTTACCCGTTTACCCCTCGGGTCGCCCATAGATCCACATTTCGTGCAGGGGTGATCCTCTAGGGTCAGTTCCCGTTCCCTCAGAAACCACTCCACTGGTCTGAAATCGGGGTCTAGTAATAGTCTGGTGGGTAGCACGTATTCCTCGTCATCACCCGTGCTGTCAATTAAAACGTACTGGGTTGGCGATATTCGTACGGCACAAAATCGATCACTTGCTATGTAGTCGTCTCCCTCTTCCGCAGGGAATGGGGAGCTCTTCACTAACAGGTACTCTAGCTGCTCCGATATAGGGTCACCGAATATTCGTTGCAAGGGATCCAACATGGACCCAAAGTGAGGATGGTTCATTTCGTTATGGAGACCTCTTCCCCTGACTTTGTCGGGGTTTAGCCAGTGGCTCTCCTTTGGTAAATCAAAGATGGATTTAGTACGGATGGACTCCTGGATGCTAGACAGCACCAGAGGTGAGCAATTATATCGAATTTCCTCTAAGACATGTCTTGAATCTTTCCACTCCGATTCAGGGCCCCTACGAACTCGCTCGTCAGGACAACTACTCTCGGATTCGGTATTGTAGTCGTTCAGATCGCCTTTGGAGCAATCCTCACTTTCCCAGTTTACCGTTTCTACCCCGTCGGATTGCCAGCCAGAGGGTTCACCTCGTCTGGCAAGCAATTGTGACCCCGAGTCAGAGCTTTCACGAGGAGGACCAATTGGAATGAGTTCGGGGACGCCCTCTGAGCTATCGGAATAGTATGTGTCTTCAACGTCTTGGAACCAGTCGATATAATTGACCGTCATCTCGAATACATCTGAATCATTTGATTCAGCTCTACCAAGTTCGAACTCTAGGTTGTATGTCGCGAGCCCTGGTGGGGAACTCCCCTTCGAGCTATCAGCTTTTAGCGTGTTCCGTTTAGGACAATCGCGCGAACGGTGGCCTGTTTCCCCACAATCGAAACATTTGCCCGCCGCTCGGTATTCGTTCTTCTGTTCTTCAGTTAGGCGACTCTGGCTTCCAGGCGCACGGTCCTTCCGCTCAGGAGGGTTCCTGGGTTCAAATCTTTTACCATTCGAGTATCTATCTCCGCGTTCTTGGGCGTCTCTCCACCGATTCCCGGGAGGCTTTGCCCGTCGAAACCCAGTGTTTGTATCAGACTTCTCTTGCGAGCGGGTATGCCCTCCGAACTTGTCATGGGACCATCCCTTTGACTTCGTTTCTCCTAGTGTTTCATTGTGATTGGCTGTCGAAGTTCGTCCAACGTTCTCAATCAGTTCAACCTTCTCAGCGTCTTCAGTGATATTTTCTAGAGAACTCATCTCAGGTGTGTGCCCCATTCTAAGGAGACCTTTCGTTATTACTGAATCAAAGCTATCCCATAGAAATATCACCTTGTGACGTTCATCAAGGGTTCCCGCGGTATTGCATAAGTCGTTGAATATCCCAATATGGTCACGTACACGACGATTCCTCTGTTGCAAGCTAACGAGCTTACGGCGCTGCTCTGTCCGAAAATCGATGGGAAACGCGAAGTCGTAGAGTCTCTCGTAAAACCTTTTGAGCGTCCATTCGCTCGCATTCTCTCCACACACGCGTTCGAAGAAGGTATACGCCTTTCCCTTTAGGAATCTGGACGCAACCTCCACCTGCCTATAGTCTGGCACCCTGCCATCTTCTAGGTAAGCGATTATTTCCCGCATGTTTCTCTGAAAGGCACGCAGATTTGCCGTTCCATCGAAGATCTCAGTGGGTTTTAAAGGTTTAATTTTCATCCCTTTTGCTTTCCCTTCCACATTCTCTCCTTGTTCGAGGTAAGAATCATTCTCCTCGTCGGATTCAGAATCGCCTTCAATTGTTCTCATTTGGCTAAACAGTTTTCCGACGTGACTCGACGGGGCAATCAACGCTGAAGGACGACCAGGTAATTTCCGGCCATTCTCCCCCATTAGGGTATGTCTTTGTTGATCTACGGTCACTTTATTTTCAGGAGCGAGTGATCCCTTCAGAGCGGCCGATTCTATTTCTTCAGATTTCACCCGGATTGTGCTCATCTCTTTTCTCAAGGCCCTCAGCTGAGCCTCCATTCTTGCTTCAAAGCGTCTCGTCTCCTGTTGTTGCCAAGTTTGGAACTCCTCAAACATGTCATGTATTTGGGAGCTACGCTCCTTGTTGTTCACTCTTTGATCCTGAGCGTTCTCCAGGCTCGCTAGGATTTGAGCTTGGAGACTGGGATTTACTTCCTCGTCGCTCAGGCTAACGTTCCCCCAGTTTCGGGGATCAATCCCCTTTCCTTTACCTAATGAGGGTCCTTCTTCTCGGGACTCCTCATCCTCGGCAACAATTCGTACTGAACTGTGACGACGAGCGATTCTCTCGCGCTCGTTGTTGTTCAGATTGGCCTCTGCCATCTTTACGGTAAGCTCCTGCTCAGGGCTCAATGAAGTCTCATTTACTTTACCATTTTCTGATGGTAATATAGGTTCGTCAACCCGTTGTTTTTCAGGGGCGTTGCCCCCAGTAGAGATATCTCGCCCTCCGGCGATTCCACTGGAACGTGGAGGCTCGGCAGGGTTCGCAGATGGCTCGTTCAGCTCATCTGAGTCTGGTTCATACAACTCAGACTCATGACCTTGCTCTTTCAGCTTAGGTCCGTCCGATGGTCCTTCCGACTCAATCGGCGTTAGGGGTGATTCAGGACGAGAAATGTAATCACCTGGGATAGGAGTGCTCGGGGCAGCCGGGTCACTCATCGCACGTCGTCGAGAGCGCAAAATTCGACGATTAGACATAGTTCTGTTTACAAATGGTAAGAATTTGATTCGAAATTTATATTAACCTTCTAATGTTTTTGGTTTGCCAGAGGATGACTCGAGTTGATCAGACTTGAGGGGTACCGTCTAGCAAAGGAATTTCACAACTGTATATCAAAAAATGTGTCGCGGTAGCTTAGCGAGCTAAGGGTAACGCGACGCTAAAGGTTCGTTTTCAGGAAATACTTAGCTTTGTGGACCTCTTCGTTCACTCGAAATGATAGTAAGGAGTTATGAGATTCGGAAAAAGTCCCCTCTACATGACATTTACATAGGTTTATATATTAGAATGTGCCAAGTATTTCGGGACCCGTTGGCCGCCATACGCAGTAGGTGATCAGAGGGTCCAGGTTGAGAGTCTTGTGCGGTTTCGCATGAGAAGTGATCGGGAGAGTGTCGTGAATAGGTGTAGGTGTTGCAATATTGGCCCGCATTCTTGAAAATTGGCGCTAGTGAGTCAGTCCGGAACTAACCTTACATATATTTGTTATTCATTTCTGCTTAAGTACATCCTATCACAACTACACCCCTGTTGGGTAGGACTTTGTTTAATCCCTGATTTTTTGCTCCAACCACTCTCAAATACTGCGCTCAGTGGAGTACAGTTTCATTGCTTGCTTGTATATCATAACAGAAGGGACAAGTCGGGTGTACAGTGGCAGGAAGACAACCCGAGGAAAAGGAGAAGATAATGACGCAGAAAACAGCGACATGCGCGCTGGAGTAACGAGTAAGGAACATCCTTCCATTCACTTTTTTTCATCGCACCCGAATGTCAGTGGGTCCAATCTCTCAGACCACAATTACAGCAATTATACTTAACAAATGATGAGCGGTTATTACAACCTCCAAATGCACTCGGTATAAATCTATGGGATTGAGCTTACATCTTCCCTACTTTCGCCCATCATCTCCCCACAGTTTGCACCTCCATACCTGTTGGAAGATTCAGTTTTGTTTGCCTGACAGTGAGTCTGACATACTTCCTTGCCTTGCCTGAAGCTTGCAATTAGAGCTCAGTACTGAATATGAATACTTACAGCTTGAGAAAGGATATCAGAACCCAGACCACGCGCTGTCATGTAAGTAGTTAAAAAGATCCTTGGATATCCATACTGACCGACCGATAAGGCCAATGTTTTTCAGGAGAAACGACATTTATGCTGCCCTAGCAAGATCGAATATCCGAGGTACCTTTCATTGGGCCATATACCTTGTCGTTGTGAGTCTGTGCTTCGATAATCACAACGTACAACTAAAATCTCGCAGGACAATGAGAGCGGATATAAAATTCACGCCACAACTCATGGTGGCAGAACACCTTGGGAATACGAGTGCATCCTATGGAACGGGCCCAAATCGGTGTTGGCAGTGGTATTCACACTGATTGGACACTTGCCATGACGATTTTGATGTTGATTGCCTTGAACCCTACGTGAAAGATATTCCTATGAACGTCATTCCGAACGACCAGCGAAGAGAGCCGGATTTCACTTGCAGGGTGAAGAGACTTGCTTCACATCGGCTGATCCAAATAATCGTTGGGAATAATGCCTGGTGCAATGGACATATCACCAGTACTATGCCAGAGAGCACGCTCCAGTTTCAGCTCTTCGGTATATTGCCCAGAAAAAAAACCAACACGTTTCCATAGCTCCTCTCGCGGCCTTAAGTGCAGATTCTGCATGACCAGTTGGGTATACTCCCAATATTCGGGATACCACCCTGCGAATTCCCAGTCTATTACCGCAACAATGTGGTCATCTTTGACAAGGATATTGCTAGGATTCAAATCAGAGTGGGTGAATGTGATACGATAATCTCTTGTATGGACGGGTTTGGCAATGAGTCGGAGCCGTTCAAGACGGCTTGTCCAAGAGACTTGTTGGAAAAGTAGCTCATGGAATTCAGCGATAGTGTTAACAGGGGGGAGAAGACATCGGTCCCTGCAGCGTGCCCAAATCGTGGGACCACCATTAATATTGCATATCTGAGGACCAGAGAGTGGAGCAGGAAGAGACCGAATTTGAGTCAAAGCGTCGCGAAGCTCAACGAGCAATGTGTGATCATCCGGTACATTCACCTCTGGGAACATTGTCTTCAAATTTGCTAGTGCATCCGCCTGCTCTTCAAGTGAATCGGAGTAAAGTATTACATCCGCGTTCTTCTGAAATCCAGCAGGCCAGAGTAGATGTCGTTGAATCCATGAAGACAGAGTTTCGCCTTCTATCCATGATGTGAGTAAAAGGCCAGAATTGTTTTTACCGTCAGGAGGAACGGTGTCGAGCACGTCGGGAACAGGTATCGTGGTGTTACGACGGACGAAGCGTATACTATTAGCTTCAATGTCTGGAGAACGATTATGTGTACGCTTCAATGCCAAACCGAAGGGTAAGCGTGTAACGTTCCAAATGTGCGTTATACCCCAATTTTTTGCAATGTATAAGTAAGTGCGGCGGCGCAAGGAGTCGGGAAAGAGGGTCCATAGCTTCCAGGGGATATACAAAAGTGCTCGGAGCATGAGGTGGCTTGAAGAAAAGTTCAATAGCGTGTGTGGGTTCAATGCCTTAAAACTCCGCCCTTTAGCGCCGAGTGCTAAAACTGGGATCACGATAAAGGCGTGGACAAAATTGACATACATACCGTTGCCGGATAGTTCATGGTCAAATCCAGTCACGTCATTTTTCATTTTTCGTTTTTGGATTTTTTTCATTTGATTTTTTTCGTTTTTGGATCTCGACGACTTTTGAGCTCTCATACTCTCACTGCCATGTCTGAGAATGGGGATAACAACACTGACATAGACCTTGATAACCAGCCGGGTGGTTCAACAGTGTGGAAGCATGACCATGACCACAATCCAACTGGAAAAAATCAGTGGGGACAAATAGGTATGCCAATGATAAAGTTTAGATGTGCTTGCGCTGTATAGTCAATCTGTAGCACCATTGACTGAAGAGCTCAAGACTGAGATCGAAGGGCTTTTTCATCGTAATATCACTCAATCGAAGCGGATTTTGGAAGCGTTAAGCAACAAAGGGTACAAAATAGGGTGCGTTGGTATTATTTCACTCCATCAGGCCCATTCTGACTGTTACATCTAGTCGAACAAAGCTATTCTCATATCTGGCGAAGATGAGAGCTGAAAAACGCATTGGGACTTCACGGAATCCTCTATCCTCTGATGCCGAGCAAACGCAGGCAGTTCTGTCAGCCATGGATGATGATCCCAATGGAACTCGAGGACCCCGTCATATCAAGGAGTCACTTGGACATAAAGGTATCCATATCTCTCGGTATGTGGTTTATTTACCATCCAGTGAACAGTCTCAGCTGTTCTACAGTGATAAGATAGGTCATGCAGGACTATGCACCTGAGGGATTCCATCAGCGCGCACCAGGGACCAAGGTAATCCATCGCACCCCACTGATTTCGAACGGTCCAAATGATGAGTGGTCAATGGATGGTCATGACAAACTTGCTAAGGCTGGCTTCGAAATATACGGAATCCGAGATAAATACAGTGGTAAATACCTCCACTATGTTGTTCTACCATCAAACCGGTATGCTGCAGTCATTGGGGTTGTCCTTCTCAAGTGTATCAAGAAATATGGAGGTGCGCACAGAATATGTGACTGAAGATTGTTGCGTAGTAATACAACCAATACAGTAATTCCGGTACAAGGTTCTACAGACAGAGGATCTGAAGTCCGGGATGCATTCTCTATACATTCAATACTCAGGTGAGCCTAAATTTCAGACTTGTGTGTCTGACATTGACTTTTGTTCTCAGACAACACTTCGCACCAGATCTTGTTGAGGAGTTGATCCCATCATGGAATTTTTTGGTGAGCTACCGGAACATAACGGTGGAGCGTAGCTGGAGACCAGTCTTTGAAAAGTGGGGAGTCAATATCCTCACTTTCTATAATACTGGTCTCTATAGTGGTGATTTCAAACGAGATGATGAGCTTCATAAGTAAGTCTTTTTCTCATAGCAGGATTTTTTCAGTTGCTGATCTATTTGAAGACAAACAGCTGCTTGGATTTGGTACCCACTTGTACAACGTGAACTGGATATTTTTTGTCTCGAGCAAAACTGCCATCGTGTGCGCAAGCAGAATGAGAAACTTCTTCCGAGTGGTGGCTCAGCTGATGACTTCTACTCATACCCTGAAAAGTATGGTGGAGAGCAGTGCGGTATTGAAGTTGATATGAGAGTGATTGATCAACTCTTGGATGAGGCAGTGGAGGGTAAACAACATATGTGTTATGTTGATGAAGATTTCGAACAGCTTGCCATTGCTGCCCATGTAGCCATTGGTTTCCCAGCAATTACTTTACATAGTGCTTGGTCAGTCTTTAGACATATGATAGCTCACCTGTCGCAGTAGATTCTCAATCAGACTTCTATTTTGTCTGATGTTCCATGAGTTCATGCTTGTTTTATTGGTATGTACTGTGAAAGTTTGTGTTACGATCATGCACATTGACTGCATCGGACAGACACCACTATCGATCCAGCTCCGCATACTGCCGCAATTATGCGCATCGATCGAACTATCGATCCGACTCACCGACCCGACTCGCAACAAGTCCATCATCGATGTGACGCACCGATGATATTGATCAAGGTGAATTGGTTCCGCAACTCTTATCTTCCCCTATCCTATATCCCATTGCTATCCCTTCGGATGGGCTATGCACCTAGACCACCACCGTTACCTTATTAGTTAGTCTTCTTCCTATCCGCACTCGCTATCTTTACTCTTGATCCGTCATAACTACTTTAGGATATCTCGTAGCAACATCGGAGATAGCGTACATAGTATAAAGGACCTGCGGACGTAGGTAGAAGCCCTTAGCTTTAATATCGACCTGGTATGACCCCAACCTGGTATGACCCCTACATTAATATTGCTGTATGACTTGATTCGACTCGGATATTGTTACGAACGCTCTCTTTTTCATTATCTTTTTAGTACTTTAGACGCTCATTCTCCTTTTAGGTATATTAGCGCTTGCAAGAGCGCTTACACGAGCGTTTGTTTTATTCCTTTATCTTTTTCTTTTCCTTTATTTATGAACATGCGATAGCCTTGCTGCTTTCATATTATCATTAATTGTCGACGCGACTCTCTCGTGTCTGTCAAGGCATTGACAGATCTAGACCGTCTACATACATTCCTTCATATTACCTCGTTGTTTCATCATGGTGTACAGGTGGCTTTTATTGAATAGCCTCATGGTTACAGCACGACATAGTTCTCATGGATTCATTTCCCAATATGTATATAAGACAGAATATTTTGTAGAATAGTCTTTATCTCTGATCTCGTCTATTCTCCTTGGTAGTTAGACAAGTATCTGAGGACACATTCCTCCCGCATTATTCATCTTTTTTGGTCTACTATCTCTGTGTGACGCCTGGCCCAGTACTGAGCTACCGAGTCGCTGACAGAAGATCAGAGATCCTCATCGACCCACTCGTCACACCCTGCTAGTCTTCGACATTTGGTTGGATACTGGATACCGCTACGTTACAAACATACTCTTTTCCTATCATCACTAACAAGTCTATACCTCCTTCCTCTTCCTTCACCATCCACTTCCCATTCCATAAGCTCGTCTGTGTTAAGGCCAGCGTTGGCGTAGAAACTTTTTTAATACATACCTACATCGAGACACTGTAGTACGGCTCAACCCGTGCTGAGAGGAAAATACTCTCTCTAGTGTGCCTGACTCTTACCAAAGAGTGTAAATCAGGGCTAGTAACAGAATATCGAGTCTCTTCTTCGGAAGATTCGATAGTAGGGCCGTTGGAACGAAAAGTTTTCACGCAGACGACTCGAAAGACAACGTTGCGCGAGGAGCGAACGTAGACAGTCTTCTGGATTAACACATAATTCGACACGAGCCTCTACCCCTAAGCATTCACTCTTTCATATCCTGGCGTTCGCATCAAGACCTCAGGACTTTTCACTTCCATACCCACAACCTCGTTCTACCTCTCCCGCATCTTCAGACTCGACTGTTCGTTTAGGCTCTCCTACCCCGACACCCTCATTCACAACCGAACTAGGATCAGAAATGTCTGATCCCTCCAATACCTCTATGCATGCCGGTGGTCATGTAGACAATGAAGAAGATAACACCACTACACCAATCTACCGATCCAAGAAGCCGCTATTGAAAGAGCCAAGAGTCTTCGATGGAGACATCACTAACTTCCGAGCGTGGTATCGAACGCTCACCGCTTATATCTTCGAGTTGAGAAAAACTCGACAGGTCGAAGATGATGATTACGCCATCAGCATTGCGGTCTCCTATCTTCAAGGAGGTCAAGCTGATATATGGGCAGAAGTATATACCAATGACCATCGAAACGAGGTCACTGGCGAATGGAATATTGGATACGCCCAATTCCTCGAAGACCTGAAGTCCAGCTTCTCGGATATCTCGCAGAAAAAGCAAGCGAGAGACAAACTCGAACACTTCCGACAAGGGAAGAAAACAGCCGATGAATTCTTTAAAGAATTCGAACTCCTGCTTAAAGAAGCAGGCTATGATAGGAAGAGCGATTTCGTTCTTCAACTAGCTGAGAGGGGAATCAGCCAAACGATCCTCAGCGATTTAGTCCGAACGAGGTCTGAAGAATTCGAATCCTATGAACAGCTAAAGAAGCTAGCCATAGGAAATGATTTAATCCGCCGACGTCTAGAAGACAGACAACGCGGATGGAAGGCGGGTTGGAATTACAGCCCACAAGAAAGTCGTAGCCAAGGGACTACGTGTTACAGGTATGCTTCCGGACCTCCGTACAGAGCTTCCGACTTCGGACGTGGACTTAGGATAATTCATGTTTACTTCCGAGATCGATTGCATCGATCGAGTCGTACGAAGCATTCGTTTATCGAATGCTAAGTATTTCGACTTTATTGTCTTTTCTATTTATATTGATGACGTCGATTTATATTCTTTATTGTTTTTTACTTACAGCTCTTATTGTTATAGATTTAACAATTAGGAATACAGGTATATAAGCTGTAGTATCTTGTACATAGTTCCTCAGTTTAAATATCAACTTAGATTGCTGCTGAACTCCGTCCGGAACTCTCTCTTCTATTCGTCTAACGATCGCACTATAACCGATCGTTATCCGGACGTCTTTACACTCTTACTCGTCACTCTGAACATTCACCGAACCGTACGACGAAGCGGGGGCACTACCGATAGTAGTGTCAAGGTTCTAGTTCATCTTATCATCTTCCGTTGCAATCGAGCTAACCGATTATCCTCGATTACTTTCCTTGAGACTTCGGTTATAAACCATTGTCTCGATTCATTCCGATTACTCTCGGATTACTTCGATTCATACTATACCTTCTAAGACTCGACGGAACCTCACCGGCACAGTCTTAACAGTATATTTAAACTACTACTCGCATTCGTCGTTATCCATTTTATACTTAACAATCCATGGCTCCTCCAATGACTCGACAAGCCCGTAGGAACAGGCCAAGAACTTTGACCGGTACTACCGACAACTCGGATGTTCCGACACAGGCTGAAGAGCCAAACCCTTTTGTCGCCAACGCGCAATCTTTCGCGCCCTATTCAGAATCCATTTCGGCCTTAGGAGGTCGAAGAAGAAACAACGTTTTCGGACCCACTACTGCAGCTTCACTACCGACAACCGAAGTAGCACCTGAAGTCGCAATCGGTGGAACGACCGAAACGATGGATTATGAATTCCAAACTCTATACACTGCCTCTGGAATGCCTGTCCAAGTCAGGACACCTCGTAGAAACACTCACATCGCTACGACATCATCGAATACCATCATACCTCCGTCTCCAACGGCAGCAACGATTATGGGACAAATTTTATCTCGTAACACGCCAACAGGACCTCAAATCCCGGAAGGACCGGAAGATGAGGAAGGAGAAGATCTCGAAGGTAATATCAATCGAGAGAATCAAGATGGTGAGGAAGTAGTCGATGAAGAGCCGGCTGATCCGGAACTACCTGGCGATGGTGGACCGGATGGACCGGGAGGACCAGGCGAACCAGGCGGTGGTGGTCCCGGAGGACCGGGAGGTCCAGGGGGACCAGGTGGGGGATCCGAAGGCTCGAATAGTCCCCGGAGACCATTTTTCCCACCAAACAACAATGCTTCCGAAAGGGAGTTTCTCCAAACGTTCCAAGCTTTCCGAGGAACACTCGACGGGTTAGGTAATGCTATCGCTAACTTACGACCAGAACCTTCCGAATCGAGCAAAGCAAAAGTAAAGGAACCGGACGTATTCGATGGTTCCGATCCTCGGAAGCTCAAAACATTCCTTGTTTCCCTATCTCTCGTCTTTCTTGATCGCCCTAACTACTTCACTGATCAACGAAAGATAGCTTACGCTCTGTCTTATCTGAGTGGATCCGCTCGCGAATGGTTCGAGCCGGATATCCTCGATCCGAACGCGATCGCTCTCCCGATGTGGACGAGCTCTTTCACGGCACTGGTGAAAGAGTTACAAGACAATTTTGGTCTTTACGACGCGCAAGGAGATGCTGAGGATAATTTGGGGAACTTGAGAATGAAGGAGAATGAATCGGTTCGTAAATTCAACATTCGATTCAATTCACTCGCTGCTCTCACCGATTGGAACGCAAGTTCCTTGAAGTGGGCTTATCAGCACGCACTTGCGTCCAGGATCAAGGACGAAATGGCTCGTGTTCCGGAGCCTCGGAACCTCGCCGAATATCGGGCGGAGGTTCTTCGAATCGACAACCGGTACTGGCGGAGGGAAGAAGAGAAGAAACGGGAGTCTTCGAGACAGACCGGGTCGAGTTCGGGCGGTAAGGGTTCGAATTTCGGCAAGAAGGGTTCCCAGAACAACTCTTCTACACAATCTTCTACCACGTCAGATACTCAGTCTAAAGGCAAGAACAACCCGCAGACTACCGGACAGAATCAAGGGAAGAAACCTTGGTTCAACAAGAACAAGTCGACCGGAACGAACTTCAACGGTCAATCTTCGACTGCTTCGACTAGTCAACAGCCGAAACCGCACCAAAAACATCTCGGACCGGATGGCCACGTCAAGCCGGAAGAGAAGGAGAGACGCAGGAAATTCAACCTGTGCATGTTTTGTGGCGGTAAGCACAAATTGGAAGATTGCCCGAATCGAAAATCCAATCAGCCTCGCGGTCGAGCAGCCGAGGTTGAGGATGTAGTTACGGACATCCAATCGTCTTCGGACGATTCGGAAAAATAATCCGCAACTCTCGTACCCCAGTACGAAGCGAGAGTTGCGTTGATCCGGTTCGTACTAACCAAGGGGAAGTAATTCTAAACGCATCCGCTCTTTCTGAATATGAACGATCTCTCCGTTTTTCATTATCTACCGAATTCCAATCGCCAGACGAACCGGCTGGTACATTATCTATTATTCAATTTCCTTGTTTACTTGATTCCGGTTCTACAGACTCTTTCATCGATTCCTCTTACGTAGAGAATCATTCCATTCCGACCACACCCATACCTCCAATTAATCTTCGATTGTTCGATGGTTCTCTAACCGCAAATTCTATCTCGGAAACAGCCGAACTATCGGTTCATTTTCCGACCGGCGAGTCTTTCTTGATTAACTTTTATGTTACTTCATTGGATTCATCTTGCAAAGCTGTCTTAGGATATAGTTTCTTGTCCCGCTACAATCCGTTGATTGATTGGGTTACAAAAACGATTTCTTTCCGAAACACTAATCGAGATGATTTCCACCAGACGTCTTCACTTCCGGACCCTCCGGTTACAGAAATGGAAGTGCCGATTCCACCTCAGGAATCTTTACTAGCGAAACCCGGAACACATCAATCCAAACCTCGCTCTCGCCTCACACCTCGTCCACTCTCGGACAAATTTCCTTACGAACCCATTTACTCCTATCCGAGTCTCGCACAAATGGGATCACGTACCGAATCTGCGGTTAAACCGGATGTCGACATCGCGCTTTTAGGGGCAGTCGCGTTCAATCGGGTCTGTAAAGACGCCGGATTCGAACCAATTCTTTTTCGTTATCTTCCTATCGAACTTACTGCTAAAGGTTCTAGCACTGAAGAGTTTGAGCTCAGAAGTCAGAATCAACCCTTCCGCAACAATACGCGGACTACGCCGATGTTTTCGACAAATCGTCTTCGGAAGAACTTCCGGAGCATCGATCATACGACCTCAAGATTGATTTAGAGGAAGGCGCTGAACCACCACTTGGACGGATCTATCCGCTCTCTCCGAAAGAGCTGGAAGCCCTCCGAGATTTCCTGGACAAGCAACTCGCTGCTGGAATTATTCAGACTTCTTCGTCACCATACGGAGCACCCGTTCTATTCGCTCCGAAGAAGGATGGTTCACTACGCCTGTGCGTCGACTTCCGAGGCATCAATCGAATCACCAAAAAGGATCGATACCCACTACCACTCATTTCCGACCTACTCGATGCGCCTCGAAAGGCTGCAATCTACACGAAACTTGATCTAGCCCACGCCTACCACCTTGTACGAATCGCCGAAGGTGACGAATGGAAGACCGCCTTCCGGACACGCTACGGCTCGTACGAATGGAAGGTCATACCGGAAGGCCTTACGAACGCTCCGGCTGCTTTTCAACGGTTTGTCAACACTATCTTTGCAGATTTACTTGATGTCTACGTTATTGTCTACATTGACGACATTCTTGTATATTCAGACAATCCAAAGGATCACGAAAAGCACGTCCGGGAGGTGCTTCGACGACTCCGAGAAGCAAAACTCTACTGCAACCTCGCAAAATGCTTCTTCGGTGTCGATACTGTCGAATACCTCGGCTACATCCTTTCACCTGCAGGCCTCACCATGGCTGCTGACAAGATCCAAGTTATCGTCGAATGGCCGGTACCTCGGAAAGTCAAGGATATTCAATCCTTCTTAGGATTTTCAAATTTCTACCGACGATTTATTTACAATTACAGCGACATTGTTATACCACTTACCCGGCTCACCCGGAAAACTGTCGACTGGATATGGACTGCCGAATGTCAATCGGCTTTCGAAAACCTCAAATACGCTTTTACTCACGCACCAATCCTTGCTCACTGGGAACCGAACCGGCCACTCATCGTCGAGACCGACGCTTCGGACTATGCAATCGCAGCTATCCTTTCGATTATGCTCGATGACGGTGAAATTCATCCCGTCGCATTTCTTTCCCGCACTCTCAATTCTGCTGAGCTTAACTACGATACTCACGACAAGGAACTATTAGCTATTTTCGAGGCTTTCAAAGCGTGGAGACACTATCTCGAAGGTTCCGGAGACCCGATCGATGTGGTCACCGATCACAAAAACCTTGAGTACTTCTCTACCACTAAAATTCTGACCCGGAGACAGGTCCGATGGTCCGAATACCTACATCAATTCAACATGGTTATTCGATTCAGACCCGGCAAACTTGGCGAGAAACCGGACTCTATCACTAGACGATGGGACGTCTACCCAAAGAGGGGGATATCGGCTACGCCCAAGTCAATCCACAGAACTTTAGACCCATATTCACTAACGAACAGTTCACCACTTCTCTCCGAGCTACTTTCCTCGAGGGTCCGATCCTCCGAGCTTCGATCGTTATGGACATCAACGCTTTACATGAAGCTATTCGCAACTCGCTTTCGATCGATCCGGAATCGGCACTTGGACTCACCTTTGTTCAAGACTCCACTAAACCTCGATGGACTATGGGTGAAGATGGTTTGTTACGACTCGACAACCGAATCTACGTTCCGAATCATTCGGATCTACGGTTACAAGTATTACGCTATTTCCACGATCATCCACTCTCAGGTCATTTCGGTCAAAACCGAACTCTCGAAACCATTCGACGACAGTACACCTGGCCGAAGATTCGAGATTTCGTACGAGATTACGTTGCCTCCTGCACTACATGCGGAAGAAACAAATCACGTCGACATCGACCTTATGGACTACTCAAACCACTTCCGGTTCCCTTACGACCTTGGGACTCAATCTCGATGGACTTTATCGAGGAGCTTCCGATGTCGGACGGCTACAACTCCATACTAGTCATCGTGGATCGAGCTTCGAAACAATCCATATTCATTAAGTGTCATACTACGATTACATCCGAACAGTTAGCTGAATTATTCGTCATTCACGTCTTTTCCAAACATGGAGTTCCGAACCACGTAACCTCAGATCGAGGTTCCGAGTTCGTCTCTGCTTTCTTTCGAGCACTCGGGCAGTCGCTCAACATGGAACTTCACTACACTTCCGGATATCACCCCGAAGCTGACGGACAAACCGAACGTGTCAACCAGACCTTGGAGCAGTACATTCGTATTTACTGCAACTATCAACAGGATAACTGGTCCAGCCTACTTCCAATGGCTGAGTTCGCCTACAATAACGCACCGAACGCTTCGACTGGAATCACACCATTCTTCGCCAACAAAGGCTACCATCCGAACATCTCGATTAGACCGGAGGTCGATATTCGATCTGACCGAGCTCACGACTTCGTCGCCAACTTAGATGAAGTTCACTCCTTCCTTCGGGATGAGATTTCGAATGCTCAGAAGAAATACAAAGATCAAGCCGACCGAAAACGAATCTCTGCTCCAGAATTCCAAATAGGTGCTGAAGTCTTTGTCTTAGCGAAACACATTCGAACCACCCGACCGACTCCGAAGTTCTCGGAGAAGTATCTTGGACCTTTCAAGGTTATCGAACGCATCGGCACTCTCGCCTACAAGATACAACTACCTGACTACCTTTCTCAAATTCATCCAGTATTCCACGTCTCGCAATTGGAACCTTATACTCCAAACCCCATTCCGAATCGTTCGCAACCTCCGCCACCTCCGATTGAAGTCGATGGTGAACAGGAGTTTGAAGTTGCTGAAATCTTAGATTCGAAGATGGACCGACGCTTTCGACGTTGTCCGTTGCGATACTTCATTCGATGGAAAGGATACGAAGGTACCGATGAGGAGTTCTCATGGATTGGAGCTGATGAAATGCACGCCGAAGAATTACTTGAAGAATTCCATAAACGATACCCACTCAAGCCCGGACCTCTACCGGACATCACCGATTAATTTTCGTATGCTTTTACTTATTTCTTTTATTTCTATTCTTTTCTTCTTGCTTTCCGAACGGTTGAAATCGACCGGGGGATAAACGCCATGATAGCTTATTGAGCGTTTATCCCTACCCGGAAGATCGACACCAATCGATACTATCGGACATCTCAGTCCTATTTAAACTCAAATTTTTTAAGTCCATTTCGGACGATTCTCTCGATTGCTTTCGAAAGATTTTTCATTTTATATATACAAAAGTCCATTATAAATTTAAAAGTCCTCGATCGGACTGCAATCGGTACGCGGAAACAAAACAACATATATACAAGTCCAAAATAAATCTATCGAAGATGGCCGATTACTCCTTCCGACCTTTCCCTTTTCGATCCCCAGTCCTTTTCACCCGATCCTCTTCGGACTCTTCTTCCTCTTCCTCTTCTTCTTCTTTCCCCCTCTTCTCCTCTTCGAGCTTCCGAACGCGAAGGATGAGATACCGAAGCATCTCTTCCTGAAGGTTGATCCTTGTATTGAGATCTCGGACGTTAGTCCGGAGATCGTCGATGGTCTGGCTACTTGTTGAGGCCACCGGACTCTCCACTTTTGTTCGCTTACTCCTTCGAGGGTAATCGTCCGGTACGAGCGAACATCGGACCTTTGCTTTCCTGCAGCCTTTGCAGGAAGCTGAACCGGCACCCACCATCTCGCACTTAAGTGCTTTCAAGATGCACCGGCTACAGCGCGATTGTTTCGGAGAAGGAGAGTGGGGATCGTCATCTTCATTGTCGGAATCGTTGTAATCGCCATCGTCGCCCGGGTTCGGGTCATCGCCTTCGGGGTCTCCAGATGGCATAGCCTACAAGACATTAAGAAAAATGAGAAGTTGAATCAAAAAACCACTCACCACCATTACTACCCTCTTCCGCTTTTTACCGACCACTACCGTCGAAGCTTCGCTGACCGGCTGTAGTCGAGATGAACACATAAGAAGAAGTTGAAGTAGATCGATTACTCACCGAGTGGACCAACTTTTCCTTTTCCTTCCTTTCGAGCTGTGCGCGAACCAGCGCCGCCGTTTCCATCCTCCTTTCCATTTCGACTTGCTCGCGATTCTTCTCAGCCGCCCGTTTCGCTGCTTCGGCAATCCTCGATTGTTCTTCGGCCTTTTGTTTCTCTTCTTTCCTTTTAGCCTCCTCGGCTGCCTTTTTCGCTGCCTCGGCAGCTCTCGCCTCTTCTTCCACTCTACGCCTCTCTAGTTCTTCCTTCTTTCGTTTTTCCTCGGCTTCTCTTTTCTTTTCCTCTTTCCTACGACGAATCTCCGCCAATCGAGCCTCGGCCGCAGCCTCGGCTTCTTCCTCTGCCCTTCTTTGTTCGGCTTCCCTTCTAGCCCTCTCCTCCCTCTCCTCCTTCTTCTTCTGGATGAGCAGAAGTTCCGCCTTTTCTTCTTCGTCGGACGGGCTATTAGAACGAGAGTTGTTGGAAGACATGATGGTAGGAGAGAGAGAAAAGTGGGGACTTAAAATTTTTTTCGCTTGGTTCATATACTGCGCCATCATTTACGTGATTGATCGATCGATCTCGATTTCTTCACTTTCCACCAAGTCACAGTTCAAGTTCGAACGCTTGATCGGATCGACTCTGGCGACTTCGTACGAGGCTTTCGAGGGCAAAAGCCTAACAGGGGGATACTGTTACAGGTATGCTTCCGGACCTCCGTACAGAGCTTCCGACTTCGGACGTGGACTTAGGATAATTCATGTTTACTTCCGAGATCGATTGCATCGATCGAGTCGTACGAAGCATTCGTTTATCGAATGCTAAGTATTTCGACTTTATTGTCTTTTCTATTTATATTGATGACGTCGATTTATATTCTTTATTGTTTTTTACTTACAGCTCTTATTGTTATAGATTTAACAATTAGGAATACAGGTATATAAGCTGTAGTATCTTGTACATAGTTCCTCAGTTTAAATATCAACTTAGATTGCTGCTGAACTCCGTCCGGAACTCTCTCTTCTATTCGTCTAACGATCGCACTATAACCGATCGTTATCCGGACGTCTTTACACTCTTACTCGTCACTCTGAACATTCACCGAACCGTACGACGAAGCGGGGGCACTACCGATAGTAGTGTCAAGGTTCTAGTTCATCTTATCATCTTCCGTTGCAATCGAGCTAACCGATTATCCTCGATTACTTTCCTTGAGACTTCGGTTATAAACCATTGTCTCGATTCATTCCGATTACTCTCGGATTACTTCGATTCATACTATACCTTCTAAGACTCGACGGAACCTCACCGGCACAGTCTTAACACTACGCAACAGCCGAAGAAATGGGAGGGCGCAAGAATGGCAGGACCTCCTCCCATGGTGGCAAGACGTGACGGATCTGGAACAATCTTTGGAGGTTCGGGACGACCTATGGACTTGGACAGAGCAAAGGCGAACGGCCTTTGTTTTAATTGTGGTGAAAGAGGCCACATCAGCAGGAATTGCCCGAAGAAGGGCAAAGCTGCAGTTCGTAGTGTAGAATTCACGAACTATAGTAAAGAAGGAACGGACAACGTTAGTGTAGAAACTAACATACGAAAAGTAGACGTTACACCAGAACTGCCAGCAGGGATGGATATGGACTCGTTCATTGCCTTGGCAAAAGGTTTTGGTTTGGGTTTTGTAAACGCTCCCCAGTAGACATAGGTCTGGAGGAGCCTAAAATAAGTACTTCGGATATGATAGATAGTGAGCTGGACTTCATTATAAAAACTGGTACTGTAGAAAAACACGCTTCTGCATTTACCCATAAAAAACCCGAAGTACCTAAAAAACCTATACAATACCTACGCCACACGGTAGAATGGACTGTCCAAAAGCTGAGAGAAGGAGATCTCACAAAAGCCGTTGGACTTTTAAAGAAATGGATACCTTCTTCGCGAGTAAGAGAAGCCTCGGAAGAGACCGTCACAAAGATACGTGCATTAAACTGGAAGACAGCAGTTAAAGCTGTTCAAAGTCTTGCAACAAAAAAGAAAAGCTATGTTCGTGGAACACGCGGACGAAGCCTAAATCTTCCAGTCATCATCGAGACGTTAGAAGACAGTCGACAAATAGTCACACAAGGATTACTTGATAGTGGAGCAACTGGTTCGTGTATTGATGGAAAGTTTGTGGAACGACATAGAATTCCGACCAAGGAATTACCCATTTCAACTCCTGTATATAACACAGACGGAACAATCAACACTGCCGGCTCTATCAGTAAATACGTCGAAGTCAGAATGACTATAGGTGATCATTCAGAACGAATGCAATTCGGAGTAACAGATCTCGGAGAAAACCATATCTTTATCGGATTAGATTGGTTAAGACAACATAACCCGAGCATCAACTGGATAAATTCCGAATTGACATTCGATCGATGCCCGACTCGATGTGGATACGATCCTCACTTCTGGACGCCTGAAGACATTCAAACAAGAGCAGTACTTGGAGACGGCGAGAGGCTGTTCATATTCGACTGGGATCGATATGTACAGGAACAAGTAGATTCCAGGAAATGGACGGAAAAGAAAGCAGATGAAGAAACACGAAAACACTTCGACACTTCTACTCCGTATGTAGAGAAATACCCAGATGTTTTCAGTCAAAAGGAATTTGATCAGCTACCACAACGACGCCCTTGGGACCATGCAATTGAACTAACACCTGGTTCTAAACCACTCGATTGCAAAATCTATCCCTTGAACCCAAAGGAACAAGAGGCGTTAGATACATTCCTTGAAGAAAACATTCGAACCGGACGTATTCAATCTTCAACATCCCCAATGGCTTCACCATTCTTTTTCATTAAAAAGAAAGACGGTACCCTTAGACCAATACAGGATTATCGCAAACTGAATGAAATGACGATCAAAAACCGATACCCACTTCCTCTTATTCAGGAGCTTATTGATCAATTGAAGGGTGCCAAAATATTCACAAAGATGGACATTCGATGGGGATTCAATAACATACGGATCAAAGAAGGAGACGAATGGAAAGCTGCATTCAGAACCAATCGAGGATTATTTGAACCAACCGTAATGTTCTTTGGACTAACAAATTCGCCTGCAACGTTCCAAGGATTCATGAATCATATCCTTAGAGATTTGATTAATGAAGGACACGTTATAGTCTATATGGATGATATACTCGTATTCACGAATGATTTAAAAAGTCATCGAAGAATTGTGAATCAAGTCCTTGACATTCTTCGAGAGCATAAACTTTTCCTCAAACCGGAGAAATGCTCTTTCGAGAAAACATCCATAGAATATCTAGGAATCATCATTGAAAACGGCACAATTCGAATGGATCCGAAAAAAGTCAAAGCTGTACGGGAATGGTTAATCCCAATGAAGAAACATGACGTCCAACAATTCCTTGGTTTCTGTAACTTCTTCCGACGATTTATTCGAGGATTTAGTAAAGTTGCGAAGCCTTTAACGAAACTTACTGGGAATGGAAACTGGGAATGGACGGCAACCCAACAGTATGCATTTGACGAACTCAAACGCCGAATCTGCGAAGAAGTAGTCCTTCTTATTCCCCGTAACCATGGAAAGTTTAGACTTGAAGCCGATTCATCCGACTTTGCAAATGGTGGTTGTCTATCCCAATTCGTCGATGGCAAATGGTGGCCTGTAGCGTTCCGATCTCGTTCACTCAATGAAGTTGAGAGAAATTATGAAATCTATGATAAGGAACTTATGGCAATTATGGACTCGCTCGATGATTGGCGCCAATATCTTCTCGGAGCGGAAGAACAATCGAAATTTTTACAGACCATGCGAACTTACAATATTTCAAGAAACCCCAAAAGCTGAACCGACGACAAGCTCGATGGTTTCTTGAACTCGCAGAATATAATTTCAATCTGATCCATCGACCAGGAAAAACGATGGCTAAAGTCGATATACTGTCAAGGATGACAGGTCTTGAGACGGGGGAGAAGGATAACGAAAATATCATTCTTTTGAAACCAGAATTTTTCACTCGAGCCCTTAGCGTCTCCACGCCAGAGGAAGTATTCCTGTCGGAAATCCAAAAGAATAGAAACCATGTCGATCGACTCGTGAAAGATAACCTCGATGCCAAAAATCCTGAGTGGAAAGAAACTGAAGGGATTATTGAGTGGAAAGGACGGATTTATGTACCGAAGAACAGCGTACTCAGATCCAAAATCCTTACTAAATATCACGATTCACCACTTGCAGGACATCCCGGACAGTACAAAACAGCGGAACTCGTCACTCGTGATTACTGGTGGCCAGGAATTACCCGAGACGCTGGGAAGTACGTAGAAGGTTGTGAGAAATGTCAAGCGACAAAATCTCATCGTACTCGACCCGTCGGACAGCTTCATCCTCACACAATTCCGACTGAACCATGGGAAGTAATTGGAACAGACATGATTGGCGAACTCCCTGAGTCAGGTGGATACAATGCAATTGCAATATTCATTGACCATTTCACGAAGAGACTGAGACTAGTACCAACTCATACTACAGTAACTTCAGAAGGGATGGCAAAGCTTTATCGGGATTCTATCTTCTCCACCCATGGATTACCACGCAAAATAGTCCACGATCGAGGCCCACAGTATCATTCGAGATTCATGAAGGAACTTTATAGGCTACTAGGCATTGAAGCGAACTTTACCACGGCATACCATCCACAGACAAACGGCCAGTCGGAACGGACAAACCAAGAGATCGAACAATATCTCCGTTTGTTCATCAATTATCAACAAAATAATTGGCACGAATGGTTACCTTTGGCGGAGTTCAACTACAATGACAAAGTCCATTCAGCGACAAAAGTTTCTCCCTTCTATGCGGATACAGGAAGACATCCATACAAAGGCACGGCGACTCAAATGACTTCGGATAATCCCTCAGTACAAGCTTTTGTAGACGGAATGAAGAAAATACGGAAAGAAGTAGGATCAGCTTTAGAGAAAGCTAAGGTAGAGATGAAGAAGCAATATGACAGAAAAAGAAGGAAAGGCGTAGAGTACAAAATTGGTGATAAGGTTTGGCTTGAAGGAACAAACCTGTCAATAGATCGTCCAATGAAGAAATTAGGCGACAAGAGATATGGACCATTCACAATCCAACAGAAGATAGGCGCCAGCTCCTATAAACTGGAAATTCCACGTACATGGAAACATGTACATAACGTTTTCAACGAAGTCCTCCTCACTCCGTATACAGAACCCAGTTTCCCTACTCAACCCCGAAACACTCGCCCACCGCCTGTAGTTGTTGGAGGAGAAGAAGAATTTGAAGTAGAAGAAATTCTCGACTCGAAGAAAGTAGGCAGAGGCATCAAGTATAAAGTACAGTGGAAGGGATATGGTTCTCATGAACAGACATGGGAACCACGGTCGAATCTTACTAATGTCGACCAGTTACTCAAAGATTTCCATGAAAAGAACCCAACAAAGCCAAAACCCGCAATACTTCGACGCATAGAAATTCCTATTTCCATATTTCCGACGCAACTCTTCAGACCTATCACACCACTTAACACCGAACCCAATTCCGCTTCACTACCATCCGAAAACTTTCTCTTACGACAAGCACATCGTGGAACTCGTGCCCTAAGGAGAGGGTGATGTTACGAACGCTCTCTTTTTCATTATCTTTTTAGTACTTTAGACGCTCATTCTCCTTTTAGGTATATTAGCGCTTGCAAGAGCGCTTACACGAGCGTTTGTTTTATTCCTTTATCTTTTTCTTTTCCTTTATTTATGAACATGCGATAGCCTTGCTGCTTTCATATTATCATTAATTGTCGACGCGACTCTCTCGTGTCTGTCAAGGCATTGACAGATCTAGACCGTCTACATACATTCCTTCATATTACCTCGTTGTTTCATCATGGTGTACAGGTGGCTTTTATTGAATAGCCTCATGGTTACAGCACGACATAGTTCTCATGGATTCATTTCCCAATATGTATATAAGACAGAATATTTTGTAGAATAGTCTTTATCTCTGATCTCGTCTATTCTCCTTGGTAGTTAGACAAGTATCTGAGGACACATTCCTCCCGCATTATTCATCTTTTTTGGTCTACTATCTCTGTGTGACGCCTGGCCCAGTACTGAGCTACCGAGTCGCTGACAGATATAATCCTATCGAATCGATATGATCCTAATATCATACTCGACTTCTCTATCTTCTTCTCCAACCCCGTTCGACCCTGTCGATCTTTAGTCGACGCTACTTCGAACTCGAACGGACTCGACACGGACTGCACAGCGTAGCAAGGGTATTGTCAGCGACTCGATAGCTCAATACTGGGCCAGGCGTCACACAGAGATAGTAGATCAAAAAGATGAATAATGCGGGAGGAATATGTCCTCAGATACTTGTCTAACTACCAAGGAGAATAGACGAGATCAGAGATAAAGACTATTCTACAAAATACTCTGTCTTATATACATATTTGGAAATGAATCCATGAGAACTATTTCGTGCTGCAGCCATGAGGCTATACAATAAAAGCCACCTGTACACCATGATGAAACAACGAGGTAATATGAAGGAATGTATGTAGACGGCCTAGATCTGTCAATACCCTGACAGACACAAGAGAGCCGCGTCGACAATTAATGATAATATGAAAGCAGCAAGGCTATCGCATGTTCATAAATAAAAGAAAAGAAAAAGATAAAGGAGTAAAACAAACGCTCATGTAAGCGCTCTGCAAGCGCTAATATACCTAAAAAGAGAATGAGCGTCTAAAGTACTAAAAAGATAATGAAAAAGATAGAGTTCGTAACAGGTATTGTCAATAGCAGTACCAAAGGTCCACTTGATCCGCACGCTCCTAACAGTTTGCTTTATAACTGTATTATCATAGAATTGACAATCCTTTGAAACACTGTTACAGGTATGCCTCCGGACCTCCGTACAGAGCTTCCGACTTTGGACATGGACTTGGTATAATTCATGTTTACTTCCGACATTAATCGCCTCAATCGAGTCGTATGAAGCATTCGGTTATCAAATGCTAAGTGCTTCGACTTTATTGTCTTTTTATTTATATTGATGATGTCGAATTATATTCTTTATTGTTTTTTACTTACAGCTCTTATTGTTATAGATTTAACAATTAGGAATACAGGTATATAAGCTGTAGGATCTTGTACATAGTTCCTTAGTTTAAATATCAACTTAGATTGCTGCTGAACTCTGTCCGGAATTCGATATTAAAACTAAGGCTTCTACCTACGACCGCAAGTCTTATATGCTAAGTTCGCTATCTCCGGTATTGCTACGGAATATCCTAAAGTAGTTATGACAAATCGGAAGTAGAGATAACGAGTGCGGATAGGAAGACAGTGGACTAATGGGGAGAGGAAGGCGGTATGGTGTATAGCCCGTCCGAAGGAGGGGCAACAGAATAAGAAGGATAGGTGGATGAGTATCACAGAAGTAGATTACCTGATCCATGTCATCGGTGCGTCACATCGATGACGGACTTGATCATGTACGGTTGACTGCGTCGGTGCAAAGCGCTACGCGCGATGCGTACGACCGATGCGCATGATTGTAACAGACTCCACTTTTGGAATCACCTCATGCTCAACCTTCTCCAGAATTTACACCATGTCTCCCTGTATCACCAATCAACCAACCCCCTCAACAACCATCATCCCGACAACGTCTTCACCCTTGACTATTTTCTCTACAGTCCCTCCACTCACTTTCTCTGCGCAAAATTGTGTTCAATGAAGAATACTGGCACCATACGTGGTTTTTGTACAATCAGTGATATGCATATGACAAGAAAGTGGCATTATTCTGATATGTAAATTACTGTGCCATGCACACTAGCAATAAGACTCAGAGTGAATGTAAGTATGCGGAATCACAGAATCTCAAGAAATTATGTCAAGTGCAAAAGATGGCAGATACTCGCAGTCTTGGTTACAACTATGGGCATCAATTTGATATTGGAAGCCATTGAGGCCTTGATCACCAACACCAGTGCTCGAGTCCTGACTGCATGAAATGTGAATGGTTTAAAGTCTCCATTCCAATGATGCTCACCTATGAGTCAAAGCCCAGACAAAGAGGTGTTCATCATTGGAAGGATTGATATAGCCTACAGTGATCGTCATTTGAAGCTCATGAATGTGGTAGGGAGATTTGTCACTTACTGCGGATATCTGAGATGACCTTTTCACCATTACTTTCCACGAATGAATGATGAGCAATTGCCTCTGCTAGAAGTGGAGAAACATAGATGGTGCTCTTTTCTAGAGGAAATTTGGGCTGACAGACATAGACGTCAGTTACATCATTGTATTTGTTTTTGACGATAGCAATAAAGGTCTCCGAAACTGTTTCCAAATGACAGCTATTGAGTACTGATTGGGACTCAGACAGAAAGAAGCATACCGAGACAGACAATATCTGGATGTGACTCGCTGTTCACATACGAGTTGACAACACTACTGAGGAAATGCTGACGAAGGAGCTCAGTACGAGCTAAATCCAGTTCCACCTCAGCATTGAATCAAGCACTGTTATTTTTGAGAAGGTGCGCAAAGAAAGTCTCGCCCTTGACTTTGAGCTAATCAGATTACAGAATTAGAGAGCATCAAGTGAATCCAAAGAAGATTAGCGACTTGCGTTGAACGTTCGTCGCCATTCCTCCGAATCTACATGTTCAGCCATGCAGGATATGTTTCCGGTGAACAGTTCTGTTGATTGCTCGAACTCTTTGCCGTTCTTGAGTATCTCCTTCATAAAGGTCACAGGTCGGGTGAGTTTGAAACGACCCATTTGCAGTTGCGGCGAATCATTAACTATGTGTAAATCAAGTCAGGTGCAATTTTCAAACCACTGCATAAAATGACTGACCGTTACTGTGCCTCTCCTGCCCTATATCATCCAGTGCTGCACCATTGGATTCATTGTCGTCAAGAGCAAACACATCTGTGTTCTCTTCTGCAGGCTCAACCTTGATCCGTTTGCTGTGCGATGTTTGTGATTTGAGCTTAGGCTCCTCGTCGGCTTCACGTTTGATGTTTCGGGACAACGACCTGGAGGCTTTAGCTTTTCCCTTTGCAGATTTGGGCTCATCCTGCACTTCAGAATCAGAATCGTCTGATCCTACCTAGAAAGTACAACCTCAAAAGTAAAGTCAACCCTGACTACTGATATCAGACGTACTGCATATGCAACTGGTACCAGCATCTTTAGTGACACCATTTCATCCGAAATTTCTGATGGCTTAAGATGGATCCCTTTTTTGATGGTATGAGCATTCCAAAAAAGTCGAAGAGGACCTGACATATATCTGGGGGCTATATCGGATCCATTCAAGAAAGTGAAATGGACAATATCGCTGGAGAGGGCATAAGAACTGTATTGGACACAAAATTTGGGAGAATAAATATATACCGACATTGTAAGGATCTTTCCAGGGTAATTCTGTAGCCATTTGCCCTTGCTATCATTGAAGATGTTAACAATACCTTTGAAGACTTCACTCATTTCCTAGTCAAGTGAAAGCCAGTCGTCAGTAATTATTTCAATGGGAGTTAAAAGACTTACATCGTCCGTTTGAAAGGTTTTTGTTTGGAACGGAACACGTGTACCCTTCGTCCGTCCATCCTTATGTTGTATGGCAACGTGAATACGGAATGTGATGTTCGACACTTTAACACTTATTCCTTGTTGACCCGCCTTCTTCTTCAAGTACTGCTTTGTAGCTGCAGGTAAGTCACTGGATGTCGAAGGGTCTTTATGTGTAAGCCGAATTTGGGAAGCTACTTTTTTCTTCTTCTCAATCTGACTGCGCAGAAGGGGCAAAGCATTGTTAGAGTCATCATGCTCCATTTTTGTCAATGTTGCGCTGTCAGAGTTATCAGAATCTATCTCGATGGGGTCTGACATTGTAGCAGTAGCAGGCTGTCGCTGCTTTGACATGCGCATTTTCGCTGGGCCTTGAGGCTCCTTCACACCACTCTTGTTGGTAATACCGCGTTGTGAATCTATCAGAAAACATGTTCTATAAGCTCATACTATCAGTTCATGCGCACGTACTTTGATCATGCAAAATTCTTCCTGATAATATCTCCAAACAAATGTCGCATGTGTCTACTTTCAGTCTTCGCAACAGAAGGCCACAGCCAGTACACATTGGAATCCTCTATGCATCAAACAGTAAGCACACCATTAAGAGAAAGGCACTGAAATACAGACCTCTATTTCTTCACTAGCGATATGATCATCACCAGCTGCTTCTACTTTTTCACATTGGAAGCATTGAGCATGAGAACAGTTTTGAAACAATGGAAACTTTCGACCACAGTTGCGGCAGAAAAACTTGCCCTTCTGGTCCATAATAGATGATGGTACTGACTAGACGAACCGATTTTTTCAACTGGTATTGTTTATTCCCACGCCACTCCTACAGGTCGTGTTCCTGGTTGACTTCACTGTAAAAGCTGAAACAATTGCATAATTGGTCCAAAATCATTTTTGTTGAATGTTCGAGTGAGAGTGTCATGAAGTGAGTCGCCCCTATTATTTTCCTTTTCTTTACAATACATCATTCCATCACTTTTACCTATCATATCCGATCCGGAACCTTCCAGTCCATTCCGCTCCATTCCGCTTCATTCTTCGTTCCTGAACTATACAGTATGACATCATTGTTCCCGTACCTTGCCTTTGTATATATAAGCCAGTCCCCACAACCTGATCCCTTATCTTGACCTCTTTGTCGTTGGGATCAGGTATGTCCTTACTTACTTCTCTGTACTTATTTATGAATATAACTTTGTCGTTGGGATCAGTATCTGTCCGCTCCCGCCTAAGCCTCCGCTCAGTCTTGCCGCCATCGTCACCTCTTTGTGACATTAGGTCAAGATCTTTTACTGCACTGATAACCTACCGATTGGGTTATCCTTGCAGGATCTGTTTCCACCACGTCTACCATTGACTGCTCCGCCTACCCGCACGCCTTTGACACTAAAGACCGAACTCACATCCACCGTCCCCCGAACCAGAACTGGGCTGATTGCAGTTCTCAACCCTGCCCACACGCCACTGCTAATTCTATTAGCATAGAAGAATCCCTCCGTGACGGGACGCCGCTCATACCTATCACCGCCACTACCCCTAGTCCAGTCACCCTTCCACCAGCCATGTCCACTCCTACCCCAGTTGATGCAAATCGACTCATGACTCAGCTTATCGAACAGGTAGCTCAGCTCACGGCCAACCTACAGAAGGCCACGGCCAAATCGAGCATGAACAAGCCGGAGCTCTTTAAGGGCACCAACAGTGCAGAAGCACGTCGTTTCATCGCTCAGATCCAGAGCTGGGCAATGGAACAGACGGACTTGAACAACAAGGAAGATAAGCTGATAAAGGCAGCCCTGGGATTCTTCTCGGGAAATGCGGCGGACTGGGCCACCCCATACCTCTTGGAATTCAGCCATGGAAAGACACCATTCAACGGACGCTGGGAGGACTTTGTACGAGCCTTCTCACTTCGGTTTGAATCTATTGATGCAGGTATGGAGGCCCGGAACGCAATCCAACACATCAAACAAGGGAAAGGCCAAACGGTAGCAGAATTTGCACAGAAGTTCAAGGACATTGGGGATCGAACTGGACTCTCAGACATTGACCTCCGCGAACGATTTCACAGTGGCCTTAACCCCGAGATCCGACAAAATCTTATCGTGGTTAACATTGCTCAGGGGATAGCCCCCACTTTAGAGGAGGCAATCAGACGGGCAGTCTCGGTGGATGTGTTTCTGCATGATCCTACCATGACAGGCCGTAATCTGGGCACCTCTCACACTTCCCCTCCCCCTTCCAACTCTTATGCCATGGACGTCGATGCCACGCATACCAGCGGGAATAGTAGGGAGAGTTTTGTGGCACAGATGAGAGGTAGATGTTACGGCTGTGGTGCACAGAACCACGAAAAGAAGAACTGCTCGTACAAGGACACAGTATGCCGCTACTGTGGTCGACGAGGTCACCTGGAATCGGTCTGTCAAGACAAGTTCATGGGGTTAGAGCGAGGCCGGGGTAAGCGTCAACAACCCCGTCGACAACAAGTCTCTGCCTCGTCCTCAATGCCCTTCTCCCTGTTTCCAAATGAATCAGTCCAAATTGCAGCATCTGTTCCCGCTCCCGCTCCCGTTCCCGCGCCCGCCCCACCATCTCCGCTTAACCCCGATCTCTCTGTCCAGATCGCCCAACTGCAGGAACTCCTGAACAGAGCTAATGCCATGGCCCCAGCATCTGGATCTCAGGAGGGTTTTTGAAGCAGGTGCCCGTCTCGGCCGCACCGAGAGCACCCGTTAACCAATTTGCTATACATTCTACTTCCGCATATGATTCTGTCCCCTCGTGTAAAATATCTACCGTTTTGGAATTGAACTCCAGTTCGTCCCATTTCCGAATCAATGCGAAATTAAGAGGGAGGAATCATAGTATAGCAACTGCGGCCATGGTCGATTCCGGAGCCACTGCTCTGTTCTTGAACCAAGAGTTTGTCACCCGTCACCATGTAAAGACCTTTCCACTCAAGAGACCGATCGGGATCTTCAACATCGATGGTTCCGCCAACCGAGCGGGGCAGATTACGCACTTCACATGCTTAGCCCTAACTGTCGATGGTCAGGAACGTTGGACAGACCTACTTGTCACTAACCTGGGAAGCGAGGACCTCATCCTAGGACTCCCCTGGTTACGGAAGGTCAACCCAGACATTGACTGGGAGAAAGGGCGACTCTCGGTCAAACCACAACAGTCAACGATGTATGAGGAGGAAGAGGGAGAAAACATTGGAGCGACGGAAATCCCAGAACCCTTGTCAAGTACAATTGACCAAGAGGAGGAAGAGTCACCCATTCACCGAATTCGAGCCAACCGGCGAACCCGACGTGCATGGGTGAGATCAGGCATTCTACAGGAACAGACGGAGGAGGTCTGGTGCGCCGCTGGGTTCACCTACTCCCAACAGTTAGCGGAACAGACCCACAAAGCCAAACCCCTGAAAACCTTTGAAGAGATGGTTCCAGAGCCCTACCGGGACTTCCAGAAGGTATTCTCTGAAGCCGCCTCCGAACGACTGCCAGGACACCAACCCTGGGACCACGCAATCGAGTTGATCCCTGGAGCACCCGAAACCATGCGTACCAAGGTCTATCCCATGTCGTTGAATGAGCAAGCTGAACTCGATCGGTTCCTAGATGACAACCTCCAAAAGGGTTATATTCGCCCCTCCAAGTCCCCACTATCCTCCCCAGTCTTCTTCGTGAAAAAGAAGGATGGGAAGCTCCGCTTTGTACAAGACTACCGGAAACTTAACCAGGTTACCATAAAGAATCGCTACCCTCTACCACTGGTGGCCGACATCATCAGTCGCCTACAGGGAGCACGGTATTTCACCAAGTTTGACGTCCGATGGGGTTACAACAATGTTCGAATAAAGGAGGGTGATGAGTGGAAGGCGGCTTTTGCAACCAACAGAGGGTTATTCGAACCTCGTGTAATGTTCTTTGGTCTAACTAATTCCCCTGCCACCTTTCAAGCTCTCATGAACTCCATCTTCTCCGATCTAGTGGCAGCAGGGAAAGTAGCCGTCTATCTAGACGATATCCTCATTTTCAGCAACGAATTACAAGAACACCGACAGATAGTGCGGGAGGTACTAACACGGCTACAGAAACACGACCTTTACCTACGACCAGAAAAGTGCGAGTTTGAACAACTTCAGATCGAATACCTGGGCCTGGTGATATCGGAAGGGGAGGTGCGCATGGATCCAGTAAAGGTAGCTGCGGTCCGTGACTGGGCAACCCCAAGGAACCTGCGGGAGCTACGGGGATTCTTGGGTTTTGCTAACTTTTATCGACGATTCATACGGAACTTTGCCCGCATAGCACGACCTCTGAACGACCTGACCAAGAAGGACATCAGCTTCGATTGGGGAACACACCAGCAACAGGCATTCGACACCCTGAGGGAAGCGTTCATCTCAGCACCAGTACTGGCTCTTTGGGATCCGGATAGGCTCACACGACTCGAGGTGGATGCATCAGGCTTTGCGACTGGAGGAGCAATAATGCAGCTGCAAGACGATGGCCAGTGGCACCCAGTGGCATTCCGATCAGCCTCCATGCAACCAGCGGAACGGAACTACGAAATCTACGACCGAGAAATGTTGGCCATCATCGAAGCACTGAAGGACTGGAGGAGTTTCCTGGAAGGATCGCCACAACCATTTGAAATCCTCACTGACCACGCAAACCTCGAATTCTGGCGAACGGCTCAGGACCTCAGTCGGCGGCAGGCAAGATGGGCGTTATGGCTATCACGGTTTGATTTCCAGTTAACTCACCGCCCAGGCAAGGCGAATACACAAGCTGATGCTCTTTCGCGCATGGCAGTGCATCAGGTCCTGGACAGTGACGACAACCGGCAACAGACAGTGTTGAAGCCAACCCATTTCCTGGAAATCGCAGCAGCTACACTACAGAATCCACTGGAAGACCAAATCCGGAGGGCGTCGCAGAAGGAGGCGGAGGTACTTGAAGGATTGGAGGAGTTGAAAAAGAAGGGGCTTCGACGGCTAACCAACGGAGTGGCAGAATGGGAGGAGGACAATGGACTAGTGTACCACCGGGGTAGAGTATATGTCCCACCGGACAACAGCCTACGGACTGAAGTACTACGACAATGCCATGACAATCCAACGGCCGGTCACCCAGGACTTCACGGCACCCTCGACTTGGTCAGCACTCACTTTTGGTGGCCCACTTTACGGTCCTTCGTCGAAAAGTATGTGGAAGGGTGCGAGACTTGTGCAAGGAAGAAGATACAGAGGCATCCGCGAGCAGTAACACAACCCCTGGAGGTCCCGACGGGCCTGTGGGAGGAAGTGGGAGTGGACTTGATCACACAGCTGCCTTCTTCGCAAGGCCACGATGCCATCCTAGTTTGTACCGACCTCTACGGCAAGCAGATCCACGCGATCCCCTGTAGTACCTCCATCACTGCAGAAGGTGTGGCAGACATCTACTACCGCGAAATTTTTCGCCTTCATGGACTCCCGCTTCGCTTCGTATCGGATCGGGGACCCCAGTTTGCGGCAAAGCTGATGCGATCCCTACTCTCCCGCCTTGGGATCAAGTCAAACCTCACATCGGGCTACCACCCCCAAGCCAATGGCCAAACCGAACGGGCCAACCAGGAAGTCGAAAAATACCTCAGGCTGTACGTGGGACGTCGCCAGGATGACTGGGCAGAGCACTTACCGATGGCGGAATTTGTGATCAACTCCCGCACTCACTCGGCGATTGGAATGTCCCCGTTTGAACTTACCTATGGCTACCTACCCTTGTTCAACATCCCAGTGGGGCAGCGCAGTGGGATTCCGGCGGTGGATGACCGGATTCAGATACTTCGGGACGCACGACAGGATGCAGGCGCAGCACTACACCTGGGGAAAAGACAGCAAAAGGAAAGCTACGAGAGGGGAAAACGGAAAGCGCATCAATTCTGAGTGGGAGATCAGGTTTGGCTAAGTGCGGAGGATATCAAGCTCCAGCTTTCTAGCGAGAAGCTGGGGGATCGACAGCTTGGACCATACACAATCCTGGACAAAGTTGGACCTCTCGACTACCACCTGGACCTACCGTTGTCCCTCGACCGGGTCCACCCTGTCTTCCATGTCGACAAACTATACCCATGGAGAGGAAATGCTGTCAATGGCCAGATTGCGACACCACCGGAACCAGTATACCTAGAGGATGAAGATGAACCGGAGTATGAAGTAGAGGAGATCTTGGATAGTCGGGTGAGATGGAAGAAGTTAGAATATTTGGTGAAGTGGAAGGGTTACGACGCAGGGCATAATTCATGGGAGCCGGCACAAAATTTGGAACATGCGCCGGCTACTGTCCGAAAATTCCACAAGAAACATCCCCGGGCGGCGAAGGCTTGACCATCGAGGGCAATGGTCATAAGGAGGGGGGTAATGTCATGAAGTGAGCCGCCCCTATTATTTTCCTTTTCTTTACAATACATCATTCCATCACTTTTACCTATCATATCCGATCCGGAACCTTCCAGTCCATTCCGCTCCATTCCGCTTCATTCTTCGTTCCTGAACTATACAGTATGACATCATTGTTCCCGTACCTTGCCTTTGTATATATAAGCCAGTCCCCACAACCTGATCCCTTATCTTGACCTCTTTGTCGTTGGGATCAGGTATGTCCTTACTTACTTCTCTGTACTTATTTATGAATATAACTTTGTCGTTGGGATCAGTATCTGTCCGCTCCCGCCTAAGCCTCCGCTCAGTCTTGCCGCCATCGTCACCTCTTTGTGACAAAGAGGGCCTTGGATAATAAGTCAAGTGTTTATAACTAGTCTCGTGAGTGGCCAGAGGACATATACATCTCGAACTCATTCTGAGAATTTCATTGAAGGCAGGAAAAGATGTATGAAGAAATAATGATAACGTGTGATGACGCAGAACTGTTGAGGATGGACCCAATTTGCAAAGACTTGTCAACGCAGCTGGTACTTTAGCCACAATTGTCTCTTCAATATCTGAATGACATAGGGTAAGCGCAGCACAAATTGGGATATCTATACTTACTGGAAAGATTGTTTCATCGTCGTGAGGATGTATTCCTTTATACTTCTGCCACCTGCACAAGCCACGTCCATGATACTTTCGAAAAGCATGCCAAAGCAACCAATCTTGGTCGTTTAGATATGGGATTGTATGGCTCAGTCGAACGTCACCAGTCCGCTGTCTTCCAAGCAATACACATAGGTAGGAGATATGGTGTAACACAGCGTGCTTGTGAACGCGAGATGAGACCTCATATTGATGGTACCCTAGTGCTTCGGGAATTGCTGCTTTATCATGCAATAAATCCACAACATTATGGGACCGTTCTATCCAGCTTCGCCTTGTCTGTTAGATGAGATGACAATGATCGAAGGTGGTCCATAAGTGACAATTAAGGAAAAGAAGTAATAAGGATGAGAGTAGACTATCCCCCAGTTAGCAGCGAGGACAGGAACTAGCAAGCCCACAAACCAATCGGCCGTTGTGCTAACTGGGAGATGTAAGGAAAGTGTAAGCAAACGCATCACAGACGGTCAGTTGGCTTTATATATGTTTGCTTTGATTATCAAACAAACATGGCGTCTTTTTGTAGACACTCCAATTCCAAGAAAATGACAGCCTCTCGCTCAACATCGATCATGACCCATTGCAGAGGTGCTCTGTCCACCGTCTGTGAAACCTCGTATGACGTTTCCCAAGTCTTCGTCAAATATTCACTATCACTAGGCTGTTCAACGTGAATCCCGATTTTGGTGCTCTGCCGGGCACGACATTTGGAATTGGATGTCTCAGGGCTAAAAGCATACCCGGAATCCTTAGAGTAATGCTTTTCCACCCACCAACTGGCGATAGCATAGCGTAGATGTCTCGATATCTTGTCACGCATACTCGACTCTCGAATCCGCGGTTTAGACTTGGGTGTAAAGCGGCAACCCCATCTGACCGCACAGGTCGAGTCGGGAACAGTGAAACTCTCCTGCGCTGGGCTGAATTGGAAGGTGCTCGCTTCTCCTCCACCCGGATGACAAGGAGGAAAATATCTTTCCCATAGGTGACATGCTCGCATTCGGATGGCTCGTGGTGGCCGTCAACGTCGGTGTAATCGAGCTGGTACCTGCATCTGGTGTTGGTGATCGAGATGGACGGATAGCAGGGGAGCAAGAATGGGATATTGAACGACGAAGGGAGATGGAATATCTTCGGGGGGCTCAGAATCTTGAGTTTCTTTCCCTTCCTTTCCATTTATCCCGCGGAGAAGCAGTGGTGGGGGATAGCATCGGGGTAGCTGATGAAGGCAGACCGTGCATGTGAACCCCAAGCCTTGGTGTCCTTTCAGCATCTTCCAAACCTCGTTCTCGTAAACGTCTTTCGGGTGCAGATGCACTTGGCCTGACGGTTGGGGATTTGTCATTCTTTGCAAAAGTCCTAGACGACGTCGGACTATTCGCAGTACCAATGATTGCCCTTTCCACCGGTCTCTTTCTCTAGCCCGAGCATTCCTATCATCTCTCTTCAGTGCCCTCAAACGCATATTCGGCTCACTGGTGACAGGTCCACGATCACCTATATCCTTGCTTTTACTTTCACGTCTCCCGCTCGAACAAGAACTACGTTTACTAGGAGTGCGGTCGACCCTGGAAGTATGGCTAGGAATAGATGTTGAGTTTGGGACTGGGAGTGAAGGCCTCGTGCGTAATGGGGCAGCGCCGCAAAGGAAGTTGGTTATCCTGTGCGAAATCTGATGGGATGAGAAGCAAACACAGGCGAGCACGGAGAGGTAGAGGAGAAGGTTTCGCATTAATGCAGCAAGAAAAGAGTAATTGTACAGAGGATACAGATAGCTCAAATATACATGAATCGAGGCTTGGAAGTTGGGTCTAACAGCGTGAACACAGGGCCCAGCAGTTATGAGCGTGGCGACCTACCGACCTTACCGAGCAAATCCAAAAAACGAAAAATGAAAAAATGAAAAAAATGAAAAATGAAAAATAGACCTTATTAGCAAGCCCGATCGAAACGTTTTGATTCGACCCAAAAGTGCCAAGAATTTCAATCAAGAACATTGCCGTAAGCAATGTGACCGGCCGATGATTACCTAACTTGGACTCTCTCACTGGACCCTAAAGCCTCCTTGCTGAGGGCGCCATGAAGTTACAGTTTCGTTGACATTAAATGCAACTGCAGTCACAGAAGAGGCAGCACTCCAAACCTCCTCCATGATCTGTGCAATCCTATTCTGATGCATAAGCATGATTTGATTGAGTGCAAGGTTATGGATGGGAGGCATGATTGTGAGCGCTTCACGTCGTTAAAGGGAGTCCGGACTCAAGATCAATCACGTTATCCCGGATATTGGTGTCATATTTGGAGTGCACGGCTGCGCTCCACAAAAGTCCACAAACCACTTTTGATCGAAATTTGGTTTTTTTTGATCAGAAAAACATTTCGATCGGGCTGCTAATAAGGTCTAATGACGTTGACCATGAACTATCCGGCAACGGTACATACATATGTATATCTTTTTATGGGAAGTTTTGTATTATAACTTGATCGCCCTCATTGTCGATAGCGTAGATTTACTCGTATCATAATATTGTTAAGCAAGACCGAGGATAATATTTAGATATCTAATGCCATACATGTGGCTAAGCTTCGGACGAAACGACGAGGGAGCTTCTGTTGACAATGTTGAGCAAGGATGGAAACAAAAGGAAAACTTCTAGAATTAGGCGCAGGAGACTGAGTGATTTGCGAAAGTTTGATTCAAGGCAGAATGAACACAAAATAGCCCTTGCTTCAATGAAGTTGACTTTGGAAAGTGTCTATATCCGAGTCTGTACCAACCCTTTCCTTCCAAAAGAAGGTCAAAACGAGAGGGTGGCAAAAGAGAAATTCACCTCATTTGGTACAAGGGCGAGCATTTGGTCGACTCCTGTTCATTCCGGCTAACCGTACTCACCAAAGGACGATCCATTGATTTGATTGCGCAGTAAGCTGAACAATGGAAGTACACGGTGAAACCGATTGTGAAAAGAACCCCACCCATCTCATGACAAGTTCAACATCATCTCGTACCAAACTCTCTCACCATGCTTCACACTACTCTCCCCTACAAGCTCGAATCCGGCTTTAGCGTACAGCGGAATCAACTCTTCATGGGTTATCAGGAGAATCCTTTCGACCTCTAGCTTAGTCTCCGAGTCATCTTGGACCGAGATTTTCCGCTGGAGTTTCAATCTCTGTACATACTCGGTTAATAATGCCAATGCAACGCCCTGTCGTCTGTATTCCTTTGATACACATACAGAATGTATGCATACCGACGACCCATCAGGGACGTGCTGGGTCATGGAGGAATGAGTTAAGTGAGAGGCAGAGGACCGGGTTCCACAGATGTATGCGATTAGTTCGAGGTTTATATTCGAAGAACATGCATCAGGAGATGGGCCCTGCTTCGATTTGAACGCGCCAAAGAAGAGTTCGGGTGCTTGGGATTGTCGCAGCCTTACAGAAACAAAATGAATGAGTAGAGGTCCCGATAGTGGAAGATGAATGTGGACTCAACAAAACGATAACTCACCGAAACGATTCAAACGATGCAGCTTCTTCGGCAGGGTATCCTACGCCCCATAGAACATATACACCAGGATTATATGTCAATGCCAATCGTCAATATGCGATATTTTGAAAAAGCAATCATGGGTAGCAAAAGAAGAATGACCAGTGACTGAGGGACCGTCTAGAACTCACCATCCAATTCTAGCTCAATTGCTCGTTCTAACTGATCAGCTTCGACTAGGTCGAATTTTAGAGAGTTCATATCAAGCATATCCATCTGAGGTTTGAAGTTGGAACATGATTCGATAGATTCGATAGGTGGATTAGCCGACCCTCGGACTATCGAATATTTCTGGATAGAGCGCCAATGTATGGCCTGATGGTCTAGAAGTATGATTCTTCCTTCGGGTTGTGAAGCCTGGTGAACAGTTCACTTTAATGGAAGAGGTCCCGGGTTCAATTCCCGGTCAGGCCCTCAACGGATTACGATGAAGTTTTTACTTCCCATTTACTTGCGGGATCTAGAACATTTCAGGCCAGCGTTCGACATCCTTCTCAACATTTAGCTTAGGAAGGCGTCGATTATCGAAAGAAGGCCATTTGATTTTACTGTTGCGATACATACGCATCCGCGCAAAGGCGAATAAACGAGGAGAAAAAAAAAAGAAAAACAACTGGACCATCAACGTTCGTTTAAGAAGTCCGTGCCAGTCTCTGGATTTTCAAGGACCTGCATAACCAGAACGTTCTATGCCCCAGGATCAACTTACCGTGAACAATAATACACACTAATATTCGTGACACAACTAAGTACACACCAGTCAGCTAAGTTCTGTGCTTCGATGCTTTGGCAGTCATTTTCAGTTACGCCTCTGAACCTTCAGTTACGCCTCTGAACCTTCAGTTACGCCTTTATAGTGAATCAAATTTGGGAACGGTCCATGAAGATGCTGTGATGTCAACGCAAAAGAAGAGAAACAAAATCAATACCCCATAGCAAACCACACCTCGACATGAAAAAACGAAGCTCACAAATCTATACATCCCCTGCATCCTCATTCTCATGAAACACTTCCCCGGGAACGTCTTCCTCTCCGGCGCCAACCACGCTTCGTACAGCGCATGATCCCTAGGGATAATCTCCACCAAATTCCTCCTCACAACCTCCCATCCTTTGCCATTATAATGCAACCCGAGCACCCTGATAAGCTGCTGCAAATGGTTATGTATCACCGTATGATACATCCTCGCATATACATCATCTAAATCAGGAGCGATGATACTATGGCCTGACACCGCGTCGAGCTCTACACCAGTCGTAGCGAGTAGCGTAGGAGGATGCACTCTGATCCCACCGAAATCCCGAATGACGAAGCCAAGGATTTGCTTTGTCGAAAGACTAAAACGAGCAAGACAGTTTTGCGGGTGAGCTTCGAACGCGACACCGTTGTGCAAGACGGAAGGGAGAAATGCTTTGAAGAAAACGTTCACGAATTCATCCAGCCATTGAAGCCGCTTGGCCTCCGTGTCTAGCTCGAATACGCGGATGACAGCAGGAACACTACTGGTATCCTCGTCTTCTGCCGTCGCCGTCGTACTCGTGTTAGCATGCCCGCTTTCAACCAACGCCGTGCATACAATCAACCTCTCTCCCCTCTCCTCACTTCCAAGTTCATGTGCCTCCCTGACAATTGCAGCGCAATGTTTGGCAATCTCACTTTCAGGATCAGCGGAGACGACCGAGGATAGTTCTTTCGCGACGGTGAGGAGGCTATGGTCCATGGTGAGTGCCGGAACAACCTGAGCAGAGAAACGGGGTCCGAGGTAGGCTGAGGCGGGGGAGATGGTTCGTACGGCGGATGTGAGTTTGATTCCGACACCGAGCTTCAGCGAGAGGTTCTTGAAGATGTTAGAGACGACAACGGAACTATGTGTAAGAAATTGAAGAAAGCATACGTTACTGAGTGACCCAGCGTAGTTGGAAGTAAGAAGCTTATCGAGTACTCACCGAATACTTTGTTGCGCGAGAAGTGGCAAACTGAATTCAGGAGGGTATATGACCGCTTCCTTGAACTTATCTTGGATATGAGCCACTTGAAGCTCATGCACAGGAATAACGAGGTGATCCGCGGGTACATCTAACTTCTCCTTTCCAACGACTTGGGCTACAGCTTGTCGAAGCGGTTCAGTAAGTTGTTCAAAATCGTAAGTGATTTTGAGACTTGATTTGGGGAGAGCAACAAATCGGAGGTTGGGGTGATATAAGTCGTAGGAGCCTGGAGAGATATCTTGCATCGGAGGTAGGAATGCTCGGGTTTTGTGCATCTGTAGGGAATGGGAATATTTTGTGTAAGTTCGAAGAGAAGATGGGGTATGTACTAACTGGATGTGTTGGATGACCTTCAACGATAGACTGTTCCCATTCTATACTTGAAGAGGAAAAGAGAGGGGCTTTTGGAGGGTGTTCATATGAATACTCTATTCATTTCTTCCATGAGCAACTTGAGAGAGCAAAGCGTAGCATATAACGCACTTTGCCATCGAACAGAGCTTTCGAGTTCTTCCGCTATTTCCTTTGACATATCCTCCTGAACGTCATAACTTTTCGCGAATTTATCCCAGAGCACAAGTGGATCAAGAGAAGGCACGATAGTTGTTGACTGTGCAGGAAATTGCCATCCTGGAGCGATCAACCGAGCAAAGAGGGCCTGAGCCAGTTCGAAGTGCTAGAAAAGCATCATCGATTGAGCTGATGCATCTGACGGATAAAATGGTTTTTCAGATGACTGACAGTATCATCTTCATCGTGAATTTCTTGTACAAATTCCAAAGTTAGAGGAAGCATATCCATCGGATCTAAAAGCCCTATCTCTTGTCCGCGAGGATCAGCACTATCGTGCTTGAACACAGGAACATGTTTGAGCAAAACTATGGCCAGAATATCAGTGAGCTGATAAGGAACATCGATCGGCTGTGGTGGTCGAGAGGAGACATTGCCAGAAAGCAAAACACAAAAGCCCGTCGCTTCAAATCCAGTGAGAGGGAAATACAACGCCCGAGAAAGTGATTCGGTGACCAAGCAAGATAGAAGACGGGAAGTAGTTGCGAAGTTGGCTTTGACAGAGGAATCCTGGGCCGCAGACATAACTGTACTAGATTAGAAGACCGTAGAGATCGATGACTGGGAAGGTATTTCTGGAATAAGAGTTAAACCTCTTTAGAGAAAGAGTAAAGTTCTTGTATTTCTATCTTTTTATTTGTTCAAGTCCCTGGAAATATATATTTCAATGTTCCTCGTACTGCGAGGAACCAACAGCGCTGAACAAAATTGAAGCCCATGATCATGAAGAATATCAGTGGCAGGTGGTAACCGTACTCTATATCAAGAGTTTCGGGCCCGAAGTTTATTTCCTTTTCGAGGCATTGGACTTTTCGTTTCTCTTTCAACGTTCTCAAGCATTCGTTATACACACACGACACTGTGAGAGATCAACGTTTGAGAGTCTCTGATAACTCTCTCACTGGCTCAAATTCAGGTCTCAAGGCCCAAAATCTTCCTGTGTTACTCACATCGATGGGGCCCATTCTTCACGACCATCGTGAAACTCTGTGAAATCTTACTGATTTCTCTGCACATATACAAAGTATTGCTCTGATGGTGTATTATTCTGGCTGGGAGAAAATTGAAAAGGATAGATGATACATGCACAGTTTGGTACATACGAGTTCAAAAATTTTGTATGGTGGTGCTCAAATTCGGTTTAGTAACGAATGAACTTACAGTCTTCCCTGCATAAACAACTTCCACACTTCTTGAGGACGAAATCGGAATATCATCCACTGTCAGGGTAACCGTCGTGGGTTCACCCTCGTCCCATTCCAGATCCACGACTATACCTCCTCTCGTACGCGCACCCTTGAGATGCCCAGAAGACCATTTATCTTGTGGGAGGGCCGGGAGGAGAGTGATTTTCAATGGAACATCAAATGAAGCAACGTCTGGAGCTTGTAAAAGAGCGTTCTAGGAAATAGAAAAGAAGGATGTTGTAAGTAAAAATAACCTTGACCCTTGGTAAACCGGAAGATCCCAACTCACAAGAACGGCACCGGGGAACCCAAGGTTAGCGTCGATTTGGAAGATCGGGTCGGTATCCCCAGGATCATACAGACTAAACAGGTTCGGACCAAAGTCTTCATAGATAGTATACTTTGAGCAGCGGCAAAATTTGAGTGTTGGAGAAAATCTAGAGCAAGGAAACGACATACAGTCAATTCATGGTAAAACTCAGACGCATTTCCCAACTGTGCCCAACAAGCCGCTCTCCATGCTTTTTCCCAGCCCGCATCCGCGTCTGGGCCGGTCCCGTTCCCTCGATGAATCAAGCTAGTTGTGGCAGCACCCATAACCTCCTCCTTGGTGTACGTGACATCTGTTCCGTTGACTACGAGGCCGCCCTGAAGGTCGACATCGTATGAAGAAATGGCATAGCCTGGGTACAATCCGATTAGGTGAGATACTGTTTCCACACGATGAACAAAGTGATTAAAATTCGCTATTGGAATTTATAGGAAAAGACATACAGTGACGATGTGTGTCTGTCGGTGAATCGAGGTCGACTTTCCATTCTGGTAAAAAAGCATGAGAGTGGGAAAAGATACAAGCATCAAAGCAAGCCCACCTTGTAGTTGACCCCACCAGCCGATCCGAAGTCCCTTGTCCATCTGAGCGCGTTTGGTCTGTACCTCTTCAAGAAACGCAACGTCGGTATCGCCAGAGGCATTGAACCCCTTCTCCACAGCATTAAACAGTTGCCAGATCAGTTGTTGGGCATGAGCACAAGCTACAAACGACAGACAGACCCACAAAGGATTGATACTTTTTAAATTTCAGAAATCTCACAAGACTTGACGCACCTAGAGTAATAGGGACCTGCTCAGGTGAATTACAAGGCGCCACGACAAGGGTTTCATCCTTGAAATGCTCATCCGGGATGAGTTTATCTAAATGGAAGGAGGCAACGCTCTGTGCGAGGGGAAAATCAATCAACTTCGTATGATACTAGCTAAATAAGTCAACTCACCTTCAGGAGCGGCCATCCTTGAGCGCGCCACCAATCGACGTCGTTCGAGTAGTCAAATCGATCCCAAACATGGAGCATCTAGAAAAGACGTTCAACTTTCATGGAAAGCTGAATCAACGAGGAATTAGCAATACCATCCAAACCGCAGATTCTATATATGAACTTAGTAAAGGTCTAACTCACGAAACCATCCCGTTCACTTACCAGGATAATCCGCCCATTGAGCTGTGTTACCTCCACCGGGACCGCCCTTCATTCCCGTGTGCCCAAAGATCTAGACAATATTAACATTCTGTAAATTGATCACTATTTACGAAAAACTCACGTTCATCTGTTATTGTCGACCGAAGAATCGATGACTGTTTTATAGGTGGCTATCCGATACTACTCACTTCGTCATGTGTAACCCAACCTCGAGAGATGTTGTACAGAATCTGCGCTGTCATAGCACCTCTGGGAGCCCATGTTTTCTGTACAGTATATGCATTGACATTACATATCATTTGAAGGTTAGTTTCGATACTGACCTCTATGTAGTCGAATAACGATCCTGCGACGTTGAGATTGCTCATCTCGGCACTCCAGTAATTCATTTGAATGTTGATGTTGGAATCTACGTATTCGAATAAGCAAACAACATCGACATGTGAGGGCGTGCGATGACTCACGATAATCTACGTCCCGATGATAACAGCAATGAGAGAATCATTCTACAACATATCAATGGAGCCGCTCACCAGCTCCCCAAGGACTATTAACATCCTTTGCCCATTTACCCTGCAAATTAGCCGGTAAAGTACCTCTGGCACTACTCGCAAGCATATAACGTCCCAAATTGAACGTGACCCATTCAAGATAGGGATTCCCAGTATCGACCTCATACGCCGCTCGAATCTGGTCAGTCGGAAGATCGAGTTGCGGAGATTGACCTAGTGACAGCGAAAATTGACCGTAGAGAGTGCTGTTGATGTCGTCCATATGGGTAGCAAGGATATCATCGTAAGAACCGCTTGTAGCGGAACTAAGGAGCGACGTCAAAGCTGTATGTGGATCAGCACCCTTGAACGAGAAATTATTGTCGGCATTCCCTGCGTCCATTGAGTACTCTGTTCCACCGACCCAGGATATCCATGTTTCGGTAGCACCCGTGACGGAGATGGTCGCATTCGTTGTGTTCAGTGGGGTACAAGTGACAGTACCATGGGTCGAGTGGACTTGTCCGAGAATCTCATAAAGCATTCCAGGTTCGCCGGCGAACCCGCGTATCTGTAGTGTGCTAGAGTCAAAACAGGTGATATTTGGGGTTGGTAACCCAGAGTCTAGCAAAGACCATGCGAAGGTGGTATTGGGTAGCGTTGCGTTGGAAGAGGAAATGATATGGTGAACGCAGGCTTCGGACGGATGGGAGCAAAATGTTTCTCTGGCAGATTAGATGAATGACAGAGGTCGGCAGAGACACTTCACACATAACATACCTGACAAAGGTTTCATTGGACTGTGACCATGTAGATCGTGCCACGCCTTCATCCAAGTCAAGCCATCGCGCGAAGCTGCTTACTGGACCAGAGACATTCATTGAGGATATTAGGTAACCAGCACCGACATATGAGCCTGCAAGCGAACATGTTGAGAATAAGGTTTGGCGGGAAAGGGCGGAAGAATAGTGTACCATAAGCACCAGGTGCTGTGGTCAAAACCTCGACGTCTGAATATACATCTACTTGAGTTATACTGTCAAAACAAAGATGTGAGTAACTTACTATCTATCTCTCCCGTTGCATTTGCAAAGATGCTGGCACGAATGGACTCCATGGCTAGATGGGCAGCTGAAGCGCCAGATGGTTGCATGTTACCACCGTTATAGGTCTTTGTGAATTGGTACTCAACCATAATCTACGCGTTTTTTGGATCACAATGCTCACCGGATCCTGGAACGGACCTCCGCTCCATAGAGACTCGATGTTCAACTGAGTAGTTTCGACCGCCATCCCCCAGGAACCATAGCTAGTATTTTGGTTAATGAAGTGGTTCACCATCCGACACCACGCATACCAGCTAAGTAGCCATTCCCAACTGGAAGATACGTCTTTGACCAGAACCCTGCAGGTGTGTTGTACCAGAGACCATTTCCAGATGCAGGAAACCCGGAAGGTGCTGCAGAAGAAAGGACGGCGGCTGGTAGCAAAGCGGTAGTGCCCAAAGTCTTCAGCTTCATGGTGAAATCGTGCAAGTAGACGGACAACGATGTGACGAAACCGCTGTCAGGAAGAAGCCAAGAAGCGAAAACCTCTCCCAAAGTTCGAAGTTCCGTCATTGTGACCTGCGGCATGCTTTATAATATTCTCTACGCGGTTTTCTCGGAGGTCGACTGGTTGTTAATTTTGGAAGCAATCGCATATACATGCAAAGATTCGAAGGTGGTCCTACTTCTAGTGGAAAAGGCCTTTGGGCCTACTGTAATGCTTTGCACATGATAACCGGTCAGCAGATGTTTGAATCTTTGACACTGATGAATAGAGGCCCTACTCGGGAACAGGAATTTGCCAAGTGGTACGGTCCGATATCAGAAAGCTTGTAGTCAGGAGGGCTGAGAGCGGGATGAGAGTAATAGTGTAGGTTTGGCTGGTCCGTGCGCAATAATACACCTCTACTATTAGACGCGCAACATATTATCCGGCGCTTATGTACCTGATCTCGCCTATCGCACTGATCTTTTCCGCCATTCTGGGTGGTAATACTTTGGACAGTTTTCTACAATGACTATCACCTTGGAAGAAGCACAAAAAGTGATTACCAAGAGTTTCTCCAAATCCAATCATCTGCACGTATGCGGTTTTTCAGAAGTACAGGATAAAGATTCTTACAGGCTAGTTCCAGCTACGAACACAGTATTGAAAACTCACAACATTGACCAGTCGTACACGCAACAACACCACCTACATACTCGATCTAGCGCCATATGCTGACAGTGCCCCGACGCATACCTCCTTTATCACTATCTCAGCTACAGCGGAGGAACCTGCCTCCGCTTACCATGCCAACTCTCTTCGAATTTGCTCACAGCTTATCACGATGATCCATAAACAGACGTCTATACCCATACCAGAACCCATCTTAGACACCACCTTAGATGTGATTTCGTATCCTTACCTTCTAACGCCTCCCCAGCCGCTCCAATCAAGCTCGATCATCCCTCTTTCTGCTGCACGAGCTCAAAATCTTCTAACGGAAACTCAAGAAGCGTTCATAGACCTGACCTTAGGTCAGCTCTTGGGTCAGCTTCATTCCGGAGTTCAAAACGATTGGTTCGGTCGACCGAGTATATCTCAGCCAAACGAACCATCTTACAGCTGGCAAGAGACTTTTACTGCGCTCCTCGAGCCTCTTATCGAGCACGCGCGCGAGGCAGGAATCGACCTCGGAGTATCGTACCCAGACATCCAGACATATCTCTCTCGGGCGATCGCGTTCTTTCTTTTCGACGACGTAGAGGTACCTTCATTGATCTGGTTTACTGGTTCAGAGGACGACATTTACATTACACGTCCCAATGATACCTCTCCTTCCGTTCAAATTGCAGCCATAGTCCCGACCCTTGCCCATTCTCTATGGGGAGATCCCCTGCTTGAGTCTTTCTTTCTTCCGCCTGCGCCATCCAAAGCTGTCCAGGAAGGTTACGTGGGTGGTGGTGGAAATCCATTGCTGGTCTTTGGAAGGCAGAAGACCAAACGATTGTGGTATACCGTGTTTCTGGCGCTTGTTGTCCTAGTTGAGAGAGATGGGCCGCAAGCTACAGATTCTGACTTTGGCAAAAGGCTGTGGGCGCTGAACACATTGGAACGATGTTTTCAGGCATTGAAAGATGCCCCCTGTTATTGATATAAGTGTACTGGTTCTCTGATATAACGAGAGAGGTCGAGATTTCTGTCAGTATCTTTTAAAGTCACTACTTAATTCCTTCGCTTTGCATTTTGCTTCACAGTCTTCAGGCTGGTCTTCAATACCTACTGGCCATGAGAGACTTTCGCTTGCTCCCTTACGAATAAGTACTGTGACGAGCACCTGCTCTTCTTAGTGTACAAGTATTTCGGTGTCGCGAACCTGTATGCACCAGCGGATAGTGTGAATGTGCTAAAGGAAGCTTCATAATCAGCCGACTCAGTTGAGTTGCGGAGAAATGTATTATCTAAGGGGTCGTCAAGGCTACATCATTCCATCCAGATTCTATCAATCTCTATCAATCCACATTCGCTGTGCGCTGTGGTCTTGCTCTTTCTCTTTGTTCTTTTCTGTTCTTTCCTTCGTCTGTTGTGTTCTGCCGGATTTCAATCTCTCAAAAACACCGTTCATTTTCAACCGACTTTCATTCTAACGATGACTCTGGGTTTCACTCCTGTGGGGAAGAGGAAGATTGCCGTACATGGTGCGTCCTACAACTTTTAGTCTGGGAATGTTTCTTCCTCACGAGATAATTCCCAGTCGTTCTGTATTGCGTGAACATCATTGTACTTGCGCTTTCCGCGCGCGTGAACTTGTTCCAAGAGTTTTTCTGTGAGTTCTCATTGAATCTTCCGGTATCATCCTGCAGTTCAATTGCTTTCCGAAAGTTGTAGCAGATCTGTTCCCGCTCGGACTTTCCATAGCTACTCTGGTCATTCTCACTGTGATGTATGTTCTGAGTCCTGTTCGCAAGTTCCTCTCAATCAAAACTCATCAATTTCCACGATCATTGCTTTCCCCAGGCTGGCCCTCGACTTTGCCTGCAAGAACTCGTATACTGGTCGCCCCCAGTTCGAGATTGGTGTCTTCGCTGTTCTTTCTATCTTTTGGCTGTGTAAGGATCAATTTATTTAGCAATATCCGTCACCTCATTCCTCTACCAGCGTTCAATGCTTTTTCTACCTCTCGTTGGCGTCATGTACCTATGTCGTGCCCCGCTGGTCTGTTTCCCTTTTCTTGAGCTCCGAGTGTCTTTTGACATAAGTAATCTTAGGAGCTGACGCTGTCAAAACTTGGTGTCAGGATGTCCAGGCGTTGAAGGCATTCGTTTGGATAGAGTGGTTAATCTGTACGTCACCAATATACGTGTTTATGCTATTGACCATACCTCTTTCAATCAGTCTCTTTGACGGCGTACCTAACCCTTCGCTATACGATTTCCCAGAAAAGTCGTGGCAACAAGCACATTCTCCGCATGCCTCTTTCTCGCTATTCCCCTTTCCTGAAGAATGACGGCACTATGAATTACATTCGCAACAGTGGATTTTTAACGTTCTCTGATCCAAAGCTCTGAATTCGTATCAAGTATTCATATTCCACTGGTTGGTGTCATGGTTCTCCTTCTGAAATCCTTTATCTATTTTATTCTTATTCGGATTGTACTCTGCAATGATACCGCTGTGTGTAATTGTACCGAGGATAGCCGCTTCAGTCATTCAATGTCATGAGCTTTGAAACTCAGGTCGCTTTAAGTATGTAGTTTCTGCTACGGCACCGAACGAGACGCGATACTCAGCTCAGCAAAGCTCCCTGAATCGCTGGCCTGGCCGAACAAAAATTCAGGCGAGGATGACACGTGTTTCTGATAGAAGATAGGATTCGTTCCTTGTACTGATATGGCCTCATTTGACCATACTTAGACGGTCAAAGAAAAACCAAACGCATACAATAAAAACGCTACTTATTAGCCATGGTAAGTGATAATGCATATATTATGTGAGATTGCGATGTACCGCGGAAATATGGTAGCTATATGTACAGTAAGTATATCCAGCGCCAAAACTCTGACCAGAGCCAGTGTACATATGTACGTTCTGCTCCCAACCAAAGAAAAACCTATAGTTTGGCGGAGATTGGAGAAATATCAACTGACGACTCCTGAGGTGTACTGGACGGTAAGGTCTTGATCGTGCGAGTATGCTTCCTAGCATCTCTCAAAATACGACGTAGAATCTTGCCGCTGGCATTGCGAGGAATGACATCGGTGAACAGAATACCTCCTGAAAGCCATTTATGTTTGGATTTAGCATCAGCAACGTGCTATCAATACGAGGAATCAGCATGAGGAAAAATTTCTGAGGGCTTGAATATTCCGCACCTTGTAGATACTCAATTGAAGCTCCATTGCATACTTGGAGTCCTGTTCGGCCATGGTTGCAACTGTTGGCTGAAGAACTACGAAAGCCATCGGCAGCTCCCCAGCATACTCATCTGGAATACCGATCACCGCCGCATCTGCGATACTAGGATGCATGAGAAGGTGTCCCTCAAGCTCTGCAGGGGCCACCTGGAGTCCTTTGACCTATAGTGGCAATCGGTAATCAATTTCGAGGTATCAAAAGTTCTTCGAGCAACAGTACCTTGATGAGTTCCTGTAATGAAAATAAGCTCAGTTTGGAGTAGTAATGATGTGCGCCAGATACAGACGGACTCCTACCTTAATTCGCTCTACAATAAATATATCTCCATTTTCCTTGAAGAATACCTGATCTCCTGTTCGCAGCCATCTGCAGAATTTTTGTTAAATTATCTGAGCCGATCTCTCCAGAGTAGTTATGGTTATCACGAACCCATCGACAAATGTTTCCTGCGTTCTGGGTATTTGGAATTGTGAGTAAGCAATCGTCCAAATGGTGACAACATTCAAGACGGGAAGGAAACGCACGATTTCTTGTCTCCGTAATATCCGAGAGCGACTTGGCCGCCTTGGACGTAGAGCTCCCCGACATCCCCAATTTGAGCAATTGTTCCATCCTCTTTAACCACTTTTGCCAACGTGCCCGGAAGAAGTTGACCACCACTACCGAGTGTCCCGACATTTTGCGATAAAGGGAACTGAGAAATCAGTCCAGCAGATTGAGTTCGGTCTTCAGATGGAAAGAAGCAGAGTCCACGACAGTAATTGCTTACCATGCTGACGGTCCCACAGGTTTCAGTCATTCCTAAAGATATCAACATTGAGAACACCGAGGCTCTAGTGTACAAGAATCGAATTACCATATCCTTGACCTAAATGGACAACATTGGGTAAAGCTCTCAAAAGCCCTTCAGTGAGAGATGCGCTAAGAGGAGCTGCTGCCACAATGCAATATCTCACGCTGGAAAGGGAGTAGTTCTTCACCGCTGGGTGCTACAAGTAACATTGTCAGCGTTGTGGATCAAATATCGAACGAGATAACCGGGCGACAAACCTTGCAGAGTAGTACCGCTTGGGGCGGAACGATTCTATGAAATATCGATGATCAATACGCAAATGCGCAACGGTGGGAGAAGTGCGGTATCGGACTACCAACGTTAAATGTGTCATGCGATATTGCTCTATGCTTTCCAAAAAACTTTCAAAATGGAACTTCGGAGCGAGAACGAGTGACATCTGCCGTAGTAGTTTTTGGGTTAGTGAATTTGTAGGAGATATGTGTTAAAATGATCATTTACCCCGGCATATAACATAAAGTGAAGCTGTTATGTCGCTGGATCAGTTCCTCGGATTGAGACTCGGAGTATTCGATACTCACGTTATAAACTAGACCATAGATATCTACTTGATGTTAGCCGATTCCACGAAATGGCAAAAGGGCTTACGATACAGCGGCAAAGCTAGATGTGTACATTAATCGGGAACAACAAGCTGCAGAAGTTTACTCACATCCACAGCATATATCCCCAGGTCGGAAACGCCGGTCTTCCCACTTCGTATATTCTTCTCCGATGCGATTGAATGTAGCGGCCTGGATAACAATACTAATGACGTTGAAATGAGAAATGGCTACGGCCTAAGAATGTGTCGATATGTGAGGTTAGCATCCAGCACAGATCACGAATTTAGACACCTTTTGAACACCAGTAGTACCCGATGAAGGAGCAAGAAACGCGATCCGCGTCTTCGCTTCGCCCTCTTTGAACGGCTTCTCTATCACAGGAGGCAGGAGTGATCCTTGTCCAATCAGGCTGTTGAAAGACTGGTACGATTGCAACTTCGACATGAAAGTGGTATTTGGCCCATCAAGTAGAACGATCTTGCTGTGAGGGAGAAGGAGATCGGACGCTGCCTGAAGAGCGATAGCGAGGCACTCCGTATGTACAAAAAATAGACTGGGTCGCGCAATGTTTAAATGGTGCACTAGGAGAAATCGGTGACAGAAGTTAAGTATCAAAAATGAGCAAATACCTAGTTCGCCAACGGAAAGGGTTGGGCTCAAAGTCCTAGGAAAACGGTCAATTACCATATTACCCCAGGAATTCCTAGACTACTGACGCCACTATGCCGCCTAACCGGTGGGTAGCCCACACACACGGAGGGAAATCTGATAGAGTCGTCGAGGCTTGAGTGACAGCGCCATGGTATTTGGAAGAAACGCACTAATGTGATTGAAGCTCATGATTGCGACTAGCATTAAGGGTGAGCCATTATTTCCTATCAAAGCGGTTATGTAGAAGCCTTTACCAATGTCTCCCTCCTCTGGAACAATCGGTGAGTACAATTCCGGGATGAATACATCAATTTACAAACTCACTGAAATTCCAGTTGGCATTGATGGCGGCAGCAAGGTGTTGAGTTCGTGTCCGTAACTGCAACGAACAAGCTCAGACCAGGTAGCACTCTACGATATACACGCGAACCTCCTCCATGAACACCTTCTCTCCGGTGGCACTGTCTATGAGGCAGGGTGTTTCTGCGAGCCTTTCTGGGCGCGTAGCGTGGCAAAAGTTATCCAAGAGGAAACGGGGGACTGATATGTTGGACGGAACATCTTGGACGGAAGGCTGGAGAGCCTGATTACGAGTCATGGTGAAAGATGGGAGAAAGGTATCTTCCACTCACTAAGCGTATCTGTTGTTTTATTCATATATATTCCCGAGCGAATAATTCGGATGATGAGAATGGCTAGGACAGGGCTAACCATCAAATGATAAGCTTCATAAGAAATTTCAAGTTCATGAGTCTCCTATAAGTGTCGATAGTTGAGTCCATGCAAGGGATCTCCGCGGAACCTGGACGCGCTAAACTAAGCATGAGCAATTTGAAGCTAAATCGTATACAAGCACCTACCCATAATTATATAACAAATAATACCCCTTGGTGTTAAATAACGACATCGGAAGCGCTAAATGGAGGTGGTAGACACACAGACGACATGACAGACACATTTACCATAAGTGTGCGACATGAGACCTAGAATAACCGTTTTTCTATAAGGTTCCGTGACCTTCGAGCATTGTCGTGCATATGACAAAAAAGTAATGGACAAGGCGCATCAAGATCGACAGGAAGAATATCGTGGATTCTGAGGTGAGTTCGAAAATTCGGATAGCAGTTGAGGTCCGATCTTCCATAGCATTCGGAGATATGCATATGCATTGCATTGCATGTACAACTATGTACAACTATGAAACGTGTGAGGGTATACATACGAAGAAAGGAACTATTTCTAAGGTCGAGGTCAATGGTCATGCTCGGGTTATGCCCTTTCGGCGATGTAGAGTTGCTGCGAGGGAGGGATTGCACGCTCCGCGGGCATTTCTACGCCGCCAGCAAGTATTCCCACTCGCATCATCGCTAGTAGCTATGACCTTCTGTTAGTGGCGGAGTAGCTTAAACGAAATGAAAATGCCATACGTTATGAGCAGCGTTCGAATGGGCATAAAAACCTCCAAAAAATGAAGCAGTCATGTCATGACCTGAATTTTTTGACAAAAGGTAAGGACCTCCAGGATGTTGTTCAATAAATGACGAGACATCATGGATAAAGCCAGATACGAGAATCAATGTGCGCGACTTTGACTCTTCCTGGACTAGATTCGTTCAATTACGCCGCTAGCTAGCCTTTTGACATGGCGCCAGACTCACATGTTTCCCAACCGACAACGGGGAGTTCTTCGACTGGAGCCGGCCATTTGACCGAGTCTTGAGTTTTCTTCAGAGCTTTCAATTGCATGGTGAGGGCCCCTTTCTGGATCTCATTGCTGGGAAACCTTTGGAGATTTCTTGCGAAACCGACTATTTTGCACAGTGCAATGAACCACTTGGTGGCGTCAGATGTTTTTGCAGATGCATTGCTAACGAACAAACCTTTGTAGGATCGTACTGATACCACAGATATGCGTTGCGATAATCCATCGGAAATTGGTGATGAAAATTATGATATCCTTCGCCCATCGTTAATAATGCCGATAATAAATGATCACGGGGGTTAGTCTATCATCATAGGGTGTTGATCCAAGATAATGCGCGATTGAGTTAATGCAAAATGTGCTCTATTGAAGAGCTTGTTTAGTGAAGATGTTTTCAACCTGAGGTATAACTGTCGACATACATGGTGTGCCACAGTAAGCCGCAGTGCAGCAGCAAAGCAAAATCCTCCCCACCAATCCCCCAGAAAAGGCCAGGAACAATCCACGGGACTATAATTCCAAACAAGATGGTCAGTAGCAGGTACTGTCGATGTTGGAACTGGATGAGTGGGTCCTTCTTCAGGTCGGAGATATCGGCTGTCCCACTACGTAGGTTTGTTTTGAAGATCATCCAGCCTATATGAGTCCACAGAAGACCGCGATTGGAGTCGTATGGATCCAAATCAGTGTCGGTATGGCGATGATGAGATCGATGAGCTCGAGCCCACCAATAACAAGACCCCTGAACAGCACTGGTTCCACCGATGATCAAGAACCATTGTAGAGGAAGGGAAGCAGTATAGGCTCTGTGGGACCATAGTCGATGATAGCCTTCAAATGCGGGCTTTAGTCAGTATCATATGCCTCAGATGACCGACCCCAAAGCATACCGGCAGTAATGCCTGACGATAAAGTTAGAACGAACAGGGGGTAATAGGGAGGAGATTCTTACCCAGCATGGTAAATACATAATGAAGGATCGAGAACCACATTGTTTTGGAACGGAAAGCCACTAGCCAGACACCAGCAAGTGCAATTGACGGTGTGATAACAAGAACTGCAATGTTGAACCATCTAAAGCCGGTTATAGCAGGAAATTTTTCGGAATACGTCGACATAGGAAACAAGGGCATGACGGGAAAATAGCTGCAATATCGGGGAGGTTGGCTCGGTAAATAAAGCTTGTTCGTTAAAATATGGAAGGAATATTCCCGTAGAAGTAGAAATAGATTGCACCAGGTTGCACCGAATAGCGGTATGATATTTAGTCAAAAAAAAAAAAAGCGTGGACGCGGTCCAGGTGTTGATTCCGACCGAGATCGCTGCATTGGTAGCATTCCAGTTTTTAAGCAGTCCTGGAAAAAGAAGGGGCATCTTCTATCACCATTAAAACACCCGGATTAGGGCAAGTTTAATACCGACTTTGGACCGACTGCCAAGATTGTCATATAGGTCTGGACATAATTTGTGGTGGAGAGCGGGTTGAGGGAATTGTCCGCCCAATCGGAGCAAATTCGCAAGTGTTGGAAAACAAAGATCTTTTCGAAATTTTACGACTTGAAGAATCCATCAGAACAACCTTGAAGAACAAACCTATGAAGAGATAACGGCACACCTGCGGCAGACTTGAACACTCCAGTAGACTCAACACCTCATTCCTATCGTACCCTGAATCGTGAAACTCAACGAGGATCTCGGATTGGTCACAATGGGAAATACCTGGAAAGGATCATCAAAGAGAAGAGGACGTATAACGATATTTCCCGACAGAAAACAGCAAAGAATTATGTTACGGTAAAGGCCGGGAAATACGTTGAAAAGTTTGAACACGTATGATCAGAGAATGCATTATGAGTGGCACTGTGAGAAGGAGCTGGGAGAAAAACGTATGACTTTCTTCATTATTTCCTGCCATGTGGCTTCACGCGACACCGACGACTTTCGCCGCTCCGGATTCTTCAAAGTTCGCCCCCAGCATCAACAGAAAAATTTGAATTCACTACCACATCCGCATGCTGGAATATATATGACTCCTCTCAGTGAGTATATAGACTATCCATTCATCTAAAGGCCGGCGAATCCTGGCGGTGGGGTTGCAAACTAATCGTTAGTATGAGGGCACGTCCTCATTCTTTCTGTCACAAGTCCATCTTGAATGCTGCCTTGAACTTGAGGGTTGATCTTCAGGACCTGGTGCAATGCTTATTTCAATCGAATACTCATCCTCCTCGACATTCTTAGGTATGTCATAACAGCAGCTTCCTTTCGTCACGCGGTATAGCTACCGTTGAGCACTACAAAACCTGGGATATTCGCCCAGCTTCCTTCTCCCTCTTGACCCTTAGCCTTTAGGATGGCGCTGTTCAAAGTTCTTAGTGGCATTGTTGTTATCGCTTTCACAGGCACCCTTGCCAGTGTCAGCGAGTCACAGCTGCCTTCCCAAGCGATCGTGAGTTCGTGTCATATCCCTTGATGTCATATTCTGGATATTTGCTGTACAGTTCGTTGATCCCCGCTCGTTCGCCGTGATGGGTCCAAATGCAGACTTCCGCAACGATTCCTTCAACATGCTTTTCAATCCAACATCGACCACCCCACCATTTTTCCAGATCTTCGATGAAAGATTCTTGACCATCCTTGGAGGGAGTCCCTCATTTCGTGAGATTGCGTCCGACCCGACATTTGCTTTCGCTCATGAAGCTCCTGTTTATAATGAACCTACCGATGAGGTTTTCTTCTCTTCGAATGATGGAGGTCAATGATTCCTGAACTATGCCAAACTTGTTTTCTGAATGTGGAGACTAGGCCCTTTAGGAATGAGTGATCTCAACCACAACAATGTGATAAGCAAAATCAGCATGAAAGAAGTCGAGGCGGCTTTATCCGCGAATGCAACGGGGCCAGTCAACGTTCCTATAACTCAAGTATGTTCGCAGAGGTGTCAATATTGTTTATATGTTGATGTGCTTCTCATGCAGCTGAATCTCTCAGACAGTATACAGGTATGACACTTGCTTTACCTCAGGTTCAGATCTACATCTTCACTGAAATACAACTGGTATCAGATGACAAACGGAGGAACAGGTCCCTACAACTCATCCATACTCCTCGTCACATCTGGACGTGGATCTTCACCTCCTTCTATTGTCCTTGTGAACCCATTGCCCCCTTATAATGCTACCGTTCTCCTGGACAACTACTTTGGTCGACAATTCGTCTCTTTAAATGACATCAAGGTTCATCCAACAAATGGAAAAATATTCTTCACAGATGTCGAGTGCGTGCCTCTGCTGGTCTTGATAGAAAGACCTCATGCCATTGCCAATTTAGTTATGGATTTCTCAACCTTTTCCGCCCGGCTCCCCTCATGCCATTTCAAGTCTACAGATTTGACCCAGACACCAGTGCAGTGCGAGTTGTTGCAGATGGGTTCAATAAACCGAACGGGATAGCTTTCACCCCAGATGGAAACACTGCATATGTGTGAGTATTGCCTAGCATTTCTGCAAAGCATATGTCAGAATGGCATTCTTGTACTATTCCCAGCTCTGATACCGGCGCGTCTGGCGGATTTCTCGGAAACAATCTGACTTTACCGGCCTCTATGTGAGTTGAATTCACTTTGGGGCTTTCCTCGCTTCTCAGAGCTCTTCCCAGCTATGCCTTTGACGTGGATCCCGTTACTCACGTATTCAAAAACCGACGAGTTTTAGCTTACGCAGATGCGGGAGTCCCTGATGGGATACAGTTAGATAGTGACGGTAATATTTACAGCGGGTGCGCTGATGGAACTCAGGTTAGTAACGAGTTCGCTAGTATAAGATGACTAGATGTTGAATGATATACTCACCGCAGGTATGGGCTCCTGATGGAACTTTACTCGGAAAATTTTTCTTAGGTATGAGTACTGCTGAAATGATCTTTGCGGGGGATGGTAGACTGGTCATCTTGGCCGAAACCAAGATGTTTCTTGCTAAAATCGCTGCGAAGAGTATCCCTCTCGGTGGTCCCTCCAGAAATTAATGCGTAGTAATCTCTCTCCCGAACTAGGTAGTCGAAACGAATTATCATCAACGGGGAAACGTTATGAACGCGAGAGACTTGTAAACCCTGAGTATTGTGATAATGTGCTATCATATAATTTGCACTCGCGCAATATGACAATCATGTAATCTCAGGTATTCCTCATGTATCGAGCACTATATCAAATAGGTGGTATTGAATTAGTGGCAACTGCCCCGGCGGCGGAGGTCCAATAGTCAGTAATACTTCCGTCGCGGATGCGCGGTTCTCAATTTTCAACAAGTTGCTTGGCCTCGAAAAGCTCCTTAAGCTCGTGAATCCCAGTTGAACCCCGCCCACGAAAGTTCCATCATGCATGCGTGCTGCCTCACGAAGCGAAGAGATCCTTCGATTGTAGCTCTTGTGTCTTGACTCAGAAGGTACTTTATTATCACGATAACACGACATACAAATTATTCGCTGTTTGTCGGCCGTAAGTACTTCAGGGGAGCTTGCTATTTCCGTGAAGGTTGTATGCTATTATAATATCAATTCTGACACTAGGTACTAGTATTGTACACCTTTTTTATTAGGACTGCCTGGCGTTTCTTCGCGAGGGAGATACATCTAGCCAATGTATCTGCTTCCCGCGAAGAAGGAAGATTATTCACGCCCTGGTCTAGAGCTTCATAATTATCCACACCAGCTCCAAGCTGAGAAACTGAGAGAACTTGTGCGTGTGCGTCAAGGATGACTGAAATATACGTATCGAGAAGAGTTTCTTCGGAGGCGGTGGGATCGGGTAAAAGGTGTGAACTGAAAGAGATATGCAGGTTGGAATGAATGGACATGAACAGCGGGAATGAAAAGGAAGACCAATATCAGTACTGACCCAGCAAAGACGCCAAATGAAAAGGCCAATGGGACCAGATCTTCCTGTATGGCTAACTTGCGCGCGGGCTTTGATGGATCAGTTTCTGAACGTGTACAGACCGTGCGGTGCAGCTCTGGGTCATAATCGGCATGAGGTAAAGAGACTACAGACAAGTTGAATTTAAAATAAAGTTCTCGACCTGATATGAGCACTCACCGTTCTTTAAAGCACAGACCATAGCCAATAAGGTAGCATCAAAGACATTCCCGTCATAGTTGATGACCGTTGCATCAACGTATAGAACCCAAGCCGACTTTCCTGAACATATACATAAGGACGACAGCGAAAGCATGCCATTCCCAAGAACTTCATTCAACCTTTCAGAAAGCACCTGGGCTTCTTCTGTGGGCGGCCCGGGTTTAAATTTAGGTGAACACAAGGCTGGTAAATCGACGTTTGGCACTGGAGAATAGTATTTTAGACGGGCTCAATGAGAAACGAAGATGCATGGATTCACCGAGAAACCCTTCATCTGGGTTATCCAACTCTGGTTCACATATCTCAGCTTTAATGCCACATACGACGGTCGTTTTCCCTATACGAACCAGTGCGGACCCAGGAGCAGTCGTTATCGACCCTGATGAGAAAATCGAAGGCCACTGACTTTAGAGTAACAGGAAAAAGAACATGCTCCCCACCAACATTGACCTCGACGTTTCTCCATACGTTTGGCTCCTCGATATTTTCAGCGGTAGGTCTTCCATCAGGCCTGATTTTCTCTTCAAGAAAACGCTCAAGGTATATTCGAGGGTGTAACCGTTGAAATGTGGCAGCTTTGATTGCTTCCCTTTCTGCGGCAGAAAGAAAGGAATTGACATTACTCGCCGAAGGAGTCGTTGAAGACGAAGGTAGAACTGAAGCCATTTGGTAATTTCAAATTTGGATGGTCGAACGTCAAGTAGGAACCAGCGAGTAAGCGCTCAATAAGCGCTGAAATGTGTATTTCTTTTAGTCGTTATATGTACTCAAATCTGACAGTAGTGTACATGGTTTGAGAAGAAAAGATGATGATGATGCTGGAACAATAAAAACAGAAAACATATTACGGGAGAATAGAAGCCACAACGGACATATTTTATTACTCCTTCAAATCGTGACTCATGCCCACATCGCTATCCCCATCTACCATCCACCCTGCAGTTTAGTTCCGGTATTACAATGCGAATGATTTCGTTTCATTCTTGCATGAGGGTATCAGAATCCTTCACTGCTCCTTAGCTTGAGCAGCCATCTGCATAAATGAATAACAATTCAAGAAAAGAGCGAAAGAGCGAAATCAACATACCAAATTGAGAGCGGAGCCTGCCTTGAACCACGCAATCTGTCCCTCATTGAAGGAATGAGCAAGAGGAATTTCCTCTTTCGAACCGTCCTCATGCTTCAGCACCAAAGTCAAGTTCTTGCCTGGAGCGAACGACTCAAGTCCAAGGATATCGACACGATCGCTGGGCTTGACCTTGTCATAGTCGTCCGGATTAGCAAAAGTCAACGCAAGCATTCCCTGCTTCTTCAAGTTCGTTTCGTGAATACGAGCGAACGACCTGACAATGATGGCCAGGCCTCCGAGGAATCTGGGTTCAAGAGCAGCATGTTCACGCGAAGAGCCTTCACCGTAGTTGTGGTCGCCTATGACAACCCATTTGACGCCGTGATCACGGTAGTACGCAGCAGTCGGTGGAACACCGCCGTATTCACCAGTGATTTGGTTCTTGACCTTGTTTGCGGTGTTATTTTCAGCGTTGATTGCGCCAATCAAACAGTTTTCTGCCAGATAACATGAGATATAAATTGTGGAAGTAAGATAAATGAACCAACGAGAGATGTTTTCAAGGTGTCCACGATATTTGAGCCAAGGTCCACCAGCAGAGATATGGTCAGTTGCTACACAACTCATGTTCAGCATCGAAAGTCGAGAGAAGTAAAGATACTTACTGCACTTGCCAGCAACCTTGATGAGGATCGGTAAATCAGTGGGAGTCTTCCCGTCCCAAGGCGCGAAAGGATGCAGGAGTTGAAGACGGTCACTTTTGGGGTCAACGGCAACAGAGACGCTGGCGCGGTCAGAAGGCGGAGGCTGGAAGGTATCTTGACCAGGGTCGTAACCGCGAGGAGGGAGTTCATTGCCGTTGGGTTCGGAGAATTTGAATGGCTTGCCGTCAGAGCCAATGAGAGAGTCGGTCATCGGGTTGAAGGTAAGAGTTCCACCGAACGCCATGGCAGTGACAATGTCAGGAGAAGCGACGAATGCATGAGTAGCGGGGTTCGCGTCGTTACGTCCAGTAAAGTTACGGTTGTACGATGTGATGACTGTAGGAAGATGTCAAGAAACCCATCCGCGCGATAGCGAGGATGAACATACTCGAGTTAGCTTCGCCTTTTTTGACATCTTGTCTGTCCCATTGACCGATACAAGGGCCACAAGCATTAGCTAATACAAGTCCACCGACATTTTCGAAAGCACCAATCTGACCATCGCGTTCAATAGTGGCCCTAACTTGTTCAGAACCTGGGGTGATGGTGAATTTGCTCTTGACGTCTAATCCGTGCTCTGCGGCTTCCTTGACAATGGATGCAGAGCGCGACATATCCTCGTAGGAAGAGTTGGTGCATGATCCGATAAGAGCAACTTTAAGTTCCTCAGGCCAATTGTTCTTCTTCACTTCTTCGGCGAATTTCGAAAGAGGAGTAGCGAGATCAGGAGTAAAAGGACCGTTGATGTGTGGTTCAAGTTCCGAAAGGTTCTACAGAGAGATCAGACGCCAGTTTTCGGTGAATCGAAAAGTTACATACAATCTCGATGTGTTGGTCATATTCAGCACCCTCGTCAGCCTTTAGGTTGTGCGCAAACTGTTGGGCATACTTGGCAATGTCACCGCGCTTGGTTGCGTTCAGGTAATCGGTCATACGAGAGTTGAAGGGGAACATTGAGGTTGTAGCGCCGATTTCCGCACCCATGTTACATATGGTAGCCATACCAGTGCAAGAGAGTGATTCAACACCAGGTCCCTTGTATTCAACAATAGCGCCTGTTCCACCTTTGACGGTAAGAATGCCAGCAACCTTGAGAATAACATCTATATTAAGCAGTCAGAGAACGATTGTTCAGATGAGTTCAAATGAGTAAGGTATTGTGACGTACCCTTGGGTGTGGTCCAACCACTGATTTTCCCAGTTAAGTTGACACCGATGACTTTCGGACACTTGAGCTCCCAAGGAATACCAGCCATGACGTCAACCGCATCGGCACCACCGACACCGCAAGCAACCATACCAAGCCCTCCAGCGTTAGGAGTGTGAGAGTCAGTACCAATCATCATACCTCCAGGAAATGCATAATTCTCGAGGATGATTTGGTGGATGATACCTGAGCCGGGTTTCCAGAAACCAAGACCGTACTAAGAATCGTGATTCATTAGCAGATGATGTAAACAGAAGGAAAGACTTGCTTTAGCAGTAGCAGTAGCCAGGAAATCGTAAACTTCCTTGTTGATATCGATAGCCCGAGCTAGATCCTTAACACCTCCAACTTGAGCCTCAATGAGATGGTCACAGTGTACGGTTGTTGGGACCGCGGCGGTGTCCATTCCCGCAGACATAAATTGCAGGAGGGCCATCTAATATTAAATTGAGTGTGTACCATAAATAGACTCATTGAAGATAGGTGCACTCATACCTGAGCAGTAGCATCCTGACACGCAACACGCTGAAAATTCCGGAGTCTCATTAACACCAAGCTAATAGTTATAGGAAGCGCGCGTACATCAGGTCTAAGCTTCAGATAACTGACCCCTCGCTCGATCTCTTGACCATGGGGGTTATCGAGGTGGCCATAAACAATCTTCTCTGCCAGGGACATAGGTCGATTAAGTCTACACGAAGAACGAATCAGAAGCGTGGAATACGATGAGGGCACTGAAATTCACCTGTCGCGAACAATGGCAAGATTATCTTCAATTCTTTGATAGTTGATGTACGCGCCCTTCTCAAGCAGCGACATCGGCACTTTAGTGTCACCAATCCTAGGTGTGACGGTGGCCATACCAGCAGCCAGCCGCCGGAAGGCGTTTGCGGTACGATGGGAGAGGTTGAACATCGTCAAAGACGACGAGCAAGTAATGAAAAAATGAGATGGTAGTAGACGTCAGAGATTGCTCTGTTCCGAGTTTTGCCTTTTATTGCCGGGTCAGCCAATCACAGTTCACGGGTTTTTAACGTTCCGGCGCGGGGGCTCGATAAAGTTGTCCCGGGTACTTATGCGCTCTGCGGCCTTCTGCGGCTCAACACAGCGAGGATTTGTTTACTTTGGCCGACGGTCTAATCTGACTCTTTCAGTGTATGTTGAGTTTTGATGCATATGATCTTCCTAATTGAGGTGTATCATAGAAGAATGATTCACCGGACAGAACGAATTACTGTAGACAGAGGTGGGTTTCTGCTCAGCCCATGTCTTCGTCTCTATCAGCCTGCGTGGGAGCCACAAGCTCTGTATCATCCTGCACAAGGTGATCTTCTACCTCATCTTCATCACTACTTCCACCCTCCCCTTCCGAATCTGCGCCCTCCTCCTCAGCCTCAGCAGACATCTGAGTTGACGCTCGCCTCCCCGTCGGATCCCAGCTCAGTTCTTCTGGTTCCTCCAATTCTACCGCAACTCTAGGCTTCCACTCAAACTTGTCTCGCAGAAGCAAAACGGCCCGTACTGCACGATCAGCGCGCCTATCATGATCCGCACGGATCTGCTCGCATTCCTGCAAGACGTCCTCATATTCTGGCTTGCGATGCGCGAGGTGAGGAGCAGAGAAAGCGGAGCCAAATGTACTGGTCCCAGAGGAATGCGGTTGGGGTTGTGATGGCGGAACGGGTACTCCATTGAGAACACCGACCAAGCCACGAGTTACCATATGTTCTGACAACCTGCGCACAGTTTCATTTTCCAGATTCAGCACGTCAGTAGTCTGCTGATTACGCAGGAGAGGGATAATTTCCGTGTCAAGTTGAATATCCGTTACAGACAAACGGGGATGAAGTGCGATCTTCTCGAATGGACTTGATTTGGAGCTGGGACTTGCGCCAGCACCGTTCACTGTTGCACCGTTTGTATTTGCGTTCGAAGGAAATGTGATGGTCAGAGAAGAGGAAAAGTTGTGTGTTTGGGATAACAGGAGATTGTACTTGTTCAGGATATCAGGCCAAGACGATATCGCAGCTGGATGGAAATCAATGGTCAGCTGTAGCGCTTTGATGGATTCAATGATCTGATTGGCTTTGAACCGCAATGACTCCAGCTGCGCTACAGGAAGCGAGGATGGGTCAAACGGAAGTTCTGAAGGTACTGGCGCAGACATGATAGTAGTATACTATATATATGTAAATTATCATAAGTTGCTATCGGCAAGTAACCGGCCAGTCACGTGATCGAGTCCAACCTGGATTTTAAATTTCTAGCCGTTTACCGTGCCAAATTCCAGGTTAAATTCTTTTCTAATTGTTCAACGTTTAGCAGCTCGCCCATCTCTTTCAATGATCTCTCTTCTCAGCGCCAGACCGGTGCTTCGCCTTGCGGGGACCCTTTTTGCGCGTCCTTCAGTGGGTCCTGCATTCTTGCGTGCAACGACGGCGTCATCCTTGCGTACCTTCTTGACTACTACCTCAGTCCAATTCCCAACGGCTAAAGCTAAGGCTCGGGCTCAGCCTAAAGACACACCAAAACCTAAGTCTAAAAGCACGACCGTTAAGAAGGCACCGACCGCGAAGAAAGCGCCGGCCAAAAAAGGAAAGCAAGTCAAGAAAGTCGTTGCGAAGCCGAAGTGTAGGTATCGTATCTTGTTCTTCCTTGTCCCCCTCGACATCACCTTCCCCGCATTTATGCAGCCTACTGAAATCCTCGTAGTTGACCGGAAATTAATGAAACCTCCCAAGAGACACGGAACGACGCCCTACCTAGTCTTTTTGAAGGAGTATATGACCAATGGCATCAAGAATCAGATCTCAGCGAAGGACCTTATCAAGACTGCCGCGAAGGATTGGAATGTCCTGTCGGATGCCCAGAAACAGGTGCGTGTAACGCTCCTCAATCTCGTGTTCACTACCAACCAATCCCCCTGTTCGTTTTGACCTTCAGCCCTACTCGGTTCCCATCCAAGCAAACAAGGAGGCCTTTGAGAAGCGATACGAAGAATGGTTCCGTGCCCTTCCTCCTGGATATCTCCGTCAGATCAACATCAAGAGGAAGGAAAAAGGCAAACATATCGTACGCAGACCCAAAAGCATGAAAACCCCTCCTTCCAATGGTTTCATCTAGTAAGTATACACCTTCACGGATTTTCCGCACTTCAAAATTTATCCAATGTCCACAGCTTCTACAGCGAATATCGTCTGGCCAACCCTTCAAACGATATGAGTGTGCCACAGATATCAAAGAATGCAGGAGCTGCCTGGCAAGCTCTTACTGAGGATGAAAAGAATGTAAGTGTTGAATATCCTCAGAAGAGTGGGCATTTATTCATCGAAACGTAGAAATATCATCAGCGCGCCCAAAAGATTAGGAGCGATTTTATCCAAGCTCGATCGGAAGCGTAAACGTGCGGATCGTAGGCGTTATGAGTCTGTTCTTATCCTTAGTCTCTCCGCCCGCTCTTCTTAATCATGACATACGCTTGGTCAGTTTACCTTATTTTTTGTCTTAAACAAAGATACTGCTATTCGTATCTCCTTTGCCTACTTGTGATTATGTAGGAGGACGCTATTGAATGTACTGTACCTGTTCCTGTCCTTCGATTGCTTTGCAAGTCGAATAACATTTTACTCCGCTCGCCGTTGCTCAATGAAATGATGTTCAGTGTATTTGGGACTGCGTTCCCAGATTCGATTCATTGATACTGACTGAACCTTGTAATTCAGTGTCTTCTACGACTTTCAGAACCTCGTCTACTCCCACGTCCGATCACATTCCAATTCCTCACCCTACTTCGACCTTTCATGCCCAACAGCATCATTCAACTCGTGCAACAACACTTCAATATCCTGCACCAAACCAAACCCCAGCGAATTCGCTTTATCGATCTTACGGGTTAACAATTTTTCGGTAGCGTCTTCTGCTTGAAGCTTTTGGAGTTGACAGGACGCTGGTAGGAATACGCAGGGGAAGGAAGGAAGGAAAGGAGGAAGGGAGGGACAGCGAATCAAATTATCAACCATGAAATCAAAAAAGGAGGAAATGACAAGGCTGACCTAAAACTTCTGTTTCTCTTGTGCGCTTGGTAGATAACAACGATGCATGAGGACGAAGTTGTATCGATTCGAGGTACTGGGACTTGGTGTGGGCTGCAGACGAATCGTATATCAGAGACCGGGATGGGGATCATCAAGAGCACGTACTGTGTTTGATTAATCGTTCAGCCTCTTTAAGCACCTTATCTGATGTCTATCAAGAGTGAAAGAGCGAGAATATTCATTGTAGTTTGATAGGTTGTTTGATGTAACCTCACCACTGTCACGCCTAGTCCAAGAATCTCTCGTACCTCGTCGGAAAAGAGCGTTGGTGAGTTTTTGGTCTTCCGTTGAGCCACTCCTTGTAAGTCTCTTCCGGTTTCTGTGACGATATGCGCACGCAAACAGTCGATATAACCGGGAATGGACTGAGATTGGGACCTCAAGGATTCTCGAAGGGCTGGTATCGTCGTAGTTTTGAAGTTAGTTAACTGAGAAAGTAAAGTAAGTACGATATGGAAAAATGTCAAGAACCATTAAAATGCGCGTGCACTTACACACACAAATGCTTCTTCAACACCGTACGCCAGGTTGAGTGAAACGCTGGAAGCGTCTTGGAGGGCTGTAACTTTCTGATTCTGTGGGTGTCATCGTAAACACAAGTACGTCGACTCGTCTAGAAGATAATTCTGAAAGGACCCTCAAGTACTCACCACCTCAGTCGCTAACCTATCCAACTCTTTCCCCGAAATTGTCTCTGGTGCGTTCTGGGCGTCGATAATGCCCATACTACTGGTGTACCTAATTCGTTGTAGTGTACGAGCTTTAGCTATTTTGACGAATCCGTGACTGTGAGATCCCCAGGTTCATTCTTCGATTAGTACTACATGAGTTAATAATGGAAAAAAATAGAATGTGCCTACAAGACTCGCCCTATTTCAGGATCGTCCCCTCCATCTTCCACACCGAGCTTTTGAGCTACTAAGCCTCGGAGTTGGTTTTCAGCCGCTGTTATGTTTTCGGAGCGAAAAGAGCTAGCGTTGTTAGTAGCAACGACTGAGGGTGTTCTGACGGGATTACGCCCAAGAGGAGCACGACCAGACGCAGGAGGATGAGTAGAAGTAGTAGTATAAATGTGAGACGCCGTATCCCGGGCGGCTTGCGATGCCCCATGATTGTAAGAAGGGGAAAGGTGAGCTGATAGTTTTGCCAGACGGAGGTGATACGCGTTCAAAACCTGAAGTCACAATCGTATCAGTTGATATTTGAAGAATATTCCGGAAAAAAATGGTGTACAATCAGGGCATCCCGGGTGTGTCGAGGCTTCTTCAAGTTCAACTTCGACGCGAATGTGAAGGCTTCACGATTGGAAGATTCCTGAATGTTTGCTTCATATTTGATTTGTTCGAGATTTGGGATTTGAGTCAGTTTCTTTTTCCTTGAAAGACTTATTTAATGAAAACAGTTCGCTTTTGAAAAGATGAAAAGCACATACTTCCTCAATTCGACTAAGGATCGACCTATTTCTTCGAACCTTTCGATTCTTTCCTTTTCCTTCTTCTCTACACTGTCCAGTAAGATATTTACGCGTCTTCGGATTGAGAGCTGGTATTTGAGGGTATTGACATGTATTTCTAAGTGTGACGTTGGAGATAGAGAGAGTCAAGCAAGAGAGTCAAGCAAGAAATGTTAGATCGCATTGTGATCCAGGACAGACGAAAGACATACCCGCTTCTTCACCCGCTCTTAGCTTGTCTTGTAGCATACTTGAATAGACCCCCATATCCTTTTTCGCTTTAGCCAGTCTTGACAGCGCAACATCTCCAGGTGAACGTTCAGGACGTTCGGAGCATTTCGAAATTCTGGTTCGTGATTCACCTCGAGATTCTGTGATGCTAGGGTTGTATTATATTAGCTGAAATGCACAGATCATAGGATAGATGACAGTAATACATGAAATGAAAAATAAGCATTAGCTTGTCGTACTCACTCAAGTAAGTCCCTCCGCGCCTCATTTACACACTCTCTCCCTTTGAAATGTTCACTGAAGAACAAGATCGCGTCGGATAGAGGCCCGCCGTGTCGATAAACGTGTAGAAAGTCGTTAAGTGTTACCAAGTCTTTGGGTAGGCCCAGGTTAGTCAAGGACGTATAGATCGTAGATGATGACTGAGAGAGAGATTCTGGCGTAAATCCAGAGTTTGACATGATAAAATTGCAAGGTGACGTGACAGAAGTGCCCAACGTCTTTACCCGGAGAGAAGTTGGAGGAGATGACGCCCGAGGCAAATACGCGAATTCCGGTTCATGTGATAACTTAAAAGATGATATTTCCAGCTTTGACATCACTGGTATCTCTTTGTCTATGACCCTTTTCAGTCAATCCGCTAACTCTAAGTACTCTCATGATTTCCTCTGCGTCATGTCTTCCAATCAACTAACAGCACATTCTTTCGGACTGATGCATTCAAATTGGGCTAGGTAAAAAGCTTTTTGATGGGATCGTGTAATACCCATCGACTATGTACTCGGTTTAAAGCGATTTCAACGTCACGAAGCTGAAGAAATGCTGAACTGTTAGGTATTCCTGTACGTCAAATCTTTCCAAGGATTTGAATCAGAAAGCTGAAATTGAACTATCATAGTGTCCTCGCTGTCTATCGCCTTGATATGCCCTGTCGTGTCCAACAGTGTCCTCCAGTCCGCTTCGATTGTGTTAATGCGTAGATTTTCAACCTGCAAAAATGACTATAGAAATCCGGTCACAGTCAAGGTTCCAGATTCTCAAGCCTTTCAAAGTCGCGTCAGAAAAAGCTCTTTGATACTTGAAGAGCTTGGAGTTCTTGAGGAATCAAAGGATCCTACTACTTCATGTTAAATCGTCAGTTGCTGACTGCACCACATACACTATATCTCAGCCTCATCTAGCTGCTCCGTTCTCGATGAAATCTTGAGTTTAAAGACAGGATTAACCGTGATCTTGCGTTGATGTAAACCCATACGGGCAAAGATCCACGCCGACTTGGAGGGGAAAACTTTTCGATCGAGCTAAGCTCAAACCCCAGTGCCCCGGATATGTTTAAGTCTTAACGGCGGTCAATTTCTTGCGACGTGAAAAGCCAAAAGAGAAGCATGTCAGTACAAAAAAGGCAGGTCTATTGACTTTTTAGTCCAGTGATTATTTGAGGGTATTTTTCAGATGGTTTTTCCGCCTGCACTATATAAAGCCTCTTCCTCGAGCTGAGCTACCCAGAATTCTACTTCTGCTGCCACCACCATCCTTTCACTCGATTTTCCTTAAAACCCCCAGATCGTAACAGTTATCTCTGCGAAGATGAGGTTAAAAAGCCTCATTCCCACATTCCTTCTCTCTCTCCCTCTTTTCTACCCTTCTGTCGACGCCCTTCGTCGCCATAGGGAAACCGGGCAACGTCTCCCTCTAGTGCACGAGCGAGAAGTAGTCTCTCAGCGCCAGCATCGTCCTCAGCACTTCTCGCCGCGTGACTTGATAGATATTTGTATTAACCTCGACGCGGTTGTCGACGGTAACCCGCTGCTCGAAGAACTGTTCGCCGGTATCCATCTCTGTCTCTGCCTAAAAGCGAGTTGATCTATACACCGTTCTCTTATATACCAACTTATCCGCATTTCACAGGATCTCGATATCTTCCTCGATACTTATGTCGGCCTCGACATCCTTGGCCTTCGGGCTTTGGTTGAAGCTGAACTCAAGGACTTTGTAAGTTCTACCCGTATGTTTTGCTGTATCTCGCCTTTATTGACCTTGTCGTAGTTCCATTCCCAGCCAGCCTGTGATCCAGTTCCGGCCCACGCTCACCGTGCTTGCACCACCGAAGATCCTTGCTCGTGCTCATGCGACTCTGGGTTCACTAAAATCGGTGGTGAATGCGTCTGTCCTGCCCCAAATTCCATTTGCAATGGTGTCTGTGGTTATTTCCCTCACGTAAGCTGGCTTTTTGGACGCATATAGCCTCTTGTCTCCTTTTCTCCACTCACTCTTACTTGTTCCTAGGGCTGCGGTGGTCGTCCTTCTGCTCTTCCGCGTTCGCTCAAGAAACGGGCAGTTCAGGAACTCACATTTGCAGACGCCCAAGCGTACTGTGGCGAGAAGCGCGTTTGTGGTGTTCATGGCGGCTCTGAGCATGCTTTCGAGTGTGTTGACATTGAGACCTCCTCTGATAGCTGTAAGCATAATTATCTCTCTTATCATTGATCTTGACTTACTGAATTATTTACAGGCGGTGGCTGCTTGTATGCGCACCCGTGGTCCCAGAATAGCATGTCTGTCTTGGGTCTGGACTGCTCTTCACTCTCTTCTTCTCAGGCAATTAGTCATCGTTGCGAATCTGGCCGCTGCGTGGTCAATACCTGTGCCAAAGGATACATCGCCGGACCAGATGGCTGCGTACCTTCGAGCCGCATCGTTCTTCGAATGGCTCTTGGAGCACCTGGTCCCGTCATACTTCCTGGTTCAAACGCGATAATCGATTCCTCTTCATCAAAAATTGCTCCCGGTGCTCCCATCGCTAGCTCTGACACTGATGTCTCATCGTCGAGTGCCCTAGGCAGTCTTGGCTCTCTCAACAGTCCTACTGACACTGGTAAGTGTTTTGTTCATCTGTGAATGAGGTGTATACATATTTCTCATGAACCCTCTCCCCTCGGTAGAACCGACCTCCACTGTTTCGGATACTTCGTCTAGCGGAAATAAAGATTACGGCAACGGCAACAGCAATGACGAAGGTTCATCTTTCACTGCAGCGACCTCCTGCACAACATCAAGCAGTTCCAGTGGTTTTGGAAACTTTGTTGAAAGTCTTCTCGGGGGCTTGGACTTCGCAAGCGATCCCAGGATCCTTGTAAAAGTTCCGCGCCTCTTCCTACTACGCCATCACCTTCGCCTTCCGAAAGTTCTGAGCCTTGTCCTGATGATACTGGTGCTCCTACTCCTTCATCCGGAAACGAAAGTTCTTCTGGAGGTGACATCGTTGCCGACCTCTCGCCTTTAGCTGAAGCTGATGTCAATCTCGGATCCGGGTTGAATGAGGCTACAACAGGAGTCGCTGCTGGTTTGGGCTTGGGAACAGTTATTCATCCTGGTCGTCTTGTCGGTGGCAAACGTGAGGAAGACTGTGATTGCGAAGATGGACACGGTTCCACTGGTACTGATACGTTCTTATGGCTGTCACGGAAAAATTCGGCTGATCTTTCAATTGCATAGCATCTTCTACCAGGCCCGCGCCTTCCTCTACACCCTCTGCTGGTACAGGATCAGGGTTCACGGGGTCGGGTAGCACTTGTCCGTCTGGCGCTGGATCCGGAAGTCCCTCTGAGAACGATATTGTTGCCGATCTCTCGCCTTTGGCCAAAGCCGACGTTAATGTTGGACCTGGCTTAGACAGTGCGGTGACAGGGCTCGTTGCGGGCATGGGCTTGGGAAAGGTAATACACCCTGGTCACCTTGTCAATGGCAAGCGCGAAGAGGGTTGTGACGGAAACGGCTCTTCTGGTTCGTCCGGATCTGCCTCTCTCTCTGCTCCGCCGCCCCCCTTACCGTCCTCTGCTTCTCCAACCTCTTCCACACCCCGACCATCTCCTTCTTCTCCAACGTCCCCTATTTCCTCGCCACTTCCTACTTCTCCACCATCCTCTTCCGAAGGTGCTCAGCCTTGTCCTAGTGCTGCTCCATCATCTGAAAACGGAAGCACTGCAGACGTCATTGTTGCAGATCTTTCGCCTCTGGTCAAGGCTGATGCTGATCTTGGACCAGGTCTGAACGATGTGGTAACAGAACTTTCCGGAGGGCTTGGATTGGGAAAGGTAGTCTATCCTGGAGAACTTACTAATGAGAAACGTGAAGAGGACTGTGACTGTGGAGATGGTAGTGGATCATCCACTTCACATCCTCAACCACCCACTTCCACTTCCTCTGCTGGCAACGGATCTGGCTCCGGATCATCATCGTCGACTTGCCCATCTGGTACCTCATCTGGTGATGCTCCATCGTCTAGTGACATCGTTGTGGATCTATCGCCTTTGGCTGAGGCCGATGCCAACCTTGGACCGGGCTTGAATAGCGTCGTAACGGGAGTTGCTGAAGGTTTTGGATTGGGCAGGGTTATCCATCCTGGACAACTTGTTAATGCGCGTGAAGAAGACTGTGATGGAAATGGTTCTTCTGGGTCAACTACTGCAACTCCTCCCCCTCCTCCGCCGCCACCACCTGCCCCATCTCAGCCGTCTCCCTCGAAAGGTGATGAACCTTGTCCTGATGAATCCGGCGCTGCTCCTTCGTCTGGAAACGGGAGCTCCTCCGGTAGCGACATTGTTGCAAACCTTTTGCCTTTGGCTGAGGCTGATACCAACCTTGGACCGGGTCTGAATAGCGCCGTAACGGGACCTGCTGCAGGTCTGGGATTGAGTAAGCTTATCTATCCTGGACAACTTGTCAACACTAAACGCGATTGAAACCATTCGATGGATTTCTCTATCATACCTTCGGGCTTTTGCCTCGATTCTCGTCTTGGTACCACTCTGCGACAGATGGACTCGCGTTTTCAGTTAGGACTCGTTTTTTATTTTGTTCGCTTTCCTCCGTGTTTTCATGTTTATATTTCGTACTTTTTCTGTCTTTTGTACTTGAGTTTCTCTTGTTGACTGTATTCCTTCGACTTTTGTATTCTTTGTTCATTCTTCCCTCTTAGGTTCTTTACAAATTCATATGTAGAATTATTACAGATTATGTATTTAGCTCGCATTATTGATCTTTGTACACCAAAGTCTGGCTGGTAAATACGAGGGAACGAGCAGATTCACCTACTCAATATTCAATACCGGTTGAAAAGGTTCGACCATCAATTTACGGATTATATATCAAGTATGTGGAGATGAAACGTAGATACAGATCCAGCATCGCTCAAACGGCTTTCTCATTGGTTACAGGCTCATGAGCTTGAGCCTTCATATGTCCAGATGCTAGATTATTGAGCCTGTCTTCCTGGACATCCAAGTTCCTGACGGAAAGCCAGAATAGTATTCCACCAACTGTTGTAATGATAGCAACAGAGCCGTAATTCCAGACGAGCAAGGGATCATCGAGCAGAGCTGAGATACAATATGATCAGACAGCTGAAGACCATAACGAGAACATGTAGAACACGTACGCAACCATGCCTCCGAGAGTGCTGAGCCAATGGCACTCGTGAAGAAGTAGACACTCATTACAAGAGATCGCATGTTTTTCGGGGCTTTCGTGAAAGCATATTCCAATCCGGTAATGGATGCGAATATCTCAGAGAAAGCGATAAGAACATAGCTGAGCAAACGTCAAGAGACTTGTCAGCAGAAGAATCTTTTAGCAACGTACGATCCAGTCTGAATCCAAACATTCAGCGGTGAAACAGAGTCACAGGTGATTGAATCCGCCCTGTCGCCACAGGGATCAGTCTAGAGAATCAATATTTCGTTGAGAACGAGGTACAGATTGTCATTGAAGGATTCTTGCCTTGTAGATGTAATGTTGGACGACTGCGGCCCATATCATCGCAAGAGCCCCAGTCAGAAATCCGGCGGTTATCTTTTTGAGTGCGCTAAAGTTGAGACCGATACGCTTCAAGAAGGGGAAGAACTATATAGAGATAGCGCGATTTCTGAATTAGTAAAAGTAAACAGAGACAGTGGGGAAGGCTCACGAAAATATCGAAGATAGGGATAAAAATAATCAGAGCAAGAGGATCAAGGTTGCTCAAGACATCATTCGGCACCCCATGGACATCCATTGTGGCAGCTTGTGAGATCAAGTTGTTGGTTAGCTGATTGTACGAAAGCCCTGCGCAGATGCTTTCAGAATTATCCGCTTTTACTTTTCTTCAAAGAGCCTTCACGTACAATATATCGGATACCAAGTAAATACGGCGCAGGCTTTCAATCCACGCCTAACTTCATCCACCCATCTGTCATCGAAAGTCATCCATTCGGGTTTGTTCACGACATTACTGGGCTTCGCTTGTTCCCAGAAATCATCGGTGTTGAAGTTTTTCCAGAGCCTGACGGGATTCAGACTCCACCTGCCTCGAGCGGCGAATGCGAAAAGACGTAATGCAGTGCCAAGGACAGAACCTTCCGGAGGCGATCTCTTGTACTTGTTGCGACCAAAATACAAAACGATCGGACAAAGCAAAAAGACTATTGTGGGCAGCGTATAAGCTAGCCAGAATCCGATGAACTACAAAGATGCACATCAGCGAAGACGAAAGCCTATTTTGATATGATAGCACTCACTTTTTCAGCGTAAGTCATAGCAATTTGACCCACCAAAGCACCGATGTTGGTGAACAGGTAGAAGTACTTATGGAAAAATTAGCAAGAAGGGCTGAAGAAGGAAGAAGAAAGGTTCACCATGTACACACGAGAAACTGTATACACAGGATCGACTATAACTCGCTCGCCAGATTTGAGTGTACGAATGAACAGTTTGGATTTCTGATACTGTTCCGCAACCAGAGGCGAGATATTAGGTTTGAAAAGTCCAGTACCTGGTGCATTTGAACAGTTCGTCGGTCAGAAGGATGTATCGACCTCAAGGAAGAACTCACCGAATCCAGTTACGATCATACCAATGACGAAACAAGCCATAGCGTTCTCGGACTTCTCGATTACACCAGGGACAGCAGATACAATCAGGATGATGTGTCCAATGAGGGCGATAACAACTGCCCAGCAAATAGTCTTGTATCTACCCCAGTGGGCATCGGCAATGTATGCGCCTCTGGCGAAGAGAATATGAGGTCCCTACTGTTGTTACTGAATCTGGATCCACGTACAGCAAGGGGACAACGTATGCCCAAAAACTGGTCACCCGAATGTCAATGAGTTGAAATTGGAGAGCCTGAACAAAGTCGATCGAAACAACTTACCCGTAAAATGTGACAAGTCCACTCGAAACTTGCTGTCCTTTTCCCAATGCACCTGACTGTCCATCTCCACCACCACCTGCGCCAGTATGAGAACCAGCAGGTAAAGGCTGTTGTATAAAGTTGGTCTAAAAATCGTTACATAAGCATCGCATAAAACCATACAACGGAAGGTGACTTACGAAGACAACGGAAGCGCCATAATACTATGGAAGAGGGGGGTTGCATAAACTCAAACTGGACATTCATTCAGAGATAAAGCGCTCACCGAGAATCGTTCGGCAAGTTCAACAAAGGCAATTACTGATAGAGCGTGTCATTCACCAGACATTAGAAAAACGTAAATTGTTCACGCACAATACGAAGCCCATGGAAGGGGGTCCGAAACTCGCCTGAGAGTCAGTCGTTCTTCCTCCGTGGGGAACTCCAATCCATCATGGATTCCATCTGGCTCATTGAATGACGCGGCATCGATGTCTTCCAACTCATCATGCTTCTTCTTCACTTCATACTCGTCATGAGTGACAGTACGGTTTGCTACCAGTTCATCGAGCACATCAGGCTGCAGTCCGGCCATGGTTCGAGCGCGCAACGGATGATGGTTCAAAAGGAAAGGGGAGGCCAAGCAAGCGAGTAGAAGACATCTTCCTTGGATTGATATATCAATGCGGGAAGATACATTGCGCGAACGCACATGCTACAAAAACGAAGCCATGGAAGGTCCGGGCAGAAAAAATTTGTTATCAGTTGCACCAACAAAAGGCACAATACAATCTCCGTGTTGATATCGTGCTGGAATGATAAAGCTTGTGCTCTTTTTATTCATTCTGGCCCAAACCAAATTGTGCCTTCCAAGAACATCCTTACAATGAGAGCCATGGAAATCGGCAATATGAGTAGATTATGGCGCGTTAAGGGGGGAAGGAAGCCTAAGGACCTGCGAGCACACTAGTTACATAACCCGAATTTGAGCAAGTTACTTGAGGTCTAGAGCCGCTTAATGGCCAGGATGACGATGTTATTAGCATTGTGTAACGTCCAAAAGCGACGAGCTTGAATTTGTTTCGGCGTATCGCCATCTTTGTTATCGTGTGTTCCTACATCCCATGACAAAAGATAAAAACTGTTCCGTCTAATGAATACCTTGATCAAGCTAAATTGGATCCCGTCTGGCGCCCTACATAGGTGGGGCTTATGGACATATGCGAGCAAGTTGCATTTTGGAGACAGTACATATGGTATGGTACGCATCGCTCCTAGAGTCCGCTATTGAGTGCTAGTTAAATGTAGATAAAGAACTCATCTTTAAGACGCCCTCGACTATCAATGTTCTCTATGAATATGAATACCCATTTTTGTTTTGGAATGTCAGCGATGTGCAAAGTCGGGTCATTCAGGTATTGACAAAAAAAACTATTTTCAAAGTCAAGGTTGCTGATACCGTAATATAACCAGTTGATGAGTTGTGAGCGACAGATGGCATCTTGGGAAGTATGAATATCAAAGCGCTTATTCCAGATGGGTCGTACCTTCCGCAACAAGCTACCAATCGCGGTCCATGGATGGGATAAGCTTAGAATCGCCTAGAATTGAAAACAATTTGTGGGATAATGTCCTTTGAAGAGCCTCGTAACACAAGATCCCAACAGACGAAGCCACAAAGCACCTCCAGATAGAATCGTATCCATGACATTTAGGCCGTTCTCGCACAACGCTCAAAATCTTCATCACACTTGTGAATTTGATTATGGTGATTATGGACACCTTGTGGTTCAACGAGGGGGGTTACGACAATAATTGAACAATTTTCGTTTCTACGTCGTTAGCAGATAAGTTATCCAGCTCAACATGCTTCTCTACACCTCTCTCTGTTCAAGCCAAGGTTAGGGAAGGAAGGATTGTTCCCGGAATGTGAAGAAAGCGTACCAAATCTTGCAAAAACTCGAGCAGGGGTACCGTTGGCTTCTCTTATTAAGACAGGAAGGTCGGGGTTTAGGTCCTTAATCGTGGGATACCGGCTCAGGATAAACTGTCTGACGAGTTTTAGCTTGGTGTTGATATCAGAGTGAAAAGCAGTAGTACCGTGTGCCGGATGAAGCTGAGCCTGTTTGAGAGCACAAGATACGTATTTCACGCAAGGCAGGAGAAAATGCCTTGGTGAATGACATGAGTAGCAAGGATGAAGGTTAACACTAAGTTGAAGCACGCGTTTAGACTTATGTAAGCGTTGTTGATCTCAACTTGGAACCGCCAGCACGGGAATCTCTTCAACTTCATCATGGACGACCAGCGACAACAAGATGATTGGGAAAACAATCGTAATGATCGTCTGCCATCCTTTACTGAAGTTCTCTCTCGGAGAACCAGGCCACCTGTAGATCTTTTCATGTTCTAGTCTGTCTCAGTGTTTATTTTTCCCCTCTGGCCCAAAACTTATTCTCCTTTAGTCTCTTTTTACAGCGGGAAGGAGCAGAAGATATTCTCGATTTTTGGCTAGATGTACAGCAGCATGAAAATTTATGTCGCGCATACTTCAAGGACGTTCGTAAATCCGGTCGAACCATCAAGGAAGATTGGCCGCAGTATTGGGACTACGCACGACGGCGAGGGTCGATCTACGGCACAGTGGTTGGACTGAATACAGATGGGATGCATACGAAGCGCAGTACTGCTAGTACGGGAGAGCTTTTAAGCGAACAGGATAAACGAAATCTTGCCGCAACAGACGAAAAGGCAGCAGGTCGTTCAACCTCACCTCGCCTTACGCCTGGAATATCAGAGCATACTCATGTCGCTTCTATGTCTCCCACAAACGACCGACCAACAACTCCCTTTTCCTTGTCTGGTCGAACGCCCACTCTGTTCAACCTGAAACGCGCTTCTCGTGCACCCACGGTCATCCCACGATCCTCAGCGATTACACGCCAAGACCTCATCGCTTCTGCGGAGCGAATATACTTCAGATATCTCTCTCCAGCAGCAAACACAGTGAACTCACAGGAGAATCACGAAATTTACCTTCCTCCTTCTCTCCGAATACATTCTTTCCCACTTAGTTCATCGGCCGAACCGAGATCTCAGTCCGAAATGGCCATTATGGCCCAAATTCCTGATATGTTCCATGCTCAAAAGGAATATTGCTTCCGTGCCATGGAACAGGATGCGTTTCCTCGCTTTTTGCGAGCGAAGGCTTTCGGTAACCTTACCCCAATATCAGCCCTTGTAAGGCTTATCTTGGGTCTTGTAATGTTATGGATAGGGCTAGCCGCAGCCTTTTCTCTCGTATTCCTCGACGTTCGGCCAAAGTCTAAACGGTTTTTTGTACGTTCTTTCCGATTTTGTTTCTGTTCACGACCTCGTGCTTATACCACTGTTCGCAGCTCTTCATACCGTTTACGTTTGCTATTCTATTCCTCGTTTCTCATCAATACGAGCTGGACCCAATATTGGTGTTCCTTGGTCAATCTGAGACGACACCTTTCCGTACGCTGCGAATCAAGGAGCCTTACGTGAAGAAACTATTACTAGGTCGCGCGATATGGGTTTCAGTCCTAGTCGCTGCTTTTGTGGCTGCCCTCACGTTGATATTCTGGGCTGTACCTGGACATCGACTATAGTGCAGAGTTCTTTTCCCAATTGGATTCATTTCTGTAATGACTTTGACGAATTCTGTTTTCGCGTTTGCTGGACCTTTTTATTCGTTCTGCTATTGGTTTTGCATACCGTAATATCATTTCTTCATCCATCAACCCGGATACCCCTTCAACATAACCTACTTCACACTCTTTTTATTCTACAATTCTGTCCACGACTAAATTTATGTGTCGCTTTATTTCGTTGGTACATACATATGTTGAGCATCGTATTTTTATGCAGTTCCTTCATTCGTCGACCGTACTTTCTCCCGAATACTTGACGATCAGTTTCGGTACACCCTTTTACGCCACGCCGCTAGGGCGTGCGCGCCTGGTGTCCACGCCTACAAGTAATTGATTACATGTTTTCGCTAGGCTCTGCACACGATACTTAGTTAGGTACCTCAAGATTACTGCGTATTAGAAATCATTTTCGAGGACGTGTTTATTTGTTACTGCTGCGGTGCGTCGCAGCGTTGGGACAAAAAATGTAATCGATCAGGTGCTTTCACTGTCAGGGGCTCACTGAATCTCGGAGATAGAAGATGGGTAGTGGATACTCCCGGGGAAAATCGCCTAAACTTCTCGGGGAATTCGGCCACAGATCTCACTGGTGCCTTTACAGGCTTCATACTTTATCCATGAATTAAAACATCTCAGAAAGAGTATAGAGAATACGTTGACCGAGTAGAAATTATTTAGACTTCGTTGAGAAGGGAAACACTTGGTGGGTTTTGGTCGTATCCCTTCCTTGGTATTCTAGTCTAGAGATTGACCCAGCCGCGTTGGGCTGATACATAGAAATCGACCCGGTAATGTGTTGGGAGAGCTCATACCGCGGCGAGCGCGTTTGGTGCTGCTAAACTGGCAAGCTCGCCTTCGCAGGATCTAATGCCATAACTTCGTAAATCCTTGCTTTTCCTTCACTGAACTGCGCTCACTCTAACATGATCATCCTTAAAATGGACCACTCTACTATTTGATGGCGCAAAACATAATAGATCTGGACGTGGTATCCTATGGTTCATGTCATTCAAGTAGCATCCTTGGGGTTTTGTTCCTGCCAATCTCAGATGCGTTCCACTGGATGAACAAGAAGAAATCCAGAACGACACACGCTTTCATTTGAACTAAATGCGCTCTCCTCTTGTTCTTTTGCCACAGTATGGTCTACGCTGATATGCACCATATCTCTTATTTAGGTCACTGTGACTTTGCCTGTGGGGAGCGGAGTTTTATACGATAAACCATGAATTTAGGGATCTCACCCTGGTTTTGCGTGGCGGCTTGCTCTCCTAAGTACCTGAAGCCAATCGAGACACGGAATTCTGTAGCCACTGCCGCCGTTGTGACTTATCAGCCCGTTTGCGTTAGCCTCCTTCACCCTCTGCCCATAACTCTTCGGCCTCCATCCTGAGTCAGTATCGATTTGCACGCCTGTTTTGACTAAACTTGTCCAAATAAATCTTCGGCCACATGTCCATCTGTGAATGCATTGTTACTACCCTTTTCTGTTCGCAGATCGACCAGGTGAATTTGAGACATCCCACAGTGGATTTCAACTCGAAAAATGGATTGAACCGGTGAGCAGTATGGTTGAGCAATGAAGCTTATCGGAGGAGATTGCAATAAATTAACCCTGGAGAAATTTCTTTCCGATTTGGAATGACGAATTGGTAGCCGGGCGACTAGTTGACCAGACAAGAGTCACTGATAGAACTCCAGTGCTGCCTATATATATGCCCGTCATGGAGGTGGATTTATATACAGGCTCTCCAGCCTTTGCCATGTAAAAAAAAAAACTTGGGAGCTACGCTGATATTTAAACTTGATCGGCAGTGCCATCATGCAAATCATTACCAATTATGGCCAGGATCAGGCACGAGTGATCACCATTTATTCCGAATTTCAATTTTTACCAATGTGTCTGTTGCCATAAATGGACCTTTCTTCTTTCTTTTTCCAGCTCTTGACGAGCTATTCCATGAAATGTCTTTTGAAACCAAGTCTGAAGACAACCTCCACTCGTTCTCACCAATGAGCTCTCAGGAAAAGACAGATATCAGGCGTGTACAAGGCCAGGTTCGAATTCAATCCTTCTGCTCCGTTCAAAACGGAGCAATTCCCTTTATCAACTTCTTCTCTGATTATCTTTCTGCAGATATCTTGTGCTGAGTGTCGCAGGTCCGTTGATTTCTTCATTCTGTGCTAACAGTCATTGAGCGAACGAGTTCATCATATAGATTGAAACTCAAATGCGACAAGAAGGTCATAGTCTTTAAACGCGTTGACCATCGCAGACTGAAAACCAATTAGATACCTTGCAGCTCCTGCGTCAGGAGGGGTTTTTCTTCTCTCTGCCCAACCAAATCCTTGATTACTGCCCCAGCGAAGCGGTGTGCTCTGCTCACTACGAACTTGCCCGCCACAGCTGACTCATTGCATCTATTGTCAGAATCGATACAGCTGCCTTGCAGAGGAAGGTTCAAGCGATGAACCAGCACATCAGACATCTGGAAAAGGCTCTTTCCACGCTACATGCAACCACTTCTACTGAACCACATCCTCTCCTCGCTGCGGCCTCGGGTCACGAATTCCGGAAAAACAGCTTCCCTGGCGATACGAAATCCGCAGAAATGGTCGACTCACTCGGAACGCTATCGCTTGGCAAGCTCGGTGATGCAAGATACCTTGGGCGTTCAGCTGGGTCAGAAGTCCGTGTATTTTGCTCCATTTGGATGAAATATGACGTTGACGGCATTAAACAGAGTCTCCTAGAAGGTAGCCCTGAAGTACTGGATACAACAGACGAAGACGTTTTCATCCCTCCCGATGGAATAGCACAGCTCGTCAATTCCTTTCCTTTGGCACTTCAAAGTACTTGGGATGTCGAAAGTTCAGTCAAGCTGATTCTCACATACCTTCCGGAAAAAGAGCGCGCTTGGACTCTGGCTGAGGGATTCTTGACTCATAATTTCTGGTATATTACGATCGTTACTAGGGAAGAGCTTTTTGACGAGCTACTGATCCCTGTATACCAATCCTTGTCCGCCCTGGATACCCGTATTGCAGGCTGGGCTCATGCATTTCCTTTATCACCCACGCGTCTCGCTGTCCTGTTCATCTGTCTCGCTCATGGATCGTTGGCAGACCGCAACACGCCGCTGTACAGTGCTGAATCGGCCCTTTTCTTCAATGTAAGCCGTGCAAGCTTATCCCTTCATCCAGTGCTTGTCTCTCCAGACCTAGCCGGCGTACAAGCTCTCACTTTGATTGGTTCTTACCATGGTACTGGTGGTCCAGACTACAGTATAGAAGCTGGTTGGATATATCTGACAATCGCAGCTAAACTTACGCATAGTGTGAGTCTGTCGCCAAAAGTGAAGCCTTATATCTACTGATACCCATTAGCTCGGACTACGTTTGTGTCCTTTTTCAAGAGATGCCCTTTGATTGTGTTAACTAACCTCTATCACAGATCGTGAAAGTCCGAGGTGGGGTTTGGATGATAAAACGGTTCAACGTAGACGGGCGATTTTCTGGGAGTTGTATACATTCGACGGACTAATTGTGTGTATATGAAAGCTCGGAGCCCATTATGATGCTCACAACTTCTACATAGAGTCTCGACTTAGGCAGACCACCGTCTCTCTTTACAGCTCATTGTGATACGCCGCTACCACTTGACCAAGATGACGGCGTTGATGATCAAGGAAATTTGGATCCAGGATGTGAGCGGACCTTGCCTTTTTGTCGTCCGTCCTGGTGCTTAAATCATACGAATCTCACCCAGTCCACCGCTGGCGCATGACTTTTAGCAAGGATGTCATAACTGCAGTATCTCGTTTCACTCTTTCGCCCTGTCTCCCCGATTACCAAGCCATCCTTGACCTCGACCGGCTCGTGCGGGAACATCCTCTCCCTCAGAAATATGACCCACTTCGTACCCTATCTAATGCGCTTGAGCAAGGTTTCACCTCTATTACAGATAAGCAACAAGAAGACGTCGGATATGAGGCTACATTGAGAGCACTCAAAGGTCATCACCTTACTCAATTTAGAGCAGTCGGTGAGCGTTACTTTTGTCTCACTTACTATCTATTCAACAGTCTTACTGTCCAGTGGTTATGCATGTACATCGGGCTTTCTTTGCTCAGGCTCTTTTGCAATCACCATCGGACCCCTTAAACAGTGTCTATGCACCGTCTTTTCTTGCAGCATATAGGATTGCTTCGACCATGGTTCACCTGAACGTCAGGAATTTCTACAAGTATTCCGAGGTGCTTTCAAGATATTGGGAGATCTGGACTGGTCGTAAGTACTTTCTGGCACGATCATTTCTTCTTCCTCAACTTAATGATTATCGTCACACAGTCCTCAGTGCCGGCGTAAGCTATTGGTCCTTTCATGAACTAATCAGCATTCTCATCTGCACTACCAGATAACACTCGGATTGATTGTTGCAAGATCACCTACATGCCCGATCGCAGCAAATGCCTATACAGAACTGGGCCTTGCGGTGGAACTCTTCAAGATGGGAGCTCCCAGGTCTGATAAAGCTAAGCGCGGGCTTGTACGTAGAATCTACTCAGAATTCCGAAAATAAACCTCACGGAGCGCGTGTACTAGAACGTCTTACTTCGAATGTATGACAAGGCAACAAAGTCATACCTATCTACAAATTCTCAGGAAAATACGGCCAAGGAAAGGATGAACGTGATCCAAGAAGATGCGGATGCTCTGCATATGTTGGAAACATTTGCCGGGTACACAAAAATTCTAATGAAGGAGATGAAATCTTCGAGAGAAAATAAAGACAACCAGAACACTGATAGTGATTGGCCGGAAGCCTCGGGGCAGTATCAGTCAAATACGCCTGATCCGGTATCCAAGTTTTACTCTTCGGAAGACACAAACAAGAACGCACAATCCAGTCAAGAAACCAACTATTCCCTCTCTTTCTCTCCCTCGTCTTCATCGTCTTCCTCATCCACCACCAACTCTTCCGACTACATCTCACATTGGCAAACTTCCGATCATACTGTGCCCGTCGGACATCCTCCATATATGGATTATGACCCCACAGTTTCTATATCGCCCTCTAACACGCCTCCTGTATACAGTTTCGAGAGAGGCGTATCTGGAATTTCCTCTACATTCCGATTCGGCGTGGGCACGTCTGATGACACGTCATCTTTTCCAAACCCCCCGTCTACACGTCTCACCAATCAGCGCGGATACTCAGACTGGAGTGGCAATCAAAGTCAGCCACCGTTACCAGTGCATCAGGGAGGTAGTTATGACACGAGGCCTTTCTGGCATCCGACGCAACCTGAAACACGAGGAACAAATCCTTCTCTTCAGTTAAGGATGAATCAGGGACAGAGGTTGGGGCATATGGGATATGCTGCTAATAATCCACCAGGAGGCGCTTATATCACGCCTGTAAATGCTCAATGGGAAGAAATGATGCGGGACGAGGGAGTTTGGAGTGTAGATAACTAGTCTGCATTCCTGTAAAGAGGTAAAGGTGTGCTCTAAACGAAGAGTAGAATGTTTTGTACATTACTACCAACTATTATTGTCATTCCATAGTATTCCATGTATTATACGATAGGTAGAGTACAGCACATGATTGAACCTGAACTTTGCCTGAATTTCAAGTAGCTTTGGGAAAGATATTTTATTCTTAGCCTCCTTTGTATGAATAGAACTGCTTCGAAGGCTATCATGACTCTTTGGACTGGGTTAAAGGACTCAACGTCACTAATGATACGGCATTTGCCGGTATCCTCTTGACCACTAGCGTTTATATATCCTGATCCTTTTTCCCGTCCTCGATTGCAATCATGGCTGAACAACTGGTAAGTCTTCTATGATTGGCCTACTTCGAGCTCTACTAACCGTATACTTAGTCCGAAGGTAATCCTTTCACCCGTATCTTGTTATACAGGGACTTGATTTTGCACCTTTCTTCTCAGAACAAATATCTGGTGCGTAGTTTATTCAATGATCCTGCGGCCCTCCTGACCCCTCGTCTCCAGAATTCAAAGAAGCCTTTTCTCTCTTTGACAAGGGTCTGTCACCAAGTCTAATCCGGCCTGCTTGAACTCATCTTCGAGCTGTATTAACAGACGGTGATGGCATGATAACTACCAAAGAGCTTGGAACCGTCATGCGATCACTAGGGCAAAATCCCACTGAAGCTGAGCTTCAAGAAATGATCAACGAAGTTGATACAGACGGGAACGGATTCGTTGATTTTCCAGAGTTCTTGTCGATGATGGCGCGTAAAATGAAGGACATCGATAGCGAAGAGGAGATTAAAGAAGCGTTCAGGGTGTTTGATAAGGATGGAAATGGCTTTATTAGTGCTGCTGAGCTTAGGCATGTCATGACGAATTTGGGTAGGTCGTGTTGACTTTCTTGAGCGATTTTTTATGCCGCTTTTTCTGTAGGTGAAAAGTTAACTGAAGATGAAGTCGATGAGATGATGAGAGAGGCAGATCAGGACGGGAATGGCACCATTGACTATAACGGTGCGGTGCTAATAAAGTCTGACATAACTTAGCCTGACCACCCTTTCCAGAATTCGTCAACGTGAACACCGTCTTCTTAAGCTCATCTGATAGCATGATACTAACTACTACCATGACAGCTCATGCTCTCAAAGTAATTCGTCAGTCCTCGAGTGTCGAGGGTGTCAAGTTACAAGCACACACCATTATACGAAATCCGCAGAAGAATGATGAATGTTTTTCTGTAGTGTACTCTGTAGGTAAATATCATTATACTTTGAACATCTTACAGCTAGAAACTGGAACGGCACAGCGAGCAATCGTCTCACACAACGTCTATTCGAGAGCTTTGGTGCTTTGAGGTTGCTACCGACATGTTTACGCCCTGGCTTTTGCAGATGAAATTGATACTGCCCATATGTCTGAAGGTCGTCGAAGTCGAATTGTCCAAGGAGCATCCAACGTCTAGCTGCCTCTGCTGCCTCTCCTTTCCAAGTTTCCAGGTTCTATTTTGTGTTTTGTCAAATCAAAGATTAGATACTGGTTCTTCAGAATCATTTGACCCGTGTCGCTGAGACTCTAAAGAGAAGGCGGGATATATTTGTCCCACGTTCTCTTCCTCTTTCTAGTCCTGTCACCATGTCCTTCGAAGGCCTTCAAGGCAATCGAACACTCGATATCCTCCACAAAGCCGAACAAGGACGCTACGGTGTTCTAGCACAAGTCTGGTACGTGCGTACGAAGTTTATCTACGTCTTCATCTTACTACAACCACCATGACGCATACTCAGTTATGATGCACAATCAATCATTGCACTCGTCCGTTCCGCAGAACGAATGAGCAGTCCCGCGATAATCATGCTGTTCCCCGTCACGTTAGCATATGGGAAAGGACCTTTCCTTCAGTTTTGTTTGAACATGTAAAGTTATACTTTGAGTTTCTCGAACAGTTGAAACTCATGCCGGAACCCAGAGCACATCAAGCATCTGTACCGATCGCGGTCCACTTGGATCATGCAACTGATCCAGAACACATTGAGCTCGCGTTCAGTCTGGCTGAAGAAGGCATCGCTTTTGATAGTATCATGGTTGACGCTAGTCATGCGGAAGTAGGTATCTGTTCCCTTACTCTCTGCTGTCATGAACGTGGAAGGCTTGACCGACTTACTCAGACCGATGAAGAGAACATCGCTCTTGCTCGGCCCTATGTTGAACGTGCACGAAAGTATGGCATTGCGGTTGAAGTTGAGCTAGGCAGACTCGAAGGAGGCGAAGCTGGACTGAGGATGATCTCGGATGCGAAGCTAACGAATGAAAAGAATGCGGACATGTTCATGAAAGGGTGAGTAAAGTATGTTCGACCATATTCCAGTGGGCAAAGATGAAGAGGCTAATCACAAGACATGATAATTGACTTCCCCATTTCCTCTCAGAACCGGGGCGGTCATTTTGGCACCAAGTATTGGGAATCTCCATGGCTCATACCTCAAGCCACCGAACTTCAGACAGGATATGTAAGTCTGATTTGTTCCTACATATGAAAATTGACGCCGAACTGCGACTCCACCCTTTCACTATCTCAATTGAAAAAGTTTGAAAAACCTTCGCACTATGTTCAAAGGACGAGGTATACCATTATGTCTTCATGGAACTGATGAACTACCAGACGAGCTCTTCCGCGACTGCATTGCTAGTGGTATAAGCAAGGTACGCTTCCTTCCTACATATCTTCCCTAGGCCGCACGTATCGCATTCAAGATCGTTAATAACTGACCTTTCAGTTCAATATCAACTCATGGGCGAGGGACCCTTACCTGGAAAACTTGACTACTAGTTTGCGGGCAGGGAAACCTCTCCCAGATGCGATCGAGGAAGCGACAGAGGTGTTCGCAAAGGTGTGTGATAGGTTCATGGAGCTGTTTGGCTCTGCAGGGAAGGCACAATTAGAAACTCAGACAAGATAAGAACAACACTGAAATTAGAATCATGTGCGCTAAGCTGTACACATGTTCTCCGTGATTGAATTTGTGAGCGCAGAAATTACAGCCAAGCTGTCGTCTCAGAAAAATCGACTTCAATCGATCGCCATACATTCCGGGTTTATCCTGCGAAGAGGTCATGTAGTCTGGTGTAAACAATGTCTGCGTAGTTCATCGAGGAGGTCACTGACAATGACATCCACGAAAAATCGCGGGTGACTGTTTTATCGATACTCTCGTTCCGCCTGCATCGCATCCAACACACAGCTATGAACCAGCTGAAGTCACAATGTATCGAAACTTCGCAATCACTGGTCGGGGTGGGAATCTGGTCTGGGCTGTTCAGCGTTAACACCCTGAGAGCATGCGGGGTCATCTCATCCGAGGAATTCGTCTGAATCCTCATTGAATCTGAGTTGATGAACTTGAAATGCATAGGTGTAAGAGAGGGCTGAGTGACGATTGACATCTCCAATCAAGCTTCACAGATTGTTCGCCAGAAAGCTAGCTGATGGTAGATGTATGGTCAATGTACATATTGTTACTAGACAGAATTGAATCTAATATTGCGCTAAGACAAACTAACAATGAGCATTGAAGAATACTGGCTCCGAATCACGAAGTTGCCAGAACGCCTCGGGAAGATTGCACCGCGTACTATTCAAGTTGACAGTACTAATATTATTTAAGAAGCAGTGAAGCGCACAGAAAAAAAGCAGTGAACTTCATCAATTCAATCAGGCGATGTCGTCACGATCTGAAATCAGTCCTTTAAAAAAAAACCTTCTCTGCTTGTATCATTCACTCTGCTCTCAGGCAACCCGAATTTCAGCTTAATCTCGCGAACTGGTGGGTGAGCCGTATCGGACCATTCACTCTCCGGCTCTTGTCTGAACCATCTCCAGGCTGTAACTTAACCTCTTCATCTGATCTCAACCTCGTAACTCGCACAAGGACTGTATACAATGGCTTCTGATCAGTTGGTATGTACTTTCGTGCATTGGGATTGCCAACATCCTCACCTTTCTTTCTGTAGAGCGAAGGCAAGTTTCTGGATCTGGCTATAGATGGATTACATGCTGAATTTATATGTTCGACTGTGCAGAGCAAGTTAACGGTACGAATCGACTTTCAATGAGTACAAATTGATAAGCTAATTCGATGCTGTCCTCCTTTCGCAGAATTCAAGGAAGCCTTTTCCTTGTTCGATAAAGGCAAGCTCAGTTCTTATCTAGATCTATATCCAAGCATTCAACATCGGTGACCTCCAAATTCTTACTTATTGTCATTTTCAGATGGAGACGGCACCATCACCACCCTCGAACTTGGAACCGTCATGCGTTCGCTAGGCCAAAACCCGACCGATGCCGAACTGCAAGACATGATTAACGAAGTCGACGTAGACGGCAACGGGACGATTGATTTCAACGAATTTCTGGCGATGATGGAGAAAAAGTTCAAGGATACGGATAGTGAAGAAGAGATAAGACAGGCATTCCAGGTGTTTGATAAAGATGGGAATGGAACGATCAGTGCAAAGGAATTGAAGGCTGTCATGGAGAGCTTAGGTGCGTTATTAGACCGCTTGGACGGTTCAATCTCTTGTCATCCGTAACTTTTGACACTTCTTATTCGGTGTAGGTGAGAAATTGAGCGATCAAGAGGTCGATGCTATGATTGTCGAAGCGGATGAGGATGGCGATGGAAGTATCAACTACAAGGGTTCGTTCATTGCGTCTCTCTTACACGATTCGTCATTGACACAATGCTCGGATCACCCTTGACACACTTTACTTTTTTCCACATCACGCAGAATTTGTTGCTGTACGCCATTTATTCTCCTTCGTTGATCCGTCTAATTTGTCCCTCCTTTCTCCTGATCTCGTTAGATGATGCTCAGCAAGTGAACACATATGATCATCGACTTCAGATTCCCATTGAATGTATCCCACCCATAATACTTGTGAGGATTTTTCACCGCAAAATTTGTTTAACTCTGTACTGCCAGTATATGTACTATTCATGATTTACTTTGCGCTTCCGGATTGCAATGATTATCGGACGTTCATGTTTCGATTCGAGGCTGTAGCTACAGCCTGAGGGAAGGCTTGAGCATTTCAAGCGCTTATTTTATGGATGTGTGACCAATGAGTCACCATCAGCGCCCACTGTTATTGTCAAACCATAGTATCCATTGCCAAATTCCACCGCCATTGCCGAACCCCAACCATGGTGAATGACAAACTTGCAGAATTTAATAGCATCAAGCCAAACTTTACTCTTGCAGAAGGAGAGGAGAAGGTGGTCAAGTCGAGACATGTGTGAGTTTTTAGCTTCACGAGATCCCCTATTCCATACTTTTCCGTTTCCCCGCTTCCGAACTCGGTCCGTCTTTTGTCACTGAGGAACCTCATTTGCATTTGCCAACTCTCTAGCGGTCTGACGTATACAATAAAGCGAAATGCTGAACATTTCTACTGGTATGTGTATCTACCCACGTTATCTTCGTCAAGAGTGCTTACTGACACTCATCTCAGTACCTGCCCGGTATGTCCTTCAAAATTATCTTCAGACTCTGTTCTCATTGTAAACTGTCTCTGTCTCGTGACTCTATCTCAACAATTAGGCGTGGAGGAACCAGGTAGTTTCAGACACGCATCGTTCGCGCATGGACAACGCTCTGACTGTAAATATGTACCTAGATTGGCGTCCCACTCAACGCACGTTCATGCAAACATCTCTTATCCCTTCTTGGAGAACAATATGAAGAAGCCCGCCTGGAATACATGAATCCTGGTGGACCGCCGCCCAAGGGATTGCTGTCTGTGCAAAGGCCCAAAGCACGAACTGAGAAAACCCAGAGTTTCAGCCAGAAAATTTCTTCTGATAAACCATCATCAGAATCATCCTCTCTCAAAGCACAGGCCTCTCTGAAACCAGTCTCGAATTCCGCATCCGCAAGCCCAGCAATTGTGTCCAACAATCCGATGTCCGTTAACTCCTCTCAGCCAACACCGACAGCAGCTGCCACCACGCAGAAAGGGGAAATTCCTAGCTCAGGTCTCTTGAATGTGATAGAAGATAAAGTACAGGCCAAGAAAAAGGAGAGGGAGAAACAGGGAAAGAGGAATATGGTCGACGACGATGATATGATGGATATTGCCGAGGACGAGGACGACAACATGGACGAAGTCGGTGACCCGGATGAAGACTTTGATATGGATGATGATGATGAGAACTACGATGAGGACGAAAAGTTCAAGTCCAGGAAACACAAACCCTCTTCTTCTGCTTCTTCTACCATCAAGAAAACTCCTGTCAAGCGGAAGAGAGCTGACCGTAGCCTAGATTCAGATGATGACAAGAAGGACGTTATACAATCCAAGATGAAATTTACGGCTAAATCCTCTTCCTCGACACAAAAACGGACATTACCTGCGTCCGCCAAGAGACCTGCGAAACGAAGAAATGATGTTCCGGAAACTCAGGATGACGATGACAACCAGGATGAGGATGAGGAGCCAGACAAGCCGAGAAAACGCACTACTACGAAGACCTCATCAGCATCTAAAGAAAAATCTCCAGCAAAGAAGCCCAACAAGCCCAAGGAACCTGTTTCTGAGACCGAAGATGATTCTGATGAGGAGCAGGAGCAGGAGAGTAAAGCCAAAGGGAAAGAGAAATTTCAACAGAAGCCCGCATCGTCCAAAGCAAAGGTCAGATCAAATTGCATGTTATTTTTTGTTCAAATGGTAACATCGTTTACGCCAGGTTCCCGCAACCACTTCATCGAAACCATCATCCAAAAAGCGAGTCAGAAAAGATCTTCAATCCGAAACTGAGGATGATGACGATGACGATGATCAGGCGAATGCAAAAAAGCCCTCGACTTCGAAAAGACCCGCTCCTAAAGGCAAACCCGCTTACAAGCGACAGAAAATTGAAGAAGAAGAAGAGGACAATGACGAGGATGAGCAAAAGGACGAGGATGAAGACGACAGTAATGATGCCGATCACGGGGGCGACGAACTGGCTTCAATCAAAGGAGTTAAACCCAACGTCTTGATGAAGGATGGTGAAGAGAAGGAAGTCCAGTCGCAGACAAGGTTCGTTCGTATTCAGTCTCTTCGTTGTTTCGCTTTGAATGAAATATGGTCGTGCTTGTGGCCCTCTAGTTCCTCCACGTATAAAGTGAAACGGACGATGGACCATTATTACTGGTGAACTATGCTTCTGGTTATATCTTTCGGTCACTAACTATCCACGTCTTTATCCACAGCACCTGCCCGGTAAGCAAACAACCCTTCCCTGCTACCTTCCTGTACTTATTCGGTTCTTCCCTTGACAAGGCTTGGAGGAACCAGGTCAGTTTGCCCACCTTGTCATTCAACCCTTGTCCCTGACTATTTTCTAGCCCTCTGTACCTGTCAACGCACGGAGCTGCAAGCATCTTATAGCTCTCCTTGGCGAAAAGTACGAAGCTGCGCGTATCAAGCTCAAGAACCCAAACGGGACCGCATTACGCAGTCCGAACAAAAAGTCCAGTGGTTCGAAGAAAGGAAAGAAAGCGGGCGATGACGATGGCAACGGAGATTCGAGTAAAATCGACGTTGCTGTTCTCCTAGCGAATTCCTGGGATGTGGATAAGGGTCCGGATCCCACTGGGTGGTGGATTTCGGAAAAGTTGGATGGAGTCCGGTGAGTAAGTTTCCACCAAGGAGTTAGCTCTTTACGACTTTTGCTTTTGTTTAGAACATTGTACGATGGAAAACGATTGTACAGTCGTCTCGGAAACCCGTTCACTCCTCCACAATGGTTTTTGGACAGTCGGTGTCTTTTCATATACTAGTTCGCACCTCGGACTCATTTCAATTCGTTTCTCAAAGAGTTCCCCAAAGATGTAACTCTCGACGGAGAACTTTTCGGTGGGCGAGGAGATTTTCAGAATACGGTGTCTATCGTCAAAACAATGAACTCTCCTCATTGGAAAGGCATCACCTTTCATGTATGTTCAACTCATTCAATCCTCCTGCTATCTCCTGTTCTATCTGTCTGGATCAACATATATACACCTACTTAACATATCACCAGGTATTTGATATACCCTCTCTTTCTACCCAACCCTTTGAAGCACGCATGGAGAGGCTCAAGAAGCTCTTTGCACCCGGCGTCGGCTCGCACGCGTCCGACAAGGTCCTCGTCGTTGAACAGGAGAAAGCCAAAAGCCGACAGCATGTTCTTGATAAATTGAAGGAAGTTGAATCTCTAGGAGGGGAGGGCCTGATGTTGAGAAAGCCGGGATCGTTGTATGAAGGCAAGAGATCGAGTACGTTGCTGAAGATTAAGGTGAGGACATAATGTGGTTTATGTTTTTTTTTTCTCAAGCCGGTCTCACGTCTTCTCATTTGCTCTTTCCTTATTTTTTTCCTTTGTCCTTCGGATGCTTTCATTGTTTTACACAGTCATTTTACGACGCAGAGGCAGTAGTCACAGGGTACAAAGCTGGTAAAGGGCGAAACGCTGGGGTCACTGGAGCGCTGAAGTGTAAGATGGCTTCTGGAAAGGTGAGCTTATAGGTAGTGATCGTCAGGATCTTTGATCTGACTCTGCTTCTTTCTCGCACTCCCCAGACGTTCGACGTTGGAAGTGGTCTGAATGATAAGCAGCGTAAAAGTCCTCCCAAGATTGGTTCGATTATCGTGTATAGGTTCCAAGAACTCACCAAGGACGGGGTTCCCAGGTGCGGGGTCATTCTCTCCAATTAGTCAAATCAATGTTCCTCTCTCATCGTCATCTTAGGTTTCCGACATTCTTGGGAGAAGCTGCAGATAAGAACAAACCTAAAGATGCTGTTGTCCCAGATCATCGAAAGGCGGTAGTCAAAAAAGATGATGCCTGAATCCCTACGACTGAATAAGAACGATATAGCTGTTTGTGTAATGCACACCTTACTCTTCTTACCCGTAGCCTGTATTAATGCAACTTTTTGTTGAGTTGGATACGAAAGAGGTACAAAAAAAAAATGCTGTCATGAAGCTCTCTACGTTACATTAAGATTCCAGGATATAGGTCGTAAATCAATGCAAGGATAGGATATGTATAGAATGAGTTGTCTAGAAAAGTACAGTACATACAGTCGAGTCCGATACAGCTCGGAAATGAATTACTCTAATCAAATTAAGACATGCTGTTAACGCTGTTCGACCTCGACGGAGCAAGGACGCAATCGGATCCAGTGCACCCCGAGTTCACATTAGGTTGATATTTGGGCGTGGATGATGTGGAAGATGGGGTACCTATACAATAATCTTTAGTAATGTATCTAGCTGCACTCAGACTGAATGTCATACCGGTTCCAAGATTGCCCAAAGTATGAGCCCGAGTTCTAACCATCGACCTGCAGAGAAGAAAAAAGAAAGAGTCAGCAAGCGTGTTGGAAATGAAAGACGAATGAAGTAACATACGTTCCAGCTTTAATTAGCTCAACCAATCTCGGATGATTCTTCGCCTCAGCCATGAACAACCCTGTGATCAATACTCCTGTTCTGGGGTCACCCAAAACAATTTTCTGTAGAGACGGGTTCTGTGACACGCAAAGAATAGTTTCATTCCAAACGCTTGGGACGTGCGTGGTGAATGTGTGGAGAGATGGAGATTTGGCTAAAGCACTGGTGAGAAGAGAAACAGGTCCGCCATGTGCCGGGGAAGCGGGACCAGCGGCCGAGGGTGACGCGGGCGGGGAAGCGGTAAACACAGGAGAAGAAACGAACAGCGGCCTTGTCGCGACCGGAAGAAGACTCTGCGAAACCAATGGATAGGCCAGCGCCAACAGTGCCTGTGGATTGTCATCCGACATGCGGAACGCCACATTAGCTGACTCCTGAGGCCGAAGGAACATCGGAATTAGGTACTTTATGTTATAGAGAGTGAATATGACGAACCAGACATCTCCAGTTTTCTATTGTACCAGCTAGCCTTGTCAAGACATATTGGGTCCGCGGGAGCGTCAAATAAGCATTCGGTGCTCTACGCAAGGTAAACCGACTGATCCTTTCCAAGTCATCCAAGGCGTCACAAAACTCTCGCAGGGAAAAGTCCACCCCACCAGAAGGTATCGGACTAGAATCCAAGCTAAAGTCGATATCGATGATATTTTTGCAGCATTGCAGGATTGCACCTAAAGAAGGGAAAATTCCTGCTGAGACGAATCTTCGGACGAGAGGAGCTATCAAGTGCGCCCGTTCCCGTAAGCTATGAAGGAAAGCTGCTGCCTGGTGTGAAGAGCCAATGTGAACGGTGGAATAAAAATGGGAGATAGCGATGCGGTGGAAATCTTTGGAGACCAGAAGAGGGGCAAGGCGGGTCCGAATCGTTGCAGGATCGCGTCTCTTTGACGAGATGGATTTTGAATGAGCAAGCCAGTTTAGGCGAGGGGCTGAAAGCTCAAATGGCGCAGTGACGCACAGAGAGAGAATATGTTCTGTGAGTTCCTCGGGAAGAAAATCAAAGGGAGAACCCATTTTTTATATCAGAAAAATCTGAGCGGAAGGACCTGTGTGATTGTTCAGGATAATTGTCAGGTAAGATGAGAAGAAACTGTTACCTAAGCTTTGGAGGAGGAGGAAGGCAAGTGATTAAGTCGAGTTGAGAATCCATTAAGAGAGGCTGAAAGGGCGTACGTAAGAGCTCCCCTTATGGAAATGAGCTGTAGCCACGTTCCCCGAGAGTCCGACTTACGTAATTGAATAAGTCTGTGATTCTGGTTTTCAACTTCCATCCTCGGCGACGTTTCATCGTTGTGCGCTATTTGAATACGCCTCTAGGTACTGAACATTAGTCCTTCAGTTCTTCATCTTCCATTCTCGGTCTGGTCTTATGTCACATCCAGCATCCGAGAATTCCTCAAAACCTCGAAACCTTTCTCCTCGGTAAGTGTGCTTTGGCTGCCATGAGCAAACTCGAGAAATCAAAAATTTACTGGTCAGAATAACTTCTTTTGATGTTGATGCATGATCTTCGTTGAAGGAATGATTGTATCCAGACAGCGCTCGCTCCGGGAACATGGCTGTGGCTTGAGTGCACAGACTTTGGCTATTAGTGTATACGTTGTCAAGTGTGTGTAGCCTTTATACTAATTATTGCCTCCTACAGCTTGATCATCGCAGTTTGACATAGCTACTATTCAAAGTCATAATTCATTCATCGACCCTTACAAAATTCCGATCATTCTCCACCCATTCTCCTGTCATTTCGTTCTGTCAACTTATGTAGACGTGACTGTTTTCATGCGGTGATAAGTGACACCGCGACCTCCAGGGAGTAAGGCATCTTACATAAGTTGTTAAAGGTCTGTTTGGACAAAGTTGCGGACGTTCAGTTAACGCGGTCAAGGAACCCGCTGAAGAATCGAAGTATTACTCAGGCGATATCAGGAGATATCAGGCATTTGAAAGGTATCAGCTCTAATGTATGAGAACGAATTAGCAGCAAACCAGCCCGAAAGAGGAAGCCACGTAGTCAATTAAAACACAGATGCACGAAGAAAGGGAAAGCTACAGTAGAGTAAGCTGCAAGAACTCTAGTGAGGCTGTACCTTGGGGAGATGTTCGCTCTGGCCGGCAGTTGTGTCTTTCAAATCCATTTAAATAAACTGCATTATAAAATAAACATCGCTTACTCGAAATTTTTTTTTCTCTTTTTAGACCTCTGAAATAGTATAAACAGGTATAGATCCACTGTATGCAAAAGGTGGAACAATCCGCGGTAGAAAGACAGTGATCATAATGATTGCAAGGAAGAAAGCTCGTCGCGTCGGTCTCGAGAGAGCACAAAATAAAAGACACAGCCACCAACTGGAAAGGTTCATAGCAGAGTGGTTCAGAGAACGATCCAAGCAGCCATGCCTGCTCCTAGGCCTAGAAGCCTTGGGAAAACATAGCCAGGAGAGGCGTCGTTACTACTGTTTGTCGGTGAGTACTCGGAAATGGTTCATACGCGGACAAGAGTAAGAATCGACCAACTGAGCTGGAAGCTCACCTCGAAATGACAGTAACACTACTAGTAGCTGCACTAGTGCTCGGACTTGCACTCGCAGACCCCGAGGCTTGAAGTGGACCAGTCGCAGTCGCGGATACAGAGCCAAGGATTGAGCTGACATTGAGCGTTACTCCCTGTGATAGAAGATGCGAAGCAGATAGGTCAGCAGATCGGTCGGACGCTCTAACCCCAAAAGCTCCCTGATATACCCACCGCTTGCGCACACAAAGACTCCGCAGCGGATATTGCCGTCTGAAGGTCGTTACCAGTACAAGCACCCTCGATACACGTTGTTGTATTGCCAATGAACTGTGGGTTGGTACAAAGGCAAGCCTCGTCGGTGGCGGAGCAGTTGCCAAACGAAGTAGAGGCAGTGGCAGTTAGGCATGGCAATGCACAAGCTGGAGGGAGGGTTCATTAGAAATGACAGGGTTACGCGAAAGATAATTTCGAGTAATGAAGCTCATTAAGTGATCGACATACGAGGCAGATCAAGCTGTCTGCGGACAGAGTCAGCAGAGCTAAATTCTGTTACCAATAACGCCGTGGCTAGAGCGAGAGTCCAGTGCATTGTCCACTCAAAGTCAAGGATCGGAATTCTCGTAGCTGTGGTGTGTAGAAAGATTGAGATGAGAGCGCGAGAAATCCATGGTGGGTTGATATCTATCTAATTTCTGAAGGATTGAATGAGTCCCAAATTGATCAACACTATTGAGAACTAACGATAATGCACTCTCACCGGCAAAGATATTCGGCTTAGTGTTCAGTGGAGGTCTGAGCAGCTGAGCAAGTAATTATTCATGTTCGCAACCCGAGGGAGTATTGATCGGAAACAGAAATAAGCTTTTGAGCCACGCGACATGAGGCGAGAGTTTGGCACACATACTACTTATGGGTAACAGACTTGTGCTGGATCATGGATATGCTTAATTCTGAGAAATCACTCGACTCACGTTGTCCTCGCTATTGGGTGGCCCCCAGAATTATTTTATAGATTGAATAGATAGTATTCATCAATGCTAGGTACTTTATTGGACTGATATTCAAAACAAAAGTGAAAATCTAAAGTTCATTGTTCATGGAAAGATGACTTTAGTTTTTGCACAAAGGTCAAGTCCACCTCCCAAGTGGTGGATTCTCAAAAATCGGCGGAGCCATCGAGTCCGTCCGACTTTTACAAGAGAGTTGTTGGGGCCATAGAAGGCCTTCAGAAACAGATGGGAGACATTGCCTTTGAGATCAGGCAATTGTTATGATCATGCACGGGTCGTAGGGATAAGTTGGATCGCGGACTATAAGTCCGCGGGGTAAAAGACCGAACACCAAGATAAATCCCGGTGAGGGTTGGGTGGACCTACGGAGAGGTAGTCGGACGTTGACGCTACTATTAATAGCGTCCCCGACACGCCGCTGTCCGAAAGCAAGGTTGAGGGTAATTCCGATCGCGGGAGAAACTCACGCGATCGTACTTAGGATGAGGTTGAGATTTAACTCTATTTGAAATACACTGTATGAGTGCGCTATCAAAGTCGATATTTAAACTGAGGACCAACTATTCTACTCTCGTAGCTTTATACTGTAATCGCTACCTAAGGGTCGCTAAGCGATAGTATCCTAGAATAGTATGGTCGAACATGTGGAAGATAAAAGGGGAAAGTATAAAGGAAATGATATAAAAGGATATATAAGAAGTCGGCTAAGTGTGAGGGATATAAACGCGAAGTGTAGAAGGATCGCGGAGGTAAGCTCCGCGACGGAAGAAAATGATGAAGTCGAAATACCGAAAACAATCGTCGGGACCGCGGGAGTTTGACTTGGCATGGTCGTAACAGTGCCCCCCATTAGGATCGAGCCCTCGAGATCTTGAGTAGTGATATGACTAAAAATAGGTGTGAATGATTAGAAGTAACGGGCATCAACGTTAAAAAATGTGATGTGAAAAGTGCCAGGCACGCGAAGATAGGTGATAGAAGCTTGGTGAAAATTGTAAGTTGAGCCGGCCCTTAAGTCGCGAAGGATATAAAGGCAGGGCCTTCTCCAAAAAATTGTTGTAAGTCCCTTCTCCTACTTTCATGTCTTCCAACAACACCGAAACTGCGCAACAACGTCGCGAGCGTTTGCTCTTAGCACAGGCGGAGCGACAACGCCTTCGTGACGAAGAGATCGCAAGACAAGAAGCGGAATTCGCCGCGGAGATGGAGAAGCTCGAGGCGGAGGCAGCGAAGGAAGAAGAAGAAAGGAGGCTGGCGGAGGAAAGGAGGATAGAAGAGGAAAGAAAAGCAGCAGAGGAAAGACGAGAAGCTGAAGAACGACGAAGACAAGAGGTGGAAAGACGACGGGAAGAGGAGAGGAAGGTAGAGGAAGAACGAGTAGCACGGGAGAAAAGGGTTGAGGAAAAAAGAATCGCGGAGAAAAAATTGGCGGAGGAGAGAGAACTCGCGGAGGCGATGCGATTGGAGGATGAGAGGATAGCTGAACTGAAGAGATTTGAAGAAGAGGTAATTAACGAGGAGAAAAGAGTAGCAGAGGAGAAGAAGCAGGAAAAGGTTCGAATCGCAAATGCAACAAGACACGAAGAAGAACGAATAGCCGAAGAAGAGGACGCGCAAGAAACCAACAACGTGTTCGCAAAGTTTGTAGAGGAAAACCGAATGGAGAAGGAAAAGGCTGCGAAGAAGTTGACCAAATGACGGGAGCCCGGGAGAACGATCGCAAAGCAACAACTCGAAGTCGTTGTTCCGCCGCGAGCATCGGGATCGAAGACCAAGGCGTTCAAGTCCAAATCGATCATTTCCGACGAGTCGGATGTAGTAGAGGTCGATGAGGAAGAAGTAGTACCTCCACGGGGGTCAAACGGAAGAGAACGATCAAGATGATCGCTAAGGTGAGTGATTGTAAAGTTTGGGTTTCGTGTACTCAACCGTTTTCGATTTTTTAGAATGATGTTCCCGATCCCGCCGGCGATCTCGACGCGAGAGAAGGCGATGAAGATGACGACGAAGAGGACGAACCCCCTTCTCCTTCCCAACGTCGACCGGCATGCACGCGGTGCGTACTCCTCGGTAAACCTGCTTCCTGTCGTCCGCAATCAACGCGACGAAGGACTCAAGCATGCGAGTTGTGCCACGTGCAGAGGCAACGGTGCAGTTGGATTGCAGATCACGCCTCTCGACGATCGCGGGGCAAGCGGGCAAAAGTGGAGGATGAGATTTATCGAGGTCCCGCCGCGAGAATAGCGGACAGGAAATTCGAAGGTCCTGGAATCTCCGAGCAGCTGGCGGTTCTTTCGGCACAAAATACCGAGTTCATCCACCTTCTCCGTCGCTCCTTGGAAGTACAGGAAAAATGTTAGGGATAATGGTTAGGGCAGAAAACAGAGTAAATGAAGCAATGGGAGTATGTGAGAAAGATGAAGATGAAGATGAAGATGGGGAAGGTGAAGAGGATGAAGAGGAGAAAGAGAAAAATGAAGAAAAGAGAAGAAAAGCGATTCGCGAGGGTAAAAAACGCGCGGAGTAAACTTCGCGAAAAAGAAAAAAAAAACAAAAAAAAACTACTATCAGTACTCTACTCGATTGCAATTTATTCTTTGTAGTTTTGTTTTTGTTGTTGTTTTTTGTTGGGAATGATGATGGTTTCGTTTTTTGTTGTTTTGAGAGTTTCCATAAGTAAGGGAATGACGGAATGAGGATCGCGAGGAATTTCGGGAGGAAGAGGAAATTTTAGTATAAGTAATTGATCGTCGCGACGATAATCGCCGCGGGGAAAAATGGATTTTGAGAGAATCATGATTAATAAGTAAATGAGGTGAGAGACGTGATAGAAGTGAGGAGGAATCGATGTATACGTAAGGGAAATAAGTAAAGATCATAGTGGACCAGGTTTCTGAGGGTAACGAAGGTGGAAAGCTGGGACAAGTTCGTCCGCGTGGATTTCGTTCGCGGCGACCCAGGAAAACTCTTCGTCCGTACCTTCGTATCCTGCCCAGCGAATGTAGTATCGTAAAGGACATTTTTTGTATCGTCGATCCAATTTGGAGTCCAGTACTTCCGCGATGTTGTATTCTTCCTCGCCGTCGACCTCAACAGGAGGCGGCGGAGGTTGAATGCGATCGGGAATGGTGTTTGGTTTGTATGGCTCTAGTTGGGATACGTGGAAGACGGGATGGATACGGTTAAGATAGGACGAGAGTTGGAGTTTGTAGGATAAAGTACCGACTTGCTCGAGTATGGTGAAAGGTCCGAGGTACTTTTCAGCGAATTTGTCGGTGGGTCGCGTTGTCCGGATGTGCTTTGCCAGCACATAAACCTGTGAGTGAGTGGGGAATTCAGGGTGAGTGATACGTTTTCGGTCCGCTTGCTCTTTGTATCGAGCTTGCGCGTTAGTAATTTTGTCTCGGAGGAAAGAATGAAGCTCCTCAATATTAACCGCGAAGTCCATTGCTCGGTCGGAGCGAATGTCAATTTCGGGTCTTACCGTGATGTTAGGATGATAGCCTTTGTTCGCGAAGAACGGAGATAAACCGGTAGAGGCATTAGGAGCGTTGTTGTACGCGAACTCCGCGATCGGTAGGAGTTTCGCCCAATCGTCCTGTTGGTAAGCACAATAAATCCGGATGTACTGTTCCAGAGTTTGGTTGACTCGTTCGGTTTGTCCATCAGCTTCTGGGTGATATCCTGAGGTGAAGTGAAGTTTCATAGAAAGAGCTTCGCCGAGAGCGCGGAAGAAAGCAGACACGAATTCCGAGCCGCGATCGGAAGTAACGTGGTTCGGAACTCCGTGCTTGGAGAAAACGTGATGAACGAATAACTCCGCTAATCCTTCGGAGGTGATTTTGTCGTTTGTCGGAATAAAGATGCCTTGTTTAGAGGCTCGATCGACGACGACGAGGATTGCTGTATGTCCGTCGGAGGAGGGGAGTTGTTCGATGAAGTCCATCGAGATTGAATCCCATGGTCGGGCGGGAACCGGAAGGGTTTGAGGAGACCGTAAGGTCGGTGTCGACGGGGTTTGTTCCGTCCGCAAACTGTGCAAGAGCTGACATAGTCGCGAACGAATTCCCTAATCTTCGGCCAAGTGTAATGGCGTCGGATTGATTCGAGAGTCCGGTTCTGTCCAAAATGACCTGAAAGGGGGTGATCGTGAAAATATTGTAAAATTTTAAGGCGAAGGTTAGAATGGTTAGGAACATAAATGTGATTATCAAGTTTTAGCAGTCTATCATCACCTACTGTCCAACGAGTATTTGAATCGTCTTTAGCTAGGGCTAAACCCGCAATTGCTTCCGGATCCTGTTCAATAGAATCGCGGATGGTGGAATAGAGCAATTGCAAGTCCATTACGATCGCCGCGCGAAGCGCAGGGCCTTCTAGAAAAGTTGCTCGAAGTGAAGTGGTTAGTTGCTCATTGGTAAAGATAGGTCTGAAATTCTGCGGGTTAACTTGCGCGTAGCCGGTATCCCCCTCTTTAGGATAGACGTCCCAGCGTCTAGTGAGGGCATCGGGTTTTGCACCCAATTTACCCGGGCGGAAGCGGATCACCATATTGAACTGGTGGAGGAATTCTGACCAGCGGACTTGTCGCCGCGTGAGGATTTTAGTGGTCGAGAAGTATTCGAGATTCTTGTGGTCAGTAACCACATCGATTGCGTCGCCCGATCCTTCGAGATAGTGACGCCAAGCTTTGAAAGCCTCGAAAATAGCGAGGAGCTCTTTGTCATGAGTGTGTAGTTAAGCTCTGCAGCCTGGAAGGTTCGGGATAGGAAAGCGATTGGATGAATCTCTCCGTCCGGTAGGAGGATCGAGAGGATCGCGGCTAGCGCGTAGTCCGACGCGTCGGTTTCGACGATAAGGGGTAGGTTAGGTTGCCAGTGTGCGAGGATGGGAGCATGAACGAAGCTGTCCTTGAGTTTGTCGAAAGCTTCTTGGCACTCCTTGGACCATAACCATGATACGTCCTTTCGCGTGAGCCGCGTCATCGGGAGTACGATTTCGCTATAATTATAAATAAAACGTCTATAGAAATTAGCGAAACCTAAAAAAGATTGAACGTCCTTGACTTTTCGGGGAACCGGCCAGTCAACGATAGCTTGAACTTTGTCTTTCGACATCGTTAAGCCCTCCGGAGAAAGAATGTAACCAAGATACTCGACGGTGTCTACACCCCATTCGCATTTGGCGAGGTTCGCGAACAGACGATGTTTACGGAGTCGACGGAGAACCTCGCGGACATGTTCGCGATGAGATTTCTCGTCGTCCGAGTAAATGAGTATATCGTCGATATAGATGATAACATTAACATCTAAAAGATCAGCGAAAATGTGATTGACGAATCGCTGGAAGGCCGCGGGAGCGTTAGTAAGGCCAAATGGCATAACCTTCCATTCATAGGAACCCCAATGGGTCCTGAACGTGGTTTTCCATTCGTCGCCTTCCGCGATTCGGACTAGATGATATGCGTGAGTGAGATCGAGTTTGGTATAAAACTTAGCTTTCTTAGGAGCGTCCAAGAGATCAGAAATAAGAGGTAAAGGATAGCGGTCTTTTTTGGTGATCTTGTTAAGACCGCGGAAGTCTACGCAGAGACGGAGTTTTCCATCCTTTTTCGGCACAAACAGTACCGGAGCCCCGTGAGGAGAGGTGGATGGTTGGATAGCACCTGTTTCCAAGTGCTTGTCAATAAACTCGCGAAGAGCTTCAAGTTCCTTTGAAGAAAGAGGGTAAAGGCGACCGATCGGGGGTTCGGCGCCAGGCTCCAAATCAATCTTGAGGTCGTAAGGGCGGTGCTCTGGCAGCACTTCGGAATCCACTTCGTCGAATACGTCGGCGAATTCCGCATACTCCGGCGGTAAGCTGGAAGTATCGGTTTTCGTCTCCGCGGAGTCGGGTGAGGTTGAAGCAGCTCGCGCTGAAACTTCAGAATGGATCGCTCGTAGTAAAATAGGTTCGCATTTAGCGGCCTTACATGCGCGGTTGAAAAGGACCGCGTTTACTAGAGCGATGTCGACTTCGGGATTTTCGAGCTTGGAAGCGGCCAATTGAGCGACCGAGGATAGGTGTAGATGGGTTCAAAGAGGAATTTGTCCGTTAAAGGATGAGGTGAAGGCGAGAGCGCGATCGAGAGGAAGGGCGCGAAGTCTTCTTCGATCGATTGGGGTGAGGCTGATCCGGCGCAGGATCAGTTAACTCCGGGGATATCTCCCGCGGAGTTGAGGACGTCGGGGTGAGGGACTCAACTTGCTTAGTGGAACGGAAAGTGATGTCTCGAGATACCCAGTCAATCAACGGATTGTAGCGGGTTAAGAAACTGTAACCTAATACAGCTTTGCAAGAGGAGTCGAGTGAGGTGACATAGAATGTCAGTAGTAGCAGCTCGCCAGAGGGAAATCGAACGTTGAGAGTGGTAGTCTCGACGATCGGCTTAGGTGACAATGAACCATCGAAAAGGCGAGATTGATTGGGGAGATGGGTGAAGTTGGTAAACTATTAGCTTTTACAAAAAGCGAGTCAATAAAACAATCAGTAGAACCAGAATCAAGTAAAGAGATAAAGGATAGCGTCGCGGCGGAGGAATCAGAAGAATCGCCGCGAGCCGGTAAATCTAAAGTTAGTGATAAAGTGAAAGATTGTTCGTCATATGAAAGAGTGGACGCGTTGAGTTTTACTTCCCGCGTGGTACGATCTGAATCAACGCAACTCCCGTGTTGTACCGGGTTACAGGAGCTGCTGATCAGTTTTCCGAATCCACGGAAGTCGTCTCTACACTCTCCTGCGTCTCTGCAGCTCGGCCTCGAGTCTCACGAGCCTTCTTCCGCTCGCAATCTTCAAACCTATGCTTCCCGCCACAGAAACCACAAAGACCCAACTTCTTCCGGCGCTCCGCCTCGCTAGGGAGGAGTTTGCCGTCGGAACCTAGGTTAGCAGCGATCGACGATCACGTCGATGCTGAACTCGTCGAAGACGAGTGGTTGCCTCCGCTAGGCTTACCTTGTTTTCCCGATCCTTTAGTCGAGAAGCCGCGGAGGAGGGTGATGGTGAAGAACTTGGCGGGTTCTTCGAGGATGTAGTCGACGCTTCGAGAATGAAGTCGCGACCGTCGAACGGGCGTTTTCGCGTTTCCATTCTTCTTCCCGTCTCCAGTACCGGTTGTCCACGCGAAGGACTTCTTTCCGGTAGTCCACGAGATTAGCGGGCTCTGGAAGACGGGCCATTTCGTCTTTTATACGGCTTGCCAATCCGCGTTGATATGCCCACTTAAGGGCTTGGGAGTCTGTTAGAGTTATGCTGAATACAGCCAAGTGGACCGTCCGATGCGATGCGGTGCGGTGCGGGATAATAGTAATGGGACGTTGATACCACTATTAGTAGTACCCTCGTTAGAGTCGCGTGTCCCAGGTAGAAGCAGTCGGATGGAGCGAAGGATCCGATCCGAAGCGAAGCGAGTGTAATGTCTCAACTGAGTATAGACTGTATAAGTCAACTGAAGTCGATATTTAAACTGAAGTACAGCTAAGCTACACTACGGCTTAAATACTAGTCTTGTAGCTAACCAGAGTAATAAGTAAATAACACATGTATAAGAAGATGACTGATGAGCATATGATCTCGGTAAGAAGTAATAATGTTGAATGAAGGAATGTGAGGATGTTAATTACAAGTGTTGTAATAAAGAAAGTGTAATCGCATCCTTCGGATGCGATGAAGGAATAAACGTGTAACGGATCCATCGGACGCGATGGAAGCGATTAGTGTATGTATGTGTATAAAGAAATAGACTGTCCTGCATGAATATAACAGTATCCCCTTTTGGGCTTGAGCCCACGAAAGCCCAAAAATCCAAAGTCCAAAGTTCCCCGTGGAAGCGATCATTCCGGTGTGATGCGAAAAGTACCCGATGTGCAAAAATTCCAAGTCCCCTAATGCGTGTTGAAAATTTTCAACCAACATGAAGTCTTGTGATGCGAAGGTGGTCCGTGCGCAATTTGAAGACCATAAAAGCTGGTCCGTTAGGACGAGTGGACTTCAACTTTTTCCCTTCTTCAAGAAAAATGTCTTCTCCACAAAAACTCACATCATCCCAAATCGCCGCGCAACTCCGTCAGATGCAGGAGCAACTGCTCGCTGCACAGGAGGAGGAAAGACTAGAAGCGGAGCGAGTGGCCGAAGAGCAAGCGAGGCGTGCGGCAGAGGAGCGAAAGAAGAAGGAGGAAAAGGAATTAGCAGAGAAGAAACGGAGGGTCGAGGAGGCGAAGCGAGCGAAGGCAGCGAAGAAAAAGTTGGAAGAGGCTGAAAGGAAAAGACAGGAAGAGTTGGCTGAGGCGAGAAAGGGTAAGGCACGAGAAGTAGTGCCACAAAAAAGGGTTATGGAAGATATCTCGGATCCGTCGGATCCTCCATATCAAGTGAGTAATTTCTCTTTTGCCTTTTTCTTGTAATTGATTTGGTTAGCCGGAAGAATCAATCAACAATGATAGTGAGCGAGATGAGGAGCCGAAGGCTCCGAAGAAAAAGAAGAGAAAGGGTAATAATGCCCAGGTGAGTGCTCTTACTTTAATTGATTCTTTTGTTGATCTTTTCTTTTTAGCCCGTCGCAAGTACTTCGTCCGCTCGGCCCGCCTGCGCACGATGCATTGAGAAGGAATTGGACTGTCGTCCCCAGGACCAGTCGAACACGGTTTCCTGCTATCACTGCAGGAAATCCAAAGTTCACTGTTCCTGGAATGACAAGATCAAGTCCAATCCCATCGTCGGAGACGCGTCGCAGCCGACGGACTTCTATGAGAGGATAGCTGGAGCCATGGAGGGCATCCAGGATTCCATGGTGGGTATTGCCTATGAACTTAGGCAATTCCGCCTTCAAGTGGGATCTTGGCAAGATACCATTCTAGCCGATCGCAGCCGTCGGGCCCGGACAGGGGAAGCGTTGGAGGCCTTGGAAATAGAGAGGGAGTTGGAGGAGTTAGAAGAGGAAGAAGAAGATTATATAAAAGATTTAAGAAGACAAAAGAAAGAAGCAGAGTTGGGAGAAGAAGAGGATGAAGAAGATGAAGAGGAAGAAGAGGAGGAAAATATCGTGAGGCGATCGGCTCCGATATAATTATAGTTTTGTTTGTTTTGTTGTTTGTTTTATTGTTGTATATAATGTAATGATTTTCTTGGCTTTTTGTTTTGTGTGATTGTAAATAGTTGTAATAAAAGGGTGTTATTAGTATAATGAATGAAAATGAATTTTTCGTTTAAGTCTTTATGTCCGACGGACGGTGCGAAATATAAGTAATAAATGGAAATGATGTGGAGAGTACCAGAAGGATAAATGAGTTTATTGTAGTGGTCCTGGTTTGTCTGGATAACGTTGGTGGAATGCTGGTACCAACTCGTCCGCATGGATGTCGTCGGCTCCGATCCAGGAAAATTCTTCATCTGTTCCTTCATAACCTGCCCATCGCACGAAGTATCGTAAAGGACAACGTTTGAACCTACGATCCATTTTGGAATCAAGTACTTCAGCAACAAAGTACTCCTCTTCACCATCAATTTCGATTGGTGGCGGAGGCGACTGCGTGCGAAGCGAAAATGGATTGGGGGTGACTGGTTCTAGTTGTGATACGTGGAAAACTGGATGGATGCGACGGAGGTAATCTGGAAGCTGTAACTTGTATGAAAGAGTTCCTGGACGGTCAATGACCTTGAAAGGACCAAGATATTTTTCGGAAAATTTCTCAGTAGGGCGAGTGGATTTAATGTGTTTAGCCAGAACGAAAACTTCGGATCCGATCGGAAACTCTGGAGCTGGAATTCGTTTTCTATCAGCCTGGTCTTTATAACGTTTCTGTGCATTAGTAATTTCGTCACGAAGGAAAGAATGTAATTCATCAAGATTGACTACAAAGTCGCGCGCGGTGTCCGATCGCACGTCAACTTCTGGTCGAATCGAGATATTCGGATGATAACCTTTGTTGGCGAAGAATGGTGTGATGCCAGTGGATGCGTTCGGAGCGTTATTGTAAGCGAATTCTGCAATGGGCAATAAGCTAGCCCAATCATCTTGTTGATAAGAGCAGTAAATTCGGATGTACTGTTCAAGTGTTTGATTAACTCGTTCAGTCTGTCCGTCCGCTTCCGGATGGTATCCAGATGTATAGTGAAGTTGCATAGAAAGTGATTGACCTAAAGCTCTAAAGAAAGCAGAAACAAATTCGGATCCGCGGTCAGAGGTTACGTGGTTAGGTACTCCATGTTTAGAAAAGACGTGAATAACAAAAAGCTCAGCTAGTTGTTCAGAAGTGATTGTATCATGGGTAGGAATGAAAATTGCTTGTTTAGATGCACGGTCAACAACTACTAGTATAGCAGTGTATCCGTCCGAGGAGGGTAGTTGTTCAATGAAATCCATTGATATTGAATCCCATGGTCTAACTGGTACTGGTAGTGGTTTGAGTAGACCATAAGGACGATGTCTTCTAGATTTGTTTCGGCCACATATGGTGCATGAAGAACATAGTCTCGAACGAACTCTCGGATCCGCGGCCATGTGTACTGCCTACGGATGGATTGTAGCGTCCGGTTCTGTCCGAAGTGACCTGAAAGAGGATGATCATGGAAGAATTGTAAAACTTGTATACGCAGATTGGAATGATCAGGGACAAAATTCGTCCGTCAAAACGTAACAAACCAGTTTCATCTAGTGTCCAACGAGGTTTTGAATCATCTTGTGCATGTTGTAATCCAGTCACTGAATCCGGATCGAGCGATAGTGCGGATTTGATCGCCTCATGCAAGGCTCCGATATCCATTACTATTGACGCTCTAAGTGACGGACCTTCCAAGAATGTAGCTCGTAGTGAAGTAGTGAATTGTTCATTAGTGAATATTGGTCTGAAGTTTTGTGGATTGATTTGCGCATAGCCGATATCCCCCTCTTTTGGATAGACGTCCCATCGTCTAGTGATCGCATCCGGTTTCGCGCCTAGCTTTCCGGGGCGGAAGCGAATCACCATGTTAAATTGATGTAGAAATTCCGACCATCGCACCTGCCTACGGGTAAGAACTTTAGTAGTAGAAAAGTACTCAAGGTTTTTATGATCCGTGACAACGTCAATCGGATCCCCGGAGCCTTCGAGATAATGACGCCAAGCTTTAAAGGCTTCAAAGATGGCTAAAAGTTCTTTATCGTGAGTATCATAGTTAAGTTCGGCAGCTTGGAATGTGCGAGAGAGAAATGCGATCGGATGGATCTCGCCATCCTCCAGTATAATGGATAGGATCGCAGCGAGCGCGTAATCCGACGCATCCGTTTCTACAATGAGTCGTCTGTTGGGCTCCCAATGAGCGAGAATAGGAGCGTTAGTAAAAGCAATTTTAAGTTTATCAAAAGCTTGTTGGCAAGCGTCGGACCAATTCCAAACTACACCCTTGCGAGTGAGTCTAGTCATCGGTACCACAATATCACTGTAATTAAAAATAAAACGTCTGTAGAAATTAGCAAATCCCAGAAAAGATTGAATGTCTTTAACCTTCCGAGGCACAGGCCAATCAATGATAGCCTGTACCTTGTCTTTAGCCATGGTGAGACCTTCGGGCGATAGAATGTAGCCTAGATACTCCACTGTGTCAACTTCGAAGTAACATTTTGCTGGATTACAAAATAGCTTGTGTTTGCGGAGCCGTCGGAGCACTTCACGGACGTGCTTACGATGCGTCTGTAGATCGTCCGAATAGATGAGTATGTCATCTAAATAGACTATACAACAAACATCAAGTAGATCAGCTAAAACATCATTGACAAACCGTTGAAAAGCGGCTGGAGCATTAGTTAGTCCAAAAGGCATAACTTTCCATTCGAAGGATCCGTAACGGGTCCGGAAAGTTGTTTTCCATTCATCACCAGCAGCAATACGTACTAAGTGATAAGCGTGAGCAAGGTCGAATTTGGTATAATATTTGGCTTTTTTCGGAGCATCCAATAAATCTGAAATAAGTGGTAAAGGATAACGATCCTCTTGGTGATAGCATTGAGTCCTCTGAAGTCCACACATAGTCTGAGTGATCCATCCTTTTTCGGAACGAAGAGGACGGGTGCGCCGTGAGGCGAGGTGGATGGTTGTATGGCTCCATTAGCGAGTTGTTTGTCCAAGAAGTCTCTAAGAGCTTCAAGCTCCTTTGGTGAAAGTGGATAGATCGTCCAAGCGGTGGTTCCTTTCCATCCTCTAGTTCAATCTTGAGGTCATAGGGTCTATGTTCCGGAAGCTCCTCGGATGCGATTTCGTCAAACACATCTGCAAAATCTTTATACTCATCAGGAATGTTAGTACTATTGGAAGATTTTGTTTTTGTAGTAGAGCTTCGAGCGAATACCTCTGAAGGCATTACATGAATTAACATAGGTTCCATACCTTCTTTTTTACATGCCCGATGGAAAGCGACGGCTCCGATGAGTGCGATATTAACATCAGAGTTGTCTAGTCGGGATGCCATTTGTGCTAAAGAAGGGTAAGTATAGATAGGTTCAAAAGGAAATTTGTCCGATAATGGACGAGGGGTACGATGAGAGCGAGAGCGATGTGATGAGCGAGAGCTCGATCGTGAGTGAGTCTCCAGTGGATCCGTTTCGGAAGCGAAAGGAGTAGACGTCTGGATAGAATCAAAATGATTAGTGTCTCGGAAAGAAATTGTTTTTGAAACCCAGTCAATCAACGGATTGTAGCGGGCCAAAAAACTATATCCTAAAACAGCTTTACAAGATGAATCAAGTGAAGTTACATAAAATGTAAGTGGAAGCAGCTCATCGGATGGAAACCGGACGCGTAAGGTCGCGGTTTGCGAAATGGGTTTAGAAGATAATGAACCATCAAACAAACGAAGATTGATAGGAGATATAGACGAGGTAGGAATAGAATTTAATTGTACATATTGTGAATCAATGAAACAATCAGTGGAACCAGAATCTAGTAAAGTTGGAAAATTCAAAGTAGTAAAAGATTCGGATCCTCGTCAAGAGGAATTTCTGTAATGACATTAATAATTAAAGAATGTTCGTTAGGTGAAAGAGCGGAAGCATTGAGATAGATCTCCTTAATGGTACGAACTAGATCAACGCAACTCTCGCTTCGTACCGGAGTACAAGAGTTGCGGACTATTTTTTCGCACCCTCGGATGGTTGGTCCGGCGGATCCATAGCCACTACTTCCGTAGCGCGGCCTTTAGCGTCTCTGGCCTTACGCTTATTACAATCCTCGAACTTATGCTTCCCACCACAGAAAGCACACAGATTGTACTTCTTCCTTCTTTCCTTCTCCTCAGGCGTAATCTTTCCGTCGGGTCCGAACTTGCTGCTATCTGTCGATTTTCGCTGATCGGATCCTCCGGACTTGTTGTTATGATTGAATTTAGGTCCGTTGGAGTTGGGTTTATTAAAGGAAGGTGTGGAGATGTTAGTGTTGGTAGGGGAAGGATTGGAGGATCCTTCTTGGCCGAGAATTTACCGCTATTGCTATTACCTCCACTGCTTTTTGCGGATTCTCTTTTCTTTTCCATTTCCCTTTGCCAGTAACGATTGTCAATCTCCAGAACGATCTCTCGATACTCCTCGAGAGTCTTTGGTTTTCGCACCCGAGCCATTTCATCCTTAAGGCGCGGAGCGATGCCTTTTTCGTACGCCCATCGGAGCGCATTCTCGTCCCATCCGGTGAGCGAAGCGAGGCTATTGAAGGTGTTGTTGTATTTTCGGATGGTATCCGAATCCTTCATCACTATGTTGCCAATTTTACCTTCTGCTTCACTCTGCATATCATACACCCCAAACTGTTTCTGCAACTCTCGGACGAGCGCGGAAAAGAATAGGTCCACTCAGGCATGTTAAGTAAGTCCGGATCCAGAATATCTGGTTCGAACCACTGCCTGGCAGTACCTGAAAGGTAAGAAAGGGTGTAATTAATTTCTTTGTCTCCGTGAAATACTTGGTCGATCATTGAAGACTAATGCGAGTGAAACAAGAAAGCTTCGAGCTTCCTCGGATCCGATCCGTCGAATACTTCTGCCTCCTTAGGTTTGGTCTTGTTACCAGCGTCATCCGCGGATTTCATCCCGGACAACACTGCTCCTAAGTTGTTGATGTTGCTAGAAAAGTTAGACATAATATTCATGAATTGACTAGAATCGGGAATGGGAATTTCGTCATCTCCACTGTCCCCTGAATTACCTGGTCCACCAGGTCCACCAGGTCCACCAGGTCCATCGGGTCCACCGGGTCCTCCACCTGGTCCCTGTGGTGTAGGATTCTCTGGTTGATCTTCATCGGCTGGAACGTCGGGTTCTTCGTCCTGAACCTGTTCGGTTGGTTCTGGATCCTGAGTAGGAATATTTTGGGAGTGTGGGAGATTTTCGAATAATGGAGAGATAGCTCTTCCCTTTCCTTTAGCAGCTTGAGTAGCTGTGGTTGGGGAAGGCGAGGATGGTTGGGGAGATGTCCTTCGGATCCGTCGTCCACCTCGAGGTGTCCAAACCTCTACTGGTAAGCCATCTTTAGTATAAAGTGTTTCTACAGCTAAGTCTGGTGAAGTGATTTCTCCAATAGCTGATAGAGCAGCAGTAGCTGCCGACGGAGCCGAGGGTCCGTAAGCAGTACTACGACGACGACTAGTACCAATGGCAGAGATAGATTCCGAGAACGGTAAGAATGATGCTGCGGTTGTTGCGAAGGGGTTTGCCTCTTGTTCATCACGAACAGATGTATCAGAGACGTTGGTGTTTGAGCGTGCGCGAGCACGAGTACGATAGGCCATAATAAAATGATTTGAGCACGACAATAACGAGTAGAAGTTTAAATATACTGTTAGAGTTATGCTGAATACAGCCAAGTGGACCGTCCGATGCGATGCGGTGCGGTGCGGGATAATAGTAATGGGACGTTGATACCACTATTAGTAGTACCCTCGTTAGAGTCGCGTGTCCCAGGTAGAAGCAGTCGGATGGAGCGAAGGATCCGATCCGAAGCGAAGCGAGTGTAATGTCTCAACTGAGTATAGACTGTATAAGTCAACTGAAGTCGATATTTAAACTGAAGTACAGCTAAGCTACACTACGGCTTAAATACTAGTCTTGTAGCTAACCAGAGTAATAAGTAAATAACACATGTATAAGAAGATGACTGATGAGCATATGATCTCGGTAAGAAGTAATAATGTTGAATGAAGGAATGTGAGGATGTTAATTACAAGTGTTGTAATAAAGAAAGTGTAATCGCATCCTTCGGATGCGATGAAGGAATAAACGTGTAACGGATCCATCGGACGCGATGGAAGCGATTAGTGTATGTATGTGTATAAAGAAATAGACTGTCCTGCATGAATATAACAGAGTCCCAGTTTGTCGACGCCGTGAGAGTGTTGAAACGGATGTTGTAAGTCCGTACGTTGTCGGATTCCTTCATCCTCAATGTCCCGAGTTTATCCTCGGCCTCTCCCTGTGCGTCGTACATACCGAAATTGTCCTGTAGTTCCTTCACCAGCGACGCGAAGGAGGACGTCAGGCGGGCATCTCCGCGAGATCCGGATCCAGAATGTCTGGTTCGAACCACTCCTTTGCGGCGCCACCTAGATAGGACAACGTATAATTGATCTTCCTTTGATCAGTAAAAATACGTTGGGCGGTCAATAAAGACCAAAGATAATGAAACGAGGAAACCTTTCAGTTTCCGCGGGTTAGAACCGTCGAAAACCTCCGGGTCCTTAACTTTTGACCTTGCGGTCTCTGTCGGGTCCACGATTTTGATTCGTGGATAGTTCGGTGATAGCACCTCCGAGATTGTCGAGGGTGCCCTCTAAAGGTAGTAAACAGCTCGATGATTCGCTGTTCCGCGATGTCGGTGCGATTGCTACCTGGTCCCCCTGGAGGACTCCTAGAACGGCTAGGACCGCGAGAGCTAGGTGGTGATCCTGGTCCACCAGGACCTCCTGGTCCTCCGGGTGGTCCTTCGGGATCAGATCCCTCAGGGTCCGGGTCTTCCGGGTGGTCTGGTAAGTCAGGACTTACCTCCTCAATTGGCTCCACGATCTTAGGTTCTTCAGGAAACTCAGCGGGGATGAGGGATGAAGACCGATCCCGCGAAGGACCAGCCTGGGTTGTTAGTTGCTGACGCATTCTGTCAGCAAGGGTTAGCGTTGTTGGAGATGGGGGGATGGCCGTCTCCAACGTTGGTATCGCCGTGCGATTGCTACGCGGCGTTCGTACCGTGATTGGTTGCCCATCAGCGGTGTAGAGTACTTGGTACTCGAATTCGGCTTGGTCTGGTGAACCAAGAGCATGAAGATTGGATACCCGTACCGCCGCGGGTTGGCTCGGGGCTGGACCGAAAGCGTTGGTACGCCTACGGGGAAGTCCCGTTCCAGAGATAGACTCGGCGAACGGCGCGAAGGCCGTCGCGTTGGTGGCGAATGGATTTGCCATTACTGGCTCCTCCTGAACGTTGTCCGAGTCTGCGGTGTTGGTACGAGCACGTCTACTCCTGGTATTGACCATTTTGGGTAGAGAGGATTTGAATGGAGGAAAAGGAAGTGAAAAGTGATGGAATACGATGTGCCGGGTTTCAGTTTAAATATACTGTTATGATCATGCACGGGTCGTAGGGATAAGTTGGATCGCGGACTATAAGTCTGCGGGGTAAAAGACCGAACACCAAGATAAATCCCGGTGAGGGTTGGGTGGACCTACGGAGAGGTAGTCGGACGTTGACGCTACTATTAATAGCGTCCCCGACACGCCGCTGTCCGAAAGCGAGGTTGAGGGTAATTCCGATCGCGGGAGAAACTCACGCGATCGTACTTAGGATGAGGTTGAGATTTAAACTCTATTTGAAATACACTGTATGAGTGCGCTATCAAAGTCGATATTTAAACTGAGGACCAACTATTCTACTCTCGTAGCTTTATACTGTAATCACTACCTAAGGGTCGCTAAGCGATAGTATCCTAGAATAGTATGGTCGAACATGTGGAAGATAAAAGGGGAAAGTATAAAGGAAATGATATAAAAGGATATATAAGAAGTCGGCTAAGTGTGAGGGATATAAACACGAAGTGTAGAAGGATCGCGGAGGTAAGCTCCGCGACGGAAGAAAATGATGAAGTCGAAATACCGAAAACAATCGTCGGGACCGCGGGAGTTTGAACTTGGCATGGTCGTAACAGCAATTTTGCACCCAAGTAGGATCTTGGGAGGAAAGGTTGTTGGCGCAATGCAGCCATTGGGCCCGAGAGGGTGAAGCAATGGAGGCATTGGAGATTGAAAAACAGTTAGAAGAATTGGCAGAAGAAGAAGAAGAGTATGAAGAGGAGATATGTTACGACCATGCCAAGTTCTACCATTGCAGTCCTAATGATCCTTCCTTGGTATTTTGACTTCTATTACTTTCTTCTGTTGCGGAGTTTATCTCCACGAGCTTTCACACTTTACATCTATATCCCTCACTTTTAACCGATTCATTATATATCCTTTTATATCATTCCCTTTATACTTACACCTTTTATTCTCCACATGTCAACCATACTATTTCTAGGATACTGTCAGCGACTCAGTAGCTCAATGCTAGGCCAGGCTTCACACAGAGAAGATAGATCAAAAGATGATGGATAATGCAGGAGGAGTGTGTCCTCAGATACTTGTCTAGCTACAGAGGAGAATAGACAAGATCAGAGATAGAGACTATTCTACAAAATACTCTTCTTATATACATATCTGGAGATGAACTCATGGGAACTATCTCGCACCGTAACTGTGAGGCTATACAATAGGAGTCGCTCGTATCCATAAGTAAAGCTGTCTGTTTACAAACGATGAAACAATGAGGTAATATAAAAGAATGTATGTAGACGGCCTAGATCTGTCAATGCCTTGACAGACACGAGAGAGTCGCGTCGACAATTAATGATAGCATGGAAACAGCAGGGCTGTCGCATGTTTATAAATAAAAGAAAGGGAAAAGATAAAAGAATAATACAGACGCTTGTGTAAGCGCTTACGGCGCTTAACATAGCTAAAAGGGAATGAGCGTCTAAAGTACTAAAAGAGAATAAAGGAAATGAAAAAGAGAGTTCGTAACAGATACTATTGCTTAGCGACCCTTAGGTAGCAATTACAGTATAAAGCTACAAGAGTAGAATAGTTGGTCCTTAGTTTAAATATCGACTTTGATAGCACACTTTGATAGTGAAGTGATCTCAAATAGATTTCACTCTCCTCCTCACCTCATCGTCACTTCGGACAGCGGCATGTCGGGGACTGTTAAGACTGTGCCAGTGAGGTTCCGTAAAATCTTTGAGGTATAGAAGTGAATAGAAGTGATCCAAGAGTAACCGGGTTGAATCAAGACTATGGTTTAGAACCAAAGTCTCAAAGGATATAATCAAAGAGTATCAATTAGCTCGATTACAATGGAAGATGCTAAATGATGAACTAGAACATTGACACTACTTTTGGTAGTGCCCCTGCTTCGTCATACGGTTCAGTGAATGTTCAGAATGACGAGTAAGAGAATAAAGACGTCCGGACAATGTTCGGTTATAGTGCAAACATTAGACAATTAGAAGAGAGAGTTCCGGACAGAGTTCAGCAGCAATCTAAGTTGATATTTAAACTAAGGAACTATGTACAAGATCCTACAGCTTATATACCTGTATTCCTAATTGTTAAATCTATAACAATAAGAGCTGTAAGTGAAAAACAATAAAGAATATAATTCAACGTCATCAATATAAATAAAAAGACAATAAAGTCGGAACACTTAGCATTTGATAACCAAATGCACGACTCAATCGAGACAGTCGATGTCGGTGTTACAGGTATGCTTCCGGAACTCCGTACAGAGCCTCCGGCTTCGGACGTGGACTTAGGATAATTAATGTTTACTTCCGAGATTGATTGCTTCGATCAAGTCGTACGAAGCATTCGGTTATCGAATGCTAAGTATTCCGACTTTATTGTCTTTTTCATTTATATTGATGACGTTGATTTATATTCTTTATTGTTTTTTACTTACAGCTCTTATTGTTATAGATTTAACAATTAGGAATACAGGTATATAAGCTGTAGTATCTTGTACATAGTTCCTCAGTTTAAATATCAACTTAGATTGCTGCTGAACTCCGTCCGAAACTCTCTCTTCTAATCGTTTAACATTCGCACTATAACCAATCGTTATCCGGACGTCTCTATACTCTTACTTGTCACTCTGAACATTCACCAAACCGTACGACGAAGCGGGGGCACTACCAAAAGTAGTGTCAAGGTTCTAGTTCATCTTTATCATCTTCCGTTGTAATCAAGCTGACCGATCATCTTCGATTACTCCCCTTGTGACTTCGGTTATAAACCATAGTCTCGAATCCTACCGATCACTCTCGGATCACTTCGATTCATCCTATTCCTTCTAAGACTCAACGGAACCTCACCGGCACAGTCTTAACAGTCGGAAGTAAACATGAATTATACCAAGTCCATGTCTGAAGTCGGAAACTCTGTACGGAGGTCCAGAGGCATACCTGTAACACCCAGATAGCATATAGGGAGCATTGCTAATAGCTTCACTGAAGTCCCATCACACTTCCAAAGGACCATGTAGCCAACCTCAGTTCCCATGCCTCGGAGCTTTGCACAGAGCCTCGGAGCCTTGCACTCATCATCTCTGGTTGCATGACTATAACAGTGAGTATCATAATTAAGTTCAGTAGCTTGGAAAGTGTGAGAAGAAAGGTGATTGGATGGATCTTGCCATCCTCAAGTATGATGGACAGTTATAAGGTAGGCGTCACCAGGTACCAATACATGTTATGTAAGCAGATCCTGCCCCCTGCCCAATGACCTATTCCACTTGTTCATCAGGTCAAAATGCCTCAAATCGTTATACATTATCCTCAGAGACCCCATTTGTACAATGTGTATGAAAGCAAATATATTTATTGATGAATTTTGGGGAGTTATTCATGTCAAACCAAATATGTGCACCTTCAGGGAATAAACCTAGAACAATTCAGAAAAATTCAAGCCGTTGAATTTCCCCAAACATTTTGCAGTGGCTGTGAATTACATAACACCATATGAGCTCCAAATAAGGAAGGTGCACATCCATTCCTCTGCCTGCAAAATGAGAAGAAAAAAAGTGTTATGTGCTTGCTTGAGCACAAAATGTCGTGACAACCAAGTACTTACATCATTTTCTTTCTTTCATTTTCACAGGCTCTAGTAACCACATGACCGTGTTCATTACTCATCGTTCATCTGACCACTCACTCTCGCGCTGTCATTAGTTTATTGTTCTTTCCTTATTCCTCATTCGCTCTTCACTATTTCACTCTCGCGCTCTTGTTCTTTGTTCCTTGTGTTGCGACGTAGGCAGAAGCGACGACGGGAAGGGATCAACGGCACAAGCACAAGCACAAACCTGAGTGTGAGTAACGCTCGACACACAAAGGCCTAAAAGGATAAAGGATCTCAGCGACTGTGATAGCACGAAGGGCCAATCACAAGGGTCAGATAAGGCAAACTAGTTCCCAAAGACCAAGTCAATATTGAGTGTAAATGAAGATACAAACACGAACCTAGTTCCCAAAGACCAAGTCAATATTGAGTGTAAACGAAGATACAAACACGAACCTAGTTCCCAAAAACCAAGAGGTCGAGATAGGGAACTGGTAGCTGTCTACTGTACTATATATACGAGTCTGAAACAATAGGAACCAGGGTAAGGGACAAGGGTAAAAGAACAAGGAACAAAGAACAAGAGCGTGAGAGTGAGATAGTGAAGAGCAAATGAGGAATAAGGAAAGAACAATAAACTAATGACAGCGTGAGAGTGAGTGGTCAGATAAACGATGAGTAATGAACACGGTCATGTGGTTACTAGAGCATGTGAAAGTGAAAGAAAGAAAATGATGTCAGTACTTGGTTGTCACAACACCTTGTTCTTTTACCCTTGTCCCTTACCCTGGTTCCTATTGTTTCAGACTCGTATATATAGTGCAGTAGACAGCTACCAGTTCCCTATCTCGACCTCTTGGTTTTTGGGAACTAGGTTCGTGTTTGTATCTTCGTTTACACTCAATATTGACTTGGTCTTTGGGAACTAGCTTGCCTTATTTGACCCTTGTGATTGGCCCTTCATGCTATCACAGTTGCTGAGATCACTTTTCCTTTCTGCCTTTGTGTGTTGAGTGTTACTCACACTCAGGTTTGTACTTGTGCTGTGCTTTCGGTCACTTCCCATCGTCGCTTCCGCCTATGTCACGACATTAGGTTGAGATCTTTTACTTGTACCATCAGCCCTATCACTGATCTTACGGGGAGTGTGTTATGACCATGTGTTAAGACTGTGCCGGTGAGGTTCCGTTGAGTCTTAGAAGGTATTGGATGAATCGAAGTGATCCGAGAATGATCGGGATGAATTGAGGCTATGGTTTATAACCAAAGTCTCAAGGGATGTAATCGAAGATGATCGGTCAGCTCGATTGCAACGGAAGATGATATAGAATGAACTAGAACCTGTTACAAACTGACTATTTTTCAATTTCTTTTTGTCCATCTTATTATACTTTTTCTTTTATCTTTTCCTTTTCTTTCATTTACATACATGTGACAGCCTTGGCATTCTCGCAATGTCAACGCATTTCTCTCATGTCTGTCAGACTGTTGACAGACTGTCATTCCCGCGCTGTCAACACAACTCTCTCATGTCTGTCAGACTATTGACAGATTGACAGTGTGAGAATTCTCTCATGTCTGTCAACCTTTGACAGATCATTGTATAGCCTCACAGTTATGACATGAGATAGTTCCCATGGGTTCATTTCAGAATATGTATATAAGATAGGGCATTTCTTAGAGTAGTCTCTATCTCTGATCTCGTCTATTCTCCTCGGTAGCTAGACAAGAATCAAAGACCTTTCCTCCCTCATTCACTTCGTTTGACTTGACTATCTCGGCTTGTGTGACGCCTAGTCATATAGTGAGTTAGCAAGTCACTGACGATAGTTCCCATCGGCTATCTTCTAAATCGCGTGATGCCTGGCTACATCGGTGAGCTAGCGAGACGTTGACAGAACCTTGACACTACTTTCGGTAGTGCCCCCGCTTCGTTGTACAGTTCGGTGAATGTTCAGAGTGACGAGTAAGAGTGTAAAGACGTCCGGATAACGATCGGTTATAGTGCGAACGTTAGACGATTAGAAGAGAGAGTTCCGGACAGAGTTCAGCAGCAATCTAAGTTGATATTTAAACTGAGGAACTATGTACATGATCCTACAGCTTATATACCTGTATTCCTAATTGTTAAATCTATAACAATAAGAGCTGTAAGTAAAAAACAATAAAGAATATAAATCAACGTCATCAATATAAATAAAAAGACAATAAAGTCGGAACACTTAGCATTTGATAATCGAATGCTTTGTACAACTTGATCGAAGCAATTGATCTCGGAAGTAACATGAATTATCCTAAGTCCACGTCCGAAGTCGGAAGCTCTGTACGGAGGTCCGGAAGCATACCTGTAACAGTATCCCCCTGTTAGGCTTTTGCCCTCGAAAGCCTTGTACGAAGTCGCTAGAGTTGATCCGATCAAGTGTTTGAAATTCGAACTGTGACTTGGTAAAAAGTGAAGGGATCGAGATCGATCGATCAATACGTAAATGATGGCGCAGTATATGAACCTAGCGAAACATTTTTTAAGTCCCCACTTTTCTTCTTCTCTCACCATCACCATGTTTTCCAACAACTCTCATTCCAACACCCCGTCGGGTGAAGAAGAACAAGTGGAGCTTTTGCTCATTCAAAAGCAGAAGGAGGAAAGAGCGAGGCTGGATGCTGAGAGGAAGGCTGAGGAAGAAGCGGCAGAAGCCCGATTGGCAGAGATCCGTTGAAAAAAGGAAGAGAAGAAAAGAGAAGCCGAGGAAAGGAAGAAAAAGGAGGAAATGGAAAAGCATAGAGTGGAGGAAGAATCGAGAGCTGCCGAAGCAGCGAGAAAAGCGGCTGAGGATGCCAAGAAGGAAAATGAGAGGAGAAAAGCCGAGGAGGAATCGAGGGCTGCCGAGGCAGCGAAGAGAAGAACCGAGGAAGCTCGTGAGAAAGCCGAGATGGATAGGAGGATGAGTATGGCGGCGCTCGTAAGAGCTCAAATCGAACGAAAGGAAAAGGAGAAGTTGATTCACTCGGTGAGTATTCGGCTCCCGATGATGTTTTTAACTTGCTAATTTCGTTTGCAGCCGGTAAGCGAGGCTTCAACGGTAGTGATCGGGAAGAAGAGGAAGAGGACTGTCATGGTAGTGAGTGATTCTTTGTTTTAACTTCTCAATTTTCTTAATGTCTTGTAGGCTGTGCCATCTGGTGACCCCGAAGGCAATGATCCGAATCCAGGGGACAACGGCGACTATCACAAGTCCGACAATGGGGATGACGATCCCCATTCTCCTTCTCCGAAACAATCGCGATGCAGCCGGTGCATCCTGAAAGCACTTAAGTGCGAGATGGTAGGTGCCGGTTCAGCTTCCTGCAAAGGCTGCAGGAAAGCAAAGGTCCGATGCTCGCTTGTCCCGGACAACTATCTTCATAGAAGCAAGTGAACAAAACTGGAGAGTCCAGTTGCCTCAACGAGCAGCCAAACCATCGACGATCTCCGGACCAACGTCCGAGATCTAAACACGAGAATCAATCTCCAGGAGGAGATGCTCCGGTACCTCATCCTTCACGTTCGGAAGCTTGAAGAGGAGAAGAGAGAGAAAGAAGAAGAAGAAGAAGAAGAAGAAGAAGAATCCAAGGAGGATCGAGTGAGAAGGACTGGGGATAGAAAGGGAAAGGGCCAGAAGGAATGAGCGGCCGGTTTCGATTGCTTTATCTTGGACTTATATATATTTTTGTAAATCGATTGCAGTCCGATCAGGGACTTTTAAATAAATTTCATAAATCAATTTGAAAAAATTGTTCGAAAGTAATCAAGAAGAGGTCCGAAAGGACTCAGAAGAAATTTTGAGTTTAAATAGGACTGAGATGTCCGATAGTTTCGATCGGTGTCGACCTTCCGGGTAGGGATAAACGCTCAATAAGCTATCATGGCGTTTATCCCCCCGGTGTTATAGGTATGCTTCCGAGCCTTCGATCGTCGATCGGTTCTTCGATCTTCGATGTTTTGACTTAGTGTTACGCCTGTGCCAGACCAATCGACCAACCTTCCGATCGAATCGATAGTTGATTCATTCTGATACTTAGGCCGGACCTTTCCGGTCAGTCTTCCGGTCGGATCGATCGTCGAATGCCTCCGGATCAATAATTGAATACTTCCGAATCAACAATCGAATAATTCCAGATCGATAACCGAATGACTTGTTTGCATTTCCGGAGCTTTCGCATTCATTATCAGCTCCGTATCTTCGATTCTATGCTCGATAGCTTCGGACAGCTTTGAAAGGTATTTGCCCGAGATTCCCACGCCCTTATGTCTTATATTTCACCTCGGGTAAACCTTTATATTGCTTATTGTTCTTTATTTAACAATTAGACAATTTACTACTTAAGTACACTGTTTAGTATCGTTTCCCCAGCTTGAAATAAAAGTTACCTTCTATCCTTCTTCTATATTACGTTTAGTCACGTCCGGATCAATCGATCGGTGCTGTCCGACGCTCCGGAACTTATTTCTTCTTCGCACTTCACAGGGACACCCAGATAGCGTGTAGGGAGCGTTGCCGAAAGCTTCGCTGAAGTCCCATCATACTTCCGAGGACCGTGTAGCCCTTTCGAGTACATCCTTGTGTCACAGCCACCGTTCCCATAGCCTGTACCTTGTCTTTAGCCATGGTGAGACCTTCGGGCGATAGAATGTAGCCTAGATACTCCACTGTGTCAACTTCGAAGTAACATTTTGCTGGATTACAAAATAGCTTGTGTTTGCGGAGCCGTCGGAGCACTTCACGGACGTGCTTACGATGCGTCTGTAGATCGTCCGAATAGATGAGTATGTCATCTAAATAGACTATACAACAAACATCAAGTAGATCAGCTAAAACATCATTGACAAACCGTTGAAAAGCGGCTGGAGCATTAGTTAGTCCAAAAGGCATAACTTTCCATTCGAAGGATCCGTAACGGGTCCGGAAAGTTGTTTTCCATTCATCACCAGCAGCAATACGTACTAAGTGATAAGCGTGAGCAAGGTCGAATTTGGTATAATATTTGGCTTTTTTCGGAGCATCCAATAAATCTGAAATAAGTGGTAAAGGATAACGATCCTTCTTGGTGATAGCATTGAGTCCTCTGAAGTCCACACATAGTCTGAGTGATCCATCCTTTTTCGGAACGAAGAGGACGGGTGCGCCGTGAGGCGAGGTGGATGGTTGTATGGCTCCATTAGCGAGTTGTTTGTCCAAGAAGTCTCTAAGAGCTTCAAGCTCCTTTGGTGAAAGTGGATAGATTCGTCCAAGCGGTGGTTCCTTTCCATCCTCTAGTTCAATCTTGAGGTCATAGGGTCTATGTTCCGGAAGCTCCTCGGATGCGATTTCGTCAAACACATCTGCAAAATCTTTATACTCATCAGGAATGTTAGTACTATTGGAAGATTTTGTTTTTGTAGTAGAGCTTCGAGCGAATACCTCTGAAGGCATTACATGAATTAACATAGGTTCCATACCTTCTTTTTTACATGCCCGATGGAAAGCGACGGCTCCGATGAGTGCGATATTAACATCAGAGTTGTCTAGTCGGGATGCCATTTGTGCTAAAGAAGGGTAAGTATAGATAGGTTCAAAAGGAAATTTGTCCGATAATGGACGAGGGGTACGATGAGAGCGAGAGCGATGTGATGAGCGAGAGCTCGATCGTGAGTGAGTCTCCAGTGGATCCGTTTCGGAAGCGAAAGGAGTAGACGTCTGGATAGAATCAAAATGATTAGTGTCTCGGAAAGAAATTGTTTTTGAAACCCAGTCAATCAACGGATTGTAGCGGGCCAAAAAACTATATCCTAAAACAGCTTTACAAGATGAATCAAGTGAAGTTACATAAAATGTAAGTGGAAGCAGCTCATCGGATGGAAACCGGACGCGTAAGGTCGCGGTTTGCGAAATGGGTTTAGAAGATAATGAACCATCAAACAAACGAAGATTGATAGGAGATATAGACGAGGTAGGAATAGAATTTAATTGTACATATTGTGAATCAATGAAACAATCAGTGGAACCAGAATCTAGTAAAGTTGGAAAATTCAAAGTAGTAAAAGATTTCGGATCCTCGTCAAGAGAATTTCTGTAATGACATTAATAATTAAAGAATGTTCGTTAGGTGAAAGAGCGGAAGCATTGAGATAGATCTCCTTAATGGTACGAACTAGATCAACGCAACTCTCGCTTCGTACCGGAGTACAAGAGTTGCGGACTATTTTTTCGCACCCTCGGATGGTTGGTCCGGCGGATCCATAGCCACTACTTCCGTAGCGCGGCCTTTAGCGTCTCTGGCCTTACGCTTATTACAATCCTCGAACTTATGCTTCCCACCACAGAAAGCACACAGATTGTACTTCTTCCTTCTTTCCTTCTCCTCAGGCGTAATCTTTCCGTCGGGTCCGAACTTGCTGCTATCTGTCGATTTTCGCTGATCGGATCCTCCGGACTTGTTGTTATGATTGAATTTAGGTCCGTTGGAGTTGGGTTTATTAAAGGAAGGTGTGGAGATGTTAGTGTTGGTAGGGGAAGGATTGGAGGATCCTTTCTTGGCCGAGAATTTACCGCTATTGCTATTACCTCCACTGCTTTTTGCGGATTCTCTTTTCTTTTCCATTTCCCTTTGCCAGTAACGATTGTCAATCTCCAGAACGATCTCTCGATACTCCTCGAGAGTCTTTGGTTTTCGCACCCGAGCCATTTCATCCTTAAGGCGCGGAGCGATGCCTTTTTCGTACGCCCATCGGAGCGCATTCTCGTCCCATCCGGTGAGCGAAGCGAGGCTATTGAAGGTGTTGTTGTATTTTCGGATGGTATCCGAATCCTTCATCACTATGTTGCCAATTTTACCTTCTGCTTCACTCTGCATATCATACACCCCAAACTGTTTCTGCAACTCTCGGACGAGCGCGGAAAAAGAATAGGTCCACTCAGGCATGTTAAGTAAGTCCGGATCCAGAATATCTGGTTCGAACCACTGCCTGGCAGTACCTGAAAGGTAAGAAAGGGTGTAATTAATTTTCTTTGTCTCCGTGAAATACTTTGGTCGATCATTGAAGACTAATGCGAGTGAAACAAGAAAGCTTCGGAGCTTCCTCGGATCCGATCCGTCGAATACTTCTGCCTCCTTAGGTTTGGTCTTGTTACCAGCGTCATCGCGGATTTCATCCCGGACAACACTGCTCCTAAGTTGTTGATGTTGCTAGAAAAGTTAGACATAATATTCATGAATTGACTAGAATCGGGAATGGGAATTTCGTCATCTCCACTGTCCCTGAATTACCTGGTCCACCAGGTCCACCAGGTCCACCAGGTCCATCGGGTCCACCGGGTCCTCCACCTGGTCCCTGTGGTGTAGGATTCTCTGGTTGATCTTCATCGGCTGGAACGTCGGGTTCTTCGTCCTGAACCTGTTCGGTTGGTTCTGGATCCTGAGTAGGAATATTTTGGGAGTGTGGGAGATTTTCGAATAATGGAGAGATAGCTCTTCCCTTTCCTTTAGCAGCTTGAGTAGCTGTGGTTGGGGAAGGCGAGGATGGTTGGGGAGATGTCCTTCGGATCCGTCGTCCACCTCGAGGTGTCCAAACCTCTACTGGTAAGCCATCTTTAGTATAAAGTGTTTCTACAGCTAAGTCTGGTGAAGTGATTTCTCCAATAGCTGATAGAGCAGCAGTAGCTGCCGACGGAGCCGAGGGTCCGTAAGCAGTACTACGACGACGACTAGTACCAATGGCAGAGATAGATTCCGAGAACGGTAAGAATGATGCTGCGGTTGTTGCGAAGGGGTTTGCCTCTTGTTCATCACGAACAGATGTATCAGAGACGTTGGTGTTTGAGCGTGCGCGAGCACGAGTACGATAGGCCATAATAAAATGATTTGAGCACGACAATAACGAGTAGAAGTTTAAATATACTGTTAGAGTTATGCTGAATACAGCCAAGTGGACCGTCCGATGCGATGCGGTGCGGTGCGGGATAATAGTAATGGGACGTTGATACCACTATTAGTAGTACCCTCGTTAGAGTCGCGTGTCCCAGGTAGAAGCAGTCGGATGGAGCGAAGGATCCGATCCGAAGCGAAGCGAGTGTAATGTCTCAACTGAGTATAGACTGTATAAGTCAACTGAAGTCGATATTTAAACTGAAGTACAGCTAAGCTACACTACGGCTTAAATACTAGTCTTGTAGCTAACCAGAGTAATAAGTAAATAACACATGTATAAGAAGATGACTGATGAGCATATGATCTCGGTAAGAAGTAATAATGTTGAATGAAGGAATGTGAGGATGTTAATTACAAGTGTTGTAATAAAGAAAGTGTAATCGCATCCTTCGGATGCGATGAAGGAATAAACGTGTAACGGATCCATCGGACGCGATGGAAGCGATTAGTGTATGTATGTGTATAAAAATAGACTGTCCTGCATGAATATAACAGAGTCCCAGTTGTCGACGCCGTGAGAGTGTTGAAACGGATGTGTAAGTCCGTACGTTGTCGGATTCCTTCATCCTCAATGTCCCGAGTTTATCCTCGGCCTCTCCCTGTGCGTCGTACATACCGAAATTGTCCTGTAGTTCCTTCACCAGCGACGCGAAGGAGGACGTCCAGGCGGGATCTCCGCGAGATCCGGATCCAGAATGTCTGGTTCGAACCACTCCTTTGCGGCGCCACCTAGATAGGACAACGTATAATTGATCTTCCTTTGATCAGTAAAATACGTTGGGCGGTCAATAAAGACCAAAGATAATGAAACGAGGAAACCTTTCAGTTTCCCGGGTTAGAACCGTCGAAAACCTCCGGGTCCTTAACTTTTGACCCTTGCGGTCTCTGTCGGTCCACGATTTTGATTCGTGGATAGTTCGGTGATAGCACCTCCGAGATTGTCGAGGGTGCCTCTAAAGGTAGTAAACAGCTCGATGATTCGCTGTTCCGCGATGTCGGTGCGATTGCTACCTGGTCCCCCTGGAGGACTCCTAGAAGGCTAGGACCGCGAGAGCTAGGTGGTGATCCTGGTCCACCAGGACCTCCTGGTCCTCCGGGTGGTCCTTCGGGATCAGATCCCTCAGGGTCCGGGTCTTCCGGGTGGTCTGGTAAGTCAGGACTTACCTCCTCAATTGGGCTCCACGATCTTAGGTTCTTCAGGAAACTCAGCGGGGATGAGGGATGAAGACCGATCCCGCGAAGGACCAGCCTGGGTTGTTAGTTGCTGACGCATTCTGTCAGCAAGGGTTAGCGTTGTTGGAGATGGGGGGATGGCCGTTCCAACGTTGGTATCGCCGTCGATTGCTACGCGGCGTTTCTACCGTGATTGGTTGCCATCAGCGGTGTAGAGTACTTGGTACTCGAATTCGGCTTGGTCTGGTGAACCAAGAGCATGAAGATTGGATACCCGTACCGCCGCGGGTTGGCTCGGGGCTGGACCGAAAGCGTTGGTACGCCTACGGGGAATCCCGTTCCAGAGATAGACTCGGCGAACGGCGCGAAAGGCCGTCGCGTTGGTGGCGAATGGATTTGCCATTACTGGCTCCTCCTGAACGTTGTCCGAGTCTGCGGTGTTGGTACGAGCACGTCTACTCCTGGTATTGACCATTTTGGGTAGAGAGGATTTGAATGGAGGAAAAGGAAGTGAAAAGTGATGGAATACGATGTGCCGGGTTTCAGTTTAAATATACTGTTATGATCATGCACGGGTCGTAGGGATAAGTTGGATCGCGGACTATAAGTCTGCGGGGTAAAGACCGAACACCAAGATAAATCCCGGTGAGGTTGGGTGGACCTACGGAGAGGTGTCGGACGTTGACGCTACTATTAATAGCGTCCCCGACACGCCGCTGTCCGAAAGCGAGGTTGAGGGTAATTCCGATCGCGGGAGAAACTCACGCGATCGTACTTAGGATGAGGTTGAGATTTAACTCTATTTGAAATACACTGTATGAGTGCGCTATCAAAGTCGATATTTAAACTGAGGACCAACTATTCTACTCTCGTAGCTTTATACTGTAATCACTACCTAAGGGTCGCTAAGCGATAGTATCCTAGAATAGTATGGTCGAACATGTGGAAGATAAAAGGGAAAGTATAAAGGAAATGATATAAAGGATATATAAGAAGTCGGCTAAGTGTGAGGGATATAAACACGAAGTGTAGAAGGATCGCGGAGGTAAGCTCCGCGACGGAAGAAAATGATGAAGTCGAAATACCGAAAACAATCGTCGGGACCGCGGGAGTTTGACTTGGCATGGTCGTAACAGCAATTTTGCACCCAAGTAGGATCTTGGGAGGAAAGGTTGTTGGCGCAATGCAGCCATTGGGCCCGAGAGGGTGAAGCAATGGAGGCATTGGAGATTGAAAAACAGTTAGAAGAATTGGCAGAAGAAGAAGAAGAGTATGAAGAGGAGATATGTTACGACCATGCCAAGTTCTACCATTGCAGTCCTAATGATCCTTCCTTGGTATTTTGACTTCTATTACTTTCTTCTGTTGCGGAGTTTATCTCCACGAGCTTTCACACTTTACATCTATATCCCTCACTTTTAACCGATTCATTATATATCCTTTTATATCATTCCCTTTATACTTACACCTTTTATTCTCCACATGTTCAACCATACTATTCTAGGATACTGTCAGCGACTCAGTAGCTCAATGCTAGGCCAGGCTTCACACAGAGAAGATAGATCAAAAGATGATGGATAATGCAGGAGGAGTGTGTCCTCAGATACTTGTCTAGCTACAGAGGAGAATAGACAAGATCAGAGATAGAGACTATTCTACAAAATACTCTGTCTTATATACATATCTGGAGATGAACTCATGGGAACTATCTCGCACCGTAACTGTGAGGCTATACAATAGGAGTCGCTCGTATCCATAAGTAAAGCTGTCTGTTTACAACGATGAAACAATGAGGTAATATAAAAGAATGTATGTAGACGGCCTAGATCTGTCAATGCCTTGACAGACACGAGAGAGTCGCGTCGACAATTAATGATAGCATGGAAACAGCAGGGCTGTCGCATGTTTATAAATAAAAGAAAGGGAAAAGATAAAAGAATAATACAGACGCTTGTGTAAGCGCTTACGGCGCTTAACATAGCTAAAAGGGAATGAGCGTCTAAAGTACTAAAAGAGAATAAAGGAAATGAAAAAGAGAGTTCGTAACAGATACTATTGCTTAGCGACCCTTAGGTAGCAATTACAGTATAAAGCTACAAGAGTAGAATAGTTGGTCCTTAGTTTAAATATCGACTTTGATAGCACACTTTGATAGTGAAGTGATCTCAAATAGATTTCACTCTCCTCCTCACCTCATCGTCACTTTCGGACAGCGGCATGTCGGGGACTGTTAAGACTGTGCCAGTGAGGTTCCGTAAAATCTTTGAGGTATAGAAGTGAATAGAAGTGATCCAAGAGTAACCGGGTTGAATCAAGACTATGGTTTAGAACCAAAGTCTCAAAGGATATAATCAAAGAGTATCAATTAGCTCGATTACAATGGAAGATGCTAAATGATGAACTAGAACATTGACACTACTTTTGGTAGTGCCCCTGCTTCGTCATCATACGGTTCAGTGAATGTTCAGAATGACGAGTAAGAGAATAAAGACGTCCGGACAATGTTCGGTTATAGTGCAAACATTAGACAATTAGAAGAGAGAGTTCCGGACAGAGTTCAGCAGCAATCTAAGTTGATATTTAAACTAAGGAACTATGTACAAGATCCTACAGCTTATATACCTGTATTCCTAATTGTTAAATCTATAACAATAAGAGCTGTAAGTGAAAAACAATAAAGAATATAATTCAACGTCATCAATATAAATAAAAAGACAATAAAGTCGGAACACTTAGCATTTGATAACCAAATGCACGACTCAATCGAGACAGTCGATGTCGGTGTTACAGGTATGCTTCCGGAACTCCGTACAGAGCCTCCGGCTTCGGACGTGGACTTAGGATAATTAATGTTTACTTCCGAGATTGATTGCTTCGATCAAGTCGTACGAAGCATTCGGTTATCGAATGCTAAGTATTCCGACTTTATTGTCTTTTTCATTTATATTGATGACGTTGATTTATATTCTTTATTGTTTTTTACTTACAGCTCTTATTGTTATAGATTTAACAATTAGGAATACAGGTATATAAGCTGTAGTATCTTGTACATAGTTCCTCAGTTTAAATATCAACTTAGATTGCTGCTGAACTCCGTCCGAAACTCTCTCTTCTAATCGTTTAACATTCGCACTATAACCAATCGTTATCCGGACGTCTCTATACTCTTACTTGTCACTCTGAACATTCACCAAACCGTACGACGAAGCGGGGGCACTACCAAAAGTAGTGTCAAGGTTCTAGTTCATCTTTATCATCTTCCGTTGTAATCAAGCTGACCGATCATCTTCGATTACTCCCCTTGTGACTTCGGTTATAAACCATAGTCTCGAATCCTACCGATCACTCTCGGATCACTTCGATTCATCCTATTCCTTCTAAGACTCAACGGAACCTCACCGGCACAGTCTTAACAGTCGGAAGTAAACATGAATTATACCAAGTCCATGTCTGAAGTCGGAAACTCTGTACGGAGGTCCAGAGGCATACCTGTAACACCCAGATAGCATATAGGGAGCATTGCTAATAGCTTCACTGAAGTCCCATCACACTTCCAAAGGACCATGTAGCCAACCTCAGTTCCCATGCCTCGGAGCTTTGCACAGAGCCTCGGAGCCTTGCACTCATCATCTCTGGTTGCATGACTATAACAGTGAGTATCATAATTAAGTTCAGTAGCTTGGAAAGTGTGAGAAGAAAGGTGATTGGATGGATCTTGCCATCCTCAAGTATGATGGACAGTATAAGGTAGGCGTCACCAGGTACCAATACATGTTATGTAAGCAGATCCTGCCCCCTGCCCAATGACCTATTCCACTTGTTCATCAGGTCAAAATGCCTCAAATCGTTATACATTATCCTCAGAGACCCCATTTGTACAATGTGTATGAAAGCAAATATATTTATTGATGAATTTTGGGGAGTTATTCATGTCAAACCAAATATGTGCACCTTCAGGGAATAAACCTAGAACAATTCAGAAAAATTCAAGCCGTTGAATTTCCCCAAACATTTTGCAGTGGCTGTGAATTACATAACACCATATGAGCTCCAAATAAGGAAGGTGCACATCCATTCCTCTGCCTGCAAAATGAGAAGAAAAAAGTGTTATGTGCTTGCTTGAGCACAAAATGTCGTGACAACCAAGTACTTACATCATTTTCTTTCTTTCATTTTCACAGGCTCTAGTAACCACATGACCGTGTTCATTACTCATCGTTCATCTGACCACTCACTCTCGCGCTGTCATTAGTTTATTGTTCTTTCCTTATTCCTCATTCGCTCTTCACTATTTCACTCTCGCGCTCTTGTTCTTTGTTCCTTGTGTTGCGACGTAGGCAGAAGCGACGACGGGAAGGGATCAACGGCACAAGCACAAGCACAAACCTGAGTGTGAGTAACGCTCGACACACAAAGGCCTAAAAGGATAAAGGATCTCAGCGACTGTGATAGCACGAAGGGCCAATCACAAGGGTCAGATAAGGCAAACTAGTTCCCAAAGACCAAGTCAATATTGAGTGTAAATGAAGATACAAACACGAACCTAGTTCCCAAAGACCAAGTCAATATTGAGTGTAAACGAAGATACAAACACGAACCTAGTTCCCAAAAACCAAGAGGTCGAGATAGGGAACTGGTAGCTGTCTACTGTACTATATATACGAGTCTGAAACAATAGGAACCAGGGTAAGGGACAAGGGTAAAAGAACAAGGAACAAAGAACAAGAGCGTGAGAGTGAGATAGTGAAGAGCAAATGAGGAATAAGGAAAGAACAATAAACTAATGACAGCGTGAGAGTGAGTGGTCAGATAAACGATGAGTAATGAACACGGTCATGTGGTTACTAGAGCATGTGAAAGTGAAAGAAAGAAAATGATGTCAGTACTTGGTTGTCACAACACCTTGTTCTTTTACCCTTGTCCCTTACCCTGGTTCCTATTGTTTCAGACTCGTATATATAGTGCAGTAGACAGCTACCAGTTCCCTATCTCGACCTCTTGGTTTTTGGGAACTAGGTTCGTGTTTGTATCTTCGTTTACACTCAATATTGACTTGGTCTTTGGGAACTAGCTTGCCTTATTTGACCCTTGTGATTGGCCCTTCATGCTATCACAGTTGCTGAGATCACTTTTCCTTTCTGCCTTTGTGTGTTGAGTGTTACTCACACTCAGGTTTGTACTTGTGCTGTGCTTTCGGTCACTTCCCATCGTCGCTTCCGCCTATGTCACGACATTAGGTTGAGATCTTTTACTTGTACCATCAGCCCTATCACTGATCTTACGGGGAGTGTGTTATGACCATGTGTTAAGACTGTGCCGGTGAGGTTCCGTTGAGTCTTAGAAGGTATTGGATGAATCGAAGTGATCCGAGAATGATCGGGATGAATTGAGGCTATGGTTTATAACCAAAGTCTCAAGGGATGTAATCGAAGATGATCGGTCAGCTCGATTGCAACGGAAGATGATATAGAATGAACTAGAACCTGTTACAAACTGACTATTTTTCAATTTCTTTTTGTCCATCTTATTATACTTTTTCTTTTATCTTTTCCTTTTCTTTCATTTACATACATGTGACAGCCTTGGCATTCTCGCAATGTCAACGCATTTCTCTCATGTCTGTCAGACTGTTGACAGACTGTCATTCCCGCGCTGTCAACACAACTCTCTCATGTCTGTCAGACTATTGACAGATTGACAGTGTGAGAATTCTCTCATGTCTGTCAACCTTTGACAGATCATTGTATAGCCTCACAGTTATGACATGAGATAGTTCCCATGGGTTCATTTCAGAATATGTATATAAGATAGGGCATTTCTTAGAGTAGTCTCTATCTCTGATCTCGTCTATTCTCCTCGGTAGCTAGACAAGAATCAAAGACCTTTCCTCCCTCATTCACTTCGTTTGACTTGACTATCTCGGCTTGTGTGACGCCTAGTCATATAGTGAGTTAGCAAGTCACTGACGATAGTTCCCATCGGCTATCTTCTAAATCGCGTGATGCCTGGCTACATCGGTGAGCTAGCGAGACGTTGACAGAACCTTGACACTACTTTCGGTAGTGCCCCCGCTTCGTTGTACAGTTCGGTGAATGTTCAGAGTGACGAGTAAGAGTGTAAAGACGTCCGGATAACGATCGGTTATAGTGCGAACGTTAGACGATTAGAAGAGAGAGTTCCGGACAGAGTTCAGCAGCAATCTAAGTTGATATTTAAACTGAGGAACTATGTACATGATCCTACAGCTTATATACCTGTATTCCTAATTGTTAAATCTATAACAATAAGAGCTGTAAGTAAAAAACAATAAAGAATATAAATCAACGTCATCAATATAAATAAAAAGACAATAAAGTCGGAACACTTAGCATTTGATAATCGAATGCTTTGTACAACTTGATCGAAGCAATTGATCTCGGAAGTAACATGAATTATCCTAAGTCCACGTCCGAAGTCGGAAGCTCTGTACGGAGGTCCGGAAGCATACCTGTAACAGTATCCCCCTGTTAGGCTTTTGCCCTCGAAAGCCTTGTACGAAGTCGCTAGAGTTGATCCGATCAAGTGTTTGAAATTCGAACTGTGACTTGGTAAAAAGTGAAGGGATCGAGATCGATCGATCAATACGTAAATGATGGCGCAGTATATGAACCTAGCGAAACATTTTTTAAGTCCCCACTTTTCTTCTTCTCTCACCATCACCATGTTTTCCAACAACTCTCATTCCAACACCCCGTCGGGTGAAGAAGAACAAGTGGAGCTTTTGCTCATTCAAAAGCAGAAGGAGGAAAGAGCGAGGCTGGATGCTGAGAGGAAGGCTGAGGAAGAAGCGGCAGAAGCCCGATTGGCAGAGATCCGTTGAAAAAAGGAAGAGAAGAAAAGAGAAGCCGAGGAAAGGAAGAAAAAGGAGGAAATGGAAAAGCATAGAGTGGAGGAAGAATCGAGAGCTGCCGAAGCAGCGAGAAAAGCGGCTGAGGATGCCAAGAAGGAAAATGAGAGGAGAAAAGCCGAGGAGGAATCGAGGGCTGCCGAGGCAGCGAAGAGAAGAACCGAGGAAGCTCGTGAGAAAGCCGAGATGGATAGGAGGATGAGTATGGCGGCGCTCGTAAGAGCTCAAATCGAACGAAAGGAAAAGGAGAAGTTGATTCACTCGGTGAGTATTCGGCTCCCGATGATGTTTTTAACTTGCTAATTTCGTTTGCAGCCGGTAAGCGAGGCTTCAACGGTAGTGATCGGGAAGAAGAGGAAGAGGACTGTCATGGTAGTGAGTGATTCTTTGTTTTAACTTCTCAATTTTCTTAATGTCTTGTAGGCTGTGCCATCTGGTGACCCCGAAGGCAATGATCCGAATCCAGGGGACAACGGCGACTATCACAAGTCCGACAATGGGGATGACGATCCCCATTCTCCTTCTCCGAAACAATCGCGATGCAGCCGGTGCATCCTGAAAGCACTTAAGTGCGAGATGGTAGGTGCCGGTTCAGCTTCCTGCAAAGGCTGCAGGAAAGCAAAGGTCCGATGCTCGCTTGTCCCGGACAACTATCTTCATAGAAGCAAGTGAACAAAACTGGAGAGTCCAGTTGCCTCAACGAGCAGCCAAACCATCGACGATCTCCGGACCAACGTCCGAGATCTAAACACGAGAATCAATCTCCAGGAGGAGATGCTCCGGTACCTCATCCTTCACGTTCGGAAGCTTGAAGAGGAGAAGAGAGAGAAAGAAGAAGAAGAAGAAGAAGAAGAAGAAGAATCCAAGGAGGATCGAGTGAGAAGGACTGGGGATAGAAAGGGAAAGGGCCAGAAGGAATGAGCGGCCGGTTTCGATTGCTTTATCTTGGACTTATATATATTTTTGTAAATCGATTGCAGTCCGATCAGGGACTTTTAAATAAATTTCATAAATCAATTTGAAAAAATTGTTCGAAAGTAATCAAGAAGAGGTCCGAAAGGACTCAGAAGAAATTTTGAGTTTAAATAGGACTGAGATGTCCGATAGTTTCGATCGGTGTCGACCTTCCGGGTAGGGATAAACGCTCAATAAGCTATCATGGCGTTTATCCCCCCGGTGTTATAGGTATGCTTCCGAGCCTTCGATCGTCGATCGGTTCTTCGATTTCTTCGATGTTTTGACTTAGTGTTACGCCTGTGCCAGACCAATCGACCAACCTTCCGATCGAATCGATAGTTGATTCATTCTGATACTTAGGCCGGACCTTTCCGGTCAGTCTTCCGGTCGGATCGATCGTCGAATGCCTCCGGATCAATAATTGAATACTTCCGAATCAACAATCGAATAATTCCAGATCGATAACCGAATGACTTGTTTGCATTTCCGGAGCTTTCGCATTCATTATCAGCTCCGTATCTTCGATTCTATGCTCGATAGCTTCGGACAGCTTTGAAAGGTATTTGCCCGAGATTCCCACGCCCTTATTGTCTTATATTTCACCTCGGGTAAACCTTTATATTGCTTATTGTTCTTTATTTAACAATTAGACAATTTACTACTTAAGTACACTGTTTAGTATCGTTTCCCCAGCTTGAAATAAAAGTTACCTTCTATCCTTCTTCTATATTACGTTTAGTCACGTCCGGATCAATCGATCGGTGCTGTCCGACGCTCCGGAACTTATTTCTTCTTCGCACTTCACAGGGACACCCAGATAGCGTGTAGGGAGCGTTGCCGAAAGCTTCGCTGAAGTCCCATCATACTTCCGAGGACCGTGTAGCCCTTTCGAGTACATCCTTGTGTCACAGCCACCGTTCCCATAGCCTGTACCTTGTCTTTAGCCATGGTGAGACCTTCGGGCGATAGAATGTAGCCTAGATACTCCACTGTGTCAACTTCGAAGTAACATTTTGCTGGATTACAAAATAGCTTGTGTTTGCGGAGCCGTCGGAGCACTTCACGGACGTGCTTACGATGCGTCTGTAGATCGTCCGAATAGATGAGTATGTCATCTAAATAGACTATACAACAAACATCAAGTAGATCAGCTAAAACATCATTGACAAACCGTTGAAAAGCGGCTGGAGCATTAGTTAGTCCAAAAGGCATAACTTTCCATTCGAAGGATCCGTAACGGGTCCGGAAAGTTGTTTTCCATTCATCACCAGCAGCAATACGTACTAAGTGATAAGCGTGAGCAAGGTCGAATTTGGTATAATATTTGGCTTTTTTCGGAGCATCCAATAAATCTGAAATAAGTGGTAAAGGATAACGATCCTTCTTGGTGATAGATTGAGTCCTCTGAAGTCCACACATAGTCTGAGATCCATCCTTTTTCGGAAGAAGAGACGGGTGCGCCGTGAGGCGAGGTGGATGGTTGTATGGCTCCATTAGCGAGTTGTTTGTCCAAGAAGTCTCTAAGAGCTTCAAGCTCCTTTGGTGAAAGTGGATAGATTCGTCCAAGCGGTGGTTCCTTTCCATCCTCTAGTTCAATCTTGAGGTCATAGGGTCTATGTTCCGGAAGCTCCTCGGATGCGATTTCGTCAAAACATCGCAAAATCTTTATACTCATCAGGAATGTTAGTACTATTGGAAGATTTTGTTTTTGTAGTAGAGCTTCGAGCGAATACCTCTGAAGGCATTACATGAATTAACATAGGTTCCATACCTTCTTTTTTACATGCCCGATGGAAAGCGACGGCTCCGATGAGTGCGATTTAACATCAGAGTTGTCTAGTCGGGATGCCATTTGTGCTAAAGAAGGGTAAGTATAGATAGGTTCAAAAGGAAATTTGTCCGATAATGGACGGGGTACGATGAGAGCGAGAGCGATGTGATGAGCGAGAGCTCGATCGTGAGTGAGTCTCCAGTGGATCCGTTTCGGAAGCGAAAGGAGTAGACGTCTGGATAGAATCAAAATGATTAGTGTCTCGGAAAGAAATTGTTTTTGAAACCCAGTCAATCAACGGATTGTAGCGGGCCAAAAAACTATATCCTAAAACAGCTTTACAAGATGAATCAAGTGAAGTTAATAAATGTAAGTGGAAGCAGCTCATCGGATGGAAACGGACGCGTAAGGTCGCGGTTTGCGAAATGGTTTAGAAGATAATGAACCATCAAACAAAGAAGATTGATAGGAGATATAGACGAGGTAGGAATAGAATTTAATTGTACATATGTGAATCAATGAAACAATCAGTGGAACCAGAATCTAGTAAAGTTGGAAAATTCAAAGTAGTAAAAGATTTCGGATCCTCGTCAAGAGGAATTTCTGTAATGACATTAATAATTAAAGAATGTTCGTTAGGGAAAGAGCGAAGCATTGAGATAGATCTCCTTAATGGTACGAACTAGATCAACGCACTCTCGCTTCGTACCGGAGTACAAGAGTTGCGGACTATTTTTTCGCACCCTCGATGGTGGTCGGCGATCCATAGCCACTACTTCCGTAGCGCGGCCTTTAGCGTCTCTGGCCTTACGCTTATTACAATCCTCGAACTTATGCTTCCACCACAGAAAGCACACAGATTGTACTTCTTCCTTCTTTCCTTCTCCTCAGGCGTAATCTTTCCGTCGGGTCCGAACTTGCTGCTATCTGTCGATTTTCGCTGATCGGATCCTCCGGACTTGTTGTTATGATTGAATTTAGGTCCGTTGGAGTTGGGTTTATAAAGGAAGGTGTGGAGATGTTAGTGTTGTAGGGGAAGGATTGGAGGATCCTTTCTTGGCCGAGAATTTACCGCTATTGCTATTACCTCCACTGCTTTTTGCGGATTCTCTTTTCTTTTCCATTTCCCTTTGCCAGTAACGATTGTCAATCTCCAGAACGATCTCTCGATACTCCTCGAGAGTCTTTGGTTTTCGCACCCGAGCCATTTCATCCTTAAGGCGCGGAGCGATGCCTTTTTCGTACGCCCATCGGAGCGCATTCTCGTCCCATCCGGTGAGCGAAGCGAGGCTATTGAAGGTGTTGTGTATTTCGGATGGTATCCGAATCCTTCATCACTATGTTGCCAATTTTACCTTCTGCTTCACTCTGCATATCATACACCCCAAACTGTTTCTGCAACTCTCGGACGAGCGCGGAAAAAGAATAGGTCCACTCAGGCATGTTAAGTAAGTCCGGATCCAGAATATCTGGTTCGAACCACTGCCTGGCAGTACCTGAAAGGTAAGAAAGGGTGTAATTAATTTTCTTTGTCTCCGTGAAATACTTTGGTCGATCATTGAAGACTAATGCGAGTGAAACAAGAAAGCTTCGGAGCTTCCTCGGATCCGATCCGTCGAATACTTCTGCCTCCTTAGGTTTGGTCTTGTTACCAGCGTCATCCGCGGATTTCATCCCGGACAACACTGCTCCTAAGTTGTTGATGTTGCTAGAAAAGTTAGACATAATATTCATGAATTGACTAGAATCGGGAATGGGAATTTCGTCATCTCCACTGTCCCTGAATTACCTGGTCCACCAGGTCCACCAGGTCCACCAGGTCCATCGGGTCCACCGGGTCCTCCACCTGGTCCCTGTGGTGTAGGATTCTCTGGTTGATCTTCATCGGCTGGAACGTCGGGTTCTTCGTCCTGAACCTGTTCGGTTGGTTCTGGATCCTGAGTAGGAATATTTTGGGAGTGTGGGAGATTTTCGAATAATGGAGAGATAGCTCTTCCCTTTCCTTTAGCAGCTTGAGTAGCTGTGGTTGGGGAAGGCGAGGATGGTTGGGGAGATGTCCTTCGGATCCGTCGTCCACCTCGAGGTGTCCAAACCTCTACTGGTAAGCCATCTTTAGTATAAAGTGTTTCTACAGCTAAGTCTGGTGAAGTGATTTCTCCAATAGCTGATAGAGCAGCAGTAGCTGCCGACGGAGCCGAGGGTCCGTAAGCAGTACTACGACGACGACTAGTACCAATGGCAGAGATAGATTCCGAGAACGGTAAGAATGATGCTGCGGTTGTTGCGAAGGGGTTTGCCTCTTGTTCATCACGAACAGATGTATCAGAGACGTTGGTGTTTGAGCGTGCGCGAGCACGAGTACGATAGGCCATAATAAAATGATTTGAGCACGACAATAACGAGTAGAAGTTTAAATATACTGTTAGAGTTATGCTGAATACAGCCAAGTGGACCGTCCGATGCGATGCGGTGCGGTGCGGGATAATAGTAATGGGACGTTGATACCACTATTAGTAGTACCCTCGTTAGAGTCGCGTGTCCCAGGTAGAAGCAGTCGGATGGAGCGAAGGATCCGATCCGAAGCGAAGCGAGTGTAATGTCTCAACTGAGTATAGACTGTATAAGTCAACTGAAGTCGATATTTAAACTGAAGTACAGCTAAGCTACACTACGGCTTAAATACTAGTCTTGTAGCTAACCAGAGTAATAAGTAAATAACACATGTATAAGAAGATGACTGATGAGCATATGATCTCGGTAAGAAGTAATAATGTTGAATGAAGGAATGTGAGGATGTTAATTACAAGTGTTGTAATAAAGAAAGTGTAATCGCATCCTTCGGATGCGATGAAGGAATAAACGTGTAACGGATCCATCGGACGCGATGGAAGCGATTAGTGTATGTATGTGTATAAAGAAATAGACTGTCCTGCATGAATATAACAGAGTCCCAGTTTGTCGACGCCGTGAGAGTGTTGAAACGGATGTTGTAAGTCCGTACGTTGTCGGATTCCTTCATCCTCAATGTCCCGAGTTTATCCTCGGCCTCTCCCTGTGCGTCGTACATACCGAAATTGTCCTGTAGTTCCTTCACCAGCGACGCGAAGGAGGACGTCCAGGCGGGCATCTCCGCGAGATCCGGATCCAGAATGTCTGGTTCGAACCACTCCTTTGCGGCGCCACCTAGATAGGACAACGTATAATTGATCTTCCTTTGATCAGTAAAATACGTTGGGCGGTCAATAAAGACCAAAGATAATGAAACGAGGAAACCTTTCAGTTTCCGCGGGTTAGAACCGTCGAAAACCTCCGGGTCCTTAACTTTTGACCTTGCGGTCTCTGTCGGTCCACGATTTTGATTCGTGGATAGTTCGGTGATAGCACCTCCGAGATTGTCGAGGGTGCCTCTAAAGGTAGTAAACAGCTCGATGATTCGCTGTTCCGCGATGTCGGTGCGATTGCTACCTGGTCCCCTGGAGGACTCCTAGAACGGCTAGGACCGCGAGAGCTAGGTGGTGATCCTGGTCCACCAGGACCTCCTGGTCCTCCGGGTGGTCCTTCGGGATCAGATCCCTCAGGGTCCGGGTCTTCCGGGTGGTCTGGTAAGTCAGGACTTACCTCCTCAATTGGCTCCACGATCTTAGGTTCTTCAGGAAACTCAGCGGGGATGAGGGATGAAGACCGATCCCGCGAAGGACCAGCCTGGGTTGTTAGTTGCTGACGCATTCTGTCAGCAAGGGTTAGCGTTGTTGGAGATGGGGGGATGGCCGTCTCCAACGTTGGTATCGCCGTGCGATTGCTACGCGGCGTTCGTACCGTGATTGGTTGCCCATCAGCGGTGTAGAGTACTTGGTACTCGAATTCGGCTTGGTCTGGTGAACCAAGAGCATGAAGATTGGATACCCGTACCGCCGCGGGTTGGCTCGGGGCTGGACCGAAAGCGTTGGTACGCCTACGGGGAAGTCCCGTTCCAGAGATAGACTCGGCGAACGGCGCGAAGGCCGTCGCGTTGGTGGCGAATGGATTTGCCATTACTGGCTCCTCCTGAACGTTGTCCGAGTCTGCGGTGTTGGTACGAGCACGTCTACTCCTGGTATTGACCATTTTGGGTAGAGAGGATTTGAATGGAGGAAAAGGAAGTGAAAAGTGATGGAATACGATGTGCCGGGTTTCAGTTTAAATATACTGTTATGATCATGCACGGGTCGTAGGGATAAGTTGGATCGCGGACTATAAGTCTGCGGGGTAAAAGACCGAACACCAAGATAAATCCCGGTGAGGGTTGGGTGGACCTACGGAGAGGTAGTCGGACGTTGACGCTACTATTAATAGCGTCCCCGACACGCCGCTGTCCGAAAGCGAGGTTGAGGGTAATTCCGATCGCGGGAGAAACTCACGCGATCGTACTTAGGATGAGGTTGAGATTTAACTCTATTTGAAATACACTGTATGAGTGCGCTATCAAAGTCGATATTTAAACTGAGGACCAACTATTCTACTCTCGTAGCTTTATACTGTAATCACTACCTAAGGGTCGCTAAGCGATAGTATCCTAGAATAGTATGGTCGAACATGTGGAAGATAAAAGGGGAAAGTATAAAGGAAATGATATAAAAGGATATATAAGAAGTCGGCTAAGTGTGAGGGATATAAACACGAAGTGTAGAAGGATCGCGGAGGTAAGCTCCGCGACGGAAGAAAATGATGAAGTCGAAATACCGAAAACAATCGTCGGGACCGCGGGAGTTTGACTTGGCATGGTCGTAACAGCAATTTTGCACCCAAGTAGGATCTTGGGAGGAAAGGTTGTTGGCGCAATGCAGCCATTGGGCCCGAGAGGGTGAAGCAATGGAGGCATTGGAGATTGAAAAACAGTTAGAAGAATTGGCAGAAGAAGAAGAAGAGTATGAAGAGGAGATATGTTACGACCATGCCAAGTTCTACCATTGCAGTCCTAATGATCCTTCCTTGGTATTTTGACTTCTATTACTTTCTTCTGTTGCGGAGTTTATCTCCACGAGCTTTCACACTTTACATCTATATCCCTCACTTTTAACCGATTCATTATATATCCTTTTATATCATTCCCTTTATACTTACACCTTTTATTCTCCACATGTTCAACCATACTATTCTAGGATACTGTCAGCGACTCAGTAGCTCAATGCTAGGCCAGGCTCACACAGAGAAGATAGATCAAAAGATGATGGATAATGCAGGAGGAGTGTGTCCTCAGATACTTGTCTAGCTACAGAGGAGAATAGACAAGATCAGAGATAGAGACTATTCTACAAAATACTCTGTCTTATATACATATCTGGAGATGAACTCATGGGAACTATCTCGCACCGTAACTGTGAGGCTATACAATAGGAGTCGCTCGTATCCATAAGTAAAGCTGTCTGTTTACAACGATGAAACAATGAGGTAATATAAAAGAATGTATGTAGACGGCCTAGATCTGTCAATGCCTTGACAGACACGAGAGAGTCGCGTCGACAATTAATGATAGCATGGAAACAGCAGGGCTGTCGCATGTTTATAAATAAAAGAAAGGGAAAAGATAAAAGAATAATACAGACGCTTGTGTAAGCGCTTACGGCGCTTAACATAGCTAAAAGGGAATGAGCGTCTAAAGTACTAAAAGAGAATAAAGGAAATGAAAAAGAGAGTTCGTAACAGATACTATTGCTTAGCGACCCTTAGGTAGCAATTACAGTATAAAGCTACAAGAGTAGAATAGTTGGTCCTTAGTTTAAATATCGACTTTGATAGCACACTTTGATAGTGAAGTGATCTCAAATAGATTTCACTCTCCTCCTCACCTCATCGTCACTTTCGGACAGCGGCATGTCGGGGACTGTTAAGACTGTGCCAGTGAGGTTCCGTAAAATCTTTGAGGTATAGAAGTGAATAGAAGTGATCCAAGAGTAACCGGGTTGAATCAAGACTATGGTTTAGAACCAAAGTCTCAAAGGATATAATCAAAGAGTATCAATTAGCTCGATTACAATGGAAGATGCTAAATGATGAACTAGAACATTGACACTACTTTTGGTAGTGCCCCTGCTTCGTCATACGGTTCAGTGAATGTTCAGAATGACGAGTAAGAGAATAAAGACGTCCGGACAATGTTCGGTTATAGTGCAAACATTAGACAATTAGAAGAGAGAGTTCCGGACAGAGTTCAGCAGCAATCTAAGTTGATATTTAAACTAAGGAACTATGTACAAGATCCTACAGCTTATATACCTGTATTCCTAATTGTTAAATCTATAACAATAAGAGCTGTAAGTGAAAAACAATAAAGAATATAATTCAACGTCATCAATATAAATAAAAAGACAATAAAGTCGGAACACTTAGCATTTGATAACCAAATGCACGACTCAATCGAGACAGTCGATGTCGGTGTTACAGGTATGCTTCCGGAACTCCGTACAGAGCCTCCGGCTTCGGACGTGGACTTAGGATAATTAATGTTTACTTCCGAGATTGATTGCTTCGATCAAGTCGTACGAAGCATTCGGTTATCGAATGCTAAGTATTCCGACTTTATTGTCTTTTTCATTTATATTGATGACGTTGATTTATATTCTTTATTGTTTTTTACTTACAGCTCTTATTGTTATAGATTTAACAATTAGGAATACAGGTATATAAGCTGTAGTATCTTGTACATAGTTCCTCAGTTTAAATATCAACTTAGATTGCTGCTGAACTCCGTCCGAAACTCTCTCTTCTAATCGTTTAACATTCGCACTATAACCAATCGTTATCCGGACGTCTCTATACTCTTACTTGTCACTCTGAACATTCACCAAACCGTACGACGAAGCGGGGGCACTACCAAAAGTAGTGTCAAGGTTCTAGTTCATCTTTATCATCTTCCGTTGTAATCAAGCTGACCGATCATCTTCGATTACTCCCCTTGTGACTTCGGTTATAAACCATAGTCTCGAATCCTACCGATCACTCTCGGATCACTTCGATTCATCCTATTCCTTCTAAGACTCAACGGAACCTCACCGGCACAGTCTTAACAGTCGGAAGTAAACATGAATTATACCAAGTCCATGTCTGAAGTCGGAAACTCTGTACGGAGGTCCAGAGGCATACCTGTAACACCCAGATAGCATATAGGGAGCATTGCTAATAGCTTCACTGAAGTCCCATCACACTTCCAAAGGACCATGTAGCCAACCTCAGTTCCCATGCCTCGGAGCTTTGCACAGAGCCTCGGAGCCTTGCACTCATCATCTCTGGTTGCATGACTATAACAGTGAGTATCATAATTAAGTTCAGTAGCTTGGAAAGTGTGAGAAGAAAGGTGATTGGATGGATCTTGCCATCCTCAAGTATGATGGACAGTATAAGGTAGGCGTCACCAGGTACCAATACATGTTATGTAAGCAGATCCTGCCCCCTGCCCAATGACCTATTCCACTTGTTCATCAGGTCAAAATGCCTCAAATCGTTATACATTATCCTCAGAGACCCCATTTGTACAATGTGTATGAAAGCAAATATATTTATTGATGAATTTTGGGGAGTTATTCATGTCAAACCAAATATGTGCACCTTCAGGGAATAAACCTAGAACAATTCAGAAAAATTCAAGCCGTTGAATTTCCCCAAACATTTTGCAGTGGCTGTGAATTACATAACACCATATGAGCTCCAAATAAGGAAGGTGCACATCCATTCCTCTGCCTGCAAAATGAGAAGAAAAAAGTGTTATGTGCTTGCTTGAGCACAAAATGTCGTGACAACCAAGTACTTACATCATTTTCTTTCTTTCATTTTCACAGGCTCTAGTAACCACATGACCGTGTTCATTACTCATCGTTCATCTGACCACTCACTCTCGCGCTGTCATTAGTTTATTGTTCTTTCCTTATTCCTCATTCGCTCTTCACTATTTCACTCTCGCGCTCTTGTTCTTTGTTCCTTGTGTTGCGACGTAGGCAGAAGCGACGACGGGAAGGGATCAACGGCACAAGCACAAGCACAAACCTGAGTGTGAGTAACGCTCGACACACAAAGGCCTAAAAGGATAAAGGATCTCAGCGACTGTGATAGCACGAAGGGCCAATCACAAGGGTCAGATAAGGCAAACTAGTTCCCAAAGACCAAGTCAATATTGAGTGTAAATGAAGATACAAACACGAACCTAGTTCCCAAAGACCAAGTCAATATTGAGTGTAAACGAAGATACAAACACGAACCTAGTTCCCAAAAACCAAGAGGTCGAGATAGGGAACTGGTAGCTGTCTACTGTACTATATATACGAGTCTGAAACAATAGGAACCAGGGTAAGGGACAAGGGTAAAAGAACAAGGAACAAAGAACAAGAGCGTGAGAGTGAGATAGTGAAGAGCAAATGAGGAATAAGGAAAGAACAATAAACTAATGACAGCGTGAGAGTGAGTGGTCAGATAAACGATGAGTAATGAACACGGTCATGTGGTTACTAGAGCATGTGAAAGTGAAAGAAAGAAAATGATGTCAGTACTTGGTTGTCACAACACCTTGTTCTTTACCCTTGTCCCTTACCCTGGTTCCTATTGTTTCAGACTCGTATATATAGTGCAGTAGACAGCTACCAGTTCCCTATCTCGACCTCTTGGTTTTTGGGAACTAGGTTCGTGTTTGTATCTTCGTTTACACTCAATATTGACTTGGTCTTTGGGAACTAGCTTGCCTTATTTGACCCTTGTGATTGGCCCTTCATGCTATCACAGTTGCTGAGATCACTTTTTCCTTTCTGCCTTTGTGTGTTGAGTGTACCTCACACTCAGGTTTGTACTTGTGCTGTGCTTTCGGTCACTTCCCATCGTCGCTTCCGCCTATGTCACGACATTAGGTTGAGATCTTTTACTTGTACCATCAGCCCTATCACTGATCTTACGGGAGTGTGTTTATGACCATGTGTTAAGACTGTGCCGGTGAGGTTCCGTTGATCTTAGAAGGTATTGGATGAATCGAAGTGATCCGAGAATGATCGGGATGAATTGAGGCTATGGTTTATAACCAAAGTCTCAAGGGATGTAATCGAAGATGGATCGGTCAGCTCGATTGCAACGGAAAGATGATATAGAATGAACTAGAACCTGTTACAAACTGACTATTTTTCAATTTCTTTTTGTCCATCTTAATTATACTTTTTCTTTTATCTTTTCCTTTTCTTTCATTTACATACATGTGACAGCCTTGGCATTCTCGCAATGTCAACGCATTTCTCTCATGTCTGTCCAGACTGTTGACAGACTGTCATTCCCGCGCTGTCAACACAACTCTCTCATGTCTGTCAGACTATTGACAGATTGACAGTGTGAGAATTCTCTCATGTCTGTCAACCTTTGACAGATCATTGGTATAGCCTCACAGTTATGACATGAGATAGTTCCCATGGGTTCATTTCAGAATATGTATATAAGATAGGGCATTTCTTAGAGTAGTCTCTATCTCTGATCTCGTCTATTCTCCTCGGTAGCTAGACAAGAATCAAAGACCTTTCCTCCCTCATTCACTTCGTTTGACTTGACTATCTCGGCTTGTGTGACGCCTAGTCATATAGTGAGTTAGCAAGCACTGACGATAGTTCCATCGGCTATCTTCTAAATCGCGTGATGCCTGGCTACATCGGTGAGCTAGCGAGACGTTGACAGAACCTTGACACTACTTTCGGTAGTGCCCCCGCTTCGTTGTACAGTTCGTGAATGTTCAGAGTGACGAGTAAGAGTGTAAAGACGTCCGGATAACGATCGGTTATAGTGCGAACGTTAGGACGATTAGAAGAGAGAGTTCCGGACAGAGTTCAGCAGCAATCTAAGTTGATATTTAAACTGAGGAACTATGTACATGATCCTACAGCTTATATACCTGTATTCCTAATTGTTAAATCTATAACAATAAGAGCTGTAAGTAAAAACAATAAAGAATATAAATCAACGTCATCAATATAAATAAAAAGACAATAAAGTCGGAACACTTAGCATTTGATAATCGAATGCTTTGTACAACTTGATCGAAGCAATTGATCTCGGAAGTAACATGAATTATCCTAAGTCCACGTCCGAAGTCGGAAGCTCTGTACGGAGGTCCGGAAGCATACCTGTAACAGTATCCCCCTGTTAGGCTTTTGCCCTCGAAAGCCTTGTACGAAGTCGCTAGAGTTGATCCGATCAAGTGTTTGAAATTCGAACTGTGACTTGGTAAAAAGTGAAGGGATCGAGATCGATCGATCAATACGTAAATGATGGCGCAGTATATGAACCTAGCGAAACATTTTTTTAAGTCCCCACTTTCTTCTTCTCTCACCATCACCATGTTTTCCACAACTCTCATTCCAACACCCCGTCGGGTGAAGAAGAACAAGTGGAGCTTTTGCTCATTCAAAAGCAGAAGGAGGAAAGAGCGAGGCTGGATGCTGAGAGGAAGGCTGAGGAAGAAGCGGCAGAAGCCCGATTGGCAGAGATCCGTTGAAAAAAGGAGAGAAGAAAAGAGAAGCCGAGGAAAGGAAGAAAAGGAGGAAATGGAAAAGCATAGAGTGGAGGAAGAATCGAGAGCTGCCGAAGCAGCGAGAAAAGCGGCTGAGGAATGCCAAGAAGGAAAATGAGAGGAGAAAAGCCGAGGAGGAATCGAGGGCTGCGAGGGCAGCGAAGAGAAGAACCGAGGAAGCTCGTGAGAAAGCCGAGATGGATAGGAGGATGAGTATGGCGGCGCTCGTAAGAGCTCAAATCGAACGAAAGGAAAAGGAAAGTTGATTCACTCGGTGAGTATTCGGCTCCCGATGATGTTTTTAACTTGCTAATTTCGTTTGCAGCCGGTAAGCGAGGCTTTCAACGGTAGTGATCGGGAAGAAGAGGAAGAGGACTGTCATGGTAGTGAGTGATTCTTTGTTTTAACTTCTCAATTTTCTTAATGTCTTGTAGGCTGTGCCATCTGGTGACCCCGAAGGCAATGATCCGAATCCAGGGGACAACGGCGACTATCACAAGTCCGACAATGGGGATGACGATCCCCATTCTCCTTCTCCGAAACAATCGCGATGCAGCCGGTGCATCCTGAAAGCACTTAAGTGCGAGATGGTAGGTGCCGGTTCAGCTTCCTGCAAAGGCTGCAGGAAAGCAAAGGTCCGATGCTCGCTTGTCCCGGACAACTATCTTCATAGAAGCAAGTGAACAAAACTGGAGAGTCCAGTTGCCTCAACGAGCAGCCAAACCATCGACGATCTCCGGACCAACGTCCGAGATCTAAACACGAGAATCAATCTCCAGGAGGAGATGCTCCGGTACCTCATCCTTCACGTTCGGAAGCTTGAAGAGGAGAAGAGAGAGAAAGAAGAAGAAGAAGAAGAAGAAGAAGAAGAATCCAAGGAGGATCGAGTGAGAAGGACTGGGGATAGAAAGGGAAAGGGCCAGAAGGAATGAGCGGCCGGTTTCGATTGCTTTATCTTGGACTTATATATATTTTTGTAAATCGATTGCAGTCCGATCAGGGACTTTTAAATAAATTTCATAAATCAATTTGAAAAAATTGTTCGAAAGTAATCAAGAAGAGGTCCGAAAGGACTCAGAAGAAATTTTGAGTTTAAATAGGACTGAGATGTCCGATAGTTTCGATCGGTGTCGACCTTCCGGGTAGGGATAAACGCTCAATAAGCTATCATGGCGTTTATCCCCCCGGTGTTATAGGTATGCTTCCGAGCCTTCGATCGTCGATCGGTTCTTCGATCTTCGATGTTTTGACTTAGTGTTACGCCTGTGCCAGACCAATCGACCAACCTTCCGATCGAATCGATAGTTGATTCATTCTGATACTTAGGCCGGACCTTTCCGGTCAGTCTTCCGGTCGGATCGATCGTCGAATGCCTCCGGATCAATAATTGAATACTTCCGAATCAACAATCGAATAATTCCAGATCGATAACCGAATGACTTGTTTGCATTTCCGGAGCTTTCGCATTCATTATCAGCTCCGTATCTTCGATTCTATGCTCGATAGCTTCGGACAGCTTTGAAAGGTATTTGCCCGAGATTCCCACGCCCTTATTGTCTTATATTTCACCTCGGGTAAACCTTTATATTGCTTATTGTTCTTTATTTAACAATTAGACAATTTACTACTTAAGTACACTGTTTAGTATCGTTTCCCCAGCTTGAAATAAAAGTTACCTTCTATCCTTCTTCTATATTACGTTTAGTCACGTCCGGATCAATCGATCGGTGCTGTCCGACGCTCCGGAACTTATTTCTTCTTCGCACTTCACAGGGACACCCAGATAGCGTGTAGGGAGCGTTGCCGAAAGCTTCGCTGAAGTCCCATCATACTTCCGAGGACCGTGTAGCCCTTTCGAGTACATCCTTGTGTCACAGCCACGTTCCCATAGCCTGTACTTGTCTTTAGCCATGGTGAGACCTCGGGCGATAGAATGTAGCCTAGATACTCCACTGTGTCAACTTCGAAGTAACATTTTGCTGGATTACAAAATAGCTTGTGTTTGCGGAGCCGTCGGAGCACTTCACGGACGTGCTTACGATGCGTCTGTAGATCGTCCGAATAGATGAGTATGTCATCTAAATAGACTATACAACAAACATCAAGTAGATCAGCTAAAACATCATTGACAAACCGTTGAAAAGCGGCTGGAGCATTAGTTAGTCCAAAAGGCATAACTTCCATTCGAAGGATCCGTAACGGGTCCGGAAAGTTGTTTTCCATTCATCACCAGCAGCAATACGTACTAAGTGATAAGCGTGAGCAAGGTCGAATTTGGTGTAATATTTGGCTTTTTTCGGAGCATCCAATAAATCTGAAATAAGTGGTAAAGGATAACGATCCTTCTTGGTGATAGCATTGAGTCCTCTGAAGTCCACACATAGTCTGAGTGATCCATCCTTTTTCGGAACGAAGAGGACGGGTGCGCCGTGAGGCGAGGTGGATGGTTGTATGGCTCCATTAGCGAGTTGTTTGTCCAAGAAGTCTCTAAGAGCTTCAAGCTCCTTTGGTGAAAGTGGATAGATTCGTCCAAGCGGTGGTTCCTTTCCATCCTCTAGTTCAATCTTGAGGTCATAGGGTCTATGTTCCGGAAGCTCCTCGGATGCGATTTCGTCAAACACATCTGCAAAATCTTTATACTCATCAGGAATGTTAGTACTATTGGAAGATTTTGTTTTTGTAGTAGAGCTTCGAGCGAATACCTCTGAAGGCATTACATGAATTAACATAGGTTCCATACCTTCTTTTTTACATGCCCGATGGAAAGCGACGGCTCCGATGAGTGCGATATTAATATCAGAGTTGTCTAGTCGGGATGCCATTTGTGCTAAAGAAGGATAAGTATAGATAGGTTCAAAAGGAAATTTGTCCGATAATGGACGAGGGGTACGATGAGAGCGAGAGCGATGTGATGAGCGAGAGCTCGATCGTGAGTGAGTCTCCAGTGGATCCGTTTCGGAAGCGAAAGGAGTAGACGTCTGGATAGAATCAAAATGATTAGTGTCTCGGAAAGAAATTGTTTTTGAAACCCAGTCAATCAACGGATTGTAGCGGGCCAAGAAAACTATATCCTAAAACAGCTTTACAAGATGAATCAAGTGAAGTTACATAAAATGTAAGTGGAAGCAGCTCATCGGATGGAAACCGGACGCGTAAGGTCGCGGTTTGCGAAATGGGTTTAGAAGATAATGAACCATCAAACAAACGAAGATTGATAGGAGATATAGACGAGGTAGGAATAGAATTTAATTGTACATATTGTGAATCAATGAAACAATCAGTGGAACCAGAATCTAGTAAAGTTGGAAAATTCAAAGTAGTAAAAGATTTCGGATCCTCGTCAAGAGGAATTTCTGTAATGACATTAATAATTAAAGAATGTTCGTTAGGTGAAAGACGGAAGCATTGAATAGATCTCCTTAATGGTACGAACTAGATCAACGCAACTCTCCGCTTCGTACCGGAGTACAAGAGTTGCGGACTATTTTTTCGCACCCTCGGATGGTTGGTCCGGCGGATCCATAGCCACTACTTCCGTAGCGCGGCCTTTAGCGTCTCTGGCCTTACGCTTATTACAATCCTCGAACTTATGCTTCCCACCACAGAAAGCACACAGATTGTACTTCTTTCCTTCTTTCCTTCTCCTCAGGCGTAATCTTTCCGTCGGGTCCGAACTTGCTGCTATCGTCGATTTTCGCTGATCGGATCCTCCGGACTTGTTTGTTATGATTGAATTTAGGTCCGTTGGAGTTGGGTTTATTAAAGGAAGGTGTGGAGATGTTAGTGTTGGTAGGGGAAGGATTGGAGGATCCTTTCTTGGCCGAGAATTTACCGCTATTGCTATTACCTCCACTGCTTTTTGCGGATTCTCTTTTCTTTTCCATTTCCCTTTGCCAGTAACGATTGTCAATCTCCAGAACGATCTCTCGATACTCCTCGAGAGTCTTTGGTTTTCGCACCCGAGCCATTTCATCCTTAAGGCGCGGAGCGATGCCTTTTCGTACGCCCATCGGAGCGCATTCTCGTCCCATCCGGTGAGCGAAGCGAGGCTATTGAAGGTGTTGTTGTATTTTCGGATGGTATCCGAATCCTTCATCACTATGTTGCCAATTTTACCTTCTGCTTCACTCTGCATATCATACACCCCAAACTGTTTCTGCAACTCTCGGACGAGCGCGGAAAAAGAATAGTCCACTCAGCATGTTAAGTAAGTCCGGATCCAGAATATCTGTCGAACCACTGCCTGGCAGTACCTGAAAGGTAAGAAAGGGTGTAATTAATTTTCTTTGTCTCCGTGAAATACTTTGGTCGATCATTGAAGACTAATGCGAGTGAAACAAGAAAGCTTCGGAGCTTCCTCGGATCCGATCCGTCGAATACTTCTGCCTCCTTAGGTTTGGTCTTGTTACCAGCGTCATCCGCGGATTTCATCCCGGACAACACTGCTCCTAAGTTGTTGATGTTGCTAGAAAAGTTAGACATAATATTCATGAATTGACTAGAATCGGGAATGGGAATTTCGTCATCTCCACTGTCCCTGAATTACCTGGTCCACCAGGTCCACCAGGTCCACCAGGTCCATCGGGTCCACCGGGTCCTCCACCTGGTCCCTGTGGTGTAGGATTCTCTGGTTGATCTTCATCGGCTGGAACGTCGGGTTCTTCGTCCTGAACCTGTTCGGTTGGTTCTGGATCCTGAGTAGGAATATTTTGGGAGTGTGGGAGATTTTCGAATAATGGAGAGATAGCTCTTCCCTTTCCTTTAGCAGCTTGAGTAGCTGTGGTTGGGGAAGGCGAGGATGGTTGGGGAGATGTCCTTCGGATCCGTCGTCCACCTCGAGGTGTCCAAACCTCTACTGGTAAGCCATCTTTAGTATAAAGTGTTTCTACAGCTAAGTCTGGTGAAGTGATTTCTCCAATAGCTGATAGAGCAGCAGTAGCTGCCGACGGAGCCGAGGGTCCGTAAGCAGTACTACGACGACGACTAGTACCAATGGCAGAGATAGATTCCGAGAACGGTAAGAATGATGCTGCGGTTGTTGCGAAGGGGTTTGCCTCTTGTTCATCACGAACAGATGTATCAGAGACGTTGGTGTTTGAGCGTGCGCGAGCACGAGTACGATAGGCCATAATAAAATGATTTGAGCACGACAATAACGAGTAGAAGTTTAAATATACTGTTAGAGTTATGCTGAATACAGCCAAGTGGACCGTCCGATGCGATGCGGTGCGGTGCGGGATAATAGTAATGGGACGTTGATACCACTATTAGTAGTACCCTCGTTAGAGTCGCGTGTCCCAGGTAGAAGCAGTCGGATGGAGCGAAGGATCCGATCCGAAGCGAAGCGAGTGTAATGTCTCAACTGAGTATAGACTGTATAAGTCAACTGAAGTCGATATTTAAACTGAAGTACAGCTAAGCTACACTACGGCTTAAATACTAGTCTTGTAGCTAACCAGAGTAATAAGTAAATAACACATGTATAAGAAGATGACTGATGAGCATATGATCTCGGTAAGAAGTAATAATGTTGAATGAAGGAATGTGAGGATGTTAATTACAAGTGTTGTAATAAAGAAAGTGTAATCGCATCCTTCGGATGCGATGAAGGAATAAACTGTTAACGGATCCATCGGACGCGATGGAAGCGATTAGTGTATGTATGTGTATAAAGAAATAGACTGTCCTGCATGAATATAACAGAGTCCCAGTTTGTCGACGCCGTGAGAGTGTTGAAACGGATGTTGTAAGTCCGTACGTTGTCGGATTCCTTCATCCTCAATGTCCGAGTTTATCCTCGGCCTCTCCCTGTGCGTCGTACATACCGAAATTGTCCTGTAGTTCCTTCACCAGCGACGCGAAGGAGGACGTCCAGGCGGGCATCTCCGCGAGATCCGGATCCAGAATGTCTGGTTCGAACCACTCCTTTGCGGCGCCACCTAGATAGGACAACGTATAATTGATCTTCCTTTGATCAGTAAAATACGTTGGGCGGTCAATAAAGACCAAAGATAATGAAACGAGGAAACCTTTCAGTTTCCGCGGGTTAGAACCGTCGAAAACCTCCGGGTCCTTAACTTTTGACCTTGCGGTCTCTGTCGGTCCACGATTTTGATTCGTGGATAGTTCGGTGATAGCACCTCCGAGATTGTCGAGGGTGCCTCTAAAGGTAGTAAACAGCTCGATGATTCGCTGTTCCGCGATGTCGGTGCGATTGCTACCTGGTCCCCTGGAGGACTCCTAGAACGGCTAGGACCGCGAGAGCTAGGTGGTGATCCTGGTCCACCAGGACCTCCTGGTCCTCCGGGTGGTCCTTCGGGATCAGATCCCTCAGGGTCCGGGTCTTCCGGGTGGTCTGGTAAGTCAGGACTTACCTCCTCAATTGGCTCCACGATCTTAGGTTCTTCAGGAAACTCAGCGGGGATGAGGGATGAAGACCGATCCCGCGAAGGACCAGCCTGGGTTGTTAGTTGCTGACGCATTCTGTCAGCAAGGGTTAGCGTTGTTGGAGATGGGGGGATGGCCGTCTCCAACGTTGGTATCGCCGTGCGATTGCTACGCGGCGTTCGTACCGTGATTGGTTGCCCATCAGCGGTGTAGAGTACTTGGTACTCGAATTCGGCTTGGTCTGGTGAACCAAGAGCATGAAGATTGGATACCCGTACCGCCGCGGGTTGGCTCGGGGCTGGACCGAAAGCGTTGGTACGCCTACGGGGAAGTCCCGTTCCAGAGATAGACTCGGCGAACGGCGCGAAGGCCGTCGCGTTGGTGGCGAATGGATTTGCCATTACTGGCTCCTCCTGAACGTTGTCCGAGTCTGCGGTGTTGGTACGAGCACGTCTACTCCTGGTATTGACCATTTTGGGTAGAGAGGATTTGAATGGAGGAAAAGGAAGTGAAAAGTGATGGAATACGATGTGCCGGGTTTCAGTTTAAATATACTGTTATGATCATGCACGGGTCGTAGGGATAAGTTGGATCGCGGACTATAAGTCTGCGGGGTAAAAGACCGAACACCAAGATAAATCCCGGTGAGGGTTGGGTGGACCTACGGAGAGGTAGTCGGACGTTGACGCTACTATTAATAGCGTCCCCGACACGCCGCTGTCCGAAAGCGAGGTTGAGGGTAATTCCGATCGCGGGAGAAACTCACGCGATCGTACTTAGGATGAGGTTGAGATTTAACTCTATTTGAAATACACTGTATGAGTGCGCTATCAAAGTCGATATTTAAACTGAGGACCAACTATTCTACTCTCGTAGCTTTATACTGTAATCACTACCTAAGGGTCGCTAAGCGATAGTATCCTAGAATAGTATGGTCGAACATGTGGAAGATAAAAGGGGAAAGTATAAAGGAAATGATATAAAAGGATATATAAGAAGTCGGCTAAGTGTGAGGGATATAAACACGAAGTGTAGAAGGATCGCGGAGGTAAGCTCCGCGACGGAAGAAAATGATGAAGTCGAAATACCGAAAACAATCGTCGGGACCGCGGGAGTTTGACTTGGCATGGTCGTAACAGCAATTTTGCACCCAAGTAGGATCTTGGGAGGAAAGGTTGTTGGCGCAATGCAGCCATTGGGCCCGAGAGGGTGAAGCAATGGAGGCATTGGAGATTGAAAAACAGTTAGAAGAATTGGCAGAAGAAGAAGAAGAGTATGAAGAGGAGATATGTTACGACCATGCCAAGTTCTACCATTGCAGTCCTAATGATCCTTCCTTGGTATTTTGACTTCTATTACTTTCTTCTGTTGCGGAGTTTATCTCCACGAGCTTTCACACTTTACATCTATATCCCTCACTTTTAACCGATTCATTATATATCCTTTTATATCATTCCCTTTATACTTACACCTTTTATTCTCCACATGTTCAACCATACTATTCTAGGATACTGTCAGCGACTCAGTAGCTCAATGCTAGGCCAGGCATCACACAGAGAAGATAGATCAAAAAGATGATGGATAATGCAGGAGGAGTGTGTCCTCAGATACTTGTCTAGCTACAGAGGAGAATAGACAAGATCAGAGATAGAGACTATTCTACAAAATACTCTGTCTTATATACATATCTGGAGATGAACTCATGGGAACTATCTCGCACCGTAACTGTGAGGCTATACAATAGGAGTCGCTCGTATCCATAAGTAAAGCTGTCTGTTTACAACGATGAAACAATGAGGTAATATAAAAGAATGTATGTAGACGGCCTAGATCTGTCAATGCCTTGACAGACACGAGAGAGTCGCGTCGACAATTAATGATAGCATGGAAACAGCAGGGCTGTCGGCATGTTTATAAATAAAAGAAAGGGGAAAAGATAAAAGAATAATACAGACGCTTGTGTAAGCGCTTACGGCGCTTAACATAGCTAAAAGGGAATGAGCGTCTAAAGTACTAAAAGAGAATAAAGGAAATGAAAAAGAGAGTTCGTAACAGATACTATTGCTTAGCGACCCTTAGGTAGCAATTACAGTATAAAGCTACAAGAGTAGAATAGTTGGTCCTTAGTTTAAATATCGACTTTGATAGCACACTTTGATAGTGAAGTGATCTCAAATAGATTTCACTCTCCTCCTCACCTCATCGTCACTTTCGGACAGCGGCATGTCGGGGACTGTTAAGGACTGTGCCAGTGAGGTTCCGTAAAATCTTTGAGGTATAGAAGTGAATAGAAGTGATCCAAGAGTAACCGGGTTGAATCAAGACTATGGTTTAGAACCAAAGTCTCAAAGGATATAATCAAAGGAGTATCAATTAGCTCGATTACAATGGAAGATGCTAAATGATGAACTAGAAACATTGACACTACTTTTGGTAGTGCCCCTGCTTCGTCATACGGTTCAGTGAATGTTCAGAATGACGAGTAAGAGAATAAAGACGTCCGGACAATGTTCGGTTATAGTGCAAACATTAGACAATTAGAAGAGAGAGTTCCGGACAGAGTTCAGCAGCAATCTAAGTTGATATTTAAACTAAGGAACTATGTACAAGATCCTACAGCTTATATACCTGTATTCCTAATTGTTAAATCTATAACAATAAGAGCTGTAAGTGAAAAAACAATAAAGAATATAATTCAACGTCATCAATATAATTAAAAAGACAATAAAGTCGGAACACTTAGCATTTGATAACCAAATGCACGACTCAATCGAGACAGTCGATGTCGGTGTTACAGGTATGCTTCCGGAACTCCGTACAGAGCCTCCGCTTCGGACGTGGACTTAGGATAATTAATGTTTACTTCCGAGATTGATTGCTTCGATCAAGTCGTACGAAGCATTCGGTTATCGAATGCTAAGTATTCCGACTTTATTGTCTTTTTCATTTATATTGATGACGTTGATTTATATTCTTATTGTTTTTTACTTACAGCTCTTATTGTTATAGATTTAACAATTAGGAATACAGGTATATAAGCTGTAGTATCTTGTACATAGTTCCTCAGTTTAAATATCAACTTAGATTGCTGCTGAACTCCGTCCGAAACTCTCTCTTCTAATCGTTTAACATTCGCACTATAACCAATCGTTATCCGGACGTCTCTATACTCTTACTTGTCACTCTGAACATTCACCAAACCGTACGACGAAGCGGGGGCACTACCAAAAGTAGTGTCAAGGTTCTAGTTCATCTTTATCATCTTCCGTTGTAATCAAGCTGACCGATATCTTCGATTACTCCCCTTGTGACTTCGGTTATAAACCATAGTCTCGAATCCTACCGATCACTCTCGGATCACTTCGATTCATCCTATTCCTTCTAAGACTCAACGGAACCTCACCGGCACAGTCTTAACAGTCGGAAGTAAACATGAATTATACCAAGTCCATGTCTGAAGTCGGAAACTCTGTACGGAGGTCCAGAGGCATACCTGTAACACCCAGATAGCATATAGGGAGCATTGCTAATAGCTTCACTGAAGTCCCATCACACTTCCAAAGGACCATGTAGCCAACCTCAGTTCCCATGGCCTCGGAGCTTTGCACAGAGCCTCGGAGCCTTGCACTCATCATCTCTGGTTGCATGACTATAACAGTGAGTATCATAATTAAGTTCAGTAGCTTGGAAAGTGTGAGAAGAAAGGTGATTGGATGGATCTTGCCATCCTCAAGTATGATGGACAGTATAAGGTAGGCGTCAACCAGGTACCAATACATGTTATGTAAGCAGATCCTGCCCCCTGCCCAATGACCTATTCCACTTGTTCATCAGGTCCAAAATGCCTCAAATCGTTATACATTATCCTCAGAGACCCCATTTGTACAATGTGTATGAAAGCAAATATATTTATTGATGAATTTTGGGGAGTTATTCATGTCAAACCAAATATGTGCACCTTCAGGGAATAAACCTAGAACAATTCAGAAAAATTCAAGCCGTTGAATTTCCCCAAAACATTTTGCAGTGGCTGTGAATTACATAACACCATATGAGCTCCAAATAAGGAAGGTGCACATCCATTCCTCTGCCTGCAAAATGAGAAGAAAAAAGTGTTATGTGCTTGCTTGAGCACAAAATGTCGTGACAACCAAGTACTTACATCATTTTCTTTCTTTCATTTTCACAGGCTCTAGTAACCACATGACCGTGTTCATTACTCATCGTTCATCTGACCACTCACTCTCGCGCTGTCATTAGTTTATTGTTCTTTCCTTATTCCTCATTCGCTCTTCACTATTTCACTCTCGCGCTCTTGTTCTTTGTTCCTTGTGTGCGACGTAGGCAGAAGCGACGACGGGAAGGGATCAACGGCACAAGCACAAGCACAAACCTGAGTGTGAGTAACGCTCGACACACAAAGGCCTAAAAGGATAAAGGATCTCAGCGACTGTGATAGCACGAAGGGCCAATCACAAGGGTCAGATAAGGCAAACTAGTTCCCAAAGACCAAGTCAATATTGAGTGTAAATGAAGATACAAACACGAACCTAGTTCCCAAAGACCAAGTCAATATTGAGTGTAAACGAAGATACAAACACGAACCTAGTTCCCAAAAACCAAGAGGTCGAGATAGGGAACTGGTAGCTGTCTACTGTACTATATATACGAGTCTGAAACAATAGGAACCAGGGTAAGGGACAAGGGTAAAAGAACAAGGAACAAAGAACAAGAGCGTGAGAGTGAGATAGTGAAGAGCAAATGAGGAATAAGGAAAGAACAATAAACTAATGACAGCGTGAGAGTGAGTGGTCAGATAAACGATGAGTAATGAACACGGTCATGTGGTTACTAGAGCATGTGAAAGTGAAAGAAAGAAAATGATGTCAGTACTTGGTTGTCACAACACCTTGTTCTTTTACCCTTGTCCCTTACCCTGGTTCCTATTGTTTCAGACTCGTATATATAGTGCAGTAGACAGCTACCAGTTCCCTATCTCGACCTCTTGGTTTTTGGGAACTAGGTTCGTGTTTGTATCTTCGTTTACACTCAATATTGACTTGGTCTTTGGGAACTAGCTTGCCTTATTTGACCCTTGTGATTGGCCCTTCATGCTATCACAGTTGCTGAGATCACTTTTCCTTTCTGCCTTTGTGTGTTGAGTGTTACTCACACTCAGGTTTGTACTTGTGCTGTGCTTTCGGTCACTTCCCATCGTCGCTTCCGCCTATGTCACGACATTAGGTTGAGATCTTTTACTTGTACCATCAGCCCTATCACTGATCTTACGGGGAGTGTGTTATGACCATGTGTTAAGACTGTGCCGGTGAGGTTCCGTTGAGTCTTAGAAGGTATTGGATGAATCGAAGTGATCCGAGAATGATCGGGATGAATTGAGGCTATGGTTTATAACCAAAGTCTCAAGGGATGTAATCGAAGATGATCGGTCAGCTCGATTGCAACGGAAGATGATATAGAATGAACTAGAACCTGTTACAAACTGACTATTTTTCAATTTCTTTTTGTCCATCTTATTATACTTTTTCTTTTATCTTTTCCTTTTCTTTCATTTACATACATGTGACAGCCTTGGCATTCTCGCAATGTCAACGCATTTCTCTCATGTCTGTCAGACTGTTGACAGACTGTCATTCCCGCGCTGTCAACACAACTCTCTCATGTCTGTCAGACTATTGACAGATTGACAGTGTGAGAATTCTCTCATGTCTGTCAACCTTTGACAGATCATTGTATAGCCTCACAGTTATGACATGAGATAGTTCCCATGGGTTCATTTCAGAATATGTATATAAGATAGGGCATTTCTTAGAGTAGTCTCTATCTCTGATCTCGTCTATTCTCCTCGGTAGCTAGACAAGAATCAAAGACCTTTCCTCCCTCATTCACTTCGTTTGACTTGACTATCTCGGCTTGTGTGACGCCTAGTCATATAGTGAGTTAGCAAGTCACTGACGATAGTTCCCATCGGCTATCTTCTAAATCGCGTGATGCCTGGCTACATCGGTGAGCTAGCGAGACGTTGACAGAACCTTGACACTACTTTCGGTAGTGCCCCCGCTTCGTTGTACAGTTCGGTGAATGTTCAGAGTGACGAGTAAGAGTGTAAAGACGTCCGGATAACGATCGGTTATAGTGCGAACGTTAGACGATTAGAAGAGAGAGTTCCGGACAGAGTTCAGCAGCAATCTAAGTTGATATTTAAACTGAGGAACTATGTACATGATCCTACAGCTTATATACCTGTATTCCTAATTGTTAAATCTATAACAATAAGAGCTGTAAGTAAAAAACAATAAAGAATATAAATCAACGTCATCAATATAAATAAAAAGACAATAAAGTCGGAACACTTAGCATTTGATAATCGAATGCTTTGTACAACTTGATCGAAGCAATTGATCTCGGAAGTAACATGAATTATCCTAAGTCCACGTCCGAAGTCGGAAGCTCTGTACGGAGGTCCGGAAGCATACCTGTAACAGTATCCCCCTGTTAGGCTTTTGCCCTCGAAAGCCTTGTACGAAGTCGCTAGAGTTGATCCGATCAAGTGTTTGAAATTCGAACTGTGACTTGGTAAAAAGTGAAGGGATCGAGATCGATCGATCAATACGTAAATGATGGCGCAGTATATGAACCTAGCGAAACATTTTTTAAGTCCCCACTTTTCTTCTTCTCTCACCATCACCATGTTTTCCAACAACTCTCATTCCAACACCCCGTCGGGTGAAGAAGAACAAGTGGAGCTTTTGCTCATTCAAAAGCAGAAGGAGGAAAGAGCGAGGCTGGATGCTGAGAGGAAGGCTGAGGAAGAAGCGGCAGAAGCCCGATTGGCAGAGATCCGTTGAAAAAAGGAAGAGAAGAAAAGAGAAGCCGAGGAAAGGAAGAAAAAGGAGGAAATGGAAAAGCATAGAGTGGAGGAAGAATCGAGAGCTGCCGAAGCAGCGAGAAAAGCGGCTGAGGATGCCAAGAAGGAAAATGAGAGGAGAAAAGCCGAGGAGGAATCGAGGGCTGCCGAGGCAGCGAAGAGAAGAACCGAGGAAGCTCGTGAGAAAGCCGAGATGGATAGGAGGATGAGTATGGCGGCGCTCGTAAGAGCTCAAATCGAACGAAAGGAAAAGGAGAAGTTGATTCACTCGGTGAGTATTCGGCTCCCGATGATGTTTTTAACTTGCTAATTTCGTTTGCAGCCGGTAAGCGAGGCTTCAACGGTAGTGATCGGGAAGAAGAGGAAGAGGACTGTCATGGTAGTGAGTGATTCTTTGTTTTAACTTCTCAATTTTCTTAATGTCTTGTAGGCTGTGCCATCTGGTGACCCCGAAGGCAATGATCCGAATCCAGGGGACAACGGCGACTATCACAAGTCCGACAATGGGGATGACGATCCCCATTCTCCTTCTCCGAAACAATCGCGATGCAGCCGGTGCATCCTGAAAGCACTTAAGTGCGAGATGGTAGGTGCCGGTTCAGCTTCCTGCAAAGGCTGCAGGAAAGCAAAGGTCCGATGCTCGCTTGTCCCGGACAACTATCTTCATAGAAGCAAGTGAACAAAACTGGAGAGTCCAGTTGCCTCAACGAGCAGCCAAACCATCGACGATCTCCGGACCAACGTCCGAGATCTAAACACGAGAATCAATCTCCAGGAGGAGATGCTCCGGTACCTCATCCTTCACGTTCGGAAGCTTGAAGAGGAGAAGAGAGAGAAAGAAGAAGAAGAAGAAGAAGAAGAAGAAGAATCCAAGGAGGATCGAGTGAGAAGGACTGGGGATAGAAAGGGAAAGGGCCAGAAGGAATGAGCGGCCGGTTTCGATTGCTTTATCTTGGACTTATATATATTTTTGTAAATCGATTGCAGTCCGATCAGGGACTTTTAAATAAATTTCATAAATCAATTTGAAAAAATTGTTCGAAAGTAATCAAGAAGAGGTCCGAAAGGACTCAGAAGAAATTTTGAGTTTAAATAGGACTGAGATGTCCGATAGTTTCGATCGGTGTCGACCTTCCGGGTAGGGATAAACGCTCAATAAGCTATCATGGCGTTTATCCCCCCGGTGTTATAGGTATGCTTCCGAGCCTTCGATCGTCGATCGGTTCTTCGATCTTCGATGTTTTGACTTAGTGTTACGCCTGTGCCAGACCAATCGACCAACCTTCCGATCGAATCGATAGTTGATTCATTCTGATACTTAGGCCGGACCTTTCCGGTCAGTCTTCCGGTCGGATCGATCGTCGAATGCCTCCGGATCAATAATTGAATACTTCCGAATCAACAATCGAATAATTCCAGATCGATAACCGAATGACTTGTTTGCATTTCCGGAGCTTTCGCATTCATTATCAGCTCCGTATCTTCGATTCTATGCTCGATAGCTTCGGACAGCTTTGAAAGGTATTTGCCCGAGATTCCCACGCCCTTATTGTCTTATATTTCACCTCGGGTAAACCTTTATATTGCTTATTGTTCTTTATTTAACAATTAGACAATTTACTACTTAAGTACACTGTTTAGTATCGTTTCCCCAGCTTGAAATAAAAGTTACCTTCTATCCTTCTTCTATATTACGTTTAGTCACGTCCGGATCAATCGATCGGTGCTGTCCGACGCTCCGGAACTTATTTCTTCTTCGCACTTCACAGGGACACCCAGATAGCGTGTAGGGAGCGTTGCCGAAAGCTTCGCTGAAGTCCCATCATACTTCCGAGGACCGTGTAGCCCTTTCGAGTACATCCTTGTGTCACAGCCACCGTTCCCACACTCGGAACTTCGTCCGAAGCCTCCGGAACCTCGATTGTAATCCTTTCCGGTTGCACGGCCTTAACACTTAGTACATTTTGTTTCTCTTCGATCTGCGATCAAACCTCACGAAGTATTCGAGCTATCAGATACGAGTGATTCTCACATTATTGTTCTTTAATTGTCTTTTATTTCTATTACTGGTAGCTATCCGGATTCTTATCAGTCTAATTAGTACTCTTATTGTTATAGTTTTGACAATTAAATTACAAGGTATAAATACTGTAGCATCTCGTAGATAGTTCTCCAGTTTAAATATCAACTTAGATCGTTGCTGAACTCCGTCCGGATCATTATCCTTCTTCATCATCGTTCGCACTATAAACGAACGATCTCCGGACGTCTTCTTCACTCTTATACTTTCCTCATCATCTTGAACATTCACGGAACCACGCGACAAGGCGAGGGCACTACCGATAGTGGTGCTAAGGTTCTTAGTTCACTCTTCCGTACATTGACTAACGATCGTAGATCGTTGTTCATTATCTCGATCGAGACCAAACCCGTCGAACTCAACTCTATTCAACTCCTTCACCTAAGACCCTATGGAACCTCACCGGCACGGTCATAACATTTATATCATTTCCTTTATACTTTCCCCTTTTATCTTCCACATGTTCGACCATACTATTCTAGGATACTATCGCTTAGCGACCCTTAGGTAGCGACTATAGTATAAAGCTACGAGAGTAGAATAGTTGGTCCTTAGTTTAAATATCGACTTTGATAGCGCACTTCGACAGTGTATTTCAAATAGAGTTAAATCTAAAACCTCACCCTGTTACGACCATGCCAAGTTCAACTCCCGCGGTCCCGACGATCATTTTACGGTATTTGACTTCATTACTTTCTTCCGTCGCGGAGCTTATCTCCGCGATCCTTTTACACTTTGCTTTTACATTCCTCACACTTAGCCGATTTCTCATATATCCTTTTATATCATTTCCTTTATACTTTCCCCTTTTATTCTCCACATGTTCGACCATACTATTCTAGGATACTATCGCTTAGCGACCCTTAGGTAGCGACTACAGTATAAAGCTACGAGAGTAGAATAGTTGGTCCTCAGTTTAAATATCGACTTTGATAGCGCACTCATACAGTGTATTTCAAATAGAGTTAAATCTCAACCTCATCCTAAGTACGATCGCGTGAGTTTCTCCCGCGATCGGAATTACCCTCAACCTCGCTTTCGGACAGCGGCGTGTCGGGGACGCTATTAATAGTAGCGTCAACGTCCGACTACCTCTCCGTAGGTCCACCCAACCCTCACCGGGATTTATCTTGGTGTTCGGTCTTTTACCCCGCAGACTTATAGTCCGCGATCCAACTTATCCCTACGACCCGTGCATGATCATAACAGTATATTTAAACTGAAACCCGGCACATCGTATTCCATCACTCTTCACTTCCTTTTCCTCCATTCAAATCCTTTCTAACCAAAATGGTCAATACCAGGAGCAGATGTGCTCGTACCAACACCGCAGACTCAGACAACGTTCAGGAGGAGCCAGTAATGGCAAATCCATTCGCCACCAACGCGACGGCCTTCGCGCCGTTCGCCGAGTCTATCTCTGGAACGGGACTTCCCTGTAGGCGTACCAACGCTTTTGGTCCAGCCCCGAGCCAACCCGCGGCGGTACGGGTATCCAATCTTCACGCTCTTGGTTCACCAGACCAAGCCGAATTCGAGTACCAAGTACTCTACACCGCTGATGGGCAACCAATCACGGTACGAACGCCGCGTAGCAATCGCACGGCGATACCAACGTTGGAGACGGCCATCCCCCCATCTCCAACAACACTAACCCTTGCTGACAGAATGCGTCAGCAACTAACAACCCAGGCTGGTCCTTCGCGGGATCGGTCTTCATCCCTCATCCCCGCTGAGGTTCCTGAAGAACCTGAGATCGCGGAGCAAACTGAGGAGGTAAGTCCTGACTTACCAGACCACCCGGAAGAACCGGACCCTGAGGGATCTGATCCCGAAGGACCACCCGGAGGACCAGGAGGTCCTGGTGGACCAGGATCACCACCTAGCTCTCGCGGTCCTAGCCGTTCTAGGAGTCCTCCAGGGGGACCAGGTAGCAATCGCACCGACATCGCGGAACAGCGAATCATCGAGCTGTTCACTACCTTTAGAGGCACCCTCGACAATCTCGGAGGTGCTATCACCGAACTATCCACGAATCAAAATCGTGGACCGACAGAGACCGCAAGGTCAAAAGTTAAGGACCCGGAGGTTTTCGACGGTTCTAACCCGCGGAAACTGAAAGGTTTCCTCGTTTCATTATCTTTGGTCTTTATTGACCGCCCAACGTATTTTACTGATCAAAGGAAGATCAACTATACGTTGTCCTATCTAGGTGGCGCCGCAAAGGAGTGGTTCGAACCAGACATTCTGGATCCGGATCTCCCGGAGATGCCCGCCTGGACGTCCTCCTTCGCGTCGCTGGTGAAGGAACTACAGGACAATTTCGGTATGTACGACGCACAGGGAGAGGCCGAGGATAAACTCGGGACGTTGAGGATGAAGGAATCCGACAACGTACGGACTTACAACATCCGTTTCAACACTCTCGCGGCGTCTACAAACTGGGACTCCCAAGCCCTTAAGTGGGCATATCAACGCGGCTTGGCAAGCCGTATAAAAGACGAAATGGCCCGTCTTCCAGAGCCCGCTAATCTCGCGGACTACCGGAAAGAAGTCCTTCGCTTGGACAACCGGTACTGGAGACGGGAAGAAGAGCGGAAACGCGAAAATGCCCGTTCGACGGTTGCGACTTCATTCTCGAAGTCGTCAACTACATCCTCGAAGAACTCGCCAAGTTCTTCTCCATCACCCTCCTCCGCGGCCTTCTCGACTAAAGGATCGGGAAAACAAGGTAAGCCTAGCGGAGGCAACCACTCGTCTTCGACGGGTTCAGCATCGACGCGATCGTCGATCGCTGCTAACCTAGGTTCTGACGGTAAACTCCTCCCTAGCGAGGCAGAGCGCCGGAAGAAGTTGGGTCTTTGTGGTTTCTGCGGCGGGAAGCATAGGTTTGAAGATTGCGAGCGGAAGAAGGCTCGCGAGACTCGAGGCCGAGCTGCAGAGACGCAGGAGAGTGTAGAGACGACTTCCGTGGATTCGGAAAACTGATCAGCAGCTCCTGTACCCCGGTACGACACGGGAGTTGCGTTGATTCAGATCGTACCACGCGGGAAGTAAAACTCAACGCGTCCACTCTTTCATATGACGAACAATCTTTCACTTTATCGCTAACTTTAGATTTACCGGCTCGCGGCGATTCTTCCGATTCCTCCGCCGCGACGCTATCCTTTATCTCTTTACTTGATTCTGGTTCTACTGATTGTTTTATTGACTCGCTTTTTGTAAAAGCTAATAGTTTACCAACTTCACCCATCTCCCCAATCAATCTCCGCCTTTTCGATGGTTCATTGTCACCTAAGCCGATCATCGAGACTACCACTCTCAACGTTCGATTTCCCTCTGGCGAGCTGCTACTACTGACATTCTATGTCACCTCACTCGACTCCTCTTGCAAAGCTGTATTAGGTTACAGTTTCTTAACCCGCTACAATCCGTTGATTGACTGGGTATCTCGAAACATCACTTTCCGTTCCACTAAGCAAGTTGAGTCCCTCACCCCGACGTCCTCAACTCCGCGGGATATATCCCCGGAGTTAACTGATCCTGCGCCGGATCAGCCTCACCCCAATCAATCGAAGAAGACTTCGCGCCCTTCCTCTCGATCGCGCTCTCGCCCTTCACCTCATCCTTTAACGGACAAATTCCTCTTTGAACCCATCTACACCTATCCCTCGGTCGCTCAATTGGCCGCTTCTAAGCTCGAAAATCCCGAAGTCGACATCGCTCTAGTAAACGCGGTCCTTTTCAACCGCGCATGTAAGGCCACTAAATGCGAACCTATTTTACTACGAGCGATCCATTCTGAAGTTTCAGCGCGAGCTGCTTCAACCTCACCCGACTCCGCGGAGACGAATACCGTACTTCCAGCTTACCGCCGGAGTATGCGGAATTCGCCGACGTATTCGACGAAGTGGATTCCGAAGTGCTGCCAGAGCACCGCCCTTATGACCTCAAGATTGATTTGGAGCCTGGCGCCGAACCCCCGATCGGTCGCCTTTACCCCCTTTCTGCAAAGGAACTTGAAGCTCTTCGCGAGTTTATCGACAACACCTTGAAACAGGTGCTATTCAACCATCCACCTCTCCTCACGGGGCTCCGGTACTTTTTGTGCCGAAGAAGGATGGTAAACTCCGTCTCTGTGTAGACTTCCGCGGTCTTAACAAGATCACCAAAAAAGACCGTTATCCTTTACCTCTTATTTCTGATCTCTTGGACGCTCCTAAGAAAGCTAAGTTTTATACCAAACTCGATCTCACTCACGCATATCATCTAGTCCGAATCGCGGAAGGCGACGAATGGAAAACCACCTTCAGGACCCGTTGGGGTTCCTATGAATGGAAGGTTATGCCATTTGGCCTTACTAACGCTCCCGCGGCCTTCCAACGATTCGTCAATCACATTTTCGCTGACCTTTTAGATGTTAATGTTATCGTCTATATCGACGATATACTCATTTACTCGGACGACGAGAAATCACATCGCGAACATGTCCGCGAGGTTCTCCGTCGACTCCGTAAACATCGTCTGTTCGCGAACCTCGCCAAATGCGAATGGGGTGTAGACACCGTCGAGTATCTTGGTTACATTCTTTCTCCGGAGGGCTTAACGATGTCGAAAGACAAAGTTCAAGCTATCGTTGACTGGCCGGTTCCCCGCAAAGTCAAGGACGTTCAATCTTTCTTAGGTTTCGCTAATTTCTATCGACGTTTTATTTATAATTATAGCGAAATAGTACTCCCGATGACGCGGCTCACGCGAAAGGACGTATCATGGTTATGGTCCAAGGAGTGCCAAGAAGCTTTCGACAAACTCAAGGACAGCTTCGTTCATGCTCCCATCCTCGCACACTGGCAACCTAACCTACCCCTTATCGTCGAAACCGACGCGTCGGACTACGCGCTAGCCGCGATCCTCTCGATCCTCCTACCGGACGGAGAGATTCATCCAATCGCTTTCCTATCCCGAACCTTCCAGGCTGCAGAGCTTAACTACGACACTCATGACAAAGAGCTCCTCGCTATTTTCGAGGCTTTTAAAGCTTGGCGTCACTATCTCGAAGGATCGGGCGACGCGATCGATGTGGTTACTGACCACAAGAATCTCGAATACTTCTCGACCACTAAAATCCTCACGCGGCGACAAGTCCGCTGGTCAGAATTCCTCCACCAGTTCAATATGGTGATCCGCTTCCGCCCGGGTAAATTGGGTGCAAAACCCGATGCCCTCACTAGACGCTGGGACGTCTATCCTAAAGAGGGGGATACCGGCTACGCGCAAGTTAACCCGCAGAATTTCAGACCTATCTTTACCAATGAACAACTAACCACTTCTCTTCGAGCAACTTTTCTAGAAGGCCCGCGCTTCGCGCGGCGATGTAATGGACTTGCAATCACTCCATTCCACCATCCGCGATTCTATTGAACAGGATCCGGAACGATCGCGGGCTTAGCCCTAGCAAAAGACGATTCCAATACTCGTTGGACAGTAGGTGATGATGGACTGCTAAAACTTGACAATCGCATTTATGTTCCTAACCATTCTAACCTTCGCCTTAAAATTTTACAATATTTTCATGATCACCCCCTTTCAGGTCATTTTGGACAGAACCGGACCCTCGAATCAATCCGACGCCATTATACTTGGCCGAAGATTCGGGAATTCGTTCGCGACTATGTCAGCTCATGTACAGTTTGCGGACGAAACAAACCCCGTCGACACCGACCTTACGGTCTCCTCAAACCTCTTCCGGTTCCCGCCCGACCATGGGATTCAATCTCGATGGACTTCATCGAACAACTCCCCTCCTCCGACGGACATACAGCAATCCTCGTCTGTCGATCGAGCCTCTAAACAAGGTATCTTTATTCCGACAACGACAAAATCACCTCCGAAGGATTAGCGGAGTTATTCGTCCATCACGTTTTCTCCAAGCACGGAGTTCCGAACCACGTAACATCCGATCGCGGTTCAGAATTCGTGTCTGCTTTCTTCCGCGCTCTCGGCGAAGCTCTTTCCATGAAACTTCACTTCACCTCAGGATATCACCCAGAAGCCGACGGACAAACAGAACGAGTCAACCAGACTCTGGAACAGTACATCCGGATCTACTGCGCATACCAACAGGACGATTGGGCGAAACTTCTACCCATCGCGGAGTTTGCTTACAACAACGCGCCTAATGCCTCTACCGGTTTAACTCCGTTCTTCGCGAACAAAGGTTATCACCCTAACATCATGGTAAGACCCGAAATTGACATTCGCTCCGACCGAGCAATGGACTTCGTGGTTAATCTTGATGAGCTTCATTCCCTCCTCCGAGACGAAATTACTAACGCGCAAGCTCGATACAAAGAGCAAGCGGACCGAAAACGTATCACTCACCCTGAACTCCCTATTAATTCACAGGTTTATGTGCTGGCAAAGCACATCCGGACAACGCGACCTACCGACAAATTCGCCGAAAAGTACCTCGGACCTTTCACCATACTCGAGCAAGTCGGTACTCTTTCCTACAAACTCCAACTCCCGTCCTACTTAACCGTATCCACCCCGTCTTCCACGTATCCCAACTAGAGCCATACAAACCAAACACCATTCCCGATCGCGTTCAACCTCCGCCGCCTCCTGTTGAGGTCGACGGCGAGGAAGAATACAACATCGCGGAAATATTGGACTCGAAATTGGACCGACGATACAAGAAATGTCCGCTACGATATTACATTCGTTGGGCAGGATACGAAGGTACGGACGAGGAGTTCTCCTGGGTCGCCGCGAACGAAATTCACGCGGACGAACTTGTCCCAGCTTTCCATCTTCGTTACCCTCACAAACCTGGTCCAATCTGATCCTTACTTATGTTCACTTACGTACCAACCATTCTCATCATTTCCTTCATGTCTCTCACCTCATTTACCTACTAATCATGACTTTCAACCCATCCGAGACCGCGGCGATTGTCGTCGCGACGCAAAAATTACTTATAAAACATAATTCTCTTCTTTCCCGAAATTCCCCGCGATCTTCAATTCCTCATCTCCCTTACTTATTCACAACACTCAACAAGAAACAAAACAAAAAACAGGAAATCACTATTAACGACAAAAAACAAAAAAAAAAAACAAAATACAAAGAGCAATCGTGTAGTGTAGTTGTAACTAGTCCGTCGCGGAATTTACTCCGCGCGCTTTTTCCCTTCACGAATCGCTTTCCTCTTCTTTTCGTCGTTCTTCTCCTTTTCCTCTTCGTCTTCTTCACCTTCACCGTCTTCATCTTCTTCTTCTTCTTTCTCCCCTCTTACCATTTTGATCTCTCTGTTCTCCCTTCTTTCCATTATACTTAATATCTTCTCCTGAACTTCCAGCGAGCGACGAGCGATTCCAACCAACTCCAGATTTTGTCCCGCGAGAACGGCTAATTGTTCCGCGATTTCGGGAGTGACGAACTTCCGTTCCGTAACTCGCGCGGCGGGTCCTCGATATACATCGTCTTCCAACTTGGCCCGTTTCCCTCGCGATCGTCGAGAGGCGTGGTCCCCGATCCAACTGCACCGTTGCCTCTGCACATGGCACAGCTCGCATGCCTGAGTCCTTCGCCGCGTCGTTTGTGGCTTACAGGACGCAGGTGTACCGAGCAAAACGCACCGTGTGCATGCTGAACGAGATTCGGGAGGGGACCTTGCGTCTTCATCATCTTCCTCCGCGTCGCGGTCGCTGATAGGATCCGGGACATTACCATTCTACACAGGAGGAACTTAGAAAGCTAATTTCAAAAGACAACATCACTCACCTTCGCGATCATTTTGATCGGACGCTTTCTCTTTACGCTCCGCGGGACTTCCACTTCTCTTTCACCCATTACCACGTCATCTGACTCGTCGGATATCACAGACTTCGATTTAAAAACCTTGGAAGTGGAGCCCGAAGCTCGCGGCGGAATCACGACGGATACAACTGGTCGTGACGTGTTGCGAGTCGTTCCTCGTCGTTTCGCCAACTTCTCCGCGGCCTTCTCCTTCTCCATCCTATTTTCTTCGAGAAGTTTTGCCAATGCGGCGTTTTGTTCCTCCGCATCCTCTGCTTCTGCTAATTGTTCTTCTTCGCGTCTCTTTGCTTCCGCGGTCCGGATTCTCTCTTGCTTCTTTTCCTCTGCTACTCTCTTCTCCTCATTAATAATGTCTTCCTCGAATCGTTTCAACTCAGCTATCCTTTCTTCTTCCAATCGCATCGCCTCCGCGAGTTCTCTCTCCTCCGCCAACTTCTTCTCCGCGATCCGTTTTTCTTCAGCCCTTTTCTCTTCAACTACTCGTTTTTCCTCTTTTACTCTCTCTTCCTCTTCGATTCTCTTTTCCTCCGCAACCCGTCGTTCTTCGGCCAGTCGCTTTTCTTCTTCTTCCCGTGCCGCCTCTTCCTCCAACCGCTCCATCTCCGCCGCAAATTCCGCTTCCTGCTTCGCGACCTCTTCCTCGCGGATTCGTTGGCGTTCTGCCTGCGCCAAGAGAAGACGTTCGCGACGTTGTTGAGCGGTTTCGGTGTTGCTGTGGCTGGACGACATTATGGTAGAGGGGGGACTTATCAAAATATTTGGGCATCAACCGCTTTTATATGCTTCGCGACTTAAGGGCGGCTCAACTTACAATTTTCACCAAGCTTCTATCATCTATCTTCGCGTGCCTGGCACTTTTCACATCACATTTTAAACTTTGATCCCCGTTTACTTCTAATGCTTCACATCTACTTTAGTCATGCTATTACTCAAGATCTCGAGGGCTCGATCCTAATGGGGGGGCACTGTTACGACCATGCCAAGTTCAACTCCCGCGGGCCTGACGATCCTTTTCCCGGTATTTGACTTCCTTACTTTCTTCCGTCGCGGAGTTTATCTCCGCGATCGTTTCCACTTCACGTTTATAGCCTTCACACCTTAACCGATACGTTATATATCCTTTTATATCATTCCCTTTATACTTACCCCTTTTATCTTCCACATGTCCGACCATACTATTCTAGGATACTATTGCTTAGCGACCCTTAGGTAGCGATTACAGTATAAAGCTACGAGAGTAGAATAGTTGGTCCTCAGTTTAAATATCGACTTTGATAGCGCACTCATACAGTGTATTTCAAATAGAGTTAAATCTCAACCTCACCCTAAGTACGATCGCGTGAGTTTCTCCCGCGATCGGAATTACCCTCAACCTCGCTTTCGGACAGCGGCGTGTCGGGGACGCTATTAATAGTAGCGTCAACGTCCGACTACCTCTCCGTAGGTCCACCCAACCCTCACCGGGATTTATCTTGGTGTTCGGTCTTTTACCCCGCGGACTTATAGTCCGCGATCCAACTTATCCCTACGACCCGTGCATGATCATAACACAGCGAAAGATCAACTATACGATCTCGTACCTTAGCGGTACGGCTCGGGAATGGTTCGAACCCGACATCCTCGATCCCGATGTAACTGCTATGCCAACGTGGACCCATTCGTTCAAAGCTCTGGTCAAGGAGCTGCAGGACAATTTCGGTCTCTACGACGCGCAAGGCGACTCCGAAGACAAACTCGGTAACTTGAGGATGAAAGATAGCGACAACGTTCGAAAATACAATATTCGATTCAACACCCTAGCCGCTATGACCAGCTGGGACCATGGCGCCCTTCGATGGGCCTACGGCCGCGGTCTAGCACCCCGTATCAAAGACGAGCTCGCACGCATTAAGGAACCTGCGACTCTCGTAGAGTTCCGCGAAGAAGTACTTCGCATCGACAACCGATACTGGAGAAGAGAAGAGGAAAAGAAGCATGAGGCGAATAGGAATTCTGGAGGACAGACGAAGACTCAACAGAAGAAATCCAACAACCCCGCCACACCATCCACCTCGACTTCGACAACATCGACGTCCTCCAAACCGCAAGGTAAGAGTTCGACATCGCAGTCTTCGACATCGAACTCCAAGCCGAATACTCCGAACAACGGATCGAACCAACAAAAACCCGCCTACGCCAATCGATTGGGCGCGGATGGTAAGATCACACCTGCGGAGAAAGAACGTCGACGAAAATTCGGATTGTGTAACTTCTGCGGCTCGAATAAGCACCTACTAGCTGACTGTAATCTGCGTAGGGCTCGGGAAGCTAAGGTCAGAGCTGCGCAAACAAACCCCGCGCAAGAGTCTGCTTCTTCAGCGACTCCGATGTCTGCCTCGACGGTAGGATCGGGAAAATAGTCCGCAACTCTTGTACCCCGGTACGAAGCGAGAGTTGCGTTGACCCGGTTCGTACCAGCAGTGGGGAAGTGGTTCTCAATGCGTCCGCTCTTTCGTTACACTCCAAGTCGTTTATGATCAATCTATCTATCCATGTACCTTTTGATAAGACCCACATTCCGATTTCTTTTGATACTCTCCTCGATTCTGGCTCTACAGACAATTTTATCGATACAAAGTTCGTATATTTAAATTCTATTCCAACCGTTCCGACTTCTACTCCGATCAACCTCCGACTCTTCGATGGTTCGTTAACAACGAAGCCCATCTCCGAAACTTGTACCCTATCGATTTTCTTTCCGTCCGGCAAGCTTATACCTTTGGACTTTTATGTCACACCCTTGGATTCTTCATGCAAGGCTGTTTTAGGTTACGGTTTTCTTTCCCGCTACAATCCGTCGATTGACTGGGTATCGAAAACACTTACTTTCCAGAATACCGACCATCCCGAATCACCGACGTCCGCTCCTTCGCCAGGCCCCTTCGCGACCTCCGAAGAAGTATCTTTCGAACCGTCGAATCACATCGATCCGACACCCGCTGAACGGTATTCCAAACCCACCATACAGCACTCGTATAAGGCTCGACCACTCTCCGACAAGTTTCCTTTCGAACCCATCTATTCCTACCCATCAGTTATGCAAATGGCGTCGCGCTTACGACACGACGAAGTAGACATCGCTTTGGTCAGCGCGGTACCTTTCCACCACACTTGTAAGCAATCAGGTATGGAACCACTGGTTCTATATGCCGTTCACTCTGAAGTTGCTGCACGATTGTCGAAATCTGATACTGAGGACCCACCACTCAAAAACGAGATTCCGGAAGACTACCACGACTTCGCCGATGTATTCGACGAGATCGACTCGGAAGTCCTCCCGGAACATCGCTCCTATGACCTCAAGATCGACTTAGAAGAAGGTGCTGAGCCACCTATCGGACGAATTTATCCACTCTCTCCAAAAGAGCTCGAGGCTCTTCGCAAATTTCTTGATCAGTCTCTTGCCACCGGCACTATCCGACCTTCGACATCTCCACACGGCGCTCCCGTACTCTTCGTTCCGAAGAAGGACGGCTCGCTCCGACTATGTGTAGACTTCCGTGGCTTGAACAAGATCACGAAGAAAGATCGCTACCCCTTACCTCTGATTTCTGACCTACTCGACGCTCCGAAACGAGCGAAGATCTATACCAAACTCGACCTGGCACACGCGTACCACCTGGTACGTATCGCGGAGGGCGATGAATGGAAGACCACGTTCCGAACACGTTACGGCTCCTTCGAATGGCGTGTGATGCCGTTTGGCCTCACTAACGCTCCGGCCGCTTTTCAACGTTTCGTCAACGATATCTTCAAAGACTTACTCGACGTCTGTGTGATCGTCTACCTCGACGACATACTTATCTACTCCGACGATCCTTCGAAACACTCCGAGCATGTCCGCGAAGTCCTCCGACGACTCCGCGCGCACAAGTTATTCTGCAAACCATCCAAATGCGAATTCGGAGTTGACACAGTCGAATATCTTGGTTACATCTTATCCCCGGAAGGACTCACGATGGCTGCTGACAAAGTTAAAGCAATCGTGGACTGGCCTACTCCGAGGAAGGTCAAGGATATACAATCCTTCTTAGGTTTTGCAAACTTTTATCGCCGTTTTATCTATAATTATTCTGACATCGTCTACGCTATGAATCGACTTACCCGGAAGGGCATCGATTGGTTATGGACTACAGAGTGTCAGGAAGCCTTCGACAATCTCAAACTCGCTTTCACGACGGCGCCGATTCTCGCGCACTGGGAACCGAACCTCGCAATGATCGTGGAAACCGATGCTTCCGACTACGCTCTCGCAGCTATCCTATCGATCGTGTACGACAATGGAGAAATTCACCCGGTTGCTTTCCTCTCTCGAACCTTCCAAGGCGCTGAACTGAACTACGACACTCACGACAAGGAATTGTTGGCGATTTTCGAAGCATTCAGAGCTTGGCGACACTACCTCGAAGGTTCCGGAACACCGATCGACGTGGTCACTGACCACAAGAACTTGGAATATTTCTCTACGACGAAAATCCTTACACGACGACAAGTACGCTGGTCCGAATTTCTTCATACCTTCAATATGACCATTCGCTTCCGCCCTGGGAAACTCGGAGCAAAACCGGACTCGATCACTCGACGCTGGGACGTCTATCCAAAAGAGGGGGATATCGGCTACGCGCAAGTAAACCCACAGAACTTCCGTCCGATATTTACTAACGAGCAATTTACTACTTCGTTACGAGCGACTTTCCTAGAAGGGCCGATACTTCGCGCTTCAGTTATACTGGACTTCGACACCCTTCACTCCGATATTCGGAACGCTCTAACACTTGATGCTGACTCCGCCCTAGGATTGGAGTTTGCTAAAGACAATACGAAACCTCGTTGGACCTTAGACCCCGAAGGATTACTCCGCCTCGATGACCGAATCTACGTTCCGAACCATTCCGACCTTCGACTACAAGTCCTACGATACTTCCACGACCATCCACTATCCGGTCACTTCGGTCAAAATCGGACTCTCTTCGCTATTCGTAAACACTATACCTGGCCGAAGGTCCGAGAATTTGTTCGCGACTACGTCTCATCATGTACCACCTGTGGACGCAACAAACCTCGACGACACCGACCCTATGGCCTGTTGAAACCGTTACCAGTTCCGATCCGACCTTGGGATTCTATATCTATGGACTTCATCGAACAACTCCCAGACTCGAACGGCTACACCGCGATCCTTGTCGTAGTCGACCGAGCCTCGAAGCAAGCAATCTTCATTCCGACAGACGATACCATTACTTCCGAACGTCTAGCTGAGCTTTTCGTTATTCATGTATTCTCTAAGCATGGTGTACCTAACCATGTTACTTCTGACCGTGGATTGGAATTCGTTTCCGCATTCTTCAGAGCACTTGGTCAAGCGTTATCGATGAACCTTCATTACACCTCGGGCTACCACCCCGAAGCAGACGGACAAACTGAACGAGTCAACCAGACCCTGGAGCAGTACATCCGGATCTATTGTACCTACCAACAAGACAACTGGTCCGCACTCCTACCGATGGCTGAATTCGCCTACAACAACGCTCCGAATGCTTCCACGGGCTTAACTCCCTTCTACGCGAACAAGGGATATCATCCAAACATCACCGTACGCCCCGAAGTCGATGTCCGTTCCGATACCGCAAGAGACCTGGTCGTAAATCTCGATGAGCTTCATTCATTCCTCCGCGACGAGATCGTTAACGCACAGAAAAAATACAAGGACCAAGCAGACCGAAAACGTATTCCAGCTCCGGAGTTCCCGATCGGTTCGCACGTATTCGTTCTGGCAAAACACATCAAGTCTACTCGTCCTACGGAGAAGTTCTCAGAGAAATACTTAGGACCATTTGAAGTTATCGATCGTGCAGGCACCCTATCCTACAAACTTCGACTTCCCGACTACCTTCGACGCATCCATCCCGTCTTCCACGTTTCTCAACTCGAACCGGTAATTCCGAACTCCATTCCGCATCGAGTTCAAACGCCTCCGCCACCCATCGAAGTAGATGGCGAGGAAGAGTACTACGTTGCCGAGATCTTGGACTCGAAGATGGACCGAAGATTCAAACGATGCCCCCTTCGATACTTCGTTCGATGGGCTGGCTATGAAGGTACCGACGAAGAATTCTCCTGGGTAGCCGCCGACGAAATCCATGCCGATGAACTTATTCCCGCTTTTCATCTTCGCTATCCGACTAAACCCGGACCCTTGATTCTTTAATTCCCTTATTCCGATAGCACCTCTATGCTTCATCGATGCTCTTCGACATCGATGGGAACAATCACCGTGATAGCAAATTGAGTGATTGTTCTCAACTTAGGTTTCGCACCGATGTTCGCACCGAGCGCACCGCTACGTTACTTTTATTTTCACTCCTTAATTCTACTAAGCTAACCTATTACTTCTTATTAACTACGGATACGATTGATTTCGATCCTTTCACAACTTAAATTCACACTTATAAGGGTAGCAAGCAAGATTTCACTATGATACGATGATGATTACAGATGTTGTTTATAATTATGAGTGGGTGAGGCGAGCGGTACGAGGAACGCGACCACTACTCCGAACTGTAGCGGTCCGTTTCAGGAGTCGACTCCCTCCTCTTACCCTTTCCCTTCCGGTCGTCCCGACGATCTCCGCGACTCTCTCGACCTTTCTGCCCTTGGCACACCAAAGCGCGAATCTGGACCGTCAACTCCTCGATCGCGTAACGCAACTCTCTCTTCTCCTCCCGGTCGGATTCATTGGGCGGGGATCGAACCCGCGCTCTCTTCGACTTCCGGAGGAAGGAACAACTCTGCCTGGCAACATGGCACCTATCGCAGGCGACCGCGTTTGGAGCATTGGGTTGCGGCCTACAGACTTGATCACCGCGAACGCATCGTTCGCAGGGACGGGAAAACGGGACCAGGATAGAGTCGGAATCCGTGTCGACCACGACCGGAGACTAAGAGAAGGATTTAGATAAGCAAGATACGAATCACTGTGACTCACCTGAACCACCTTTCGCTTCTTGCGACTCGACTCCGCCACTACCGGCTCAACCTTACGTTTCTTCGGAATCGTAATGATCTATATCGGTCAGGGAACTTCAAACGCGTTTAACAAGAGACTCACCGGAATGACCTCGCGACTACGAGGCACCCCCGCTACCATCTTGATGGCGACCTTGCGAGGTCTTGGTTCCACCTTCGGAACGACCTCTTTTTCCAACTCAACATCCTCCTCAACAATCTCTTTCTCCTCCATGATTTTCCGCTCAACAGCGCCGCCTCCCAACATCTTCTCCTCGCGCAACCTCTTCCACTTTTCTTGAGCCTCTCGCTGGGCTACCGCAAGGTACGCTTGAAATTCCGCCTCCTCTTCGTTGAGGACCGGGGAGGGTGAACGCGCTGGACGAGTTGGAGACGAGGTGGTAGACATTAAGGAAGATGAAAATGTTGAAGTTCAACTTTCCCAGGACCTCTTATATGCGCTAGCTGATGTAATCGCACGCGACGATTCGAAAACCAACATCACATGACTTCGCCATCACGACGCGACATCCATTCGATACTCTCGGACTATTTCGACCTTAGAGTGGAATAATTAGGTATGGCTTTCGAGGGCGAAAGCCTAATTGGGGGATACTGTTACGATCATGCGCATCGGTCGTACGCATCGCGCGTAGCGCTTCGTACCGACGCAACCAACTGTACATGATCAAGTCCGTCATCGATGCGACGCACCGATGATATGGATCAGGTAATCTGTTTCCGTGATACTCATCCACCTATCCTCCTTATCCCGTCGTCCCTCCTTCGGACAGGCTATACACCATACCGCCTTCCTCTCCCCATTAGTCCACTGTCTTCCTATCCGCACTCGTTATCTCTACTTCCGATTTGTCGTAACTACTTTAGGATACTTTGTAGCGATACCGGAGATAGCGAACTTAGCATATAAGACTTGCGGTCGTAGGTAGAAGCCTTAGTTTTAATATCGAATTGGTACGACCCCAGGAATCATACAACACTTGCTCTCTCCACACTTATACCTCGTTCGACCCCGTCGACCTTCAGTCGATACTATCTCGATCTCGAACGAACTTAATACGGACCGCGCAGCGTAGCGAGGATACTGTCAATAACGGTATCGAAGGTCCACTTGATCCGCACGCTCCTAACAGGACCAACTATTCTACTCTTGTAACTTTATACTGTAGTCACTACCTAAGGGTCGCTAAGCGATAGTATCCTAGAATAGTATGGTTGAACATGTGGAAGATAAAAGGGGAAAGTATAAAGGAAATGATATAAAAGGATATATAAGAAGTCGGCTAAGTGTGAGGGATATAAAAGCAAAGTGTAAACAGGATCGCGGAGGTAAGCTCCGCGACGGAAGAAAGTAATGAAGTCAAATAACGGGAATGATCGTCGGGGCCGTGGGAGTTGGACTTGGCATGGTCGTAACAAATTGAATGTATTCATGTACACATTAGATATGATAAAGGTGAAACCTTCATGTGCAGATCTAAAGTGATGAATAGTGCATTCTGATTGCTAAGAGATGATCTGTTGTTTGCAGAGGCCTGCAGAAAGGCTCCCTACCTTCGGAATCCTCCTTCATGTCGATGTGATGACCCGGACTGCTTGCCTTTTCTAACGATGCGAGATTAATATTGTCCATAAAAGTAGCCTATTGCTGATAAAATCCAGTCAGCGGACAATTCTCCTTCTTAGTAGAATGAGTGTGATCTGAGAGGACAGCATGAATCTAGAGAGCCAAATGAGACCTCCAACAGGAAGATAGATGCAAAAGCATACCATGCAAGCGGTCATGGCCACCATGGCCTTCAGTACCTCCAACTCAAGTGGTTCTTCAGGAATGAAAGAGACAGATATTGTTGACCTTTCGTCTTGGATCCACTTTGCCCGCTTCGAAGAACCAAAGGACACGGCACTGAGGTACTTGTGAATTACATCATGAGAAAAGGGTCGGTCATAGTCAATTTACAGTAGTGAGTCTTATCCTGTTGGAAAAGGCTTTATAGACTCCTTCCATGAAAATCGAGACGTTGAACTTGGAGTTCGTGAGAATTTCAATCTGCTAAAACTTCATTTCCTCTGTCACATGCTATTGAATACTGGCACCACCGGCAATTACAATACCGAAACCACCGAATTTCTTCATATCAATTTGGCAAAGGATGCATATTGTGATTCAATCCTGCAGAGTGTGCACCTGTTTCAAGGAGCAGTATGGACAAGTGGGTCAGTGAAGTTGGATAATACTGCTCCATCTTCTCTTGGTGTATTTAAATTCCGTACTTCAATTTAACTTGAATGTCTGTGTAGAATGGGTGAAGTTTTTTATTAGCAAATAGATAGATATTTTTGTTGCATTACTGTCAGGGATTGATAATACTATGGGATGCAGAGATATGAAACATGACAGGGATATGAAATATTTCATAATTCACCTCTTTATTATTGTTTCCGTCGACAGATGGCCTCCACAAATTTTTTACAGTATCCTTAGGTTGTATTCTTCAATGCCAGATACTTTGAAATTTATTGCTTTGAATATAGAGAACATAGTAAAATGAACTTGAGGAATTTCAGTCACATACACCCATCAAATACTCAGGAACAAGAAATTATGTATGGCAACTCTTAAGCAGCGGTGGTACAATTATTAACAACTATGTAAAGAGTTCTAATTCCGAAAATTTGAAGGAAAAGATGAGAGATAGCGGGATCCAGAGAGAAAGTAGTGAAAAACTACCTTCGACGTGACAACTTGTGTTGCCGGGCATTCGGCAATGCAAGTGGACGGCATCCCACCACAATTTCAACTAAGTCCTCCAATCCGCAATGGTCAGAAACAGCCAGACCCATCGTGAATTCCCAAAACCTCGCACTATTGATGACGCTACCGAAGCCCGTCTTGATCAGGCACGACAGGAGTGGATGAAAGGTGCACACAAGAGTGTTGCCACTGCTGCAAAGGTCCACAATGTTCCCTACATCACGCTTACTCAACGAATAAATGGAACGGCACTACCAAAAAAGAAGGCACACAACAGCCAAGCTTTTCTCACCAAGGCTGAGAAAGATACGCTGATCGAGTGGGTTCGGTATCTCGGATTTACAGGTCATCCAGTCAGCAAACAAACTTTGCGCCCAAAGGTTCATGCAATCCTAAAGGCCAAAGGAATAGCTGTTACTGAAAGAACAGTATCACGTACGTGGATCATAAACTTCTTGAATGAGTATAAGAGTAAGGTGAAATTCACTCGCGCACATGGTCTTGATTCAAAGCGCGCACAAGCATTCAACTACACCACTGTCCATCACCACTTTCAGCTCTTATCCAACTTGGTGAAGGAGCATAGCATACCCTGGGAGAACGTCTACAACATGGATGAGAAGGGAGTACAATTAGGAGGGGGGCATAAAAACTCACAGGAGAAATATTTCTTCGCTCGAGCAGACAGAATGATGTACAAGCAAAAGGGTGATAGCCTCGAGCTGGTCACGATCATCGATTGCGTCTGTGCAGATGGAACAGCACCAATCAAGCCTGCATTTGTTTTCGCCGGTGCAACCAAGTTCGACGAGTGGTTTGAGGTCGATGATGAAATCTTGTATGCTTTTAATTTTGGATCTTTAAACCTATTTTACTCATATTCTAGATGAAGGATCGCTAATTCAGAAACAGGATGGACAGATGACGAGGTTGGTTTTGAGTGGTTCAAGGTAAACTTTGTCCCTCAAGCAACAGCTCAAAACGATTCTGGAAAACCCATCCTTCTCATCTATGATGGTCATCAGTCACATACTCGGCTGAACTGGATAGAATACGGACAGGCCAACGATGTTATCCTCTACTGCCTTCCTCCTCATACAACTCATCGCCTTCAACCACTTGACATTGGCTGTTTCGGTCCTCTACAGACTGCATGGTCCAACCGGTGTGATGCTATCCTGGAGGAAACAGGCAAACCCATGGAGCTCCGAAACGTCGTTACAGAGTACATGGCTGCACAGGCCCTCGCTTTCAAGGAGAGTACAATTCTAGTGTCATGGCAAAAATCTGGTATCCATCCGATGAATCCAGATATTTTCAGTGAAGCGGATTTTGCACCTAGCATCACAACATCAACACAGCTTCATTGGCCAAGCAGTTTCCCTCCTATACCTGATGAATCGTGTGACATTGCTCAAGCAGTCTCACAGCGGTTGAGGAAAGAGAGAGCTGAGAGAGCTCAGAACAGCAATGACTCGAGCTCTTCTGATTCTGATCTTGATTCCGATAACGGACTTGACACGAGGTCACCAGATGATCACATGAGTCGTTCCTTCATCTCATTTTCTTCCCTTCCATCTTATCCCATGCAGTCATCGCTCCCATCTCAGCCTGAGGGTGGCCCCAGTTTCCTTGTACCCGGACAGTGTAATTCTCGGAACTCAACAACTCTTAACGAGATCAACTTGCAGCGTCAATTGGCTGAGTGGAAACGCAGGGCACTTGTTGCTGAAGGACAAGTCATGATAGAGCAGGCGGAACGTGAAGCGGCCACTGTTCACGCAGTCTTAGCTGGTCGGGAAGCCTCTATTTTGAAATACCAGCTGAACGCAAACATGCGGAAGAAAACCGATACTTCCAAGCGCTTCACTACAAGTGCTCGGATCGTCACTTCGGCAGAGGGGAAGGAACAGGCAATAGCAGAAGCCAGTAAAAGAGATGCAAAGAAGAATGAATTGGAGGAACAGAAGAAGAAGAAGCAGGATACTGAACGTGCAGATTTCCTCAGACGTGCAGAGCAGGAGTGTGAACAGCTCCCTTTCTCTGGCAGTTTGAGGTCCAAGTTGAAGGCCGAGCTCCAGGATATCCTCTTCGCCCTCGGACTTGATATCGAAGGGAACGTTGCAGCTCTCCTACTCCGAATTAATGCTCATTTTGATACTGAAACAGCATTGAAGCAAGACCCTCGCTACATTGGTCTGTTTTCAAAGCCGAGTGGCAAACGGAAACAGGCAGCTGAGGACCACAGTGAGACCATGCAGCCATCCCCTCCAATTCATCATTCACCATCTCCCATCCATTCTCAACCACTTATTCCTCCTCGGCCTCGACCCCGTCCTCGTATTCGACACATCGTTCAAAACACCATGCATGATTCCACCTGCATCTTCACCGATACTTCACCTCGGCCTTTTGGCACATCGTCACCTCAACCTTTTGGTCCATCTTCCACTCAGCATTTCAATGAACAGTCACCCTCGCCTTGACGCGTTTTTCCATCCTCACCTCGACCTCTCGGTCCATCTTCCACTTTGCATTTCAATGCACAATCACCCTCGCCTCAACAATTTGATACAGTGTCGGATCCTCATTACTTGCTTCGTTCTTAGTAGTATGTACCTCATTGAATGTTCAATATACCACTACCAGGGCACTTATATCTTTTACTAATGTTACTCATACATTCTTGACTCGTACAGTACTCAAATGTAAATAAAATAATAGCTGCAATTTCGGGCACACTTACGCTGGCTCAATTTCTGCCGTCTTGCCGTAGTTGCCGTCTTGCCGTAGTTGCCGTCTTGCCGGTCTACGTGACATATAGTGACCAACAGCCATCAAAACATTTCATATCCTTGTTTTTGCTCGGGCGCTGCCCGACGCAGCGAGTAAAATCTCCAAAAATCTCAAAAGCTTGTCCTGGAAGGTTTGAAGGTCTATGAATCAATTGGTCTACTCATATTTCTTGTATACTCATTTTTTGTCTCGCAATAGAAATCATTTCATATCTCTGTATCCAATAGTATTGGAAAAGTTTTCTCGCTACAGAATAATTTGAGTAATTTGCGATACATTCGGGATAGAGTCCGATAGACAATACAATTATCTGATTTATCGGATATTTGCATTAATTTCTGATACATTACCCGGAGACTGGTTTCCTGGTAACTTTTTTGCTGCGAAATCTGGCCGACGGCAGGAATATGTTGGCGCATTGTGTTCGTACCTTGGATCTTCTCAAAAAAGTACCCCCTGCTGTCCACACCCCGTGAATAAATACCCGGTTTCAGCGTGGAAACAGCCTTGCACAATAAAACCCTCAGTTACGCTTTCGCTCCAGTTTTCGCTGTCTTCATAGTTCCGCCTAGCCTTCGCTTCTATTGCAGTTCCATTCTCGAATCGGCAATGAACCATTTATCAGAAGTCCAGAGTGCAACTGGAGTTTGGGGAGTGTCGTCCCAACGGACTGCATTCGCCCAATACTGGACAGACCCCTCCCATGCTCATGGCTAAGAGTTCGGATTATCCGTATGTGTTTGATACACAGATCCAGGGGGAAATTCGAAAAGAAGTCACACCGTTCCTGTTCATCCACTGGCAGCTACTCATTATGCTGATTTGTATCAGCGCATTAAGCTTGGCCTCGTTCTCGACAATAACACCCAGTGTAACGATGGTACAATTCTGCGACCCAACTCCTTTGCACAACGAGGCGTATTGCTTACAGGGCAACCAGGATCTGGTATTTTGTATTTTGTACCTTTCAAATTTTTGCTGTAACATCGATCGTTCCGCAGGTAAAAGCATTTTTCTCTGGTACGCTCTAATTCGCATCCTCCAGAATTACCCCAAGGAACCCCTGTTCGTCATTCAGCCAGAAGTTTAGTGCTCCTGTTTAGTGGGAGTTGTGTCTATTTTTGCAATGAGATGCTCCATCTGGGGGATTTGCCCCCGTTGTCAATCTTCTCGAGGCGTTGTTACGCTCGAGCATTCAGCACTCTCTTGCCTTGCTCTTGTTGAGTGGAATAACGTGCCGGTAACTCCGATGCTCGACAATAACATGTTGTTGAGCATCTTCACATCTCCTACTAATGAAAGACGATTAACATCGTTTCGGAAAAGGACTCTTTACGTATGGGGCTGGACTATGAAAGAACTAAGTAAGCATTTTCATGCTACATGATTATGGTTGTTATATTTATAAGTCCTCCAGCTATCGAACTATATCTTCGTTCGGGAACCCCTGCAAATTAGCCCTGTACCAAACACTGAGGACGAGCTTCCTTTTTGTCTTAGGAAGACCTCTGATCTTTTGGAAGATGAAATCCTTTGGGAGACCTCTGTCTTTCGGAAGACGTAATCCCTCGCGAAGATGAACACTTGGCAAAGTGGATAGATTTCGCTGTGCAAGAGGTTGGCTGGGCTCCTCGTGAAATATATGAGTTTTCGAACCTGTCTATGTTGAATCCCCCAGGTATGTTTTGTTTATTTTGAGGAGATAGATCCTTACGCTGTCCTTCCAAAGCGATACAAGATGAACAGTCTACAATTGTAGCTGGCATGTCCGTTGTGAAAATCCTCGTTGAAGCTGCCAGCAATGCAGGTCTCCAGTTTCCCATCGAGTCTTTACGCAGCATGCTCAACGACAGGGAGGGGATGAACTCGCAAACACAAACTTTGTCGTTCACTTCAGGAGTGACTTTGCTCAAAGACTTTGTGAACAGATTGCGCAATGTACAATGGAGCGATTTGAAAGAGCTACTTCAGGTCACTTCGATGTTTCCTTCAGCTCGTAGTCTGGAAGCAAACATCTTTGAAGCGATGTTCCACCACGTCTTTCCCTCCCTTGAGGAACCACTGAGCCTTTTCCAATATGACGGTGACAGCTCAAGGAAATTATATTACCTATAAACGCATACCTGGATTTGATCCAGCTCTCTCAGTCGACTTTCATAGATCCTATCCTGCACTATTCACTACCTCACCTCATCAGCACATTAGTGTAGAGACCTACTATCATGGAGCTAAGACCACTGGCTGGAGGGGGGTTTGTTCATTTGGAAAATGAAGGGACCTCAACAGATCTGGAGTGATCTCGCCATTATCATCGAATGGAGCTGTAACCGAACGAGCTGAATGATGTCAGATGTAGAGTTTGAGAAGTAGCTTCATCTCGAAGGAGACGACTCACCTTCGGGGTAACTTCAATGCGCGGGGTGTTGAGTTTTAGCATGGAGCTCTTGAGAGTCTTCGAACGCGCTGTGAGCGATAGATTACGGCTTACCGAGCCAAGGATATGATGATTAAGTTATTCAGAAAAACGGAAATGTCCGCTCCAGTCGCGTTGCCATCCCGCTAGTGAAGGCCGACCTCTTCCTTTCAACAGCTCTATGTTTTCACTATGTAGGTGGACCAGAAGCCAAGGAAGACCAACCGTAAGCAAAATAAAGTTGCTTGCATTTTCGATGGTGATTGGTTCATCAGAGTTGAGATCAAATCAGCAAACCATGGTTGAGCGCCGAAACCACATGCGCGCGAAGCTTTAGTATGAGATCATTTTTCATCATTTAATATACAGTGTACTTGAAAAGTGTACTTTGTACTTCATTTGTGTACTTTTACACACATTTTTACTTTCAATTTATACTTTTATGCCTACTGAGTGCCAAAGATGCATAGTAACTGGGTGTACTTGATGCATGTGTCAAAGACCAAGTGCACACCTGACTTTGGGTACACTTTTGGATTCCATTGGGTGTACTGCTGGCTTTGATTGGATGTACTGCTGGCTTTGATTGGATGTACTTCTGGCCCTGATTGTAATGGCCCCTATAATCCCTTATCTATATCTTATCTAGAATACATCAAGTCCGACCTTTATTCTCATGATGAACTATACAGTTCATCGCACCTATGAAATCAGACATTATATTATAATTTTACTACAGACCTTTTTTTACCTGTGAACATATCATAGCAAGTTCAATTCAAGAGACTCATTGTGTTCATATTGTGTGAATTTGAGTCTATCTAACAAGTGCTGACAAGTAGCGGAGGGAAAGAAGAGATAGGGTTAAGGTTATATCACATGAAAATACATACAGCGGTGCCAAAGGCAAGAGGATTTCCATTTTGGGCGATGGGACAACATCACATGTCCAACACAATCTCTTCCCATGTGGACACAATGAATGGCTGATAAATGAATGGGCAATGCTCAGGCACAAATTCAGAGGTAGCCAGGCAGCAAGTTGATATAGAGTGGAGCGCTCAAGCACCCAGGTGTAAGGCCAGAGAAGTAGATACAAGATGTAATCCAAACCAAAAAGTACGTAGATGTCAGTTGATTTTCCAATGAAAAATGACGTTATACTTTAGCTCCAACCACGATGACTTTCGAATTCAACTGTCTAGTGCTTGACAGCCATCCCAGTATTAATCGCATCTTTGCGGTCCAGATCTCAGAGACAGATACCGTTGCTACTCTCAAGAAGAAAATCAAGCAGGAAGTACAGCATGCATTTGAGCATGTTGATGCAAATTCTCTGGACCTCTGGAATGTCTCCGTTCCCATCGAAGGACTCTCGGATACTCATCTCCATGACCTCCAACCAGCACAAGCTCCTTTGCTTACAGTGAAGAGATTGAGTGGCTTGTTTCCAAATACTCCACCGGAAGAGCATCTCCATATTATCGTTCGGCCTCCCGCGGTTGCTGGTGCGTCTTCAACGTTTTTTTTTTCGTTTCGTTTAACGTCTCATATTCTCTGCAGCACCTCCAAATCCACAGCCCCTTCTCGAGCTGAATTGCTTAGTGCTTGGCGACCAACTCAATCGCATCTTTCCGGTTAAAATACCCGCGAGAGAGTTAGTCGGCTCCCTTAAAGAAGTAATCAAGGAGAAAAAGCACCCTGAATTCCGGCGTATTGCCGCAGACAAGCTTGCTCTCTGGCGTGTCTCCGAGGTTGTTGATGAAAATCTCGAAAATAGGCTTCACCAAGCCGACTTTCCAACAAAGCCATTGTTGTCACCAATCGACAAACTAGGCACAGTCTTCCTTGATCCACCTGTGAAGGGTCGTTTGCATATCGTGGTAGGCCGTCCGGAAAACGGTAAGCTAAATTCTTTGTGGGGTAGCTGTGTCTAATTGGTCCCCGAGGGCAATGACACAGACTCAGAAGCCAACGACACAGTTACCGACTTATCCCTGCAGGCCAAGCGACTGGCTTTATGTCAGAGGAGGACATATTTAGCACCGTCGTCCGAAGCCAAACTCGCCAACTTCAAGAAAGAGCAAAACAAAGAAGGTGGCGAAATCTTCTGTGGTCGTCCGATAGAACTGGATAGAGCCATCCCTGCATCGCTTTTTGACGAAACACTCTGCCAGTTCCAACATGACCTGACCCACTGCACACCTACACCTGCCGACATTCATTGCTTTGCGAGGTTACGCTTCGAACTAACGAAGATTTTCGCTAATGAGGCGGAGCGCCGCGTGAAACTAACAGACATCTTACGGGAAGAGAATATTATTCCTCCTGGTGCTAACCTAAATCCAGGTGCCATCGGCAATTATACCACTGATGGGGATCTTCGGACGACTGCACGAGGTTGTTACGGTGACTTCCTATATTTTTTGAAGGAGATACAAAACGAGATCCATACGGGTAACGCTGAGCCCTACATGGAGGCTATCCACTATTGGTGGGCTCATGTACGTGATCAAATCGAAAAACAAAAGCCAGAAGTTCGAGACCGTCTCAATTACCCTGCCATCCTTCTTGTTCACCCCGGTATGTTACAGATGAACTGGATGTTATTCAGTCTAACCCTTTGATTTTAGGCTCCCACCTTTCTGTTGCTGTTGCTGCTTTCACCGATGTGATGAATGTCGAAACTCTAGCGACAATACCTCTTCATGTACACAGCACCAACGTGTCTGAGGTGCTCGCGGGAGAGCGGTTCATCTATGCCCTCCGTACCACCCTTCAACGTTTGCATGACTTCTATGGGGCCGCAAACAATCTTCCTCCTCGTCAGGTCGAGTATCCTTTCCGCAACTATATTGTTCAAAACGAGGCAAAACTGGCCTTTGAATATATTCGACAGGTCCCTGACAAACGTGTTTTTCACGCTTCCTTGGAGGATGGTACTCCCCTGTTTATCAAATTCTCGCGTCGGTATGGGGAAGTCACTCATCATGCAGCACATGACGCTGGCCTAGCGCCGCGTCTCCTTTCCGTGGAGAACGTTCATGGGTGGTATGTTGTTGCCATGGAGGACCTTTCGAAGGATTATATAACCTTGGCTGAGATATCTGATGATTTCTACCTCTCTCTTCTACCCGAGGTTCATGAAGCAGTGTGTAAGCTGCATGCTCGAGGCCACGTCCATGGTGATATCCGCCCCGTTAATATTCTTGTTAAAAAGCCCGACGTTGAAACCGCTAAGCCGCGGATAGTCTTTGTAGATTGGGATTGGAGTGGGGAAAGTGGGAAGGTTTGTTACCCTCACAGTATGAACCCTGAAATTAAGCGGTCAGAAAGTGCTTTCGCGGGTGCAGAGATTAAGCCTAGTCATGACCTGGATATGGTATCAATCTGTTATAACCGTGATCAACTAGTATTGTGATCCAGTTAACAATATTTCCATGCCCCCTACAAATTGGATACACATAATTTTCAATGCCTTACAGTAATAATGTTGTTCAGTACATATATACTACACTGATAACTTCATGGTCAAATTGGGACGGATAGGTTTGAACTGTCCGCTAAGTATATGAGTTTTTTGCCCTCTCTTTCCTCTTCTCTTTACTTACTTTATCTTCTTCATCTTTATCATATTCTCCCAATACTTTTCTCGCGATTCTTCTCTTTCTTGCACCATGAGCAAATGATTTGCATACTGCTCCAGAACTCCAAGTCGTCTCACGAGCTCGATGTTTTGGCCCGCAATCATGGCCAACTGCTCTGCAATTCCAGCCCCTTCAAACGGTGAGATTGAAATTTACTATGTGCCTTTGGAGAAGATATCCTCACTAAAGCGTTAGGGATCTTCAAATCATCGCACTCAGGTAGAGACGTCCTCTGGGACTAGGGGAGTGTTGGGAGTAACCAGGGATAGGGGGATCGGATATGTAGACTAGGAGTAAGACGCTACACAGGTAATTGTTCAAGATACAACATAGTGTACACTAAATTGCAACACCGAAATCAATCATAACTCTTCGTCGTCTGAGATATGTATCTCATCCGCATTGGCAGGTGCAACCGCAGATGTAGAGGTAGCATCGGAAACTGGCATCGGATGCAACCCAGTTTGCTTAGCAGCCACAAATGACGGTACATTTCCAACCTCTCTCTCCGCAGCGGCCATCGCGTCAGGAGCCTCCTCCACAGTATTATCAGAAACTTGTCGGGTCCCTTGCTGAGCAGCCATAGTCTGAGCCGCGATATAACTCGCCTCGGTGTTAAACTGTGCCTGCACGCTCCGTTTGATATTTCTCGGAACGTGTCCTCAGACCCTGTCTCATACTCGAACGCGTTCCACTCGGACCAAAACTGAGGATTGACTCGGGGATCACAGAACTGGGAGGCGTGAGCGTAAATAGCCCGTGCCCGGTCAATTTCGCCCAGTTTACGTTCAAGGGCGGCGAAACGCAGACACATCTCGGCGGTGTGACGATCGGGGAGAACTGGAAAGCAGATAAGGCCCTGATCGGCTGCAACGGAAAACGGTGCGGGTTTTTGACGGGTACAGCCAAAAATACCCAGATCCGGGAAATGACGTAAGATCAGCGGGAAAAGCGAAAATTTCCGTGAAACTGGCGATCGGCAAAACACTCAGAGTCTGGCTGGGTCTGGGAGGGTCTGGGCGGCAATCAAAATAGTTCACTGACTCAGCAAAGGTGGAAGCGCCTACACCAGCGCTGAAATACTTTGATTATCTTTATAAAGCTAATCAAGAGCATCACATGACTACCGATAAACTATATATAGAAGTCACATGACTTTTAGGTGTTATTTCTACTCAGCAAATTTATTAAAAAATGTACGCATCAAAACAGCGGCAAAGTCCGGTATTCGGGCCGTGACAACAAACCCGTTGTAAAACCTGAGTCAGGATTTGATGGGAACCAAACCCGGAAACCGTTTTCCTGCACCGTTTTCCGTTGCAGCCGATCAGGGCCTAAGTAATAAATTCCTAGCTACGCACACGATGAAATTCTGAAAAGACGCGAACCTTCCAGTGCTCTTTCGTATATGGGCCGAGTTGCAGGCAGACCGTAATTTGCCGTAGCCTTGGCAATGTAGATTGTGAACATCTGTAGTCTCCCGTAGTCAGACTCGTAGATAAAAAATCTTATCTTATCAGAGATTACGCAAGACACATCGTTGCTTTCTATCTAGAGTCTGATTCGAAACGCGGGGTTGATACCGTACTTCAGCACTTACCCTATTTGGAATGCCATTACTCATATCTTTACCCTATTTGGACTGCTATGAGACATTGCCTCGCGTATGTAATAGTCATGTGAGTACAAGTAAACACGCTGGATTTCCTCAACGGAACTACTCAGACGCGTATTGTAAGCTCCGATGAGTTTTGATTCCTTTCAAGTCAATGTAACGCAGTCTGCAAGCACATATGGCACCCAGAATAATACTTCGTCCACCCCAATCTCACCTGAATCATTCTATCGTACCCCCTCCACGGCACTACGTTAGATCTCAGGGCCCTTCCGTCACACCCATACAGCCTTTTTGTTCCCTTGGCACATTGTCGCGGTAGCTTAGCGTGCTAAGGATAACGCGGCACGAAGAAGATAATTTCGTTGAACTTAGTTTTTTAGATCTTTTAAGAATCCACCAGATAACTGAAGTAAGGAGTGAATTCCGAAACGTTCTAAGAGGAGAAGTCCTCGTACATGTTTTTGTAGATAGGTTTTTATAGGTAAAAGTAAGGTACAAAATAATACGGCGTCCGAGTACAGAGTTCTAGAGTGAGTTGCGGTGATCGATAGATGGGTTTCCGCAGGTCGGGGAAGTGGAAGGGAATGAGTTAGGGGTGATTAGGTTTGGGTCGTGGCACACACCTCCTATACCATCCCAAGCCTCCCTGCTGATATTCTATATAGTTGGTGGGACATATCGAAAGCATCAAAGGGTTGCTCGGAAATTTCTGCGCTACATCTTTAGCTTCCGGGTACACTTCTGGCTTGTCTTTCAGCACCTTCACCACCAGGGCAGTGAATGCCATGTACCCAGTCTTCCCAGAGCCGGTCGGCGTCACAGCAAACACGTCTTTTCCATCCAACGCCTTGCCGATTCCTTCAAGAACGTAATCATGTGCAGGATGGGGAACATATTGCTGGATGATACGTGAACTGAGGGACCGACCACGTTCAGAGCTGAAGGAATATTCTTTCGGTTGTTTCTCACTAGCAAAGGACTGATTAGCGACACTCATTATGCCTACAGCGCGTTCAAAACAAAAATTGAAAAAATTTTAATTAACGTGTTTACGGTGAACGTGAATTGCACGTGATTTTCAAAAAGGGTAAGTGCCCAAGTACGGTTTGACCCCCGTGAGTAAAACTAGACTAGAACATCTGGTTTAGTGTTATCATGAGCAATATATTCGAAAACCTGTGTTGATGAGCAAATATACCTCAAACCGTTCTTCGTCAAGTTTTGATACTGCGGGAATTCAGAATAACACGATGGTGTGATGGAAGATCCAAACGCAACGTAGAGTCTAGGAATTGTATTACTCACTCTCCCCTCCCTCTTTACCAGTATATAAAAATCTTAGCTCGGTTGTAGTAATCCCATCAGCTTATCGTGGCGGAAACCACGCTCTACTCATGAGGCGCAAACAGTCTGATTGCTGATTTCGTTCAGGCGGCCACTGAGGCTCTCGCGTAACTGCGTTAAAGGGAGAGTTTCAGCATACACACAGCATTCGCTTATTGTTGAAAGATATTCGAGGACATAAAAAGATTCAGATTCCCCAGCATCCTCCATCCTTGACCTCGAGCTTTGTTTCCGGCTGGTCCGGCGACACTCTTGTTTTTGTTCCAAGTCCATTTTGCATTCGCAGACCTGTTCTTCTGTGTCATGCGTTTCCTCATAACACTCCTTCCCCTCATAACCTTAGCCGTCCATGTGGTTGCGACCAATCCTGGTCAAAGCATACCACTCAACAATGTCCAGCCTTATCCTCAACCTGCACTGCATCTTTCATCATCGTCTTCGCCTTCAGATGCTGCTACTCTTGTTGACGTTGACCTTGAAAGGCAACAACGTCCGTCTGCACAACGAGTGCAACAGCGTCCGTCTGCGCAACAACATCCGTCTGCACAACGACCATGCGACGCCTGCTTACAAAAGGCATTACACATAGCGAAAGATGTAGTGAAGGCTCCGGGAGAGTTATTGATCGCGTCAGCCGAAGATTTAGCAGAGCGGGCAAAACGACACCCGAAAATCACATTTGTGATTGTGATGTGCTTTGCTGTAGGCACCGCTGCATACGGGGTTTACCACGTTTTCCGTGAAGAACATGGAGTGTGCGTAGGTTGTCATGTGCGTCGGACTGGCACATCGCTTCCAACTCCCTGTCAGCCTTTGGATTGTAAAGATGTTTGTAGCGCCACGGTGAGTTAATCCGTCAATGTCGACGGCTAACGGCTATACATTGATATTTATTCAAGGAGGAGCCCGGGATCGTTGGGGGCATGCGAAGAGGGATGTTGCCAGGTTGAACTATCGGCGCCGACTGGAGCTGGACTGACTGATAATTCCTAGAGATGTTGCGGGTAGAACTTTTGCAGGTGGTTGGAAGAGTTAGCAGCCGCCTTGTTGCAGAACGAAATGCTCGTACTAGAATTTTGAAGGTTTTGGTGTGAATAATACGTCTGATAAGATGGAATCACAAACAGAACTGCATAACCTAGGAGTAAGACGCTACACAAGTAATCGTTCAAGATACAACATAGTGTACACTAAATTGCAACACCGAAATCAATCATAACTCTTCATCGTCTGAGATATGTATCTCATCCGCATTGGCAGGTGCAACCGCAGATGCAGAGGTAGCATCGGAAACTGGCATCGGATGCAACCCAGTTTGCTTAGCAGCCACAAATGACGGTACATTTCCAACCTCTCTCTCCGCAGCGGCCATCGCGTCAGGAGCCTCCTCCACAGTATTATCAGAAACTTGTCGGGTCCCTTGCTGAGCAGCCATAGTCTGAGCCGCGATATAACTCGCCTCGGTGTTAAACTGTGCCTGCACGCTCCGTTTGATACGCAGCATTTCTCGGAACGTGTCCTCAGACCCTGTCTCATACTCGAACGCGTTCCACTCGGACCAAAACTGAGGATTGACTCGGGGATCACAGAACTGGGAGGCGTGAGCGTAAATAGCCCGTGCCCGGTCAATTTCGCCCAGTTTGCGTTCAAGGGCGGCGAAACGGAGACACATCTCGGCGGTGTGACGGTCGGGGAGAACTGGAAAGCAGATAAGTAATAAATTCCTAGCTACGCACACGATGAAATTCTGAAAAGACGCGAACCTTCCAGTGCTCTTTCGTATATGGGCCGAGTTGCAGGCAGACCGTAATTTGCCGTAGCCTTGGCAATGTAGATTGTGAACATCTGGTTTAGTGTTATCATGAGCAATATATTCGAAAACCGGTGTTGATGAGCAAATATACCTCAAACCGTTCTTCGTCCGCCACAACCTGTGTTGCACGTTCATATATCGACATGGCGCGTTTTGCTAGCCCATATTCCTCCTCAAGTTTAGCGTACATTAAGAATATAGGTTTGCACGATTTCGGAGGACATTTTTCAAGTGCTTGCTCGAACAGATCCCGTGCACGTTCAAGTTTGGCACCACCCTAGAGGAACAGTCCATAAGAATAAGCGAAAACGAGCATGTTGGGTCCACATACATAACGCTTCACAAACTTGGCCAGGTAAATATTCCAGATTTCAAATGATATTGGAAATGTAAAGAGGTCGACACCTCGATCATACACCTGTAAAACAGAGAGATGAGTGGCGATACTTAGTTCTATGTTCATTGAACGTACTTTGAAGCTTTCCTCGTAATATTTATTCTCTTCCAAGAACGCAGCGTAATTGACAATTATCTGGGCGTTAGCGATCCGAAGGTCGAGTATCTTGTCGTAGACCATCTTAGTTGTTTCTACGGTGCCAATAGACTCTTCCAGATCGACATAGAAGGACCACAGTTTGAGAGATTTGAATAATCTCGTCTGCACAGATAGAGACTAGAGGAGCGGATTCAATCAGCCGTTATTAAAGGACGTGAAACGTAGGCGTACATGATCGTGATAATTTATTCTTGTGTTCTTAGGAATAGCGGCAGCCCGTTGCATGACGCGGATTGCTTCATCATAGTTACTGTATGCTAGGTCAGCTCATGGGCACACTAAGATTAACGAAATGACTTGCTCGTGGCGGATCTCTAATTCAGCCCACTCACACCATATTTCCGCTAGATCTTCGACTGCTTTGAAGTTGACCTTCGTACCCTTTTCGAGGATTTTTCGCGCACTGTCCAAATCTGGCTCTGCCTGGCCAGTGGTCCCACCCTCTTCATAAAACTTGGCAAAATTAACGTATAGCCGGTGGAGGTTGGCGGTCGCTTTCCTCGGGTTGATGGTTTCTAGCGCCTTGGTATAGGTCTCGGCTACCTGATGTCCGGTATGAGTATGAGTAAGAAGCGAGTTCAAGAAACTCAAAGGTAGCTAACTACCTTTTCGTCATCCTCTCCATGAAGTGCTACAAGCTTTTCCCATTCTTGCACATCGTTGGGATTTCGCCGAATTAATACGCTGTTAATGAGGAACGGTCTTCGATCCATGAGCTCTTCGAATTCCTTCATTTTGTATCGAGCTCCTTCTCTGTTTCCGCAGCTTCTTCCTCATCCTCTTCATCTGCAAGACTTTCCATCATCGCACTAATCAACGACTCTCCAAACTCGGCGTATGCGTCAAAGATTTGCGTGAAATCTCGAATCGTCAGGACTGAAGCAAGTCCTTTTTCAAACGTCTCCTTCGCGCGGTCAAATTCTCCACGTTTGATCCAATACGTCGCAAGACCGGTCCAAAGCCGCCCTGCCTGATCTTTATAAACCGAGAAGCCGTCCTTGTGGATGATCTGTTCGATATTAAGTTTTCGTGGACTCTGAAAGTCCGTGTCCTCGTCATAAGGCGGTAAAAGTTTCCCATCAGCGTCCACTGATACAGCAGGGCCTGCTATTCGAACAAGTTTACCGTCGACCGAAGCTGGTTCAGTATCTACCTTATCTTCAATGTCCTTTGCCTCTGCTTGAGCCGCTTCAGCATTGGATTGCACGGTATCATCAACATCAAGACCGACTTCGTCAGAGAACTTTTCAACGACATCGATCCAGTCCTCCAGCAGCTGATACGGACTTTTACCCTCTGGGCTCTGGTATTCTCCCTTGGCAGCCTTTCGTGCTAACGAAAGTAGTAATTTAACTGCTTCAAGAGGTCGTGCCTTTCCGTCGATGGGATGTAATAGAAGATGAGTGAAGTTCTCTGTTACACTCGGGTCTACAGAAATATAGCGGCGGTAAATGGCGACAAGAGTAGAGCCGCCTCTGGATTCTGCCCAAAGCAGGTAGCGGACCCATATTCTGGCATGAAGAGATGGAGGTAGAGTTCGTAAAGCTCGGTCAAATGTGTGTCGGGCATGTGTGTAGGAGATTATAGACGGGCACGTTGGGTGAAAGAAAATTGAGAGATACATGAGCCATAATCGAGGAAGCTGTCTTATCTCAGTTTAGCGAAAACATGAACGATGCAAAGACTTACATTTGGTAACCACATCAGAGCACGTTCAAAGGTTGCCACTAGTGATCTCCATTCCTCCCAGCCTATTATTCCATTGAGACCGCCTTCCCACTGCTCGAGATCCTCCCGCTCATCTACCAGCGCGTCCTTCATTTCAGGAAACTTTTTTCTGCCCCCACTTCTCTTCTTTATGATTTGTCTACCCAGGACAAAAGACATACGCATTATCAAGTAAGATTTCCATAGCTTGAACGAGTTCGGGAAGTGTACCAGCGCCGATTCGTACAGGTAAGTTAATCGCTGCAGCGAGATCCGTGCAAGTGGTGTCGCAAGAGGTCCCAGTAATGTCACAGCTGATTCTGGAATATCGGCGGATTCCAGCTTTATTTGAGCAGTACAGGTTTCTCGTGTAGTGTGTATTGCCGACCACCATGCTTGGAAAGACTGAGGATTTCGGAGGAGATTTTCTTCGCGGTAGAAGTCTTGGGGGGTTATGAGGTCGGAGACCGCTTCTGGTGTAGGAACAGGGAGGGTCAATGGGAAGAGAGCTTTCAGTTCGTCCACAGTGGGATTTTTGAGAGAAACCGAAGGCATTTTGAGCTCGTCGTTGGCAGAAAGTTGAAGGAGAATTGGTCACGTGTATCTATACGGACTTGGTCTACAAACGTCATGGTCGGTATGAATTGTCCAAATCTCGTCGTTATCCCCCATCTCATCGTCACTTAAAGCACGGTGTCAGGCGGGCTCGTCAATCCAAAGAAGCTCTTGAAGCCAAGAGACGAAAAGAACAGTCCAAACTCCGTGATTATCTTGCTCTGACGGACGATGTTCTCACTCGAGTCCGTATTTATTCACGCTATAATGCCTTTGATCTTACTCGTCGAGGACAGAAGAAACGAAATGAATGGTCCAGAGAAGCTTTGCATGCTACCACCCAACTCCTACAAGTTAATCCTGAATTTTACACGGTGTGGAATTACCGAAGGCGCATTCTTATCAACGGTGTATTTCCAGAGAGGTAATCACCATGACCTGTAGGTATTTGTACGTCAATTAAACTTCTACTAGTACCCCGGAGCAGATTAAGGACCTCCTCACTGATGACTTATCGCTGACTATGGAAGCCCTCAAAATTCATCCCAAAGTGTACTGGATCTGGACTCATCGTGGATGGTGTCTCAATAACGTCCCCAGCAGGCCAGGCATCAGTGATGATGGAGATCCGCGTGGGTGGGAGAAGGAACTGTGGAATCAAGAGTTGTTCGTGGTTGAGAAATTACTGGATGCAGATCCGAGGAATTGTAAGAGTCGATATCTCCGGAAATATCTTTGTGTTGACGTCCGAGTTAGTTCACGCCTGGAGTTACAGAAGACTTGTGCTTGAAAGCATGCCGGTTCCAAAGCTGGAGACTTCTGAATTGGCTTACACAACGAGGAAGATTGAGTCTAACTTTTCGAACTTCAGCGCTTGGCATCAACGCTCGAAAGTCCTTTCTTCTCTGTGGTCGCAAGGTAAGCTAGATGAAACGAAGTCCAAGGAAGAAGGTATGCTTCACCACTATACTCGATTGTTGCTCCTCATCATGTCGTTCAAGAATTCGATCTGGTGCACAACGCGATGTACACCGACCCTAAGGATCAAAGTGTCTGGATATATCACCGTTGGCTCATCGGCTCAGGTATGCTCAGATCAGTTCATTCAAAACACAAAGTCACGACCAATTCAGGCGATAGCAGAGATATCCTAGAAAGAGAAATCGCAATCATACAGAGTCTTCTGGAGGAAGAACCGGATAGCAAATGTATGCGCACAGTCTTTCCAGCTTGTTATTACTTACTCACGCATCGCAGGGTGCATGGAGTCTTTGGTTCATTACAAGCGGCTTTTACTTCGCAATCACGCTTCCTCTGTAGTCACATCCACCTTAACCCAAGATTGTATAAAACTTCTCGACCAGCTTCGTAAAGTGGATCCGGGTAGAAGGGCGCGTTACAATGAGATAGGTAAGGTTGTGGTTATCCCCAACTGTGTGTTCTGACTCATCGGCGGTAGCGTCAGAATTAACAAGTTTGTAGGCGACTCGGGCTCTAGGCTGTCTCTTACTGTAACAATTATACAACATACATCATATTCATTTGGTTTATGAGTTATTTTAAACAAGTGAACGGGTTCTAAGCATAGACGTCATATTGAATGATAAGTGGCGAGACAAGCATTGGTGGGCGATAACTCTTAACACTTGCACTCGCCAGGCTTGCAGCCGCAGCTGTACAAAGAGCGCATGGTAAGAGAGCAATTGTGACTGCGTCGGCAGAATAGGTACTTACGAAGCACCGCAGCCGCAGCTGCTACTGCCACAGTTGGCCTGCGAGACGGGAGTTTGAGTGGTCTGTAAGCAATAGCAACGGTTAGCGTTGAACGAATCAAGCAGCAAGGAGAGTAGCGTACAGTGTACATTGGGATAACAAGAATAGTCAAGTTGGTATGATTTGCACAAAGTGGGTAAATCTGGTGGGGTTGGGGGAAAATCTGCTCATTTAGGTGTCCTTTTATGCCTGGCAAAACGTGTTTGCCCCTGTTGTCTTCCGTTATCATTATCATGATCCATGATCCATGATCATCCAGAAATTCGCGCATGGCAATATATACTATGCCGCGTATGGCGTCCGTCGAAAGTCCCACTGCAGCAAAAATGCCTTATGGACCATTGTCACATCGCGCACTAGAATTTATTCTTGGTCGACTTCGCGACTTCGACTTCTTGGGCAGTGTCCGGGTCTCCTTTCCTACTGCGGATAGATATGGATGAGACTTGGATCCTGCTTCACAAACCTACGTAAGCAGTTTTCCGCCGACTTCAAATTTTGCCCCATGACTTGTGTCTATGGACTCAAGTCTCCCGCGCGAACGGGACCAGGCTTTGTTCGTCCTAGTATGAGTGCACGCCGCTGACCTAGCAGAAGCTGCCTTTACCCACAGGACTAAGTCAGTAGCATACTACGTATTTAGTTGAATTAAACCATTTCCAAGAGATTGAGTTCAACTCCAGATCCACTCCCGAAAACTAATCTAATCCCCTCATCTTAATACTAGCTAGTGTGATAAGGGCTCTAGTTCTGTGTCTTATTCCAACGGTAACCGCTGCTCAAATCGTCAATTCAGATGTTCAAGCCCAAATCTTTTGCTGCACAAGAATGGTAGCTTCAAAGACGGATACGTATACTTAGTAATAGCTTGTGCTTTTGAATACTTACCTCCTAAAAGACCTCAACAAGCAAGCGCCCGCTCGGAGCCCAGTTACTTGTAAAGTAGTCCGGTACCGGCAACCGACCGGCCGTGCTTCCTTCGAAGTTTGAAGGTGTTGCTCACTCAAGTCTGAACCACGCGTCTAAAGTCTTTGAAATCTGCGTGATTTCTGTGATTGGTATTGGTACCGTCGACAGTCTTAGCAATCGCACCATGACACTCATTCAAAAATCCAAGGACTTCCCAACCACTCGAATTTCAGCTTTCGTCCATGACGAAGTCCGAGTATCTGATATCCTCTTCCCACCTTGAGCTTGCAGACGTTTGTATCATATCCTTTGCTTGCATCCTTTATCAATTCCTCTTCCTTCCAGACCCGGCTAAAGAAGTCGGAAAGACTCAAGAACGTTGGGCAACCATTACAGCTTCCAGGGAAGGCTTTGGGAATCGAAGTGGTCGGGAATACTGCGTGGATTGCAGAGAATACCACAGTGGCTCGGAGTATTGATCTCGTAGTAAGTAAAAGAGCATATTCTAACGCTATTCCAAGTTACTTACCAGAAACAGTCGGGGAAAACTACGAAGCTTTATCGTGGCCATCAAGGTCCTGTATCAGCGCTCGCTCTATGGCATACAGATTCAAGGCAAATCCTCATTACAGGCTCCTGGGATAAAGTATGTGCGCCAATGGACTGTTTGACAATCGAGCGCTTATGAATCTTCATTCTTTAGACTATCAAATTATGGGATGCAAATGCAAGCATTCTTTTGCTGTTGCAACGATTTTTGCTAATCATTGTCTAGACCAAAGATCTGATATCTTCCACTGATGCCCACTCTGACTTTGTCAAAAGTTTGTTGGTAATCCCATCTGCGAATCTTCTGGTTTCCGGAAGCTCAGACAAGTTGATCAGGTTCTGGTAAGCTCTTTCCAACCTTCGTCGATTCTCAGCCAATGCATTCTCGTAGGAATCTACATGTCGAGCAACAGCCCTTGCAGAGTGCTGGCTCATTATCCTCCCATACGCGTCCTGTCGAATGCTTATCGAGCCGAGTTTCAGAAAATGGCGACATAGAGCTTTGTACTGGCGATACGATGGGTATTATCCGATTGTGGACTCTGACATATGATGATCGACGTTGGACCAGCTCTCTTAAAGCAGAATTCAACCATCATCGTACCAAGATATCGGATCTTTATCTTGGTTCGGGACAATTGTGGACTGGTAAGGAAAAGCTTCGCTTGATATTCAGCTGCCCTGATCTTCGACGCTCAGCTTCGAGTGACGAAACTGTACAAGTCCGCAACTTGTATGAAGCAGAAAAAAAGCCCATCCCTCAACCTATCCAGCATTCTACTGCCGTTCGATGTCTCTTGCCTCTTTATCTGACAGACCTGCAAGAGCCATACATCATGACTGGCTCCGGCGACTTTATGCGAGTGTACGACGTCTCGTCGGTTGATGAACCTGAGCTCTTGAATGAGATTGATGCTCACTGGCATGATATTACGCATATCCGACTTTGGATGCGCGAATTGATAGATGAGAAGACCAAGCAAAAGAGTGTAGAGCCATGGATCATTACTACCAGCTTAGATTCTACGATACGAAGATGGAGACTCAGTGGTCAGATTGCTCTCCCACTTTCCTTTGCTTCTCAACACTTATCCCATCTCAGATTTGCTTGTACCAAAACCAAAATCAACCGAACCTCCGGCCTCCATTAGCCCTCCTCAAGCAAAGCCTGGATTCTCTATGTCCCTTGAGGAAGAACAAGAACTTGACGAGTTGCTCGACTCAGATTAACAAATGTTAGTGTGACCAATGACCATCATATGTATATTACCAGATTGGAGATGTCAAAGCAATAGTTATCATCCTGTTTTGGGAAAAAGGCTTACAAAGCCTCCACTTCTCCACCTTCTTTCACAGCGACTTTGACTTTCCGAGTACTTTCTCTAGCGGGCCAATATGCATTAAACACCTCGTCGAGCTCCTCCAAAGTCCTCCCATGCTACATTCAATCGCTTCATTTCGATCGGCAGCTTAGTAACGGGATAAACTCACTGTTTCGACGCCAAAACAGAACCACAAAAGTGAAGCAATGAAATCCCATCCAACGAAAACGAAGTAATATCTCCATCCGAGTTTCCCAAGACCCACACTATTGGCAAAAGTATTGATGAAGCCAGCGCAATTGGAGACAAGAATGTGAACTGCCATTCCTTTACCCCGCATATCTTGACTCATGACTCTAATCATTCGCATGAGCAAGAGAAATTGTCTGGGACCAGCGCGGACATACTCAGCACAATATAAGGCCTGAAGAGGTGTGTAGGTAAAGCTATATGAAAGTCCAAATAGAAATATGAATGTGATTGATGCATTAGCACCGTTGATGTTGCTGTTTCCGACTTCTCCATCTGCGATGGTTTTCAGCAAGTCCAATTACTGCGACGGGGATTGCTTACACTTTGCAGATAGCGCCCCAACGATGGTCAGCAGGCATGCCAAGGCAAAACTTCCAAAGTAAAGCCTTCGACGTCGCCCAATCTTGTCTGTGATTGCAGCACCCTTCGTGCATATTGTCAGATAGTAACGCGATACACCAACGATGGGTGCTTACCGTGAAAGCACCAAACGCAGAGAGAATGGAATTGGCAAAATTGCTGCGAATTGTATTAGCCACCTGAATAATAGCGGATGGTGGTACATACTATACAAGCTGACGTTGTTTTGAGGTCACCCCAGCGTTTTCCATCATTGCAGGCAAGAAATAGGTGATCAGCCCATTTCCAGCTAATTGACCGTTGACCTTTTATCCGAAAGGAGAAGTCAGAGTCTTCGTTGATAAAATGGTATGCGATTAATGCACTGACACACTGCGATAAAAAGTTATGTAGTTCAATGATTAGAGTCTTCTAGCAACATACAACTACTTACCATCAGCGCCAGACACAACATTCGCCATCCTTGGAGAATATCAGTAAGCCATTTTATGAACAGATTCAAATCCGACGAGTAGCGTACTTCGGTTCTTGGTGCTGAACAAAGGTCGATAGTCCCAGAACTGAGAGTGGTGTTTAGATTGGTTCTGGTCCACGAAAACGGATCATACCGCTTCTGCTTTTTTGGCTTCGATAGACTCCTGGAACTCGCGTAGTTGCAACTGATTGTGATTCCAGGAATGAGGACTAGCTGCTCCGGTTATTGATGATATACGTACCTCGATAATGGGATTCATCTTGCCGTCGTTGCTGTGATATTTAACCAAGATGTTTTTTGCCTGGTCAAATTTGCCTTTCTGAACAAGCTAAAGGGGAAACGATGTGAGTTTCAGGTAGTAAAGGGAATCCTTTGTCCTTACCCATCGTGGCGACTCAGGTAGGAACCAGACGAAGCTGATTATAATGATCTACATAAGACAGTGGAGTCAACGTTTGCACTACAACTCGAACAAGATAGCGACATACCGGAGGGATAATTTGCAGCATCAAGGGTAACCTCCAAGCCCAAGTAGAGTTCATCTTCACCGTCCCTACCATTGCGCCGGTTGCCGGAATACTCCCGATGAAGAAACAACTATGAGGATACATTTAGAGAATTGAAAAGCTTGAACCGGAAGGAACTTACGAGTTGTATGATGCCCCGAGCCTCCCGCGCCACTGTGGAGGAGCCAGTTCGGTAATCCATGTTGGAGCAGCTGTAGTCGAGATGGCAATACCAAAGCCTAAGATGAACTGAAAAATATTTCTGGACTTAGTCGGTTGTCATAAAACAAGCCTAGTAGAACACGTACCCGACCGCCCATGAAAGCATTGATGTTATGGGCTGAAATGATCACAGCAGAACCAACGAGGATGAAGATTGCACCCTATGAGGCGCTACGTTACTTTTGTCATTCAGGTGACCATAGACTTCCGCTAGCTTACCGTAAACATGCCTCCTCGCCGTCCAAACTGGATTTTTTTAAGTGATTAGGAGATAAGCGAACGTAGGACAAGAGCTGAGATTTGACTTGCAAGGTCGGTGATAGGACCTGCGAAGAAGGATCCTACGCAGTTCCCAACGATACTGATAGATGCTAACATTGAGCTTCATGAAATCAAAAATTAATGTAATGCATACTAGATCATGAAGACTATGCCTGTTGATTTGCCCAAACCACTGTAGTGAAACTACATAGACCGCGAGAATTGATGCTTCGACGTTTTGGTAGCGAAATTAGAAACTTACATAGTCAAGGTATTGATCCATAGCATTGATACCACTCATCAAACTACTGTCGAATCCAGAGGAAACGGCGTTCAAGAACCCGACCAGGACTATCAGGTAGAGCTAAAAAGACAAAATCTGACACTCTGTATCAACATTGAGGTGACTACATCGAAGTGGAAGTTTGCACGATAAGCGCTGCACCTTGAAGGCTCGTCTGCTCCAGGGATTGAGAGATGTCTCGAAAAGCGCCTTCTCATATTCAGTGTTGTATGCCTTTGATATTAGGACTGGAGAGTTGTTGACAGAAGGAGATCTGATAGATGCGAGCTTCAATTCGTCGTCTTCGAGGGTTAAGGGATCCCTTGGTCCTCGCCCGTCAGTAGACATCGTAGGTAAGTGGACACAAGGAAGGAGCTCACAACGATAAGCAAACTCAGTATTGATTCAGCAGAGTCACCTGTTATGTTAGGTTTAAGTAAGATGACCAGTCCATGAGTAGTACCAGCCGTGAAGCCCGGTGTATCATTCGTAAAGAAAACGATTGAGATAATATAAGTTGTGGTGGTTTAGAGTCAACTGACCGGCGGGTCACCGAGGCCGTACGAAGCTTCAGCGCTCAAGATACCAGCGTCTATTTCTCAAAGACGGCCCGGACGGACCTTTTGGCGACATGTACTCAAGCAACACCTTCTTTCAGACCTTCTGACTTGTTAACTATGTTAGCCATGGGGCGCATTTCACAGTCCATATATCTCTTGACCTCTCACAATTTTGAACACTTCCTTTCCAATAATCTTAATATCTGCAATGGATCCATTTCTCCGCGTCCTTCTGGTGTCTATGTTGTTTCTCCCGACGTCCATCGCGTTTGGAGCTCAACACTACAGCTTTGAAACTCAACAGCGACCTGCCCATTCCCTAGATCGAAAGACAGATGCAGAAAGAGACGCGTTCATACACAGATTAGTTACTCAAATGTCTCCCGAAGAGATGAGTTCGTCTTCGTACATTTCCGGTGGGTACAATCAGAGCTGATCTTGTTCTCCATCTTTTGTAGCTATGCAGTTGCATTTGATGTTTGCTGACAATATTATTGGACCATATTCTGACAACGGGCTCTACGGCGAGTTAAGCCCCCTCTTTCTCTCAAATCTAACTCTGACCCCTCTCAGATTTCGCCACTCGCTTCGCACCTACGGCTGGAGTAGGTGTAATGCATGATTGGTATCCAACAAATGCATCATATTACAATACAGTCCAGAGACTTAATCTCGTGAAATCACGGCTACCTATCCCATTCATGCAGCTCGGGGAATGCCTTCATGGTGTAGGCTCGTTCAAACAGAGCATGTTCCCCCAATCGATCGGCATGGCAGCTTCCTGGGATACTTCACTGGTTCATCGCATAGGAAGGGCAATCGGAGCAGAAGCTCGTGCTATTGGTATTCATGCGTGCTTGGCACCGGTGCTTGATCTGGGAAAGGACGTAAGGTGGGGTCGCGTACAAGGTACGAGGATTTCATCCTCATCGCGTATCGTATTTACAGAATCGCGTTACAGAGGCTTGGGGTGAAGACTTTCTGCTTACTTCACATATGGGCGTAGCGTATGCTTCTGGTTTATCTAAAAATGGCTCTTGGTCAGATACAGACGCGGTCATTCCTGTCATGAAAGTGAGGATGATGTTCTTCCTTCTCCAGCGGCTGACAGAGCTTTCTCTAAAGCATTTTGCAGGACATGGGAGCCCTATAGGAGGACATAATGCAGCGCCGTACAATGGTGCTGGGTCTCGGCAGTATCTCATGGAGTTCTTTCGGCCATTCAAAGCGGTGGTGGATTTGGGAGGTGCAAGAGGCGCTCTAATGTAGGTCGTGCATCTTCTCTATACTCAGGCATATCAAATACTGTTCCATAGGGCGTATCATGAGTTTGACGGTATTCCTTCTGTTGTCAATACAATGTTTTACGATGCATTGGAGGATTGGGGTTTTGATGGATTCATCATCGCGGACGATGCGGCCTTGATCATGTTACAGCAGGGGCATATGGTATCGAACTCACCTGCGGACACGCTTTCACAATGGTTCAATGCTGGCGGGATGATTCAGTATTACGATTTTGATATTGGGACGTTTTTGAACGTGAGTTATGCGTTTCTTCAGGCGACACTTTTTGATAATACCTGGAATTAAGGTTACGACTGCGATCTTGGCCAACAACTCGGTGCCTTTATTCACTTTGCAGTCCCATGTCACACGTATCTTAAACGTCAAGTATGACATGGGTTTGTTTTCGAATAGTACCAGTAAAGCTTCATCGGAACCGAACTCATCCTCTTTATATGTTCCTTCGGATATAGTATATCAGGAGTTGACGGCCCAGCATGCACCGCTTACTCTTGAGGCGGCGCGCGCCTCCATCGTTTTGCTTGAGAACAGGAACTCCGCCTTGCCTATAAAACCAGACACACAGAACATTTCGCGTATTGCTTTAATCGGACCTTATGGAGATATATTGAACTATGGAGATTACTCAGGTACATGGGGTGCTAGTCCAGCTCAAAACGGTACGACTATCCGGCAGTCGATGCTGAATTATATCCAGAATTCGAGTCTTGACGTTCAGCTTGTTACGAGCATGGGTGCTAATACCTGGTACTACAATGCGCAGTATGGAATCCCTGCGTATCTGCTTTCTCCGACTGTGAACTCGGCCAACGAATCATCGTCAGAGAATCACGGACTGTTGGGGACTTATTTTGCGGATACAAACTTCACGGACCCTCGTGTCTCTCAAGTTGATGTGCCTAATAAGGACTGGGGCCTTTATCCTCCTCTTGGTCTACCTTCTAATAACTTTAGTGTGATTTGGGAAGGGATCTTGACTGTGCCAGTGGAAGGCGAGGTGAGCGGTTCCATCGGTGTCGCTGTGTCTCCCAACACAACAGCACGCCTATATATCGACGGCGCACTGGTCTCTGAATCGCCATTGACTACTACCGGCAATATTCTGGGGAACATCGAACCGTTGGCGTACGACATGACCAATGGAACTATGTTACCTCCTGGGGGAGCCCAGTGGACCTTCAAGAAAGGCACAACCCACCGTATACGGATCGAATATCAGACATGGAATCTGTATCAGAAGCTAGAGAATGTGAACTCTGTGAATGCCCAGGTCGAGTTATGGTGGAATCTAGTCGACTCTGACGCTATTACAAAGGTCCTTGAACTTTTTTGACCATGTCGTTCTTGTATTCATTGAGCTCCCAGGCTATCGAGGTTGCAAAAACCGCAGACCTCATCATCCTCGCTGTAGGTGCCAATTGGAATAGTGATGGGGAAAACGGTGACAGGGCGACACTTGGGTTATCCGACAATCAAAGTAGGCGTGTACTCGAACAAGATGCTCATTCGTTACTGACTCATAAATAAGCTGCACTCGCTGACGCACTATTCGACCTTGGAATCCCAATTGTATTAGTATTACAAGGCGGCAGACCCTTTGCTATTCCCAAATATTACACCCGTTGCGCTGCTGCTCTTGAAACAGTGTGTACTTGCTTTGAATACGCTGATTATTTGTGACTACGTGATAGGTGGTAGTTTTTTCCAGGCCAGTCGGGTGGTCGGGCCATTTCTGACGTGCTGTTCGGCGAATTCAACCCAGGAGGACGAATGCCATTGAGCATTCCGTTTGACGCTTCGTCTCTACCGGCTTTCTATAAGTGAGTAGGCCCGAGGCTCTTGTTTGTATGAATGTATGAACAGTGATAAAAACAAACAGTTTTCACGCTACCGCTCACGCAGTCAACTATACTGACATTTATTCCTATCCTTCAGTATGTGTAGTAACACCGATTTGTCGAGCGTCGCTCAGTGATACTTAGTATTGGTTCGGCTATGGCTTGTCCTACACTAACTTCTCCGTATCTGAATTCAATGCGACGTCTTCAGGTGGAGTGAAGACATTCACAGCAGGAGAAACTATCACATTTCGGGCTACTGTAACCAACGAAGGTAACATTTCTGGAAGTTATGTGGTTCAGGTATTTTCGGTCCTTGCGTTTCAAGTCGTTCTAAGGAGTTCTTACGTTTCTTTTCTCCAAGGTTTACCTTCTTGCTCGAATTTCAAATATCGTACGCGCACAAAGACAGCTCGTCGCGTTCAGTCGGGTATACCTCGCTGCCAGTGAGAGCCGGGAGATAACGATGGACCTCGAAGTCGACCGATATCTCCCGATTGTCAATCGTCGATACGAATGGGAACTGGAAGGAGGGTAAGATTTTCATTGATTAAAAACAACATGATGTTCAAGTATATTCAAGTGACTACACATTTGCATTGTCAGAATCTGGCGCCCCTACCGCGAACACTGCGATGAACGTTACGATGCTTTGTTTGTCGAATTAAAGGGAAGAGGATTAACACACTCCATCGTTGCTGGAAATTTTGAGCGAAAAGATAGTGGCATATCCTTGTGCAGTATCTATCAGTTTGGAATGTTAAAATCTGCGTGCTATTGGACACACCTCTGTCTTGGAGCTAAGCATCGAGGGTTGCAATAATCTCCTTTATGAGGATGATGTTGAAGAGGCGGAGCATTAAGCAAGCAATGGAAAGCTAGTGGACGTTCAGATTGACGGCTGAGAAAGCAGTTGAAGGACGTACAACGAAGATCACCAAGTTCAGCGCACGATGAATCTTTTCTGCGACGTTGCGATCAGGAGCCGCATCGAAATTCCTAGGAGGCTGAGAATAATCTCGTTGGCATGCGTAATCAAGAAGTTTGACTTGCACGTACAGGGAGTGTATTCGCGAGCGCGACTTCGTTGAGATGTTCTCTCTGGCGTCGAAGGGCGTGTGCATAGGGGTGCATGCGACGATTTCTGTATGTAACATAAGTGAGCGCTCTGCCGATAGAAGCTTGATAAACGCACTGCGAGAGCTTGGTGGAGGGTTTCAGCGACATTGAGAAAGAGTATATTTTGTATATTTTGTAGGGAGTGTGGTTCGAGTTGGGGAGGAAATGAGGGCAATCCTCATCTATTTCAACGATTTCCAATATTGAATTCCGCGATAAAAAACCGGTTTCCAGTAAAAATGCGTGCAAACTCGCAAGAAGGGTTTAAAGAAATCGTGACCCAGAGGAACGGCGCCGCAACTTCCATATTTTATTTTACGAGAAGCTGAATACATATTAGCTCTTCATTAACGCTCTGACAGGCAAGCACGCACCTCCATCTTCCATCTTAGCTCGCAACTAGATATGCATGGAGACCAGAACTCCGGCCATATCCAGCCCAGCTTTTACAGTATCGCTCTCGCGTTTACTCTCTACCACTCTTCGGATTTCTCTAGCAAGCGGTCTGCTTCTTCCAAAATCTGTATCTTTCAACAGGTCCAAGTCAAGTCACCCAGGATCCACCGTCAGATCCTGAGCTTGCGAAAGAACATGCAATCAAAGTTCCATTCTTCAACCTTTGACAAGATCCGAACAGCTGGAAGGTAACGAGAATTCGCGGCGTATACGTTCAAATTGAACAAAGTTTTCTGGGACGCCTCGTGGACCGGTTGTTATAGAGCGCAGCAGCTCTAAGTGTCTCAGAAAGCCTTCAGATCCTCCACAGCATCGGCGGAACACAGTTCATCGAGTGGCCAGGTTGGGTCCAGTCAGTATGAGTCATTCGCATCACGTGGTGTGTGGATGGCGCAATCAGCGCGAGCGCACGATGATTTTGTATCCTTGCCATTACCTCGATTCAGTGCGACAAAAATACAGTCCCTTTGAAATATGACTGCCAGGTTTTGAAGCAAACGAGTGACTCAAGGTCGACAGAGCAGAAGCTCCAGGCGAACAACGACAAGAGAAGGATCAAGGATCAAGAGCCTGGCCAATGTGTGTCCCGGAACTCAAGCAAATGCAGCTGCAGCCCCGACATTGCGTGATGCGGGTTCTAGTAGTGGAGGAACCATCCGCGAAAGAATACAGTGAAGAGAGTTCGACAATCCGTTGTGAACGACGCTGAGATTCGGTCTGTTCCTCGGGTCCTGTTCAATTCGACGAATGCGGTTGCGTCCGGGAGCCAACGCATATACAATCAGGTAGGTTGTGCAGCCGAATAACCCTTGCAGAAGGGGGGACACGAAGATTTGCATTCCAGCTCCTGCTCGAGCGTTTGCAAATGATATTGATTTTCCGCGAGAGCAAATCATAGCAGCAGAGCTGGAGCCAGCAATTGAAAGCTTCAACACCCTGCTAGCAAGCAGGAGCTCTCGAATTTCTGTCGGAAGGCCAAGTGGTCGTAGTACGACGGGTTGAAGACGCGCAAGAAGCAAATTCTGATGTTGTGTACCACAAGACCAAGGCGGGACCTATCAGGAAATGCGACTGAAATGGCGAAGCTAATTGTAGGCGAGATGCCTACACGACGCAAGGTGAAATCGAAATTTATGAGCCTGGTGTGAACACAAGAAGGGTTTTTTCGACTGCAATTGCTGATTTTTGAATTCACCAGAGAGGATCTGACCCTCAGGGGAGTTCTTTCAAAAGGTTCTGTTTTCCCTCTCTAGAATATAGTACCCCAAAGCCCAAAGCCAGCTTGTGACTAGCTTCTTGGGGCCCGTCGCTCGAGTTGGCATCACTCGTTCCAGTGCCCAAGCTGTATACAGCAAAGGCGTATGAGTTTGCAGCTATCGGGGTGAAATGGCTGACTCAATGCGTGTTCGACAATGGGAAAAGAAAACATGGAGGTGACGATAGGTGACGGTGACTCTGGAAAATCAAATCGAAAGAAGCAGGGAGAAGTTCGAAGAGTAAAATGTTCATCGAGAAGGTGAGCTTGATGATCATCGACGTCGAGGATTAAGGGAACAAGTGCGAAATGAAGTTGTGGATGGTGGTTTGTGGAAACAATTTTTTGGCGCCACCACTGCGGTCTCAGAAAAAAGCATTTTCAAAATTTCAAATTTGACCTCCTCACTAGCTTCTAAGTGAACACTCGCTGGTCAATCGTCACCTTAATTAACTCTTTCAGCCGTAGATCTTCATGTGGATTTCTTTAGAAGAAGATTATTCACTTCAATGTGCCACTTTCGCTGGTAAGATTCAATGTGCCACTTTCGCTGGTAAGATTCCACAGCAATCGTCAATAATCGTCAGTCTGAACAGTCTTCAAGAAAATAGCGTATGAAATCTAGAGGTCAAATTTCTATTCATAGGTTTCTTCGAATGTTGAGCCAATATTTTCCTGAAAGGACGATTTAAAGTTACTGAGAACTTTATTCTTTTGTTCTAGTCATAGTTCGAATCGAGTCCTAGCACTATCGTCCATTTACTAAATAAGATTCCGCATACTTCGACATAATCCCTTGTATCCTCCAGAACTTAGCAAGAGAAATCGAGGCTTCCTCCCCAGGTTCGTGTTGCGCACTCTAGGTGAACTCTAAAACTTAAATCATCACGTCCATCATTCATCAGACGACAGAGTTGCAAATCTCCCATTCTTGGTCAATAACATTATATACAAGCTCAGGATAGACAAGGCATCTCAGCCCGACTGCTTTTGATGGAGCTTAAGACGTAGTGGTCGAGTGGGCATCTTCGATTTCCTCTCACTTGACTTCTTCGACTTCTGGTGTCCTTTTCCTCAACATTTCCAAACGAAGAGAAGACAATCGCAAATCCCTTTCATCCTTCGTTTATTCCTCTATTCGCCTACTTATTTCAGCTTTATGCTCAAAGACAACGACCCCAGCAATATTCAGAGCGCCTCCTTGGCTGCGCATCTAAATAGATCGTCATCAATATTGTCGACCTTGATGCAAAGGATGAAGTCAGTCAGGGCAGGCATCGTTTTTCAACGAAATAACACTTGACAATTTGCTCAGGAGGGTTCGTGAAGCTGGACATTAAGGTCGTGATTTTTTTTTACCTCGAAACGCGAAATCTGCTATTGACGGGAACGTCGAGATCGAGAACTAGTGCATTGGGGGCTAGAGTTCAACTTATTTGCGAGTGGATTCTTGTCCAGAAGCATCCATTGGACCAACAACAAATCATGCCCTTTCACGGAATCAACTAGGATAGTGCTTTCAATACTGTGAGTGCCGGAGGATGGGGATCAGTCGAAAGCGCACTCTAGGTTGATGTACAGTTCGCGAAGCGGTCGCCAGGAGGAGATAACGCCGCAATTTTTGACTGCGGTTGAACAGATTGCGATACCGAGTGAGGGTCTTGCACCTAGTGAGGTCTACGGTCATAACACGAAGGGTGTGCTACGGTCGCTACGCCTCTTCCTACGTCATCAACTGAACTGCCATTGGCATGGTGCAGCTATCGCTTCGAGGAACTCTGAAAATGCCAGATAAAGAGAAAGAATTTCTTCATGGTGGGCGAATCGAATCTGCATGACGTGAGTGGCTCTCTCTCGACATGATCAGAGTATCGGTATAACTGAAGAAACAGTCCATTCGTAGGCTCTGGGGAGATTACCGTTCTACCACCAAATAAATTCAAGCGAGTCGCGCGCTAGCGACTCCTCTGCTATGACGACGGGTGAAAATTTTGATTTTCCTCAAGAATCCGTCTGAGATAGCGAGCTGCAGAAACCTGACTTGTACGTCTATAGATCCATGATCATATTGGCGCTTCATAAAAGAATAAAATCTGGAAATCAATGAGTCTTACCGCCGTTCTTCGAAGGTTTTTATGGAAACTAGATTGGAGAATTTCGTTTGTGATTAGGGGTGAATGACGTTGAGATACCTAACTTGGACACCATTCAATCCCGAATGTGACAAACTCCATTGAACGCTGCTCGCGAGGGATTGCGCTTTGAGCGCCAGGTTGAGGATCGCCACCGCCGGCCGGATTATTGTCGGACTCAGAGACGGACCGTTGATTCCCAACCTTCTATCCTTGGCTGAGGCCTCCTCGCTGTTCGCAACAATGTTGGTCAGCTGTGAATCACGATCTGGGCGCCATATGGCGACGTGTATTCCGAAAGGCCCTTACTTACGGAAAAACCAGCTTCACCCCTCATATAAAACTGAGGACTACTAGAATGACATTTGACCCCTTCAGTGACATAGCAGTGAAATGCAGGCGCTCTTTCTATCACTCCTTGTCCCCGTAGCTTTCGCTTCCAGCTCGTTTCTAGAGCCACGCATATTCTCCTTGGTGTCTCGGGGAACGAACTTGGACGGATCATTGCCCTTGTACCAAAATCCCAATGCGTCTATCGAAGATAGGGTGGCAGATTTGCTTCCGCGAATGTCATTGCAAGAAAAAGTAGCCCAGATGTGCGCCTTCTAGTTCTCCCTATAGCCAAAAACTTACTGATTGAGTCGCCAGCATCCAAGGAGACATAGACGGTAAGTGCAAGCTAGAAAGTTGCAACCTGTACTGAGCCAATTCGAACTCAGGTTGGATGAACACTACCGACCCCCTAGATAACACTCTCGTTTTCAATCAGTCTGGCTTAGTATGCATGCGTGGCTACTAGGAATCACATTTCGCTCATCGTTTTCATAGGAAGACATGATGAGCACCAAAGCAGGTTCAATATGGGGAGGTTATGCAATGCCCTACGAAAAATTTGTATTTGCTTTGAACGTAGGTCAAAAATATCTCATGGAAAACACAACCCTTGGTATACCAGCAATGTTCCAAAGCGAGGGTGAGTACTGATTCGTTTTTGCCTCGCCATTTTCCGATTTTATCTTCGTACCGTAACAGGATTGCATGGCTTCACCAACAATGGAACAATTTTTCCGTCTCCTATTGGATTGGCTGCGTCTTTCAACCCCGAACTACTATCGTCCGTTGCTAATATCATCGCTACCGAGGCTGAAGGGCTCGGTCTCTCCCAGATCTTTGCTCCAGTGCTCGACATGTCTAGAGAACTGAGATGGGGCCGTGTAGAAGAGAACTTTGGGGAAGATCCGTTCTTGACTGGTGAAATGGGTCTCGCGTATGTGACTGGCTTGCAGGATGGAACACGCAGGAATGTCACCGCAGACGGTCCTGGTGGAATCCGGAAGCGAATGGCTTCTACCTGCAAGCATTTTACAGCTTATGGTAGCCCCATGGCAGGACTGTGAGTGACTCCATTCCATCTTGGAGAAATCGTTTCAACTTTGAAATCAGAAATACAGCACCTGTGGTTGGCAGCGAACGTGACTTGCGTACTATCTATCTCCCAGCATTCCAAAGAGCTTGTCTTGAGTCTTTGGCTATCATGACTGCATATTCTGCATACGATAGTGTTCCTGTAGGCCAACCCTACTCCAAGCAATTATTTCTAATCTCACTTTCCGCCAGCTGGTCGCAAACAAACGTACGTCATTCAACCTTGGCTTATCTGCTGCAAATCCTGAAACAACTGACGGGTGGACTAAGATATATTAACTGACATTGTGAGTTTCGAATCATTCGAGATAATCAGTCTAACGCCTTTCGCAGCTTCGAGACGAGTGGCAATATCCTTACTGGGTGACTACCGATGCGGGTGCAGTAGACTTGCTGATCAGTCAGCATAAGACTTGCGATACGTACGTCTTCCGCCCCATCTTCTTTGATTTGTAACGATGTACCCTTTCAGTCGGGAATGCGCCGCTAAGGCAGTCATAGAGAACGGATTGAGCGGCGAAATGGGTGGAGGATCCTACACATATTTGACGCTTCCTGGTAAGAAATGATCTGTGTAGGGTCACCCGCGTAAAGAAGCGGCTGACCACTTCCGCTACAGACCAAGTCGCTGCTGGAACAGTAAATGAAAGTTACATCGATGAAACAGTAAAAGCGATGTTACGAACCAAGTTCACCTTGGGTCTCTTTGAAAGTGAGCCTGACCTCTTATAATTGCGACGAACTACTGTAACAATTATACAGGTCCCTACCCATACTCTGACTATTTGAGTACTATACGTACGCCTGAGTCCCGTGAAGTGCTCCTCCAAATGGAAGAAGAAGCGATTGTTTTGCTCGAAAATCGTGACAACGTTTTACCCCTCAGCAACAATATTGGTAGCATCGCGTTGATTGGACCTCAAGTCAATCGTGTCACTGTGAGCGTTCAAAACTTAATACTCTTACTATTCCACGTCTACATGTTCAATAGTTCGGAGACTATGTCTTCTTCAATGCTTCTCTAAACGGAATCACGCCTCTTGCTGGTTTCCAAGAGTTTTTATCAAACCAATCCAGCTCTACCAAAGTCAACTTTGCCCAAGGATGCGAGTTGTGGTCGAATGATCAAAGCGGCTTTGACGAAGCAGTTTCAGTTGCTCAGCAGTCAGACGTGGCCATCGTTATGGTAGGAGAACCTGTCGAGTTAAAATTTGCGCGACTCAGTGCATTTTAGGTTGGAACTTGGTCCTTGGACCAAACTCTGTTGTGGACTCCTGGAACAAACGCGACCACTGGCGAACACGTGGACTTATCCAGCCTTTCCCTAGTTGGCGCCCAATTTCCATTAGTAGAAGCCATTGTGAACACTGGGAAGCCTACCGTGGTCGTGTTCGTGAGCGGAAAACCCGTCTCCGAGCCATGGATCCAAGCCCGTAAGTGTTAAGCCCGTACTCACCTACTTATAGTGCAATGTGCAATGTATGAGTGTCATAGATGCTAGCGCGGTGATACAACAGTTCTATCCTGGAGAACTGGGTGGTCTGGCTCTTCCAGAAATAATTTTCGGAGCAGTGAATCCGTCAGGCATGCCCAAAGCTCTACTTTCCTGTATGCATCACCACTAACGTACTCATGCATCAGGCAAATTACCTGTTTCATTCCCTCGATCTGTTGGGACTACCCCGGACTTCTACAATTATCTCAATGGAATGCGGCCTATAGATGCAGGAATGATTACTGATAATGATACTCTTATATTTGGACATCAGGTATTTCTAAAAACCTATTCCCAAGGCTTTGGTACTCACATACGCTTTTGTAGTACGTTCTAAATAGTCCCGTTCCAATATGGAGCTTTGGTCATGGACTAAGCTATACGACTTTCAACTAGTACGCGTTTGCTGACCGTGTGAGATTATTTGACTCGCTCATTGTTTACAGCACTGATCTTTCGCTCAATCCTGCCTCGATTGGGATTTCCGACAATTTCAACGTGACGGTTATCGTTCATAATACTGGCTCAGTAGACGGAAAAGAAGTCGTTCAGGTTTGTCGACAATGAACATTCTGCCATTACCAGAGAGTTATTATCTTCTCACCAGGTGTACCTCTCCGACGTCGTAAGCTCGGTAGTCACTCCTGTGCAGAGACTCGTTGGTTTCCAGAAGATTGATTTACCGTGAGTTGAAAATTTCATTTCTCTGATTTCTGTATGAATAAACTCTAATGGGATTTCGTCAACAGTGCGGGTAGTTCACAAACTGTTTCGATAGAAGTTGATTCGTCGCAGCTTGCGCTCTGGAACCTCAATGACCAGTGGGCAGTTGAACCTGGCGAGTTCATGGTCACGATCGGAACGAGCGACGAGATTTTTGCTCAGGCGACGCTAACAGTAACTGCTTAGAGAATGTATACAAGTTATGACTCAAGATAGGCGACGCGCTCGCAGCAAGGATCATAAATTACAGTTATCCAAAACGATACAAATAAAATGAACAATAGATCTTTACTTGTACGTGAACATGATGGTATCGACTTCATAGCTTCGCTTTTTGTGAGACCAGTAAACTGTTCGACGCTTGAAGGGATTTAGCGGCCGTAGTGACGAATTCATCAACACTGAACATAATTTGTCAGTTCATTCAAAAAATTAATAAAGATATCTCAACGCACATTTCCTTGGCGGGTTTGATTTCCTGAATAGGAGGGAGGTGATGTGAATAGTTACTCAAGGTACCAGAGTTTTGCGACTGACCTGTATGGCACCAGCTACTCTGCCCATAAGCCCTATTAACAAAAGTCAATCAATATTACTACCTATATTGTTGTGAATTCCGAAAGATCGTACATGTCATTCCTTGCACAGATTTTTCGGGATGCGCTTCAATCTGTGTGACAAATCTTAAGAATCTGATAATCGTCAAACCAAGAAGCGGACACACCTCAACTTCATGAGGAATGAGACCTTTGGCAAGCAACTCCTCCTTCTCCTGTGCACGTGTGGTTTCCCTGAATATCTTCATGAACAATGTAGCTTGTAGACGTCTGCTAAACACTCACCAGTCCACGACATATTGTGTCCTCCTTACGTTTAACGGCCGCCCAGTATAGATGGTGGTACGGAGGACATCATCCCAACCTGCACTGACAACTTGTTGCTTGTGCATCTTGGGTGCTCCGGCTTCCACACTTGCAACGAAACGAGTGCCGACCCAAACACCATGGGCGCCATATCTAGAATAATTACACGATTGAATTTTCGCGTTAGATTGAGAGAGGGCAGTTCCGTACGCTAGGGATGCGGCAAGGCCTCGGCCATCGGCAATACCTCCTGCGGCTACAACGACAATGGGTTCACCTGTGAGTGGACTCTTGGCGTTTTTACAAAGATCAACGACAGCAGGGATGAGGATTGAAAAGGGAGTGTCGCCAGTGTGTCCGCCTCCTTCTCCGGCTTGAGCACCAATGATGTCAACGCCTATGAACAGTCCAGGGTAAATACCGAGATTAAACGGGTTGAATTGAGCGCCAACTAACCTGCTTCGATACATTTTGCAACATGCTATATATGCTCGGTAGATAAGAAAAGTTTGTTTGAACAGCATTAAAGTTACCTTGGGATGACCGATCATACTACGGAAAAGGTGAGTAAATGATACTCGTCGCAAGCACTTGCACATACTTCATTACCGGGATCCCCGCTGCGTGGAATTTGTCGACGACCCATTTTGGTGGAACGCTTGCATGAAATCAGATTCTGGTGAAAAAATACCAAACTGGATAACGGCCTTACCCAACGGCACAGACAAACAATTTTGCGCCACCCTCAATGATAACATCTACTAACTCTGGCAATTGGCCATCCGTGTAATCCTTGTTTGTTTTCCGAGCATTGCCGCCAACCTGGGGTAGAAGTAAATCTACACCAAATGGTGCGTTCTTGTCCTCAAGATGGCTTTTGAGTTCCTCGATTGAACCTTTCATGAACTTGGGAGTCTGACGAACACCACCAATAACGCCGATACCACCTAAGACAAAGTTCATTAACCGGTACATCAAACAAACAGACACTTGGACCCACCAGAGTTCGTTACCACCGCAGCCAATTTAGGGCCTGCCGCCACGTTCATGCCTGATATAATTAGTGTGAAAAGCTGTGTGAGCGACGAAGGACTCAGTATTCACCTGCAAGCATGACTGGGTGGTTGATCTTGAAAAGCTTGGTGAGGGGGGTAGAGAATATCTGTTCTGAGGAAGGCATGGTAGTGAAGAGAAAAGGAGGAACTCAAGTTTAAATAGTTTAAGTAACACATCGGTATTCGTTGGATCCGGTTATCACGCGCTGAAGACAATTCGGATTCCTCGGAGACTGAATCTAGGGTTAAGGTACGTCACCGCTACTGGAATACCCGGGCCGTGGAAAAAATGTGAGTTCTCGTGTTTGGAACCGGTCATGGCCTCGAAATGTCCAGTTGACCATAGCGCGTCGCAAGATTCCTGTCCAGTCGACAATAACTCCAAGTCCACTAGTACCTGGACACGGCTGTTCTCTTCTTCCAATAGCCCAAATTTGCCTCAGAATCTATCCAACGAACGGGAATTATCTTCGATTCCAAAAGCCAGTGATGGCAATTGGGTATACCCTTCCGAAGCACAATTCTTTGCTGCGATGGCACGCAAAAACCACAATCCTCAGGCAGCGGATATGAAAGCTATTGTACCAATACACAACGCTGTGAACGAACGGGCTTGGTTGGAAGTCATGAAATGGGAGGCAGGCAGAGGTGGCGAGGTCTGTGGAGGAGTTAAACTTGTTAATTTCAAAGGGAAACCAAATGATAAGAGCCCGCGCGCTAGATGGAAAATGTTTCTCGGGTATGTCGCGTGCTCTCTCGCCCATTTTTGTATTTTCTTACTCTACTTAGGTATGCTGCTCCGTTTGATAGACACGATTGGGTTGTCGACCGCTGTGGTCTGCAAATGAGATATATCATCGACTTCTACACTGGCCGCACGGATCCCGTAACAAATAAGGTCTCTTTCTACCTAGATGCGCGACCAGCTTTAGATAACTGGGAAGCAGTCAAGATGAGAGTTCAGCATTTCTGGGGAAAATGGATTGGGTCGAGTACGACACAATCATGATAAGGGAATTGTGAGTTTGACGCAGCAAAGAATAGGCACTGGCAAACAGTACTCTTTGGACGGACACATGATGCTTCACACATTCCTTTGCTGCTGCCATCGTCCGTTAAAGTCTTGCACGATGGAGCAGTAGTATATATTCTTTCTTTCCCCACCATCCCACCTAAATGTACATAAACAATACATAATTCATACTATTCCTCCACATGCATAATGCATTGATCGCAACAAGCAGTCCGGACTCAAAAGACGACCACAGACTGCTCGCGTCCGCCCATCGTAGCTGATCGTGAATACAGGATATTATGCCCTGATCTCCTTATTCAGCTACTTAGCTTCTCATTCTCGCAGCACTTAAATACAAAGAGTTTCCATAATCCGAATCCTAGTCCGCGGAATTGCGTTCTGCTTTCTTTACAGACCTCGTGCCATTATGACATACAGATTACAACTTCCTAGCCTTGGAACCATACTGCCCAAAAGGATCCAACGGAGGCCTTCCGTATGAGGGCTGCCAATACGCATATCAAATGAAGCCATGAGTTTAGGAATTTAGTATTTTGCGCACCGGAGCATCAGGTTTGTTGTCCAAAATTTTATCAATTCTCTCTAGTAACTCGTCTGTTAATTTGGGTACAACTTCTATCGCCTTGAGATTTTCCACAATCTGTTCTGGTTTACTTGCACCTAGGATAACAGTCGAAGTGTTCGGATACCTTGCTACCCATGCTAAAGCAAGTGCCGAGATCGTGGTTTGTAATTCTAGATGGGGATGATCAAGTCGATACCAGTTAGGTTAGGAAAATAATAACCTTTTTCTGCAATGTCGGTCAATTCTCTTACTTTTCGAATCATTTCTTTTCCCTTTTCCTCCTGAAGTTCCTTAGACATATTGATGAAGTCACCTTCAGTAGCAAATCGGGAACCGGGGGGTATACCATCGTTATACTTCGTCAAATATAAGCTTTCCACCTAAAGGGAAGCAAGTAAGAATCGTTCCTACCTTGCCAGTCAGCAGACCGAAATACAGAGAAGAGAATGTGGTGGTCCCGTAATTGTACTGCTGATACAACGGCCTACAAAGTTCGTGAATGGCTGGTCGCATGGGAGATAATCATGAGATAGCCTACGCGTATTCTTTTTCTGGTCTTTCCCTGGTGAACATGCTGCATGTATATGCGTAAGCTGTCCATAGCAGGCTATTTGGAAGGAGTTAAAGCGCACTTGTGCTGACATTGGTCCACGACAGGTGCAATAAGTCCAAGTTTAGTGGCGATATCTAGTAGAAACGGTTGCGAATCCGGTATCAGTCATCATAACAGGACGTACGGTGAGCTTCCTCAATTTCAACGGCGCTCCACTCAGATGTTCCCCAGTACATTGCCTGCACAGATTTAGAAAATCAGAAATGCGCATGTTCACCTAATGGTATTGACGGACCCATCCTTTCTCTATCACAAAATTAAAGCCTCTCACGACTGAAAACGACCATCGTCATTATAATGGACCGTGGTCGATCACCCGTTCTGAATTGCGCACCTTCTTCCATTGGGACTTCAGCAAGTGAAATGAGAGTCAGTTAAGTATTTCCAACGCCATGAGACTGAGACTTACCATTCGAGTCGCTTCGGTGGGCAAAAATGATGTCCACATAATCTAGTTGGAGGCGAGCAAGGCTTTCTTGCGTTCCCTCGATAATGCTTGTATATTTCGATGTCAGATTGTGCCGCGCTATCATAGATAGTCTACCGGGCTTACTGCTTTCTAGACAAGCCTCCGTCGTTTGGACTCTTGCGACCTACTCCCCAGAATATCTTGGTGGTGACAATGATATCAGTGCGACGCCAACCAAGTTCCTTGATAACGCGTCCCCTGATGAATTATCTAATTGCGTCCAACGTTTTTGGAAAAAAAAAAGACCAAGACATACATTTCTTCCTCCGATTTGCCATTCGCATAGGTTTCTGCAGTGTCAAACATGTTGATCCCATTTTCGAACGCAGTCTTCATAATTTCCTGATGATAAAGTCGTTTTGTATTCGCACACGGTTCTATCAATCAATTTTGAACAGATAGTAGACGAACCTTGACAGGATCGCCTTTGACTGACCCTCCAAGAGTGAGCCCTAGGTCAATTTGGCAGGTATTAGATTGAAGATGAGTTGAGATGATCTAGATCAGGTGTGGATGTACTTACATCCACCAAGGGAGAACAGAGGGACTCTTAAACCGCTTGGCCCAAGTCGGCGGAACGGCATTCCCTTGGGATCGTATTCGACCTTGACATCTTGTTGGAGCTGGGGTGGCATTCTTCGACCTAACAACGTTGACTACAGTATACAGGATCACTGCGTGATGGTGAGAGAGAGAGCGGGATTAGAGAGTGTTCATTTGCCATTGGTATGTAAGTCCAGAACGGCCCGCCTTCAAGGTTCATGTCGGAATTCAAATCTCAGCGATGAGCTGGAGTCGCCTGCAGATGCCATTCTGTCGAAGAGTTCAAGTATATACGCGACTAGATATGGTTGACACTGGTTGCTCGTTTTAAGTATATGCACTAAAGACTGAAGAGTTTTAGTCAAATCGGAAGCGCCCGGTAAGAGTCCGAGTCTTGCCGCGGCACATGCCGCTTATGTCATACTCCTCTCTCTACCAGGTTCTTTGCTGTCGATAATTTTTCTCTTCTTACAAGTATCATATATTTTCGCTGAACAATGTGGAGACCTGCAACTCGTCAGATTACAGGAACTAATGATGGTGAGTCTGCGAAGGTCTTACGTTTTTTTATCATATTTCTGACTCCATCTTCACAGTACCTTTGGGGAACCGTCGTCGATTTGGTCCAGCTCCCACCGAGGAAGCAGCACCTCCTCAACTTGCCCAACCGTCACCTTCTGCATACCCCAAACATCAAGAGCATGAAAGTATAGGGAAACGCGGCCGAGAGGAGTCGCCTCAGAATGGAGATCCGAAAGGTAAGCACAGAGTGTTGACGCTAACCAAATGGTTGTCGCTTTCGTTCTCGAGATCATGGCACATAGCGGGCGCTGTTGATTCAAACTCTAATCCCACTGACCTTCTGTACATAATAACCTAACCTTTTACCTGTCTGTTTGTCACACTCGTTCAGTCGATCCCAATGCTCCTCGCAAGCGACGAAGTCGTTGGGGAGAGGCCAAGACCGAGATTCCCGGCTTACCGACAGCTATCTCCGCTGTCGGTGTCTCTCAAGCTCAACTCGACAACTATGCTATCCATCTGCGATTGGAGGAGATCAACCGAAAACTCAGGTTGAATAATTTCGTCCCGCCTGAGCGTGAACGGTGCGTGCCCTGAACCCTAATCGCATCTATATGTTCCACAAAGACTAACCTGTCAATTTCCCTCCTCAGATCGCCCTCGCCTCCACCCACCTACGATGCCCATGGTCGCCGAACCAACACCCGCGAAGTCCGGTACAAGAAAAAGCTTGAGGACGAACGAATCAAGCTGGTCGACCGTGCCATGAAAAATGACCCAAATTTCCGACCTCCTGTTGAATATGCGCAACAGAAACGCTCCCAGCGTCCATCGGATAAAGTCTATATACCAGTCAAAGAATTTCCGGAGATCAACTTTTTCGGTCTGCTAGTCGGTCCTCGCGGAAATAGTTTGAAGAAGATGGAAACTGAGAGTGGAGCGAAGATTAGTATCAGAGGAAAGGGCAGTGTGAAGGAAGGAAAGGCGCGACCAGATCAGTACGCTGATGACGCCGAGGAGGACCTTCACTGCCTTGTTCTTGCCGATTCTGAGGAAAAAGTTGCGGCTTGCGTCAGACTGATCAATAAGGTCATCGAAACTGTAAGTAGGATGGATCGTTATCAGCTGCGATATTTTCTAACATTTCGCAAACACAGGCTGCTTCCACACCTGAAGGCCAGAACGAGCACAAAAGGAACCAATTGCGTCAACTTGCTGCACTTAATGGTAAACATCTATCTTCTAATACCTTCTGTACAATACCCAACTTTTATTTTCCAGGTACTCTTCGTGATGATGAGAACCAGATTTGCCAAAACTGTGGTGGTGTCGGACATCGCAAATACGACTGTCAGGAGCAGCGCAACTTCACGGCCAACATCATTTGTCGTGTCTGTGGAAGCGCTGGACACATGGCGCGAGATTGTACGGTGAACAGGGATCCGAACGCTCCTCCTCCACCTCCCACCCCTCCCGTGGGTCGTGGCGGCTTCGACTCTGAATATGCTAGCTTGATGGCGGAGCTTGGTGAGCCTGGCGCTGCTGCTCCCGACATGTCGAAGCCCTCGTGGGCTGCTGGTCCTAGAGCAGGACAGGACATCACCGGCGGAGGAACGAACATTCCTCCTTGGCGGCGTCCTGAAAACTGGCAATCTAATGCACCGCCTCCGCAGCAGCAGTTCCGACCATCTCAGGGAGGTTATGGTGGTGCTCCGGGTGGGTATGGCGCTGGACAATGGGCAGGCCAGGGCGGTTACCCTCAACAATCGCAGGACTACAATTATGCGTCTTACTATCAGAGCCAATACGCTCAACAGCATGCTTAACTCGATCATCACACGTATAACATTCTAGTCTCAATTCCGACCTTCTGACCCGGGTTTTTCCCATCTCGCTAATTGTTTCCCCAGTTCCAACGAAGAGACTCGACTTTTTACTCATCATTCACTGACCATTCATCTACAGAGTGATGGGTAGGCGACATTCTTAGCTGACCACTGACCTATAAAACTTGTTATTCTAAAAACAATGAAATCGTTCGCGTTTTTTTCTTTTTGTGGGGTATGGAATTCCTGGAATCTCAGTACTAAGTATCGACTGAGTAATGAGTGCGTGATGAGTGCTTGGAGACTTGAATGGTTTTTCAGTTTCATCCGGATCCTGGAAATGAGTCATGCTTCTTAATTTGGTATAATAATTCCTACTTATGGTTTTCAGTTCGAGCAGAAAATCGAAGACATAATTCTTCTACGAGTTTTGAATTCGACGTCATAATCCTCGATGCTGAGCCGGCTCAGTTCCAGCAGGTATATAAGCCCTCATGAATTTCCTTCGTCCCCCGTCGAGTTCTTTCACTCACACTTCCACTTGCAGCAATTACTTTCAGTTCATTAACATATCACAATGTCTGCCAACGACTCTCAGAAGAACCCAGAGCGCGTTGCCGCTGGCCTTCGCGGAACCCTCAACAACAACAACGTCTCTGAGGAAGCTAAGGATCGTGCTGCCGACCGCCTCCGCGACATGGGCGACGACTTTGAGAACAAAACCAGTCGTGCCAGCGCCGGTACTGGTGATCAACACAAGAACCAAGTCGTTGGTATGTATATCAATGACGGTATTGTCACAATTTACTGAGCGACATGTAGGAGGATACAAGGCAACGCTTCACAGTAATGCTAATTATCATTATCTCATATGATTTTGGCTGAGCTCAATATACACGTTTTCCCAGATGACAAGGTTGGCGAAGAGGCAAAAGCCCACGCACGGGAGGTCCTTGAAGAGAACAACGCCAGCGAGGAGCCCTTGCCTCAGTCCAGGAACTGAATGTATGCATTCTTTTCTCCATTTTCATGACTATACATTCATATCCAGGCCAGATTATGAGATCGAGCATATATAGTTACCTGTAAATCGTAGTATTATTGACCAATGAATGTATCTGTGATGAAGAGAAACCAGATGAAATTATGGTGGATGAGTAAAATACAGTTTGTCAGCATAAATTACACCTATGCAAAAATTTAACAATGAATTTGCGGTCCTCCGTTGTATCAACCATCGAATGTTATAGGATTGGTGTACAAAGAAAAATAAGAATCCTCCTCCTGTTCGATTTCAGAGTCAGTGATAACTCCCTCTGCCATCTCCTCTTGCTCTTCTTCGATAGTGTCTGCATACACCGTGTCGAGCATACTGCTAAGTCCCATCTCTACTACGGAGAGGCACTTTGACAGATCGTTAATAGTCCTTGCCAGTTCAGCCTGAGTGCTTTCAACCGATACAAGCGTAGAGTAATCCAGCGGTCTTAGAATTGGGATAACAGAAGATCCGGATAAAGACGTTAAAGAAGCCAGCGACGACGAAGGATGGTGGGTGTGGGCACGGCTAGACGGGTACATCGACGATGTCATGTCGACTGGGGCAGATCGGAGGTCAAACGAAGGAGGCGAGCTTGTTCTCGGTAAACCCAAAGAAAACGAGGAGTTAACATCCTTGAAAATTGAATGGCTGAACGGTGCAGGAGATGGATTGAATGTCGTAGATGAGTTAAGATGGCTCGGCGAGGGAGTGAAGATCCGATTGTTCACTGAAGGAGATGGTGGTAAGAGGTCACTAAGTCCTAGTTGGTGTTCTGAAGACAAGGAAGGGATCTAGACAACGAATGATTTAGTCAGCGGTGAGTGTTTGAGATGAGTAGCTAACCTTCAAAACGTCCTTGAGTCCTGGTGTACCTAAATTTGTTGTGCGACTAGTCGAGCTAGAGTCACTTCCACTCCTATGTCGTCGCATTGGCTCAGCGAACGGTCTGACAGGAGGTAAAAGTGGTGACCCATCTGTAGAAACATCCGGATGGTGCAGTGATGTCATGGCTGCGAACGTAGAACTAGGTGGGCTCTGAACCTCCGGTAGAGCTGTCGCAGACCGAGTACGCATTATCGAAGGCGACGGACGCGCGGCAGAAGTCGAAGCAGAAGCGTTCCGTCTATTAGACGAGCTGGTATCCAACGAATATGTCGTCTGATGCGATCCTGGTGAAGTCATCGCTGGTGATGGTTTGGCAGAAGTAGATGATGCAAGTCCATCACGAGTATGTGTAATGCTCAAAGACGTCGCGGCAGACTTTGGATTGGCAGGAAATTGGAAGGCGGCTGAAGACGCGAGGTTCGGATTTGGAGATGGATGATGGGGATCTGGATGAGGAGTATGGCTTGACAGTCCTTCTGCTGTACTCTGAGACCGTCGGGGAACAAGAGGTCGGGTGGTTGACGCTGTTGATATATCAGGAGAGGAAGAGGACAATCCGGAGGGAGATGTGGAGTTGATCGGTATAGTATGCGTTGGGAGATCAGGGATCTTATCGAAAATTGGCGGTATGGAAATATCTGGGGGCCCTCTGGTCGAACGAACGTCTCGATAGGTCGCGGTAGATCGTGCTGGCACTGAAACAGTAGAAGAAGAGCCTTCCGTTTCCGATAACCTATCATCCACACTTGTGTCGTATGGGTCACTGGACGGAGACGGAGGAGACGGAAATTCGTCTTCTGGTTTGGCAACATTGGTCAAATTCGATTTCAACCTCGTCGGTCGAGGAAACACGAAATCACGGGTTTTCGCAAGGTCGTCTTCGTGCACTTCGAGTGGTAAAGGACGTTTGGCTTGCGTAGAAACAGCAGAGACTGTCGCTGAAGGAGGTAGCGGCGGCGGCGGCGAGGGTAAGCTACGGGGAAGCGGGTGTTGGGATATCGAAGCACGGAAGGTGTTTTGCTGCGTTGATTCGTCTTCAAACAAAAGACGCAGAGATGATGGAAGAGGTGTGGTAGGACCGGGGCGAATAGTTGCTTGGGCACTTACGGGTTCTGTATCGAGCCCGTCATAGTAGGAATAGGCGTCATCTTCGGAAGAAGGCGCATGAGGCCGACCTCGAACGGTTTCGAATTCCCAAATACTTTCATTGTCTGTCCCCAATCTGTGCCCAGGATCAATACAGTATGGACAGAGGTTATGAAAATGATACACACTCTTCCACTTCCCAATCCAGAGGTCCCGCCATACTATCTCGAGGTCCGGCTTGTTGTAACCGTCGGACTAGCTCTTGCAAGAACGATACGGGTACTTTGGCAGTCGATTTGATCCATTTTGTCTTTAGTAGCTCGTCCGCAGGAAGACGCTACTAGGAATTGGCACATGTAAAACACAAAGGATATTAAGTTGCTCACTTCGGTTGGTGCTTCTTTCAAACAAAACGACATGAAGTCACGCATATCCTTTCCGGCTTCGGCATCGGTAAGACGCGGGGGTTTGGCTCTCGGGATCAGGTCCATGACCTTGAACTTGTCAAGATTGGAATGTGGTGGAGTTCCTTTGACCATCTCATAGATCATGATGCCTAAGCTCCAGATGTCAGCTTTGGTGTCATATGCCGGTACCGCCTGGACGACCTCCGGTGCCATCCAGTAGGGCGTTCCAGTAAGGGTGTTCCGTTTACTCGATGTCGTAGCAAGCAATGCGGATACACCAAAGTCACAAATCATTACTTTCCCTACGGAGGTGACAAGGATGTTGGCAGCTTTCATGTCTCTATGGATGACAGGAACCTTGTGTAGGTAGCTGAGGCCAATCAGGACCTCTCGAATGATCACTGAGATGAACTTTTCCTCCAGACAACCATCCCTTGAGGCCTTCATTAACGACAACACGCTTCCACCTTGCGCAAATTCCATTACGATCCAAACTCTGGGACCATCCATATAGCAACCATAATACTCGGTGATATTTGGAGCATCTCTAAGTTGAGTTAGGAGAGCAACTTCGCGCTGTATGTCGTCAACATCGTCGTCCGCGGTATCGAGATTGATAATCTTCAGAGCGACAACATTTCCGGTAGGTATATGGATTCCCTTGGAAACAGAGCCATATGCGCCTTTTCCTACAGTCTCTAAACGCTTGTAGAGTTGATGAACCGAAGGCTGAGCCATGCGACAGAGAGGAAGAACTGCTGCAGAACCAGGAACATCAAGTTTTGCGCATTCGAAATGATGGTTAAGAAGAAGCAGAAATTGTCGCTTATGTATGCAATCAGATTTCCCGAATAAGCTAATCAAAATTTTCTGTCCTCTTTCCCCATTCATGGGTCGGCGAAGAAAAACTCGGACACATCTCAAAGGAGAGGTTGCCAAAGATGCCTCAGACACCTCTGCGCCAAAATCTTTTATTATCAAACATGGCCAAGTTGGATCTTCAATATCCCAGCTAGTGAGGGACATGCGGAAAGTAATGGAACCTAATACTGCGAGTCGGCTCAGGGTACGCCTTTTCTTTTTGTCTTCACTTCAATCTTTAATTTTGAGAAGGAAAGGAATAGAAATAAACTAAAGGACTACTTGACGCTGGCTCCTGCGTTGCATGTAACACATCTATTGGCTTTTACACTGACCGAAATTGCGCCTTCACTTCGGATCGTTCGTTTGTCCAATGGCCCAACATTAAGCTTTCGAATCGAGAGATACAGTCTCATGAAAGACATCATGAACACCTCAAAACGTGCACGGAGTATTGGCATGGAATATCTTACTCCTCCACTTGTATGTAACCTAAATGTTTCATGGATCCAACTCACATTCCGGCACAGCTCGTCCTTGCTTCATTTCCTCCGCCAGGTCCCAATACACCACCACATCTTCCACTTGTCATGAAAGCTTTTCAATCTCTTTTCCCATCATTATCACCACAGAACCTGACTCTTTCCTCCGCTCGTCGTGTAGTACTTGTCGCATACAATCCAGACCGCGACACCATCGATCTCCGTCATCACATTATCACCGTCAAACCTTACGGAGTATCCAAGCGCGTCCGCCGTGTGCTGGAAGGTGTCACAACCAAAAGCACAACTGGATCTGTACTAGATCTTGGAAACGAAAAAGATGTAGCAGACTTTCTACTTCGCAGACGCGGAGAACCAGGTCCTGATGGCGGGTATGAAAGTGCTGCTTCGTCTGCTGAAAGTGCGGCTGGAGACGATGGAAATGCAGTACATCTAGCTGACAATTATGTCGGACGGAACAATAAAAAAGGTCAGCGTAGAGCAGTACGGCTAGACGAAGTTGGGCCTAGACTTGAGCTCCGTCTTGTGAAGATCACAGAAGGTGTGCCAGGAAAAGAAGGCGCAGTAATGTATCACGAATTCGGTGATCACTTTCTCTACCTTTTAAATTTTCTCATCTCATTGATCGTGCCTTCCATTCCAGTGAAAAAATCAAAGAAGGAAATTTCTGCTCAGAATGCCGCCCATGCAGCAAAAGAGAAACTTAGGAAGGAGAGACGAGCAGAGCAAGAAAGGAACGTTGCTCGTAAAAAAGCTGAAAAAGCCAAGGGAGGGGAAGACATTGATTTAGACGATGAAGGGGAAAATGAAAATGACGATGGCGATGCAGATGGAGTTGAGGACGATTGGGACAACGAAGAGGAAATTAGTGATGGCGAGGAAAGTGATGTGGATGAGTCAGAAGAACAAAGTAGTGGAAATGAAGAAGATCTAAGGCCGAACAAAAGGGTGAAGATGCGAGGCAAGGGATGATTTTTGGATAAGTAACAGTAACATGAACTGTTCGTATCACTTTCACATTTCTGAAAACCAGTCGTTTGTGATGGAAGTATAATGGAGGTGTGATTGACAGTCAATAGTCACTGACAAGCTTCTTCTGACTCAGGAAATGAGATCTAGGGGATGGTTGAACACAAAGGCCATGATACAAAAGCCAGCTCAATTTTCCTTTCCCTTGACCCACGAATCCTTCCTGTCGATTAACCAAACCAAACATCAGCCCTTACATACAGAATGAGCGGTTACCGAGGTCGAGGCGGAAGCTATGGACAGGACGCTCGTGGTGGTAACTTTGGAGGACGTGGAGGAGGCGGTGGATTTGGACGACGTGGTGGACCTCCTATGATCAATAGGGACCAATCAGTCAGTGTCACTGTCCAGACCAACTGTTTCACTATCAAGAAGTAAGTGTTGCTGAACCCTCAAGCGAGCGTCGAATTTGATGTCTATTTGCTTAATGCGTAGATTGCCGCAAAAGGACTATTATCTATATGACAGTAAGTGTGCATTAGTTTAGACCCTTGGTTTGAAAAGTCATAGACATATAGCTAACACCATCTTTTCGGTTCTATAGTCAGTAAGAACAAAAGTGTTACATGTATCGAAGCGTTTTGAATTATTCTATGTAGTGTTCAAGCCCGATGTAGGGAATTTTGGACGCCGTCAAGAAATTTTTGACAAGTTGCAAAGCAACGTCGCTCCTCATATCTTTAGTCCTCGCGCTTTGTACGATGGTAAAGCGCTCGTATATTCGTCGCATCGCTTGGAACTGCCCAGTGGGGATGGTTCTTCTGTGAGTCACAAAATCGTATTATCATATACAGCATTTCGTTTACTGATACGCATAATTACTAGTTCCTCATAGGATGGTCAGATAAACTTGTCGAGGGAAATCGAGGAACTTTTCGAGTGACTCTGAAGCTCACTGCGGGCGAGATCATTCGTCCAAAGTAATCTTTCTCCCATGACACTATTTAATCACTTTTGATTGAGTATGAAACGAAAGGAACTTGGACGTTCTGGGAAAGCAAAAAGCAGCAGTGAACAATCCAGAAGTGACCACCGCAGTCAATCTATTGAACATCTTGATCCGCCAAGACTCCAATCAGTAAGTCTCGTCATTTAGAAGCAGAGCTTTCCATGTATTCAGACTGTATTCAGGAAAAATCCGCATAATGCACGGGCGTTCTTCTCGAGTACAGGGAAAATGAGTTTGCCTGGCATAGAGCTCTGGCGAGGATTTCACCAGTAGGATGACTCCCCACTGTACGCATGCTATGTGGAAAGGCTGACATGTATCTAGGTCAGTTCGCTTGACTAGAGAACATGCATTGATCAATATCGACACAACTATGACAACACTGTGGGTTTTTTATGGGCCTGGCTCAAGGATTACATAGACGATTGATTCTCTCATATACAGCTACAAGCCAGGGCTTCTACTTGATCTATGCATGGATTATATGCAATTCAGAGATACACGAAACCTAATGTTCGATGAGCGAGGCGGTCCCCATTTCTACAAGCTCGAAAGGTTCCTTAAAAAACTACAAATAACAGTACAGACAACAAAGAAAAGAAGGACCATTTATGGATTAGTGCCGACCGCTGGAAAGTACGTGTTCAGTAAGGATGGAACTGATCTAACAATCGAAGTACGTCCTCGTCGCAAACAATTCTTGCACTCAATGGATTTATATATACATAGGAATATCTCAAAACCAACTATAATATACACGTTCGACATCCTAACCTTGTCGGTGTACGTTTGACGAAGCCTGGGGCAGAGCACCAAGTAATCCTACCTTTGGAGGTCTGCAATGTGGTACCAGGACAATTCTACAGACAGCGTCTACCTGACCATCTGACTCCAGAGGTAGTTCGATTTGCCACTCTCAATCCCACAGAACGTCTCAATGCAATAACTGGAGGGGCTTCTCAAACAATTGCAGACTCACCGGTATGTATGTTGAATCTGAGCTTATTCAACTGTACACTGAGTTGGCCGTAGATCTTGAATTACAAGAATTCCGAGGTCATAACGCAGTCTGGCATGGAGATTGACACTGACCCCATTACAATTCGTGGTCAACTGCTAGCTTTACCGAAGGTCAAATTTCGGTCGGACGACCTAGTGAGTGAAATTTTGAATACTGCTAAAGCAAACAGTCAATTCAATCTGGATCTGTTAGATACCCACGAATGGTAGCTGGAATGTCGTTAACCGCACACTCTACAGAGCAGCACCTTTGAAATGTTGGGCTGTTGTGAACTTCGTTGAAAGGGGCGGAGACCAGCTGGCTCAAACAGCGGCACAAGGAACCATGCACTGTGCTAAGGCTTTAGGTGAGCCCACGTCTAAAATTGTTTCTTTACAATGTTGAGATCAGTTATAGGCTTTGGTATGCATGTTGTTATCAAGAATACACACCACTAATGATACATAGATGTCTCTGGCCCCTGCACTGTGCAGTCTGGTTCTGGACAAGCCGTTGAACAAGTACGTACTACCACCCAAGTTGCTTTAACAGTATCCTGATTGTGTTGAAAGCTTTTGAATCGTACCATAGTGGAAATGAAGGGGAAATTCCCAAACTTAGAGACGATTAAACCGCGACCGCTATTGATAGTGATTTTGCCGCAAAATGCAGCTGAGGTACGACAGCGAGTCAAACACTGGGGCGATTTCACAGCAGGTGGGCATATATATACAAGTCAATTATGCTGAATGTCTGACATATAATCACTAGGTGTACTTACACAATGTATTCGCGAAGGGAAACTCAAGCGGGCGAATGATCAATACTTCAACAATATAGCCCTCAAGTAAGGATTGACTCGGATATATCTAACCTTCATTTTTTCGTTTTTTGATCAGGATTCAGGTTAAATGCACGGTTGAAAGGATCGAATTTTGTAGTCAGCTCTCCCGCGATGACTGCGTTATCGAACCAAGGTTGTTTTATCATTATGGGTATGCACCATCTCGTAGAGGCGCATTCCATCCACTGACAGTTTTGACTGAAGGCGCGGACGTTGCTCATCCTGGTCCGGGACTTCGCAGGCCATCAACAGCAAGCCTCGTATGGTCTATGGATCCTTATGCCGCTCATTACCATGCTCTCACAGAGGTTCAGCATCCTCGCCTTGAAATCATTCAGGACCTGAAACAAATGGTTTATGAGGCTGTACTTGGTTTTGGAAAGCAGAATGGGACTCCTAAGCAAATAATTTTCTTCAGAGATGGAGTCAGTGAAGGCGAATTTAGGAAAGTGGCTGAAGGAGAAATAACGGACATCGGTGTTGCAATTGATAATCTATGGAGAACGATGAATATAAAGGATCCAAAACCTAGGCTTACGTTCATTGTTGTGGGCAAAAGGTATGTACTAAATCAGTCGGTCGGAAGGAAAGTGAAACCCACCACTGCTCAATTTAGACACCACATCGCTTTCTTTCCAACTCGTGATTCGTATGTTGCGTCTTAGCTCAGTAAAGCGACAAAGATCTTACAATTCTTACTGCAGCCTTGCCAACGACGGGAAAGGTAACTGTGTTGCAGGGTTTGCAAGCGACCAAAATTACCTTTCGCATCCTTCGACTACAGACTTTTATTTACAGTCTCATGCGGCCATTCAAGGAAGTAAGTAAAGCTGGAAATTCTGGAAGTATTTGGAAATGTATGCATTGCTCTCTAGCCTCACGTTCTGGTCACTACACTGTCATCCATGATGAGATTTTTGACTCCAATATCAACAAGTATGGACTTCGCTTCCCGCGTTGGTTTTGTGGTGATACTGATTTTGACTTTGTTACACCCAGAATCCAAGAACTCGCTTTCTCGTTGTGTCACGTATACGCTAAAGCAACTAGGAGTGTGTCAATTCCGGCTCCGGTTTATTGTATGCTTTAGCTTCTGAATACCTCTTTTCGTACACTGACAACATCCTTGCTCCTTCTTCAAATGATCAGATGCCGATGTACGTTGCTATCCTCATCTACTCCTTAAGCCGTTTTTAATGAAGTTTATGATAGCTTGCGTGTGCCAGGAGTTCCTTTCATTATGCTCCGAACTCGGCATTTAACCTAGCTTCCGATGCGGCCAGCTCTGTTTCCAATGGCCAAGATTTCAATCTCGACGATTGGAAGGCGAACTTCAAAAGAGTTAACAGAGATATGGCTACAAGTATGTACTTCTTGTGATGTATTAGTTCACCGAAAATTTCTGCTGTATATAAAAGAAAGGCCTTCGCGTACTTGTTTGTTCAAAATCCAAATCTCACTTGATGATTCAATTCGAAGCCAACCGAACCTTGGTATAAATAGAAGTATGAGGTCCTCCAAAAGGCTACACAACGAACCAAGAAGAATTATGGACGAAAGGACGGTATCAAATGTACTTGAGAAGACGAAGACGTATGGGTACAACGATAAAAGAGTGTGTTCAGTGAGGCACCAACAAAGAAAATCGATAAAATACAGTACGAGCGCTATATAGAGAAGCACAATTATTTAAGCAGCAGAAGATCGAAGTAATACAGTGGCGAGACCATCAAGACCTGGGAAGCATAGCAAGTGCAAGAAGGTATGTAAGATGAAGGAGTGAGTATCGACACACATATGATGAGGATGCAAAAGTGGATACGTATGTATGACCAAAGGATACAAAGAGGGTGATAGTCTGATCAAAATGAAAGACGAAAAAGCATCGCATCAAGTGTTGAAATCAGAACTCAAGGAACTGACATGCGATAGGGTCGAACCGTTGGACTGGAGAGGATGTCTCCTCTTTAACGAGACCTGGAATTTCTGCAGCAGGAGGGAGGGGAAGGTGAAGGAAATGTCGAGTATCATCGTCTGAGGAGGTGTGTGGTATGATAGGCGCCTAAGTACAAGATGAGTACGGTGAATTAGAGCTTGAATCAAGGTCCTTACGTTTATTTCCCTCCTTTCCAACGCGTCCCAATCAACTCCCCGGAACCATGGATGGTCCAAAATATCCTGCGGTCCTCCTATCATATTCCCCAATCTCTGCGTCCGATCAGGGTTGAGGAAAGCTCGTACCAAGCTCCTGGACAAGGTATCCATGCCTCTAGGCCAGTGTATGTGCCCATTCAGAATTTTTTCGTATATCCCATACGGAGACTCGTCATAAAATGGAGGATACCCTACAAGCATCTCGTAGCACAACACTCCACAAGCCCACCAGTCTGCAGCTTTACCATGACCGTCAGACTGAATAATTTCCGGCGCAAGGTACTCTGGTGTTCCACAAAGTGTCCAGGTACGGTCATCTACAATCTTTGCAAACCCAAAATCTGTCAGGCGAAGGTAGCCCCTGGAGTCAAGGAGCAAATTTTCGGGCTTGAGATCGCGATAGATGATGTTGTATGAATGGAGATACTTGAGGGCAAGAATGATAGTCGCTAAATAAAACCGGGTCACGTCGGGCGTAAATCGCTGAGCACGTCGTAGGTGCGTGAATAGCTCGCCACCAGGTATATACGACATGAGCATATACACGTTCAAGCTATCTTGAAACGTCGCAAATAAATCAACGATAAACGGATGATGAACCCGGGAGAGGATGTAACGCTCAGCATTGACATGTTCAACCTGACGGAGACGGACAATTTCGGTTTTGCGCAGCACTTTTAAGGCAAAGTGGTTCTGCGCACTCGAATCATCTGACGAACTCCGATGACGAACTAAAAGAACTCGGGCAAAAGTCCCAGAACCTGGTCAAATGGAATGAGCGATAAATATGGCACACTGATAACTTGACACACCCAGAGTTCCTCTGACCTCAAAATCAGTCAGCTTTACGCCACTTTTCTGTAGGTGAACCTCCTCATCTTCCAGCAATTTCAAAGGTCGATGTCCTTCAGGTCCGCCTGTTGGGCGAGACAAGGCTTGAGCTTCCCTGACTCTACTGATATCAATCGCTTCCCTTGACTTTCGAGGCTCCATTATAGGTGCAGGTGACGGGGAAAGAGTAGAGCCATCGACTGTAGTCTCAGTCATGGTACTGCTTGTTGTGCCCTCAGCCTGATCAACATCCATGTCGAGGTCTTCGACATCAGCATCGTCTTCCATGCCAATGTCGGCAGATTGGCCTGGCGACAACGGCGGTGTTATGGGTGCATCCGGCACAACTGAATATGATTCCCGACGTGATAGACTGGGTCCATGGGCGTTCGCAGAGTCAAAGCTAGGGTTCCTGCTTGTTGGAAGAGACTGTGGCAGCTGAGTATGCTCTGGAATAGATCCAGAGCGAGGGGCCAAGTACGAGGAGGGCATCACTAGTCCGCTGTTGGCAAGAAGCTGGTAGAGGGTGGAAAGGAGAAAAGATGTAATTGAAAAACTAATTATCCGATCGCTCAGAGCTTTTGAAAAAAGAGGTAGAACACTGCAACGGACTAATGAAATTCAGTAATGACGAATTTTTTGAATTTTTTTTTTTGATAATATGAAAAAAAACACACCGTAGGCCGAGTGAGGAGATAGCACCGAAATATGAAAAGCCAGCCAAAGCACACTGCGCTGCAGGTAGCAATGGCACTAAAAATTGGCTGCTGTAGGACTATGGACAGATGGTAATGGAAGTAATCAAAGAGACAATGGGATCTATGTCGCGACTTTACTTCAGTCAGGTGACACAAACCGTCCAGTTAGCGCTGAGCCAGTTTAAGATACTGCCCGTGTTTTGTTTACTGTAGCTATGCACACGATGACCTCTGTGTGCCGCAACTACAGTTTGGAGGTGCTGTTGACAAATAACACAATTCAAACGCCTGAAAATGCATTTACAATTCGGAGCCTGGGGGAATCTTAATGGAGTTTCTAAGTAATAGACTTTCAAGCTTAGTACATGCTCATATGTCGCGCTCAGTAGTCAAGCTAGCGAGGCGACATGGTGAATGCAATGAAGTAAGCTTAGCTTGTTCTGGAGGGTCTTCAGTGTCTCGCCAGGTAACAAGGGTAAGTCGTCTATTCAAGAGCAGTCCCCCTCGCAGTACCTTGCGGAGGGTTTAAGTACCTACCGCTATCTGATCGTAAATAAGTGTACATAGAAAGTAAGCTGTATCTAGTCTGTAACGGATGTGTAATAGTACGTGTATGATCATAGGAGGTGTGATCGCTACATACGCCCTCCCGGAATTCAGAGAATTACGAACCGAAAGAAATAAGAGAGAAATTTTAAGAAAAGAATAGTAAAGTGAATTGGCGAGTGAGTTAGGCTCCCTTGCTTGGACCCTCTCCTCGCTTGTTGTCCTCCGCGTGTTTACTTCTTCCTCCCCGAACGGCCCACATTTCCATTTTGTTTCGTAAGCTAATGGTAGTGCTCGCGTCGCCTATATCCTTTACCTTGGCCTTTCCTTGGTACGGCTTAGCTCTAGCGGCCCTTTTTCTCGCCCGCTCCTCTTTCCCAGCTTGTTGCTTAGCCATCTGGAATTGCGCTTTCTCAGTCGCAATTACGAGTCCGTGGATGAATGCCGTTTGCCCCACGCGCGTGGTGGAGTACATTCGCATCATGCCACCCACCCCATCCAGGTCATTCCCGTTATTGCCTTTGGCCGGAGTCGGTTTCGGGAACGTGTTACTCATGTCATCGATGAGGTTGTCGGAGATGCACCCGTTTCGTGTTAAATCTTCGATTTGTTCCGAGGTGAAGACGTGGTCGTAACGAATTAAAGCTTTGCTGCGTGTTACATTGTCCTCTTCATCTTTGTAGGAGAAGTAAGCGTTTGAATCCGGTGGTATGTGTTCCCATAACGCCCCAATGACCCCAATATATTTGGTGGGAATTCCTCCTTCGATAGCCCATTTCTTTGCGATGGCTCCTGAGGTGTGGATGAACGTAATGAGTTCGTCGATGTCGACACTGTACTCGACGTTTGTGTCGGCGTCACGGATGAAAAACCTTTGCGCTGGCCAGTCGACTGTTACGTTAGGAAAGTTTTGAATGTTAAATGCAATCGAGGGCTTCGAGCCTGGTCGCGCGCGCGTGTCAGCGGGGGTGTCCATGTTTATGGATTCGATGACGGACATTGCTGTGATTGAGCTGATCTGTAATCCCAAAGTCAGATCCCCGCCTCGGTTTATATAGTCAATGTATTCGATAGATCCCGCGAACGTATCCAGGCCTTCGATCGGCGAGTCTCTGCTGTCGATCTGCGACAGAGCTGAGATGTCTTTGACTCCCAGTGCTTCTAGGTACTCACTTAGCGCCTCCATATTCTCAATTTTTTCAAACGGGAGCCAAGTGTGATCGCCCGATTTCCACGCTACCTCGAACATAGCGTCCGCTTTAGATCCTCTGTGAGATATTATTTTGTCCACTGCCCACTCACCGTCATCAAGTCCCGCTACTTGTTCAAATGATCGACCTGGGAACAGGCGATCATCGTTCGGGATGTGAATCCTTAATAACGATGAATGGAACACGTCGTGTGTGCCCCTCCTTTTGAGGTCCGCTGGTAGTTCCAGCTTGCACGAGGTTTCCCCCAGAATGTCTAGTACTCGAAGGGGGCCAATGTATTTTGGAGTCAGCTTCCTTGCGCACCCCTTCGGGAAGGTTATGTTCTTTGTCGAAAGATATACCAAGTCTCCTGTCCGAAATGGGGACGAAATACGATGTCGATTTTCGTCTCGCGTTTGTTTAACTCGATGTGCCAATAAGCTGTCATGTGCAGCCATTATAGCGTCTTTCATTTCCTCTGCAAAAATCCGAACTCCTTTGAATTCAGTGCTGGAGGGGTTGTTCCAAATGAACGAACGTGGCAATCTTCCCGTGTTCAGGAAGAACGGGGAGTAACCCGTCGTTTCTGAACGTGCTAGATTGATCGCAAACTCAACTGCTGGCAGCTTTGCTACCCAGTTATCTTGTAGTTCACTTACACATTGACAGAGCATTTGGCCAATTGTCCGATTCGCGCGTTCCGTCAACCCGTCTGTTTGCGGATGATATGAAGAAGACATGTTCAGTTTAGTTCCGATTAACGCGTGCAGGTGAGACCAGAACCTACTAGTAAATAGCGAGTCTCTGTCGCTGATGATTCGTTCCGGCAACCCATGGTGTTTGTACACTTCCGCGAATACTAACTCCGCCACGTCTTTAGCCTTGTAGTCAGTTCTACTCGGCACAATGTGAACCATTCCCGTAAGATGATCGACTATCGTTGTGATTGAATCAAAAGTGCCATCGCGATTCCTGCTCGTTGGGAGGGGGCCTACAAAGTCAATTCCAACGACTTCCCATGGATGTGTTGGAACAGGTAGAGGCCGAATCAACCCATAGGGCTTATGGTTGGTGGGCTTCGTTCGCACGCACACCGCACATGACTTGCAGAAAGCGTGAACATCAGCGGCCATTGTCTTCCACCAGACGCAATCCCGTAAATACGCCAGCGTTTTTCTGCTGCTTAGGTGAGCCAAAAGGGAGTGCGCCTCATCAATAATTATTTCCCGGATGTTTCTACCTTTTGTGAGTGTGTGCGGTATGCACAATAGTCTCCTATCGTTCAGTTTGATGTAGATAAATCCATCCTCCGTTTCGAAGTTACGAAAATGTTTTGGATTGTTAATGATAGCGCTGAAGATGGGATCCCCGCGATATTCATTCTTGATAGTTTTCTTTATATCTATTCCGGAACGCGTCTTTGGCAGCATTGACACAACGTCGTGAATGACTTCAGTGTTTATTGAAGAGTCGTTTGCCACGTCAACGTGTTTTGTGATGGCTTCCCTATTGGAGTCGCGGTCCGGTGTTTTTTCTTTGGTAACGTTTACCAATTCATTGGGAACGTTGCTAATAGCCACCGGATTTGTCACTGGTGCTTCTCTTTCTTTCCCCCCCTCACGTTTTTGGTACTCTCTGCTTTTGACAGCTTTTTGGGAGGGCTTCCTGTTCCTTCTGAGGCTCATGCTATGCATCCATACCTCATTGGGGACATTACACGCCGCTTCTACGCCCACTAACAGAGGCATGGATATGCCCGCTAGTTCCAATACATCGTTGTCCATCACGTCGAAATATGTGTATTCCGAGCAAGCGCGAATAGTACCTGGGGAGTCATTTGAGTAAATGCGCGAAAGGGCATCGGCGAATATTGTTAGAGTTATGCTGAATACAGCCAAGTGGACCGTCCGATGTGATGCGGTGCGGTGCGGGATAATAGTAATGGGACGTTGATACCACTATTAGTAGTACCCTCGTTAGAGTCGCGTGTCCCTGGTAGAAGCAGTCGGATGGAGCGAAGGATCCGATCCGAAGCGAAGTGAGTGTAATGTCTCAACTGAGTATAGACTGTATAAGTCAACTGAAGTCGATATTTAAACTGAAGTACAGCTAAGCTACACTACGGCTTAAATACTAGTCTTGTAGCTAACCAGAGTAATAAGTAAATAACACATGTACCAAATGCTGACTGACGAGCATATGATCTCGATGAGAAGTCATAATGTTGAATGAAGGAATGTGTGGATGTTAACTATAAGTGTTGTAATAAAGAAGGTGCGATCGCATCCTTCGGATGCAATGAAAGATAAATGTATAACGGATCCATCGGACACGATGGAAGCGATTAGTATATGTATATGTATAAAGAAATAGACTGTCCTGCATGAATATAACAAATATGTTCTCGGCACCAGGTATGTATTCAATTTTAAAATCAAATTCAGCGATTTTTTGTAACCACCGCGCCTGCCTTCCAGATAGACTTTTTTGGTTAATGAGGTGTATTAGTCCTTTGTGGTCTGTAATCCATGTAAATTTTACCCCTTGAAGTATGTCTCTGTGTCTCAGCATCGTTTCGACGCCAGCCAGCATTTCTATCTCATGTACAGGGTAATTTTGTTGGGTAGGGTTTAACTTCGCGCTGAAGAAGGCTGCGACTTTGCAGCCCTCTTTCCAATTCTTTCCTTGCACTACTCCCCCAGATATTCCTGTTGCGCAGCCATCTGTAATCATCCACGTTGGGTCCGCCGTGGTGCTGTAGTCTAACGGCACTCTATGTTGATTTTTCGAATCATTTGTGAGTGATTTAACTTTTTGAAACGCCCGTTGTTCAGTAAACCCCCACCGGAATGGTACTCTGTCACTCGTCAAGTTGTGCAAGTGCCCCAAGTACACCCGAACTGTTGCAATGTCGTCTGCTAGGTATCCAACGAATCCTAGAAATCCTCGCAGCAGATCGCGGTTCGTTGGTGTTTTCCACTTCGCAACCGCGTCCACTTTGTCTGGGTCCATTTGGATGCCCTCTTTGTCGACTATGCGCCCCAAAATTTTGATTTCATCCGCGAGGAAATTCAGCTTGTTTTCACTCAGGTACAGTTTTTCTCTAATAAGAATATCAATTATCAGTTTAACGTGCTTAATATGTTCCTCAACAGTGTTGGAGTATATGATGATATCGTCCAGATAAACATCCATGAATCGCCCTATGTATGACGAAAATAAGTAATTCATCAGCGTCTGGTAAGTTGCCGGTGCGTTACAATCCCCCTGTTGAATTACTAAACTGACCATATTGCCATCAGGTGTAGATACCGCCGATTTCCAGACATCCTCAGGTTCAATACGGATTTGCTCGTACGCATCTTTGCCGTCCACGGTGGATCTGACCTTCGCGCTAGCTGCACGTCGTAGAATGCCATCGATATCCGGAAGTGGTGAGGCCAGCTTGCGAGTGTTCACATTTCGCTGTCGTAAATCTGCCACCACACGCAAACGGTTGCTTTGCGCCCCAACCTTTGGGATTAGCAAGAGGGGAGCGGTGTTATTCGAAGTAGAGATCTTCCATCTGCCACTTTTTATATACGCATCACGTTTCTCTACCCAGTCTGACCGGAACTTCTCTGGAAGACGCGATGGGCACCATGGCATAATCAAACCTTCGTTGACCAGAGGAATTCGATGGTTGATATCTCGTAAAGGAGGTAGGTCGGTTTCCGCCATTGTCCTGCAAAGAGGCTGAGCGTACCTTTTCAGCTCGAGCCGTACGGACTCCAAGTTGTCCTCCGTCACTTTGGCACTGCTAGTTATGATCTCCGATATCATAGGTCCATCGAGCGGTAATCGTACGTTGCTTCCAATGACTACGTGCGCCTGATTGAACCCAATAGATACAGAGTGCTCATACATCCAATCCGTGCCGAGGATTAGGGAATAATTGATGTTTGCAACATCAAAGTTACGCAACTCGTTGATTTCCTGGTACTGGAACCGAGCTTCCACATTTCGGTTAATCTTTGAACGTGAGCCTTGGACTGCTAACTGTAACGTTATTGGGGGATTCAATTCACGTTGTTTGATCTTTAGCTGATCCACCAGCGTGGTGCTCATGAATGACCCCAGCGAACCTGAATCCAACAAGGCCGTGACAGGTTCGCCGTTAATTAGTACAGCAATCACTAGCGGGCGTGCCACCTTACGGTTAGCATCCTTTACTCTCGCAGCGTTTCGCTGTATTCCTGAATATTTACCCGCCGGAATTTGCATCGTGTTCACAGGTAGAATATCTGTCTTCTCGTGCAAGCTCCGCGTTCTTGGTGGTTTCTCTGTAGTCTTTTCGTCTGCTTTAGACGAAGTCAATGTGTCCACGCGTCCCAAAATCACTGTGTCGGCTGTGTTGCTCCTCCCTGAGCAATCGCAATCTAGGTCCCAGCAATCACATACCCCGCCCTCCGCATCACCGTACAATTCATCCCCTGAGTCCGAGTCCGACACAGGGATGAGGTCGGGAAGAGACCAGGCGTCGTCTGAGTCATCAAAGCTGCCTTCTTCTGCGGGCGGGCTTCCTGGAATGCTGTCTGGGTAATATGTCTCTTCAACGTCGTCCGCCCAGTTAAACAGGACATTGTTACTAGAAAATTCTCGTATTTCACCCTTGCTCGTATGAGCGTGATCTGCAAGTCCCCACTCAACGTTGTTTGTCGAAAATCCCGGTGGGCCTGCTTTCTTAGATTCACTTCTGATACTATTTTTTCTAGGACAGTCGCGGGCCTTATGAGTCGTTTCCCCACACTCAAAGCATTTTCCCGCTGCTCTGTATTCATTCTTTTGTTCAAGGGTGAGTTGCTTTTGTTTTCCTTTGGCTTCCGTGCCAATCTTTCCTTTCGGTGCACCTTCTTTAAATGGGAGGTTGACTTTGTTATTTGGTTGAGCCTCCCTTTCGTTTGTACCCTTCTCCATTGGTCGGTGCTGACCCCATTTGTTCTCAGACTTTTTGAATCTGTTGTTGATTGAGCTGTCGTTCACAGCGGATTCAGATTTCGACTGAGGAGGTGAGACTTTCTTGCCTGCACTTTCTATCATTTCAACCTTCTCTGCGTCACTCACTAAATGAAGTAAGCTTAGCTTGTTCTGGAGGGTCTTCAGTGTCTCGCCAGGTAACAAGGGTAAGTCGTCTATTCAAGAGCAGTCCCCCTCGCAGTACCTTGCGGAGGGTTTAAGTACCTACCGCTATCTGATCGTAAATAAGTGTACATAGAAAGTAAGCTGTATCTAGTCTGTAACGGATGTGTAATAGTACGTGTATGATCATAGGAGGTGTGATCGCTACATCATATGACATAGGCAAAAGTTTTGATGGTAGTACATTGCTCACCAAGTCCTGCTAATTTATCCTACAACAATTTAAGTAGCCGATATACACATGTAAAGACCGCATTTCTCTCTCAAGTTCAGACTGATTCCATCACGACGTCAACATCTCCCAATGAGTTTGGCTCATCTAGCCCAGATAGTGGAGCAGCATCTAAGCCTGCCACAGCAGTCAACAAGGCGCGATTCCAAGCTTCTTCCACTTTGTAACCTCCCGCCCTCATGATTCCCTCTCGATCCCTTCTAACGGCTTCGCTAATTATATCATCGTACCCCTCTGCTCTGACCGTGTATAGGTCATCATAAGCATAATAATCATCCAGGAATGGCACGTGAGGCTCATCCGGGACATTGTTGACCTTTGTCGTCCTAGTTTTCAGCAACTTGGCGTAATCCATACCAAAGGACATCCCTAGCAGGCTAGAATTAGCGCTTGAAGATGCTGCCCGAGCCGAAGAACGCTTCGCCGCAGCAATGCGAGATTTTGCAACAATCTTGTGTGCGTCTTTCTGGGATGTTTCGAGTTTATCGATAAGTTCCCGTTCTTCGCGTTGACGCTCTTCACGCTCCTGCTGTTCCTGTTGGGCGAGCTGAGCAGCGCGCGCTTCACGTTCGCGACGCTCTAAATCCTCCTGTTCCTTCAGTGCAAGCGCCTCAGCTTCCTCGCGTTGGAGATTAAGTGACGTGAGGGCAGCGTTGGCAGCTTTGTATGCAGCGATACGCTCTTCCGTTGCAGGGATATCTATGTTGTTAATTAGATTGAAGGCAATGTCTTCTACTTCCTCGAGATAGTCATTGTATGAACGAAGGTCATCAAAGTCCTCCAAACGCTTGTTGAACCTGTTGGCGCATCGGTATAAATAGCGCACAGCAGAGCCAGCACTCACTCTTTAGCTATCCTCCGCCTTACTGCAACCTCTTTCTCAACTCCGAGATCTTCAAAAGTTTGTGGAGAGAAGGCTAGTTTTCGCAAAATTTTGTCGCAATTTGGACAAGATGCGGGGCCCAAAGTAAAGAGACGGTCTATGCAGGATTCGCACCTGATGAAGTTGTTTAAAAACAGATGACGGTGAGACAGAAAAGTGTACATGCATCTTGTGGTAACATGAACTGACGAGTAATCGGAGTTTGGGATTCAGGTAACGATCACTCTTGCAGACAGGACACTGATCATCCATTGACTAGTAGACTTGATGAGTTCGGGTACAGTGGGAAGTGCAGAACATACAAAATACTCGGAAGTTCTCCCTGAAGGATCCTTGATTCCTCCACCAAATATGGTCGTCGACGTACTCTGAACCTGCGGTGTATTGGAGCGGGTGTGCGAGTTCGACGATGCGTGTCCTCCTTTCCTCACTGTCCTTCCTTGCAGCCAGCCATAGTTGGATTTTGTCGCCATTGTGGAACAATTCAAAGAGTAATTTGGAAACAAGCGCTGGTCTTCTCCGAGCTCGGTCCGATTTTGGAATTGTATTGGACCACTTTCTTTGTAGCCATTCCCTCAAATCAAACTGAATGGCGCGCCGCGCTTGATTCCCTTCCTTCTAGTCCACGCAAAACTGCTGCATTTTCCTTTGCTAGGGGAAGCTCTGTCCTTGCTTTAGCGCAGACACCGGACGGGCCTCGAACCGGTGAAAGCGCAGTAGATTCTAATACCAGGGCAATAACGGTCCCCTTGCGAACTTTCTCAGGGACTTCGGTCCAACGCTGCTGCGAAAGTACAGCCCAAGGGCTATCGTTGTATTCAATGCTCACTGGGAGACACTAGGTGAAAGATTAGTTATAGCGGCTCTCCGCCCGCTAATTCTCTAGAAAAATTTCAATGTCCTTGTAATAGTGACTGATTATGGTGAAGAGAATCCTTTCTTGATGGGCTACCTCAAGAGTCCTATGAGCTCAAGTTCAAATCTAGAGGAGACAAACAGCTTGCAGAACGATTAGTCGCATTGTACAAGGAGGTTGGTTACTGTTTCTTTATCATAATCATCCCGACATCCTCCCTTCATCCAGGCAGGTCAAATATCCCGAACCACGTCCAAACTTGAAAGGCGCGGCTTATATGGACGCGGTCCAATCTACAATCTCCAGGACTCCGGTTTCTTCACATCCGACACTGCGCAGTCCATATATATACCATTCTTTCCATAAGGCTATCTTAGATGCTTTGCAAGTCTCGAATGTGAGTAACTCTTTCTTATCCTTTATTACTTCAGTAACGGCCTTCAATCTGCGCAGGCCCAAGAAAGGAAGAGGACATTGATGGATTTACCCCAACATCCTGGATTCCGAGCATGCAATCCACGAGAGATGCATTTCGTACCACTGTATGTCGCGCCGGAGCAGGCGAGAATGAGAACGTGAAGATTTTGAATGGACTGTATGGTATACCCACTGTCGCTTTTGGTGTTTAGGACAGTACAGCGTGCCAGAGTAGAAACAAGGCTTCGTTCTATATTCGATCTTCATAACCATTTTACACCTGCCTCTGAAAAAATCTTTACTCGATTCGCTGTTGCGAAAATTCCTCTCTACGACCTGCCAGCAGTTGTTGCCGCTAACATAGAATCTCGATTTATGCTTAGCCTCTCTCTTATTAAAGACGGTCTATTCATGATCACGGGTGACCGTGGAGGCGCGTGGGACCTTTCACTCACGCTAAACATGCGCCACAGTTCCTTGCAGACATCACTGCGGTGATTTTCATACGATAAGCATGATTATGCTGTCGCCGTCATCCTTGTCAGCAGCAATAAGCAGGCTTACCTTTGCTTAATATTCCTCTCGCTCTTAAAGAGCCCAATTGCGCAACAATCCGGACACGGTGAATGTGTGTTGCATTCAAAATCATATCACTCTCATCTTTGGTGGCTGCCCTAGCAATTCTTCTCTCGAAGTTGTCGCCCTTCATTTGTGATTTTCTGCGTAGCACGACCATGTCTTCTGCACTGACCCAGAATGTTGACGTTCCCTCGAATCAAGCTGAATGGCGTGCAGCGCTTGAGTCCCTTCCTTCCACTCCACAAAAAATTCCTGCATTTTTCTTTGCTCACGGAAGCCCTGCGCTTGCTCTAGCGCAGATGCCAGCCAGGCTTCGATCCAGTGGACGCAGTGATTTCCAGCAATATCAGGGCCCTAATGGTCCCCTTGCGAACTTCCTCAGGGACTTCGGTCCAGCGCTGCTGCGAAAGTACAGCCCAAAGGCTATCGTTGTGTTCAGTGCTCACTGGGAGACGCTAGGTGAAAGATTAGGTATCGCTATTCTCCGCACACTAATCCTGCATAGATATCTCAATGTCCTTGTGATAGTGACCGATTATGGTGAAGAAAATCCTCTCTTGATGGATTACTATGGGTTTCCCCAAGAGTCCTATGAGCTCAAGTTCAAATCTAGAGGAGACAAACAGCTTGCAGAACGATTAGTCGCATTGTACAAGGAGGTTGGTGACTATTTCTCTATCATGAGGATCAGGAATATTCTAATATTTCCACTCCCCGTAGGCAGGCCAACTAGCCCGAACCACCTCCAAGCTCGAACCGCGCGGCTCAGATGGACGTGGGTTTGAAGGCCCTGGTCTCGATCATGGTGTTTTCGTTCCCTTCCGTCTCATGTTCGGAGAGGAATTTGCGCTTCCTGTCGTACAGGTCTCCATTGACTCGAACATGTCCCCAGAAGCAAATTGGAAGCTTGGCAAAGTTGTAAAAGTCCTACGAGAAGAGAACGTTCTTGTCTTAGCAGGAGGTTTGCCCATTCATAACCTTCGGGATTTTAGCTCCTTCACACCCGACACGGCTCAGCCCATACACCATTCTTTTCACAAGGCTATCTTAGATGCTTTGCAAGTTTCGAATGTTAGTAACTCTCTCCTATTTTCTGCTTCAAAAATGACCTCTCAATTTGTGTAGGCCCAAGAAAGGAAGAAGGCAATGCTGGATTTACCCCAACATCCCGGGTTTCGAGCATGCAATCCACGAGAGGAGCATTTCGTACCACTGTATATCGCGGCTGGAGCAGCTGAGAATGAGAACGTGAAGCTTTTGAATGGACTGTACGGTATACCCACTGTCGCTTTCGGTGTTTAGGACACAGTAAAAATAAAGTGATATTTGTACACTCAATTACACATTTGCTTGTCCTCGAAAGAATATCATCATTGCATTGATTGAAAACTACTGTCCAGATGTGCCCTCTGTGGCACGAGATGTCATCGAGGCCTGTCCTGCAGCAGTCGCCGCTAATCTAGAACGCTTTCTTTCTGCTTCGGCCTCCTTTTCTTTTTCGATCTCGGAGACTATCGCTTCGATTTGTGCGAGATCAAGATTCTGTAAGAAATCCGGATCAGCACTTTGGGGCGTACACAGCAAACAAGAAGACCCACTGTGATCTTTCCGTAGCTCTCCATGACACTGATCTCAATGTTCTTAGCACCCGTTTGCACGACTTCGAGCAGACTTTTCACAGCAAGTTTGATGCTTTCTTCTCGTGAAAGATCGTCCTTGTGATTTTTCTCTAGAAATTCGCGAACAGTTTTCGACGAACGTCCAATTGCATTAGCCTATTCAACTTTAGTTTATGCCGCAATTCAACAACGAATAAGTCGCAGGATTACCTTCCACGCGCTGTAGATACCACTTGGTTCGGTCATGTATAGATGAGGCTTGGTGTCATTCGGGTCGAAACCAACAATGAGAGTTGAGATACCAAACGGCCGAACACCTCCGGATTGCGTATAACGCTAGTGAACATGATGTGAATGGGCTAAAACATTCTGAGATGTAAGCATACCTGTTGGATGCCTGCAATATGCCTTGTGATGTATTCAACCGTAACGGGGTCCTCAACTGTTAAACGATGGCTCTGGCATTCTATCCGTGCCTTGTCAATCAGGACCCGTCCGTCTGCTGTGAGACCTATGAACATTCAAGAAGTAAGTTCATCATTTCATGGATAAGAGAGTAAACATGACGCACCAGCGAAAGCCAGACATATGTGGTCATCTAGCATGGCCACCTTTCTAACTGTTCGCGGGTCTTGAAGTTGCAAAACAGATTTCTTCTCCACACCAAGCACGACAACATCCTTGCCCCGTACACCAACCTAAGTCCGAACGACCAGATGATTATTGAGTCTTCGAGTTACACGAGTCCTTGCACGAGCGAAGCAGCTTACAGCACATGTACCCTTCCTCACGGCTTCCAAAGCATACTCGACCTGAAATCAATGGGTTGGATGTCTTCTATATGATATTGACGCGGTACACGAACTTGGAATAAATGACCATCGGGAGAGAAGACGGTAAGAGCTGGAAGAATATAATGAGGGATTGGTGACCATTTCCCAAAAGAGCGCAATGGTCATACCTCGATCGTAGGATCTGGACATTATACAAGAGACAGGAGAAGTAGGAAATCAAGTTAAGAGATTGGATGGCGTACGCGCGTCCGTCAAACGCTGGAATGATTATATCAGCTGACGCGTCGAAGTGATTGCTCATCATGCTGGACAACCACTTATCCGTTAAAGTTATCCTACTGTACCGCCGCGTCTTCAGCAGAATCTAGATGGGCCTGCAATGCCAACTGTGCTGGGAGAACATCGAGAAATTGACTGTGTCCGAACGACAACGCCATTATGACAATCATTCAGAAGGACGCTCGTCGCCTCAATTGGGCTCCAATGCTTCCAGAAGATCTGACTCTTGGTTCAGCAAAGGCAAATCAAAGATGATGTTCGTCAACAGGGAGAAAGAACAGGACGTGTTCTGGCATCCTGCGATGCAAACACCACCACCAACTAACTTCATTCCCGGTAAGCCCATATCTTCATGTCGTGGAAACATGCTCAGTGACCCATTCTAGGGTTAATCCCAGTCTTGAAGAAAGCGCTCCTCAAGTCCCATGCGAAAGGAACGACGACCCGCGCAGTACTCTGCTACGAAAGAGCTGTGTATATCTCAAGGCAGATGTGGGATGCAAGCTGGGGCTGTGGGTGAGCGAGAGCCCTCTCCCATGAATCGACATAGTACCAATCAATGTTCACTACAGATACCGTAACTTTCTAATGTCTTGTGCTGCGCTTATGGATCAGCCTTATCAACCTCTTTACTTCCCTCTTCTTGATCAGCCAGTATCTCCTGGAATACGAAACCTCCAAACATGGATAGAGGAAGCATGGAAGAACGGTTGTCTTTCCCCAACCATATCTGCTACGTCAATGCTCATTAAATTCATAACAGGGTTCGACGTCGAGGGGCGTGCGCAACTCCAAAAGCTCGTTAATACAAACAAGTGGATCGGGACTTCAGGTTCTCTGGTTTCTTGTTCTTCAGCTTGAGGAATCTTCGTTCATCAACTCTGCTTGTGCTTTGTTTATCTAGATATTTGCGCGGCTTTTCTTTCCAGAGGCATACCGTTAGTTTCTTTCTATACACGTCGAGTTTCTATGCATCAATGCCTCACGCTAGAGCTGAACTCGTTGATTTTGAAGTCAAAGACCTCAAGAAAGGTGATCTCAAGGACACTTTTTTCAGACTAGTAGCTCATTTCCTTCAGGTCTCACCCCGTTAACAAATTGGATAGTCCGATATTTTAACAAATACAGTCAACGCAATCCCGGTTCTACAATCAATGCTGCCTTACTCGGGGCATCGCCTGTCCAGTGTGCACGATGCATGCCATTGATTGTGCAAGATAATAAGCACTCGCGTATGGTGAACTTTGGTTCTCAGATATTTTACTACCGAATGATGCTGATCTTTGTAGGTGATAGGCTATGAATTGACTAGAACGGGAGCGGTGTCACTTCTAGTTTTTGATCCTTCTCGGTAAGATTTCATACGTTCAAAAGCGCTTTGTCGGCTGATATCTCTGTAGGTTACCTTCGAAACGTTTACGCTCCTTGGCACTATCAGAATTTAGCTCCACTTCGTCCAAAGCGTCACCCGGTCCTTTTCAGGGTGAGCGTCGCGAAAACGAAGGTGCGTCTTCTTCTGCACCAATCGACACCACGAATCAGCGGATGAAGATGGTTCATGTCGATAAGAATGAGAATATCAGTGACACCGCCTGGAATGGTGAAGTCGAGGAGATCCAGTTTATCGAGAAGCGTGAGCGGGATAACATCGAGTTCATAGATGCGGGGCGAAATGGGAATGCAAGTAAGGTAGACAAGGATATCCCGTTGGATGAGCCATCGTATAGCGACGTGTTGAAGCATTTTCGTTGGGAAAAACGCTCATTACAGTGAGTTGTCAAGGCTTGTCTTGCAAATTGATATCTAACAAGGTGATCATAGGAAGAGACACAAATATCAGATCCTCTACTTCCCGTTGGAAGACCCACTCACAAAAAGTGAGATGAGAAAGAGAAAAATATTGACGAGTGAACGGATATCATGAAGAAAATACATCCTGAGATTTCTTGCATATCAGATCTTTTAAATGGTTTCGAAATTCGAAGTGTCCGTGAAGTTAGAGCAAAAAAACCAATTAAATAAGTAGATTTTTCGAGCGGCAATTCAACAGGCACGCGTTGATGCACATGAGTCCACCTCTTTTCCCGACAATCATCTCGCAATGACAGAATTAACGCGGTTGGTACGACCAGCACAATCGCAATCAGAGGTTCCTTCGTCATCTAAAGAATGCCATGCCGAGGGCATCAAAGTCAGTCCTTTCACTTTGTCCAATTTCCAGAATTCAACGCGTCAAAATAGTATCCCTCATTCCGCCAATTGAACAAGAAATCTCGTATTCTACTTTCACCACAGTACTTGAGCACTGACCAGAACCATGTTTATCGAGACCTTGCCGTGTCGAATAAGAAAGGATGGTTCGCTGCGATACAGAATAATGCTGGGACATTTGGTGCGCTGCGTTATTTAATTTCAGCCTTCTTTTGTGCTTATCGGTCTCAAAGGCGCGATCTTATCCCCTCTGAGTGAGTTGAGAAAATCAATGAAGGAGGCTACCAATGGTACTTCTGCCTTTACACCTCAACGAACACTTTCCTTTTCCACATCTGAGCCTAATATCTTGACGTTTGCTTGTAACGATTCACGGCTTATTGTTGGATTCAAATCCGGCCAGATTATTGCATATGATACATCCAGTGTGTTTACACCAGGATCTAATGAAATCCCACCGCTGCATGTCCTTCAGTCATCTCAACAACCCCTTCTTGACATAATCCCTAACCCAAACGAGGAAGACCCGAACCTCGCAAACCTCCTGGCAGCTGTCCGTACTGATGGGACCGTACAACTGCTCAACTCCAGCCTAGAGTCACAAGGAGGATGGTTGGCAAGCGATGCTGACTCCACTCCAGTAGCTGGTGCGTTCTCTTTCCTTGTAATATAATGAAATCTATATTTTCTCCTTCATAGTGGCATGGTCGCCAAAGGGTAAACAGCTAGCTATCGGTCTCCGTCAGGGGGATATATTGACTTTTACATTGGAAGCCAAATCTTCGCCTCAAAGACACATTCCTCCGACCGCACAGGGAACTCTGGTCTCTATCCAATGGCTGGCACCTGGACATACCTTCCGCACAACTTACGCAGCATCCGAACCCGTTCATCATATTGTATACTCTGAAAAGCGGACTTCTCCCATAGTCTGGACCCGCTTGGAGTACTCTTTCCAACTTCCAGGCAGAAACCGACAGCACTCATACTCCGCCGTGTTACCGAGATGGGACGACCAGGCTGATGACAGGCTTTTAGTCCTCGTCGGTGATATGTCCTGCACGGATCTTGAGGTCATAGGGAATAATGGCAATGAGTGGTATCAGCAGTCACAGGAGAATCCGTTGTCCATTCCTTTGGACAAAGAGTCGGAAGATACTGTTATCTTATCGTTGCAAGTCGATTTCACAGACACAGATCCAACTGAAGGTGGCCATCCTATTGTATACGCATATCTAAATGACGGGACAATACAAGGATGGTATGTTGACCATCCTGAGAACAAGCCTTATGCAGGTATGGCTGGCAATGCCGCAAGCATCCAAACCTCGACCTCGGCGTTCACTCAGCCTTCACAGTCTGCTTTCGGCAGCCAACCATCGTCATTTGACCAATCGTCTGCGTTTGGTAACGCACAAGCTTCTCCATCCTTTGCCCGGACATCCGCCACGCCAGCCTTTGGCGAGCCATCTTTTGGTCAGACTAGCTTTGGTCAGCCTGCATCTTCGAATTTGGGGTCAACAAATTCAAGTGGAGGATTTGCAAGCTTTGCATCTAATTCTGCGAGTTCTTTTGGTACTGGAAGCCTCACATCTTCTGCTCCTTCAAATACATCGTCCTTTAGCAACGCCCAAGTCGAAGCTCCTCCAATTACCCGAGATGCCTCTATGTCTGACTCGACACCTGCTTTTGGAGGTCTGTCTCTCGGAGATTCGACCGAAAGCCCCAAGCCAAAATCAACCTTCGGAAGCGCAGGTAGTACGTTCGGCTCTCCAAGTCCGCTGCCATTACCTCCCGATCATCCCACAAACAAAGCGGCTCAATCGACTGCGTTCGGTTTTGGAGGTGGAAGTTTGATCAAACCTGCGACTGGCTTTGGTGCATTTGCTAGTGGTAATTTCGGTGTTTTTGGGAACACCAGCAATACTCCTAACAGCGCGGTTAGTGGAGGTACTTTCAGTTCACAACCGACCTCTGCTTTTGCGTTGAATAACGGACCACCCAAAACCGGATCTGAGCTTGGCCAGTCAGGCTTTGCGCAGCCATCTTTCGGACAGTCTTCATTCGGCAAGCCGAGCTTTGGACAGCCCGCATTTGGTCAATCAAGTTTTGGGACGAAGTCGGCGGCATCCAATCCAAGTTCCGGAGGGTTTGGTGCATTTGCACAAACACCTACTTCTTTTGCAAACACTGCTGCCTCATCTCCTCAGGCTGGCGGAGGTGGGTTCGCTGCCTTTGCTGGAACACCATCAACTTTTGGCCCTGCGGCGTCCAGCGGGAAAAGTGTATTTGGTAGTTCATCCACGTCGGGTGCCGAAGAGCAGAAGTCCGATGCCTTCTCTGGATTCGCGTCCAAAGGACCGTCGCCGTTCGGTAGCCAATCACCATCTGGTGGTGTCTTCGCAAATTTCGTTTCTAATGGTCCTTCTGTGTTTGGACAGCCAGCTCCTACGAGTGGCGGAGGTGCATTTGGAGAAGTCAAATCTGAATCACCTAGTTCTTTTGGACAACCGAGTGCGGGAGGCGCGTTCGGAGCTCTCAAGTCTGTATCACCTAGCGTCTTTGGACAACCTGCTCCACCCGGAGTTCCTACTGACAGTGCGTTTGTCCTTTCAATGGGCAGTCCCGACAAGGAGCGATCAGTCACTCCTGAAGCTGGTTCACCCACTCTCCCGTCCTCACCCGAGTCAGATACTACCACGGTCAAACCTTCCTTTCTGTCTGTTGAACGGCTTGATACTCCTGGAAGTACTTCCAGTGTTGTGCAAAAATCGACCTCAATTCTCAAACCAGCTGCTGGATTTGGTGCCTTCAGTAATACTATGTCTGACTCTTCTCCTTTCCTCAAGACAAAGACAGATAACAACAAGCCTGTAATCATGGCATTTGGTAACTTGGGTTCAGCCAAGCCGGCGCTCCCTTCCAACACTCCATCTTCATCTACTGGCCCTACTTTCGGGGCCACTTCCCAGCTTGGATTTGGATTTGGTCTGAAACCAGCCGTGTCTACACCCTCTGCAACGGCATCTCCCTCAACGAATACACCGACCACTACGACGAGTGCGTTCGGTGCCTTCAGTGGAGCTGCATCTCCGTTCACAACAGTCACGACCTCTTCCAAATCCTTTGGCGACCTACTGAAAGCGGGTAAAACCGAAACGCCTGGACCAAATTCCCAACCACCAAGCATTGGCGTTCCGTCAACATCTCCGGTGTCATCATCACCTGCCATCACAAAAAGTAATGATAGTGATAAGACGGGACATGCCGAGAAAACCCCAACTGAAGACAGAGAAAAGGGTAAAGCGGTCGAAGAACCACTTAAGGAAGAGTCCATCTCGTCAACGAGTAGCTCTTTTGTCGAAATTTCCCGACCGTATGAACATGGAGGAGATGAACCAGATGAAGTACCCGATTCGGAGCACGGAGATGATGATGACGGCGATTTTCTATCGGAGAGTGACGGCTCGCAATCTGGCGAGGAACACGTAGAAGAAGGTGAATTTGAGGAGGTTGAAGAGAAAGAATACTCGGAGGAGTCTTCTCCTTCGTCATCTCCAGAGCCCACAGAAATCCCCCTTCCGCCCTCCCGATCTCGCTCTAATACACCTCTTGCTGAAAATCCCAAAATTGACTCGACGTCTCCCTCTCCTTCGTCGTCCGAAGATGCCGACTCGTCTCGGTTATCAACCATTCGGGAGGAAAGCACAACACCTCCAGGATCTCCCACCAAACCGCAAGCTCCCGCTATAGTCGCACCAGCCCCTATCAACGCTCCTGTAACATCGCTCGGGATTGGAAGGCCTAGCACTCGTCCTACAAGGAGTTCTCCTCTCGCGAACGAGCCTTTGACAGGGATCGGTGAGGCTGAAGAACAAGAGGAGGAAAAGCCGAAATCAACAGTAGCTCTCAAACCTCGTCCTGCGTCTCCGAAAACTCCGTTTGGGGTCATACCTTCGAAGTCCAGGTCAAGTTCTCCCGAAGAATCGAAACTAAATGAAGGAAAGAGACCTAAGACTCCCCCGCTTCTGTCCAACTTTTTCGGCGGCGGTAGCACACCAACTACACCAAAACCTGTCGCTGCCAGCTTACCTACTTTTGCAACGCCGTTGAAATCTTCGTCTAGCCAGAGTACGCCAGTCTCGACAGGACCAACTTCATCGTCCTCTACTAACCTATTCGGCAAGCCCTTCTCGCTTCAACCCGCTATAAACGCGACAGACTCGGCTGTTCCAAAATTTAGCAGTGTGTTCACTCCCCCGGCGTCGGGATTTCTTGCAAGCGCAACTGCCAAGCTAGAATCTCGCGAAGGTTTCCCACCGTCGCCACCTCTTTTCACCATGTCTCAGCACATTACTCCTCCAACTCTGTCACCAGGAACACCTCAGCCTCCATCTCCATCATCGCTTCCATCGCCTTTTACTCCACCTCCGACAGTAGGGCCTTCCATACCATCTCCTGGTACAGTGTCTGCTCTACCTCCTATGGAGAACGGTATGCAGAAGGAGTGTCAGATGTTGGTGGAAATGATGCAATCAGAGCTGGAACGCGTAAGTCATCCAGCCGTTCTATCTAATTTGTGCTTATCCTCCGTATGTCTTTCAGCTCCGTGCACGCGCTGGAGTCGCTGCGAAAAAGCGGGAAATAATGTCGAAATCAGCAGGCGGTTCTCGCCGGAAAGAAGACTTGGGCAGTCGTGACAAGTGGGCGCCGTGCGATGCTCCTCAGTTTGGTGCATTGTTGAGGCAATTAGAACAAGACATATTCGAGTTGAAGGCATCCACTGAAAAGCAAAAGGAAGACGTACGTGATATAGGCAAGAGTATGATCAAAGGCAAGTGCTCTTTCTTTTACTCACAGGCTGGAATTTGTTCAAGTTCTCTTGCAGCTGGTGCAAGGAGAGAAGAAATTGCACGTTTCAATAAGGCTAAGAGTGACAACGAATTTTCAAGGATGCTTAAGACAAGGTCACTTGGTCCAGAGCATCTTGAGAATCAAACGCAACTGCGACGGAATATACGGGTACATCAGATTTTTAAGCTTAGGTTCGACTTAGATTGATGCATTTCTTATAACATAGGCAATGCGCAACAAAGTTGATCAACTGGAAGATCAACTACGTGCACACAAGAAACGACTGAGTGAGGTCAACTCCGGTCGACCTACCATAAAGTAACTATTATTATTTGCGTCGTATCTTCCTGACCTCACTGCCACTCTACAGACCTCCGTCGTTGGATACAATTCATCGCACGTATCGCAATATCGATATAGCCTTGCAGCAACAAGGTGATGAGGTGGCACAGTTGAATGCAAGACTCCGCAAGCTGGATTTGACTGCGTCCACTCACAACTCACCAGCTACTCGGGATCCCCGACTGCCCTCATTTTCTCCTCGCTCCCGACCATTTATCATTACTCCAGATGTTGCAGTCACTACTGCAGCGGCTCTCAACGCCGAGCGCTCAGCATACAAGCTCAAAACCATGTTGCTGAAAGCTAGGCAAGAACCACTTTTGAATGTCAAAGCAAAAGAAGTTGCGGAAGGTGGAAAAAAGGTTCCGCTAGCTTATACTACACCAAAATCAAGTCTTCCTCTGATGAATTCTGGCGAGATACCATTCAATACACCTATAATACGAGGTCCTCTCTTCGGCGGAACTGCCTCACCTTCAGCTCCGGAAACAGGGAAGTGGGATACACTGTCGTTCCCGGAGGATAATTTCCATCCATCGATTCCGATGTCTTCCGGAGGACGAAGAGGTGGTCCGCCACAACGAAAGCATGGAACTGCTCCTTCGGTGAAGAAAAGTCCTGCTCCTGGCTCTCCTGAAACCGGTGGAGCACCTAAACCCTCACCACCTACCGCATCTTTTGATTGGGGACCGCTTCCGATCTTCAATAAGCCGTCGTCGGGATTGCCTGGATTCGAAAAAGTTGCGACCAATGCACCATCATTGTCGCCTCCTGCCCCTCAGCCAGGCGGAACCAGGATCGGCATAAGCCCTCCTTCGTCCTTCGGCTCTGTTTCCAGTAGATAGAAGAATCTATAATACACTTACATTGCACGAAATTTTCGGTGAGCTCTGCTGCGAATGCTGAGTTCATGCTAAACTCGCTTGAATGACTTTGCAACTTGGGATCTCTTATGGTGCATGTGGCTTAGACGCCGCTAGCTGTGCACAATAAGCAGCAAAACCAAAACCCTCGATGTACAAGCAATAATCATAATCATAATGTACTGAACCATTGGAGAAACCTCTCATTACTAAATGCCTTGTACCCCAGTTGACTAATGGCAGAAGTTTACCATATAATAGGAATATGATAGAAGTTTGAATAACTGTCTATTGAGTATTAGTTCGCACGTTCCCGTATATTCAATGTCGTGCCGCCGGCAAAGCTAAACGTTATGACACGTCTCTGAGCGTTGATACACGATTACTTTATGAGCTTCTCCACAACCACCATTAAATCGCGTCAAAGCGTGTCGCAAAAACATGTATTGTACGCTGAAATACTCTCTGTCACCTCCGCCATGCGCAAAAACTCGCGCTGGGCTTCCTCAACAAACTTCGTAACTAGTACTCGGTCATCCGCGTTGGGAAGTAATCTTGGATTACGGATATCCAGTCCTTCATTCAATGCTCGGACAAGCTCAAGGGGCAATCGGGAAGCTGAGCTTATGGCTGGCTTTCAAGAACTCAAAAGGGCCGTGAGGGATGTGGGAGGTACGTTGTAATCCAGCGGACAATAATCGATTCTTAACAATGTTATAGACATATCATCTCTTCCATTACCCACCATACTCTCTCCTTTCTTTGAAATCATTCGCTCTTCTTTGTCAACGGGTCCTATCACGTCCGCCGCCCTTACCGCTCTTCACAATTTCTTCATTTGTGGGATCATCTCGGCCAAGTCAAATACCCTCGATCTCGCTCTCATAGAACTCAGTACTACCGTTGCTCGTTGCAAATTTGAACCCAGTGACTCTTCCGGAGATGAAGTTGTTCTCTTCAAGATACTCACGGTCATCCACGACTGCTTGTGTGCCTATGACGTTGGAAATGTACTAGGAGATGTGGAGGTTTGTGAAATGCTTGAGACAGTTTTAACGACATGTTGTCAGATGCGGCTAAGTGGTAAATCCATCTATTATTCTCAATCAACCTTTCCCAAACTCTATCGGTAGAAATACTCCGACGATCAGCGGAAAACACTATGCACGCTCTCGTCAGAAGTGTCTTCTCTCGACTGCACTCCATAGACCCTAAAACCGAAGAGGCTAAATTAGTGATAGATGATGAGGAAGCTGAGATCAAGATGAGCGTCTCAGCAACCCAGATCCCTAGTGAAATCGGCGAAGAAGATCGTCAGGAAGCGGCTGTGGACGTCTCGCCTGCGCCTGAAGAGGAAGAACCCAAAGGAACACAGAGTCCTTCGTCAGTCGTTCCCAGAACACAATGTACGCTGTCTCTTCCCATTTACTGCTTTGTCAAATTGATTTCTATCGACAGTCAGCTTGCCTTCCATACTTGAGCTTCTAAGGGTGCTAGTGAACGTGCTCGATCCAAACGATCAGCAACATACTGATTCAACGCGTCTAGTGGTTCTTGGAATATTAAACTCTGCTTTGGAAGAAGCGGGGCCCAGAATAGGCGACTTCCCATCACTCAAAGCTCTCATCCTTGACCCAGCATGTAAATATCTATTCCAACTGGCTCGTTCCGAAAACCTTACCGTTCTTCACGCGGCGCTGCGTGCGATATCCACGATGTTTGATACCATGCGCGAACATCTCAAATTGCAACAGGAATTGTTCCTAGCATTCACCATTGATAGACTTGCTCCTCCTCCCATCACAAATGCAAAAGGAGTGTTATCGAAGAAGACAGGAGTTACGGACTCACCTCGACCTGGTACACCTACTTTGGGTCCCATTGAGTCCGAAAAGGACGGCGAGAATGGGAGTGCGACCCCAACGCGTATCCTTGTTGCTCCTGCCCGAGGAGAAACACGGAATCTTGTCTTGGAGACTCTCAGTCAAATCTCACGACATCCAAGCTTCATGGTAGACTTGTATACAAATTACGACTGTGACATCAATTGCGAAAATTTATTCGATAGACTCATTGACTTTTTAACGAAGGTATGAATTGACAGTTTTCGTTCATGAGCTGCTGCTCATTGAGAATTCAGTCAGTCTACCCTGCTCATTATCCCGCCGGGCTTGACGCTCAGCAACGAAATGCACAATATCTGTGCTTGGATTTACTTCTGGCATTTGTCAACGACATGGCCAAAAGGGCGGAGGGGGTACGTAATTTTACTTCCACCTGCAGACGATGCTGATCAATTTATAGGGATATCAAGAATGGCCTTCAGTGGGTGAACCTTTTATTTGTTCGTCGCACAAAAATCTCACTGCAGCTATGTAAGAACTGTCCGTCTCCTGAATCTCTACTTCAAACGAAATCTCAGAAGAAACTCATCTTGACCGGAGCTTCGCGATTCAATACTAAACCGAAAACAGGACTTGCTTTTTTGGAAGAAAATGGGCTCATTTATGCAGACCTTTCGGATAAGGTCGATAAACCGCTCAGCTTGGCTAAATTCCTCAAAAGTTGTAGTCGCCTGGATAAACGTCTGCTTGGCGATTTCATATCGAAGCCAGACAACCTTGACGTTCTCAAAGCTTTCATCGGCCTTTTTGACTTCAAGGATGTACGTTTATTCTATTGTGTGTATTGTGATTGGCATTAATTAGTTTCAGAAATCCATTGCTGACGCCATGCGAGAATTGCTGGAAAGTTTCCGTCTTCCCGGAGAATCTCAACAAATTGCAAGAATAACTGAGACCTTTGCCTCGGAATATTTTGCTGCTGGACCAGGTGTGTTGGACGATCTCGAACTAGTTGATGGACCGCTGACGAACCGATTCGACCAGTGGAAATCAAGAGCGAGGATGCAGTTTACGTTTTGGCCTATTCGGTCATCATGCTTAACACTGACCTACATAATCCTCAAGTCAGAGTACGTCGGATTATGTTGATACCATACGCAGTAGCTGATATCAGGACCTAGAAACGCATGTCATTTGAAGAGTATCAGAAAAATCTACGAGGTGTCAACGATGGAAGCGATTTCTCACCTGAATTTTTGGTATGAGTTTTTTTGTGGATTTTGTGACCGGACCCCATAGCCTGCTTTCTAGCAAGAGATATATGACTCGATACGGAAGCGCGAGATTGTCATGCCTGAAGAACACACAGGTTCACTAGGGTTCGAATATGCATGGAAGGAACTACTGACCCGATCACGTCAAGCAGGTCAGTCCTTCAAAGTCTGGTTCTGAACTTGAACTTACGTTGATGTTAGGTCCTTTGGTGACATGCAATACTCCTCTCTTCGACGTTGATATGTTCAAGTCGGTATGGAAGCCTGTCATTTCCGCTGTTGCCTACGCCTTCATCAGCTTCGACGATGACTATATTATTCAACGTGCAATTGCTGGCTTCAGACAATGCGCAACCCTAGCAAAACACTTCCGTCTTCCGGACGTGTTCGATTTTGTGGTTGTCTCATTGTCCCAGGCCACTAGTATTCTTCCAGAGACTTTACAAACTAGTGTGCCAAACTATCCGATTGTTGAAGTTGAAGGCCAAAAGATCACTGTGTCCAACCTGTCGGTTAAATTTGGAATCAATTTCAAGGGTCAACTCGCTGCTGTGGTATTGTTTAATATTGTAAACGGGAATGGGAACGCTTTGCGCGAAGGATGGACTCAGGTATGGGATGATACTGATTTAAGTTGTCACACTCTAATCACTAACTAACCAGATCTTTGAAATGTTCCAAAACCTATTCGTTCATTCCCTTCTCCCTGCCCGAATGCTTCAAATGGAAGATTTTCTTGGAGGGGCTTCCATGATTCCATTGCGAGGAGCAAGCCCACAACGGGCTGCGACTAGAAATGACGGAGGTCTACTTTCAGCATTGTCGTCATATCTCATGACACCATATGGGGCAAGTTCTGATTCACTCGTACCCGATGCTACCGAGTCGGACGTCGAAAACACACTTTGCACCATTGACTGTATCACGTCTTGCAGACTCGACGAACTGTATAGTCAAATCATGTAAGGCTTCGAACATTTTCATCAACTCTCTGTTCACATGAATTTATCAGGCAACTCGAATTAGATGCCCTCGTCGCAGCCGTCCGTGCTCTAGAAGCGCTGGCGCATGAGAGGACTGTCGCAAAGCTAAAGCAGGAATCTGAGGACCCTATGTATCCCGCACAGGATACCGCGTCCAGCCCCATGCCTTACGATCCTGCTTCTGTGTACCTGCTTGAGACTATGGTCAGTATATCATGCCAAGTTCCTCACCATATCGAAGATCTGTGGTATGGGTTTTCTTCCTAGATCGATACGGCATCTCTAACGGTACGGTTCTACAGGCCAATTCTTTTTGAACATCTATCCGCACTTCTACATCACGATTCTGCTGGCCAATACAGCATTCTTCTCATTGAACGCGCCGTGGCCGGCCTATTGCATCTCTGCTTAATCTTAGCTCAGAAACCATCACTCCGAGATCAGATATACGTTTCGCTGGATCTTTTGTCTGGGCTTCCACCAGACGTGGCTTCATCTGTGGCAGAGCAGATTGTCGTGGGCGTTATCTTATTGGTACAGAAATACAGAGAGATCATCAAGTTAGTATTTGCAAATAATCCCGGTATCAATCGCTCAACTAGATTTTCTCAGGTCCCAGACCGAGTGGAAGCTAGTTTTTGCGCTGTTACGCTCCACCCTCACCCATTCGGAAGCGGCGAGACTTTCGTTTGACCTAGTGAACAGCCTTGTTGCAGATGGACCCGAACAGCTTGTGACAATGGATAATTTCTCCGCTCTGATAACGTTGCTCAATGACTTCGCCACAATAGCTGGCGGTACTGTGGAAGCGCATCAAAATCAACGCCGCCGACACGGACCTTTGACAGTTGCCAAGTGAGTTTTGCATCCGAATATGCACCTTTCGACTAATGACATTGGGTAGCTCGCCGGCGGTGGAACGCGGACACAAGGCCATCGAATTGCTGACTGGCTTGAAGAAGTTCTTCTCACCCATCATCAACTTGTCTGGTCTTCGACGTGAAGATGGTATGCAATTTTCTTTCTTTAGCGTCGGAACTAGGAGCATTTTAACATACCATGCATCTCGTAGCTTGGGAACAACTTTTCTTGCCGCTGCTAACGTCGTTGAAAGACCAGTCGAGCAACGCGGCTCGTGAAGTTCGGCAAAGCGCAATCGGACAACTTCAAAGAACATTGCTGGCATCCCATCCTATCCTAGATGAGGCTGATACGACTCAAGTAGAGCAGATATTCAACAAGATCGTTTTCCGCCTCGTAGATGATTTGCTGAAGCCTAACATATTCCAACGTGATCCTCAGGGTATGCCCGAAACTCGACTAAGGGCTTCCGCGCTACTGTGCAAAACGTTTATGCACTATGAGGTCCGGGAAAGTCAATCGGCGTCAGATATTCGGATTCTGTGGAATGAAATACTAGACTTACTCGACCGCTTGATGCATGTAGACCGTGGCGAACAATTAGTGAGTTTTTTTTTTGTTTATCCAATCCTCTAGCGTATCCGCATTTCGGGCTAACTCGACACGACACGTTTAGTACGAAGCCATTCCGGAGTCGTTGAAGAACGTTTTGCTGGTCATGAACGCGACCCAGATACTCGTACCTCCGTCTGCTGATGATCAACGGAACGAACGCCAGCGCACACTGTGGTCTATGACATCAGAACGAATGGAGCGATTCCTGCCTGGGTTTTTGACGGAGGTTATACCTTTACCAGAGGTATCCGAGATTGCTTTGCATTCTACTGAAGCTTCGGCGTCGTAAAAACATCACCGTGATAACTGTACATCATTGTTTAATTCTAAGATATCTTAGGCCGTCAACCCTACTTGGGTTTTTTTTTCTTGAAGAGTCCTTTGGCGCCCCTGCTTTGCGACTGACATGGACAGATCCTTTGCGGAATCACAGCAGTGAGGTACACGGGTTACAACAGCGCATATGCACTTGCCACAGTGGCCGGGATTTGATGCTAATTGCATGAAATCATTGATTCATCATTATCGAGGTCGATAAGTGAGATTTGGTGACCAAAAATGGTGGCCATACCAGTGGTAAAACGAAGAATCCCGATAGTCCGTCCAATGATGACATGATGAAAGGGGGATTGCCTTCTCAGCCCGGAACGATTGAACGGTGGTTTTGGCTAGCATCGTGACGGGAGTCCTTGTGAGATGTTTACAGGATTGGGATTGGGGGGGGTCAGATTGCTGGGGGGGTCATCGATTTGTTCAAGTCCTAACTAGTGAAAAAGACCAAATCCGTAATCCCATCCGGATAAATAGGAGGGTGGTAGCGGATTTTGGATCTTTTCTGATACGAGTTGATACGAGGTTGAAGTGACAACTGAAGTCATTGAAGTATTGGCTGATATCAGCTGGAGGGCTTGCTTGGGAGGAAGTCACTGCGCGCGCGGGTAAGTACTAGGCTAAGATTAACTTGTGGCAAGTGACATGACCCGAGGGTGGTATGTAAGTGATCAAGTTTATCTTCGGCCTGTGTTGAATGTATACATAGAATAGGCAGCTCTGTGAGAGTTGAGTCCGCGCCATCAAGAAGCTCAAGTTAGTCTTCGGCACGCTTGAAGTTTTAGGGATTAGCCGTACACGAGGCCTCGAGGGGGGTCAGGTACTCCAGTGGAGGTTATCGATGAGCCGTCATTCGAAAAGCCTCCGGCGCGCGTTATCGTAAGCCGATGCCAAAACATTCCTTCAAGGTTTTTCGCTTCGCATCATTCCCTTGTGTATGACTGACTGGTTCGGACTGACTGGGCTGGAGCTTATAACTGCTCATGGTGTTGGCTACTGGCCAACTATCTGGGACACTTACGAACTCTTTTTGATAGCGGAGAACCTAACTTCGCTTTATGCCACTGGCACTACGTCGTCGTCTGTCACCCCACCCCCTCTTTCTCCCTGGCATATGAACAAGGTGATGCTAAATGACTCCAAGAACCTCGACTACGCACCAAAGCCGACCTGGATGGGTTTTTCAAGTTCCGGTCTATGAAGGAAGCATTGCCCTTTGTTATCATATGTTCACCAACGAACCCGCTTCTCCGGAGGCTTCTCCAGGCTTCTCCAGGCTTCTTCCGAGTGTCTGTACGATGGAGTAGGTGTTTTGTGGCGGAACAGCAGTCTGAACGACAGAATGCATGGAAAATTTAAGAAAATATATATATATATATGTATATATGGGATCGGTTGGGTCCTAGACGGATAATCAAGATCTCCTAGGCTCAACGTATAGTTGGTTGATAGAATGTACTTAGCACTGTAGCAATTTCTACTAGCCGACCCCTATGACAGGATGCATGGGCACTCCGGTATACTTATCACCATCATGATTTCAGTTTTCGGGAAGGCTGACTTCTGAATGGTCATGGTTCGTGGCTTCTAATGGGAAAATCAATCATACTGAGGTCATGTATTTGTTGTTCAACAGTGGTACTGGCCACGTACATCGATACAAGCAAGATAGCGATTGGCCCCTACCGTGATGGGGAAAACTCGAGAACACCCCGTTCGGATCGTCGTGGAGCTTGACACGCATATGGTGTATGAATTGTTCGGACTCCACACTGCTTACCTACATCTCAAGCCTCCGAGGAGGTCATGACCAACGACGGGGGACTGTGGCAACAACGATAAGGGGACTCTGATCAGGGCAGAAGTTGTAGTAGAGCGCGACACTAGAGACTGAATATTTATGTAGCAAGTAAGTCAAACTTCAAAGTATTTAGCTGACAATTGAGTTGATAATTTAATCACAGACGGAATTGTTCGGTGCAACATTATCGGTCAAATTGTGTATTGGGGATAACATAAGAAAAGAACGTAAGCTGTGCCATTCAAGCTGGTTGATTGATAGAATTCAAATTGAACTTGCTACATATAGTTCGTATGCGGGTGACGGTAAAGTAATTCTCCCAGAATTGTAAATAATTGACCGCAGAAGACTCAGGGGTTTGACCAGAGCCTGCTGTGAATTATTTTGAACCGATTCAGTTGGAGCCGAGCTATGCCAAAAATGGCGTATGATCGACAGCATAAGGAATCCCGATTTCTACTTCCGACTGACATCCTTGCATTTTCTTATAAAACTGCCCAGGTCAGTTCAGCTCAGTTTTCTTCATCCTCCTCATCCTCCTTCTCCTTCTCCTTCTCCTTCTCCTTCTCCTTTCTTCTCTTGGTTCTATCAATATGTTCTCGAATAATTCCTCATCACAAACGCCTCTACCAAAACTCCAATTAGCTATCGTCTTTCTCATCCAGCTCACAGAACCCATCGCTGCCACCGTCATCTATCCCTTCATCAATCAGTTCGTCAATGACACCGGTATCACTGGAGGAAACGAGAAAAAGACCGGTTATTATGCTGGAATAATTGTCTGTTTCTCGTCTTCTTATTCCAATCGCCTTGTACTCAATCCGATGTTCAGGAATCAGCATTTTTTCTAGCCGAATGCTTTACAGTAATACACAAATCCCTTATTGCCCGATACTGGTGGATTGACATTCATTTTTACCAGGTAATGCTATGGGGAATGGCCTCAGATCGCTTTGGCCGCAGACCCATCTTGCTACTCGGCCCTTTGGGGTTATGTCTCGCGACCCTCTGCTTCGGATTATCTACCCAATATCGCGACCTGATGATATTCAGAAGTATTCAAGGAGCTTTCAACGGTAACATCGGTGTGTTCCATCTATCAATTTCTGCCAAACCCAGACACTCAACCGAACATTGATCACAGGCGTATCAAAAACTATCCTCGCAGAAGTATGTCGTTTACACGCCCTAAAGACAACAAACTCACGTAAATCTATGACAGCTCTCAGATTCAACCAACATCGCCCAAATATTCAGTCTCGCACCCATGATATGGTGTATCGGTGTCATCATGGGGTACGTACGCGTTTCTTCCTTTTCTGATGTTTCTGACATCTATCGCCCACTATAGGCCATCCATTGGCGGTGTTCTCGCCAACCCAGAACAGCAGTTCCCTTCGACTCTTGGTAAAATAGCTCTCCTGCGCGAGCACCCATTCTTCCTTCCGTGTGCAGTCGTCGCGTTTCTCGCCTTGTCATTTTTCTTTGTCGCATTAATCGGATTGAAGGAGGTAATTAGCATTCCAATTCATGGTTCTTACCCTCTGCCCTCTAATCTCTTCCGTCTCCAGACCCACCATGTCAAAAAGCACATTGAAACAACCAAGTCCAAACGCGTATTCCATTTCGAAGTCTCGAAAAAGAAGCTTAAGAAGGACTTCGACGCGCATTCTCAAGGCACCGACGCGACGACGCGTCTCAACTCCGATTCCTCGGTGACAAACTATGGCGCCATTCAAAAAAAGCCATCCACATCAACGTTATGCTCAATCGTATCGACTACTTCTACTCTTGATGCCGATTTGGAAAGTGATCAGGAAACTGTGTTGGCTTCAGATTCAGAGGACGAAGAAGACTCAAAGACAGACATTGAACCTCCTGCCACTTTGAAATCTATCCTCATCCCAGACGTCCTTCTTCCTATCGCGAATTACAGCCTCATCGCTCTCCTAGACTCTAGCTATACCGTCCTCATTCCCCTCACGTATACCACCTCTGTTCCCGCCGGAGGCCTAGGACTCACTCCTTTCCATGTCGGACTTATCCTCAGTGTTTGGGGAGCTGCGAACATCCCTTTTCCTATATTCTGTATACCTAGGCTCATAAAACGTTTTGGGGCACGAACCGTCAATTTCGTGGGTGTATGCTCGTTCTTGGTCGGGTTTGGTAGCCTATCAGGGCTGAGTATGCTAGCAGGAGCAATCGGATACGCTAACTGGCTGGTATGGGCGTTGATTCCGCTTCAGTTCTTGTTAAGTAACACGGTAGGATCGATGGCCTATGGTATGTCTATTCAAGTCAAAATCTTTCCTAGCCCCACTACTCACACAACTCCTTCCTTCTTCCTACTTCTTTTTCGACTTGGAAATACAGCTACTGCACAGATCTTTGTTGTGAACGGTGCTCCATCTAAATCCGCCTTGGGAACGACCAACGGCTTATGCCAGGCTTCTAAAACCATGGCACGAACTTTTGGCCCGGTGTTGGCCACGTCCTTGTTCTCTCTCTCGAAGGAACATGATCTCTTTGGAGGGTATCTTGTATACGTGGTATTCATGCTGATCACGTTCGTATGCATGCGCACTACGATGAGCTTGCCTAGGGAGATGAAGAACTTGGGGTGAAAGTTCTGTCATTCTCAAGGGTTCCGCTTTAGCTACATGATATGATAGCGCCACACGTCTCACTTCGGCGCCTCACCACCGTTCACCTTGTACACTTCCTCGGTCTGGTCTGGTGGTTGCTCCAAAAAAAAAAATCCGAACAAGCTCGTCGTCGCCACAGGTTCTATCTCGGCACATGAGTTGGATTTGTTACGTTGCATTATTGCTCGCCACTGTGTCAGCTATTTCTGTCTTTTCTGTTTCTTTATCACCACAGGTTCTATCTCAACACACGAGTTGGATTTGTTACGTTGCATTATCGCTCGCCGCTGTCTCAGCTCTTTCTGTCTTTTCTGATTCACTATAATCTCTGTTTCTGTTCCCGAGAGTTCTCAACACCCCGGGCCACTTGCATTTCGAATTTCGAACTTTTTTTTTTTTTTTCCGCTTTGCCTATACTTCATCGTTAATCGCTACCTATTCTATGATCGTTTATTTTATTTCAGTTGATATTCCTTCCAAAACGGTTAGTTTGGCTTTCTACTTGTACTTGCAGACTTGACGCGATTCCGCATTCCGCATTCCGTATCTCATGATTAAACACACTCTTTTTTTTCTTTTTTTTTTGCATGTCGCAGTTCACAGTTCACCTTCGTTTCGATCCATTCGTTTGCATATACTTACTTACTTACATTGATCCCGCTATTTTTATTATTTCTTTCTCCAAAAGGACATGTTCCATGCAATAATTACCGGAATGCTCGAGCTTCACTTTCCACTTTCCACTTTCCACTTTCCACTTTCCATGTCATATTCTTTGCATAGAGTAGATACTATGTTGTAGCCTATATACAGCCCAATATACTTTAAGTATATTGAAAGCGGGGAGATTAATCAAAAGAGAAGCCATAGTACTTATTAGACTCCTACGTCAACCCCAGGGAATAATTAGAAGGGCAAACCCAGTCTGATGACTGATGATAGACCGGATATTTCCAAAGTCGGAGATTGAGGTCTGGATGAACGACCCCGAAATATTTATTGTTCGCTTTGAGATGTGGCCACCCTCAAACATATCTGTATAACCAAAACGACAAATTAAAGCCGGATGGGCAGAATCTTCTACTCGAAGGTTTGTGTTATCATACACCGTAACTACAGCCACTCGAGCGCCTTACACGCACGCTCTATCTCGAAGTACTTGTCAAAGTATTACCAGAAAGACTGAAAAGTCCTCGCAACACTCAAAAGCCCGGCGGAACCAGACAAATCCAGCTGCTTGGCGCAGACTTTTTTTCAGGAAGTGGATCAAGAGTGGTGATCCTGATCTTTGTGTGTTCTTCAGCTTCTTCTACAATGTGTGATGTGTGATGTTTGTTCAATCCTGGTCAAGAGTATCCATCCCCATCTCCCTGGAATTTCTAAGGTCAGAAGAGTTCTGGAAGAAGCACGATAGTTACACATGTCGTCAAAGGGTCTGTCAAGTATTGGTTGCGGGTTCGTGACATTGACGGCGGAACCATGCTATTGACTGATTGCGATGGCTTAGATTGAAGCGGACATATCAGATAATAGGATAGTTAGCGATGGGGATGAACCGTGACACGGATTTGTGCTGGGGTTGAAATCAAATTTGTGACCATGCACTGAAGCAAAAAAGTCAAAGAATTATCTAGAAATACACACATACGAGCAACAGATATTCTAATCAGAAAAACTTCATCTTGGAGACTCTATACGTGACGATTGAAAAGAAGTTTAGTGGTGAACCACAGGAGCGAAGAAATAATACTGACCTCATTCGCGATAGAATTGCAACAAGACACACCAACGGAGCGAAGACATAGGCCACCATACGAATAGGGAGTGGAACGTTCTTTTCGCCCCAGTGTGACAATGCCCCGCCTAAATCAACGGTGACTAGTAGAAGAGGAAAAAGGATATAGCCTGAGAGGCTTCAGGTAAGGTTAGTAAGGTTGAAAGAAGAGAAGGGCTAAGAAGTCATACCGGTGGTATTTCCACACTGCTTTAGCTTTCATGCCTCCTCCGAAGGCCTTTCCGCCGAACCAAACACTTGCACCACCTATCGAGATCTGGATAATGATCCAACCCGTAGCAATAATACCTAGGACCTATGAGCTATGATTCAATATCGTTTGCTCACAAAAGGAGCGAGGAGAAGACCGAGCTCACCGAATGCCAACTTCTAAAATGACGTTTGTCTAGTTCAAATTTGTTCATCACAATGGCACAAACTCCTATCAATAAAGCGGGAAAGGCCATGAAAACAATCGCAGATTGGTGACGAGAGAGTCCCGCGGCTTTTGTTCTGGGCTGCGAAGTTGGTTGTAGGGTCAGGATACCTACCTTATCATCATCAGCGGACCAGTCCAGGTTGATGGATGATATAGAATATGACGAACCATACGTGAAGAACAACATTGCCAGTGATTCAAGAGTCGGATGTAGAAGGAACCATCCAACTTGCGCTGGGTTATTGATGAGCATCACGAACCAAGTTACGACCAGAGTGACCTGGTATACGATAAGACTGGCGATTCGCTATCGTTCTTTCTAGACCTGAGCCTTACCGCAGACGCGCCCTAGATCAGACTTGAATAAGTGTTCTTGAAAAGAACCTACAACTTGAACGTACCAAAGCAGTATATCTAGCGATATCATCCCCTTGTCTTCTCTCTCCTTTTTCAAGCTGTTCTGCGAGGCCCATATCACCTTTCTGAGAATCTTCGTCCGCTGTCTGAGGGTCGGAAGGTAAAAGTTCGTAATCTTCAGCCTGGGTTTCAGGGTTAGATGGCATTTGTACGCCCAGAAGATGTGCACCGTCGATGGGAACCGGTAAAGGGCACCGTGCAGTATACCGTGCTTCAAGAGATGGGGAAATCCCAGGGATAATCGAAAACCCGCGAGTGGTCGGGAACAAGTGTGCGAGTGTACGAAACCATGCCGGAAGGACAATTGCATAAGGGAAATGAAAAAAAGGCCTCGTTAATCTGAGATGCGACTGGCTTGCACTTGTAAAGCATCAGTAGACTCAGCGACAGAAACATTGTATACTAGTCTAAGATTCAGAAATGCTCGAAAAACTCAGTGAGTAAAAGGTACATAGAAGCCGGTGCCCACGAAGTCAAAGCTGGTTGTAAGTAAACCTGAGTTACTTGACTCAGCCAATTCAATGCGTGTTTTTAGAATCTTAATTTTGTTGAAGGAACAATGGGAAAGCCGAATCGAGGTCTTTACGGTTGCACTTCCAATACTCGTGTAATCATTTGTAGGTCTAGCTACCTACGAAGAATACAAGTTCGTGTCACATCGTGAAAGGTCGTCAAAATAGTAGTTTCCTGGGCTAATGGGCCAACAAGATAAATAGTGATCATGAACAGTCGTCAATAATCGTTACTGTAAGCAAGGTTGTAATTCCATCTGTGCCGATACCTTGTGGAAAATATATGAATACTCGGCCGGTCTTCTGCAGGTGTATAGTCGGACACGTACCGTGGTTTACTCTGATAGTCAGGGGAGAAACAGTTGAGCTGGATTTTCCTAAAAGGATAATGATAATAAATGAACACACCCAACACTGCCTGCAGCTAAAAGTCCTGTAATATTCCGTGCTATCGTCGAATATGTGACACCATCGAAGTGGGTAGTACCAGCAGCCAAGGATACAAGTTTGTCCCGACCGATGTTGTATCCATCTGGGATGATGGTGTGACTTTCCTCAAGATCTTCTTCTTGTGATACACTTTCCATTCAAATTGATATTTGATAAAATTTGATTATGAATGGGGACTGGGTTTGACTCACGCTAGGAATACGGCTCCGCTGGGTGCATCTGTACCATCCTGTTTGAACACACTGAAGATATCCTCAAATTTAGAGTCTAGTTGAACACAACCTTCCTCAAAGACACGCACCGGAAATGATTACCACCGATTAGCGTCTCTAGACATGTCCCAATCTCAGAGTTTCCATAATCCTGCCTGAGTTCGATCTAAATGCTTCACTATCAAAATACTTTTTTTTCACGTACACAAAGAAAATCGCTGACCGTCTGATTAACCCACCCATTTCCATCTCCCAAGTTTGCGGACTGCGGGGCACCGAGATGAATTCCGAGACATTCTTCTGAGCTGTAAAATTCACCAAGGTATGCCATATGGTACATCGATACACCGGACTTTTATTTCTGGCATAAACTGGAACTCACAATCCAATTGCTTTCGCAAAATTAATTATTCCGTCCTCTGTGAGCACTTGCGGAGAAGACAGGCCTGATATGATCACCTGAACCAAAGTATGTCAGTTTCGAGCATAGCAAGATATAAATAGCAGAACTAGTCATAAGTTGCTTCAAGTTTACAGAAAAAGAACGATAGACAGACAAAATTGGGCGACGCACGTTCAACGGTTCCCCAAAACCATCTCCAGCTACACAGTAGAGCACAGTAAGTACTGATCTTCGCTTAAAGTCATCCCGAAGTCCAGATAATAATCAGAGACTCGCAATTGAGACCATGATATCGCCTTGAGAGATTTCAAAACATCTGACCACGTACCATCATCAAGCATCGACCCCCCTCCCAGCAACGGACTATAAAAATCGACAGAAGAATATGCGTACGTTGGCACGACTGGTAGTTGTTGTAGCGGTAAAGCAGCCACTCCGATAGTGAGTCGCCGTGATAGCAATGAAAAGAGTGGTAACAGTATCATGGCTTGCAGAAGCATTGATTGAGGAGTCGTGAATGAGATACTGTTGCAGAGCATAGTATTGATAGCTTGAACGAAGCGAGTCAAAGATCAAGAGAGTCAAGAGGAAGGCAGCGAAAGGGGGCGCAAGGACAGCGACAACGAAAGCGGTAAAGGTAAGAGACAGTGACAGGGGACAAGGAAGAGTCAAATGTTCTTGTTACATCAGGAGAGTATAAGTATTTCTGACGACGGATTTTCCCAACACTGTCGTCTCTCTTGACAAAAGCAGCAACTTCGGAGGTTGAACGAGGCCAAATCCGGAATGAGCGATCCAACGTGCGATGATTGACTGATTGACCAACAACTCTCCATGCGCTCAGGATCATAAGAAGTAAGTGTTCGAGAGTTTGTGCTGGTCTTATGACACTGCACCTGAAAAAACTATTTAGGTCTCGAGTCGGTGAGGAAGCCGGACAAGTTTGTACTAGCAGTCGAGTCCAGCATAGGGTTGAGCTTGCAAGAAGATAATTGGGAACCGAAGCCATCTTGAGCTAGTAAATATGAGGTGAGTTACAGCGAGTTAGGGCCGGCTTTCGGAACGCAGAGAACGCAGAGAATCCACACAGACCAGGACCTGTACTTGCCTGACAAAGCCATCAGAAACTTGAAGCACCGAGAGCGAGCTCCGAGGCTAATCGGAATATCACTATATACCCGATTGAAAGTTTCGGAATCTCTTCAATTGTCGTCAATTGGAGATTGTGCATTTCCGATGAGTTACAATCCTGCAGGATGTCGAGTTACCAATTGCATTGTATTCGAGATGATGTCGGTTAGAAGGACAGTCGGTTTACCATGGCAGCCGCAATCGTCGACCGAAAGTGTGCCATGTCAACGGTGTATGTACAGTGTAGTCTGGACATGTGAGTACAGGCATGCGAATTTTACTTGCACCTTTTTCTATGGGTGCAGGTGGTGGCAGTAGAAGCATGGAAGAAGCCTGGAGTTGCCAGTCAGTGCGACCCTGTAGTGCTCATGTTCTCAGCAATACACATGATGAATTCCCTATTATAAACGCATTTGTATAGTATAGGAACGCAGTGAACATTGTATGTAACTACTTAGGTATAAGAAATATTCTGGGCCTGGTCACCAGGGTATCGATGATGGAATGGGTTGGAAATGTGATAGCACCATGCATTCGAAAACATTGCCGAAAAGAAATAAAGAGAAAGTTGGCTGAGATGGGGAAAGAATAACAGCAGAAGAAAACATCAAGTACAACAATATCGAATCCATTACAGTATGGGCCAGTTGCCCTCTTCCTTCCATTTATCCACGATATCTTTAATACCGTCGTGGTTGAATTGCGGTCGTTTCAATTTATACCCAATGACCTCCTTGATCTTCGTATTGCTGAGTGCTACGATGTGCTTTTCCAAAGCGTATTTGTCCATGTATGCTGACAACGGTGTGTTGGGAATCGGCGGATTCGAGCTCTGGATCATTTGCGTCCAACCGCCAACGTGATGCTCGTTAATGTCCTCGACAGCGTCATCCATGAACTGTTATTAGACGTGAAAAGGGAATTCAGTGGTCTTGAGAGAAGGACTTACTTTGTACATTGTTCTTTCACCCAAGTTGAAAAAGTCGAAGGTCGTGCCAAAAAAGGACGTGACGGTTTGTCCGACACTGAGAAGCGTGCTGTTGGAGTCATCCACCTGTCGAGGAACATGAGCCGAGGAAACTATCACAAGAAGGAGGTCATACAAGATTGAAGAGTGGGGCAACAAGCTTGCTGTCGTGCGGTGGCATACCCTCAACTTGGGAGACCTTGCTTTTCTCGTTGTGAAAGATGATACTTTCTCCTGCCAAGCTGTCAGCCTCTTTCCGCCCTAAAGAGGCCATCCACGTCGCTGAAGCCCAAGCAGCGCCTGCCAAATCCTCAACATGAAGAGTGTTGGTCGGATTCTTTCCAGGCGACCAGCTGCACAATTCTGATCAACACAGGAATTTTAGAACAGAGGTCGAGAGCACGTACACCGACTTCATGGGCTTCTTGAGGTATCCATAAACTGAACCGACGGTAATGGCAGAGGTTACTGGTGATAATTGAATATCAGTTCAATACGTTTCTAGGAAGGAATACAGACGCACTGTCTCCAAATTCAACATAAGGACCGTATACAAAACCGACCCTGAGGATGACCAGGTTGAGGCTAGATATCTCAGTTGAGGAAATAAAGGGAAGAGGAAATGCAACGACGCACTCTTCAATAGCGGCAAGCATTCGCAGCGTCTCATGCCACCATGTTCCAATAGTTCCATCTGGCTTGGGATCGTCTTTCTCGTCATGAGTACCTTTGCTCGTAGTCTCGTAGAAGGGCAGGGTAACTCGAACATAAGCCTTGACTTTACGTTTAGCGGCTTCTTGACCGAGCATTCGTGCAACATTACAGGTTGTATTAATCAGAATCTATAGGACCCAGAGCAATAAGAGGCACCAGAAAATCGGTACATGAGATATAATCAAAAAACTACGACGACACGTACCATTTCGGTCCGATCATGGCGAACTTCTCCAGTTAGGTCAAAAACATAATCGTAAGGGCCTTTCCCTTCAGGTGGGTTGAAGATAGATTGTACAATGGCTGATATTGGCTCGTGAGCAGGGCATTCAGTGGAAGACGCTGAGTTGACGCACATGGAACAGTGAGATTGGCTTGCTTGTAATCAACTTCGGGTTTCGCGAGTACTTTCGGAAACTCAGCACCGAGGTATCTGTTGGATAAGATGTCAGAGAGGAGAAGAATACGACACTGGCATATCGCGGAAGCGTTGCGTACGTTGTAGCGGGCGCAACAGAGTATTTGTCCACGATCCTGAGATGCTGTAGAGATCTGAGTACAGCATGAACAGCTCAAAGGCTTAGACTGACTGAAACCAATGGTTCTCCTTCCAGCGGTACAAGAAATGCTGCCAGAGCACGCGAGTAAGTGTTGACACCACCTAAAGGTTTGAACAAATCCACAGTGAAAACTTGACCCATGTGAAGTTTTTTGCGGAAAAATCTCACCGCAGATTAAGACATTCGGCTTCGAGGACCCGTCGGCCATTGGTTGAAGATTGCGGTGGATGACGGCGAAGGAGAACGAGCTTGGATGGAGCGAGGACAAGGAAGGGAAGAAAGAGATGGAGACGCAGTAAACGATTAAAGTAGAGGCCCGATTTGATTACGTGCTAAGAATTGGTCGACCTGATCTCGATTTGCCAGGCTCGATGTTGATCTTTATAAACTGACTACCTACTCTATGGAGATATTCTGGTCAATTGATTTTTTGCAAACCCTTAGAAAGCTCAATAAGAGAACAGCATGCATGACTCCTCCGATGCTGTTCAATTGCTGCAATTTTCTTCTCAACGGCTCCGAGCTCAGTCACTGATAGTTGTTTTGCTTCCGTTTTTACTTTGGAAGACTGGCGCTCGTATGAGCATTCTGGCCAATCGGACGCACATATTATTTCTTATCCTTTCAGGTACACGCTCGTCCTACGCTTTGATCGTCTTTCCTTCCTCCATCACTTGTTTTAAAAATTTATACACGGACGAAAAGTCCTTCTGTGCCAGTTCTGGTTGTTCCTCAACCATTTGTGCGTACAGCGTCTCGGCTGCCTGACCCAAAGGAACGGGACATCCAGCCAACGCAGCGACATTACTGGCAAGTCCCATATCCTGTTGACGATAAATGGATCAGATCATGATGGTACGAAGGTACAAAGTTGAAACACTTCTCCTGCAGATCAAGTGTCCCACAAAAACTTAGTACCTACCTTAAGCATCAGGGCCGTGGCAAATCCTCCTTCATACTCTCTCTCACATGGTGGCGATTTCTCGGGGAGAGCATGAGGAACTGGATTATTAACCGAGATAGACCAGCAATTCCCAGTGGACGAGCTGATTACGCTGGAAAGAACTGCCGGATCGAGGCCCAATTTTGTACCTAGTAACATCGCTTCGCCTACAACCATCTGTTGGACTCCTAAGATGAGCTAACAGAAATAGCATCAATTAACTCTTTCGTGACGATGAAACGAGAGAATGCCAAGTTTACGTTGTTGCATATTTTTGCTGCTAGGCCGGCACCAGAAGGGCCGCAATGGATGATTCTCTGACCCATCAGTGCTAGAATTGGTTGTGCTTGTTTGAAACCCGCAACCGTTCCGCCAACCTAAAACCACGTTATGCTTCAGTAAGTCTCCTTGCGCTTTCGGGAAATCAAGGAAGCGAAATACTCACGAGAAATGCAAGCGTTGCAGCTTTCGCACCGGTGACACCTATAGGAGATAAAGAGTCAGGACATTCACCCGAAATGAAAAAGGCACGGCAAACCTCCAGAAACTGGCGCGTCCACCATTTGCGATCTAGCCTCGGCGACGCCTTTCGCCACGGAACGCGCAACATCTACATCGAGGGTAGTGGAATCAATGCAAAAGGTATTCTCTGCTTGATCTGCGGGGAGCTTGCGTAGCGTTGGGATTATTCCATCGTGATATACACTTAGTATCTGAGGCGACGAAGGTAGCATAGTAATGATGGTCTGAGAAGCCCGAGTCGCTCTAAGCTATGCATGATAAGAAATCGTGATCTCAAACAACCATGGAATAATTTTACTCTTCTGGGGTATTAGCGATGTTAATATTGGCTCCGGGGTATTGTTTGACAAAATTTGAGCAGAATCTCTGAGCACTCTCTGGAATAGCATCGCAGACCACGAATCGGTTTTCGTTGGCATGTGCGAATTGTTTAGAGAATAAATTGTATGCCATTTCGTGTCCCATGCGACCTGGAAGTTTCTGTGATTTAGGTCCCGTATGTGCGCTATACAGTATTTGAGTCCTACCTAGCCCAATAAAGCTTGTGCTTCGCGACCTCATTGAAGAGGGTCCAATAACATTCATCCATCGTAATGAGGCCTTCATGCTGGAAACGGGTAAGAGAGTGAGTGAATTTGAAACTCGATGCGGGGAACCGTGTGAAATGCCTGCCGTCGGGCACCGAATGCCGACTCGGGGCTTGGAATCCTAGTGGTCCCTGGTAGTCCCTGGTAGTCCCTGGCGAGTCTTTTTTTCTTTTCCCCAGTCTTATGTATACCCTGAAATACTTATGTACACTTGTACGTCCCCATTGATTCCTCGAACCAAGCGACAGACCCCTTCAGCTCCCGGACTTCGAAGTGTTTTCACTGTCTTAAGCGAAATTTTTCTCTGCAGATATTAAGCATTCTTTCGTATCATGGCGACGTGTGCTCAGCGAGGTTGTATGCCACGTTCAGTGACAGCGCGCGATCCACTTCCGTTTCATGCACTGAATGGACAGTCCAGGGTGACGAGACCTGTGAAGTAAGATGAAGCATTTGGTCAGAAAACTTCACCCAGCGGGTAACCGTAGATGTTGTCAACCTCCATATCGCGTCTCCGTTCTGTCTGGAATGACCGCAGAACGCGTTTTGTAGTAGATCGTTGGCATAGCTCCGTAAGTAAACTTCTGCTCATCTTTGAGCAGGTCCTCTGACCCGACCCTTTCCTTCCCACATCTGACAACTACAAAGGAACCATATGGTCAAGCTCTGGAAAGAAAGACCGCTGTTAAATGTTGTTTATATGATATATGTTGTACATAGTCTTTATCACTCAAACGGAGTCACAGTTCAATACACTGCATCCAATACATAGAACCAATTCTAATTTCTTCCTTATTCTGCCAGGCTAGTCAGGATGCCAGAATCTTGCGGAGTAGCGAGCTCAATTTTACGCCTCAAATGGTATGTTAGGGATCGGGCTTCTGAGCCCAGTTGGCACGGATCACTGGCTATTAAGTATGTTCAAGTTGTGTTGTGGAACCTTGCTGCCACAATGTCAACATCATTTCCTACGTTTTGGCGAAAACGGGTGCTACTTGTAAACTTATTAGGTACGCATATTTTGTCATTGTTCGCACAGTTATTTCCTTACAGCCGTTCCGGAAAATAATAAGGAAGAGTTTTGTAACTTTGAATGCTCAATTTTTGTCTTCATTTTGAATACACTACTTGAGAGGTCGGCTGAGGGTCAGGCGCTGCGCCACACTTCCATTATGGGAAATCTAATGTCGAAGTGAACAGCCACAAGTGACAGCATGAACTTTCTTTCCTACTTATTGCGCACACATGGTCCAACCAGATATCTGTGGTCAAAATGCTCGTGTGTACCTAGAATATGACCGTGCCGCCGACATACCAGCAAAAGAAGATGGATGGACCCGTTTCGTATGTCTCTCGGATACACACTCAACGACACATTGGGATGACGGCGGACGCATGCCTCGAGGTGATGTTTTACTGCATGCTGGGGACCTTAGTAGTTATGGGACAGTTCAGCGACTGAAGAAGACAATTGATTGGTTGGGGAGCTTGGAAGGATATGGAGCGAAGATGTATGTAGACAGCCATTCGTATAGCATTTAAAGCTCATGCCATCAAGAATCATAGCTGGGAATCACGACGTGGGTAACAGTACTACCTCGACTGGGACGTTGACGGACTTCAGCAAAGTTGTGGCTCGACAAGAATTCCGAAGAGCTCATTGTGTTTGATGAAGTGGAGAGAACAATGATGTTGAACGCTTGTCAAAAGTTGATGGCGAAGCCCCGTTTGAAGCAAGTAGGTTTGACGTATTTGGAGTTTGAAGAGACCACGATACGAGATACAAGCAGATTGAAAGAGTGGAAAATATTTGGCTCGCCGGTAAGTAAAACATAGAATGGGTGATGACAATGCTAAACTGAGTGCTTAGGCATCACCTCGACACTCAAGTGGTGCCTTTCAGTACGGCACGAAGGAAGAGGCTAAAGGTGTGTCAGTAGAAATATAAAGCAAGGATCTACAGAGTTCAACGTGTCTTCCAGAAATTAACTCCAGAATTCCAACTCATACAGAAATCTTGCTCACACATACTCCACCGTATCGAACTCTTGACAAAACGCGTAAAGGAAAATATGCAGGATGCAAAAACCTCGAAAAGCGTTTGACTTCAGGTGAACTCCAACATTGTCGACTGCATGTGTTTGGACATATACATGAAGCCGCAGGAGCAGTGATCGTGAAGGCTGTCGATGGAAGATCTGAAAGGGTAGCTGTTAATGCCGCTATGATGCATAGAGGGAAGCCCGTCGTAGTAGATTTGGAGAATTAGTAGCTGCAGGCAGAGAGTTTCACTGTGGGAAATTGAATACTTTAAGAAACTGGCTGCCGTGGACGGCATTAAATCACACGTATTTTTCAATCTCCGACCGCTCTTGCATCCGCTCAGTGCCGCAAAAACGTCGCGACGCGCTCGCTTTGTTTCGAACTCTCACCATGTTGGTTGAACTGAACAAATCGCAGTTTCACTCACGCGTTAAACGAGTATATTTTGGCTGGGAAGTGGGTGTCTCGGTATTTTCCTCAGATATACAATGATCAAATTTACCGACATACCTTGTCCCTTCTTCATGGCAATTCCTGAATTCTAGAACGCGAGTTCAAACGAAGATTACACATCAATAACGAACGCAGATGCTCTTCTTCTGCTAGCAGGAGACCCAGCTGGTGAGGACGAGCCTATGAAAAAGGGTACATGCTTTCAGGTGTGTATAGTGTTCCACCGTTTTTGTTGCTTACTAAATTTTCTTGATTCGATGGCATTCCATAGCAATGGCTTCTTGGTTATGAATTTCCGTCGACATTCCTGTTATTCACGAAAAAGAAATTATGCATCTTATGTTCTGCCTCGAAAGGTACGTGTCCGCTTTTGCAACGGCGCGACATATGCTAATCGGATTCTCTTCATTGGTACGCTCCATGGCCTACAGCTAAGATTCTCTCTCAAATTGAGGGCCCTAGTGGCAGCATACAGGTCGAGATCTATCCTCAAGCGAAAGCCAAAGATGCACCCAACGACGCTTTACCCAATTTCTTCGAGATCTATGCTTCGAAGAAGTGCGTCGGAATACTTTCAAAGGAGACACACGTGGGCAAGCTAGCGTCAGAATGGAACAAGTTGGTTTCAAAGGCGTCGAATAAGCCAGAAGTGGTGGATATGTCAGTGGCAGTATCTGCATTCATGGCGCAAAAAGATCAAGAGGAACTGGTCTGTCGTTCGCGAGTCATTGATGACGATTGTATTGATCACCACTTGAAATCTGCTAGAAAACTATCCAAATAGCGGCAAATCTCACCTCCACCTTGCTCAAACACCATGTCGGACCACGATTAGAGACCATTCTGGACAAGGAAAGCAAGATCTCACATGACATGCTTGCCGCTCAAATCGAGGGTAGGTTGGGGTCAGGTGAAGGTGACAACGCAAAGGGTCCCGATATGAAGATTTGGAGTAAAGGCAAGGGACTGGAAAAGGTGGGTGCTAGGGTTGACTGTTTGCTGATCAAACTAGCTGATATTCACTTGGTAGATCGACTGGCAACTCGTTGAATTTGCGTATTCCCCAATAATCATTTCACGGTCAACCAAAACTGGCTACGATCTACGATACACAGCCGAGTCTACGGAAGATAACATTGCTCACAAAGGTGTTCTGCTGGTCGCCTTTGGTATGCGGTACAGAAGTTATTGCGCAAATGTTGGGAGAACCTTCATCGTTGATCCAACGCCGGTTCGTGTCTTGTCACCTTCCTATATAAATTTCCCGGGCCTTGAACACTCTATGATGTTATAGGAACAAGAGGCACAATATAGTCTCCTTCTTTCTTTGCAGGCGGAGCTTCTCAAATTCATCGCTGATGGAGTTGCCGCTCGTGATGTATATCAACATGCACTGTCCTACGTCAAAGAAAAGAATCCTCAATACGAGAAGAATTTTGTTAAGAACTTAGGCTTTGGGGTGAGCATTCCATTCACGCAATATTCTGTCTTGCTAAATAACTAGACGTACATCGTAGACTGGAGTGGAATTCCGTGATTCAACATATCTGCTTTCCCCCAAGAATGGGCACATTCTTCGGGAGAATATGACGCTGAACCTCGGACTGGGCTTCTCCGATTTGCTGGACGACGCAGATGATTCCAAGTTCGTCTGTCAATTATTGTCATAGTTTTCTCTACTTATCCTCCTACAATAGATATGCGCTACATATCGTAGACACCGTCAAAGTCGGCAAGGAAGGATCGACCTTCCTTACAGATGGCATGAAATCAACCAAAGACTTCCTTTTCTTCCTGACTCCAGAATCTGAAGACGAGAAACCCAAGAAGCCAGAACGTAAAGCACCTGTGCGTCCTCGAGCGAACGGCTCTCCTGCCAAATCTGCAGTCGCTGGAAAAATGCTCAGAAATAATCGCCGAGCAGCACAAGATGAGGTTCATCAGACTGCAGCTGCCAAATTGGCCGAACATCAACGGGAGTTGCACGCAAAGTTACAAGAGGAGGGACACATGAAATACTCCGAGGGAGGTGGAGAGAAGGGCGGTAAGGAAGGCAAAGGATGGAAGAAGTTCCAAAGTTATAGGGGAGAGGGTGCTTTACCACCTGAAGTTGATAGATTGAGGGTATGGACTCTCTTGGATTTTGAGTGTTGATGCTGACGTGTGCACAGATACTCGTCGACCGCAAAGCGCTCTCAGTCATTCTGCCTATCCATGGTTTCGCTGTCCCATTCCACATCAACACAATCAAAAATGCTGTCAAGAGTGATGAAGGGGAATTTACCTATCTTCGGATCAACTTCCAAACCCCTGGACAGGTAGCAGGTAAAAAGGAAGATACTGTATGTATAACATGCTCGTGTGATAGATTGGAATTGATGTCTCATTGGATGTAGCCTTTCGAAGATCCTGATTCTACTTTCGTCCGTTCAATATCATATCGGACGACTGATGGCCATCGGTTTGAGTCCATAAACAAGCAAATCAACGAGCTTAAGAGAGACGTTAACAAACGAGAAGCCCAGAAGAAGGAGATGGCGGACGTCGTTGAGCAGGATTCGCTCATTGAGCTGAAAGGCAGGCGACCAGCAAAAATGCCGGAGGCGTTTATCCGTCCTGCTCCAGACGGTAAAAGGCTCCCGGGAGAAGTCGAAATTCATTCGAACGGTGTCAGATACCAATCTCCAATGGGACAGAAAGTCGGTGAGTCCTAGAGTGACTGGTTTTCGATCGTTTAATCGTACTGACGTTGTACGTTGTAGATGTCTTGTTCAGCAACATAAAGCATCTTTTCTTCCAACCTTGTGACCACGAATTGATTGTCATCGTTCATATGCACCTCAAGTCTCCAATCATTGTTGGCAAGAAAAAGACATTTGTGAGTCACACATTTCTTCATGGCTTGCTGGGTGCATAACATCGTTTGTTGGATCACCAGGATGTTCAATTCTTCCGCGAGGCCACAGATGTCCAGTTTGACGAGACTGGAAACCGGAAGCGTAAACACAGATACGGTGATGAGGATGAAATCGAAATGGAACAACAAGAGCGGAAAAGAAGACAAATTCTCAATAAGGAGATCAAAGCTTTCGCAGAGAAAATCGCGGAAGCTGCCTCTGCCTCTGTAAGTGGCTTCGCCTTGCTGTTTGTTTATCTCTCTATATTGCATTTCAGATTGGTGAGCCGCTAGAGCTCGATGTTCCATTCCGTGAACTTTCATTTGAGGGTGTTCCCTTCCGTACTTCTGTCCGCCTCCAGCCTACAACCGACTGCTTGATCCATCTCACCGATCCGCCATTCTTAGTGGTGACTCTGTCAGAGATTGAGATTGCCTCGTTAGAACGTGTGCAATATACTCTCAAGCACTTTGATCTATGCCTCATCTTCAAGGACTTCACCAAGCCTCCGTTACATATAAACTCTATACAAACTTCGTCGATGGATGATGTGAAGAATTGGTTAGAGTAAGTTTGAAGACTTTACAAATGTCGTTCTTGTTAACGTTGACTGATCTCTTGATAGTTCCGTAGACATTGCGATGGCTGAGGGTCCGGTCAACTTGAACTGGGGACCTATAATGAAGCACGTTAACGAATCACCGTACGATTTCTTCCAGAATGGTGGATGGTCATTCTTGAGAGGAACTACGGGTGGAGCGGAGGTATGCTTGATATCACAGTTCACTGCTCGTTGCTCATATTTCTCAGAGTGACCTGTCTGACGCGCCGGACTCCGAATCCGAGTTCGAAGTAGAATCAGACGAGTCTGAAGAATCTTCGAACAGTGAGGAGGAAAGTGACTTCTCTAATGCCAGTGGCAGCGAAACTGGATCCGACTTTGGGGAGGGTTCTGATAGCGATGAAGGTGAGCTAATCGACTGTTGCATTTTCATCTGGCATTTACATAATTTCTCTAAGGTGACGATTGGGATGAACTAGAACGAAAGGCAGCCAAGTCAGACCAGAAGCGTGCTGACCTGAAAAAGGGTAAAGGGTCGGACGTTGATTCTGACGATGATCGTCCCAAGAAGAAAAAGTCTGCGCCCAAAGCGAATGGAAAGAAGCCCGTGAAGGGTAAGCGGTAGTAATGTCTGTGCAGCTGTATCATATTGTATTTTATTTGACTGCCTATCGTTTATGTTGAAGTCATTGTACTTATATATGTCAAGGTTTACTCCGCAGTGCGCCAATTGACTTGACGCCCGCAGTAAAGCACAGCATCCTTTATACAGATCGCAGCGCACTCTGTTGTCCTTATATTTCATCTGTTCTTAATTGCTTGAAGTCACTTTCATTCCGGAAAGACCAATGATTCTCGAAGAAAAAGCCTTGCTTAACCCTCCACCACCTTATCAATTGTCCGGTTCAAACACAGACGTCGAAACGTCCAGCCCTATTACTGTCGGAAGCCACAATCCATACGCTGCCTACCTCTCTGCTCGACGGCCTGTAAAATTTAAGCCGTCGCTCTCCTCGCTGCCATCCCATCTCCTTCTTCAGATCGTGTACTGTACTTTTCCGCAAGAGGACGGTCAGTTTGAAGGAGACGCAAAAGAAGTTTTGCAACGCAGAACCCTTCACTGGCTGGAAACCTCGTTGAGGCTTGTGAATCATAATCTGTACATTGGTACGCTTGTTGTTGTACTCTAGGACTTTCAGAGTATCGAAGCTTACGATGATCTACTACTTCAGCTTGCATGCATATTCTACGATCAACCTATTTGCCATCGTACGACTCTCTAATCAGGCCGCCATACTCTTCAGATCCCTTTCCTACTTCCTACTCGATTCCTGCGTATAGACCCTCGTCATCGAGGCGAAACTCCCCGTACGGTTCTTCGAGTTCCCTCTTCCCACAGCACCGCGAGTTGCGAACATTGGATCTCTTCATTTCGGTCCTAGCGCACGAAGAACTGCTCTATGACACTTCGGATTTGTATTTATCGAGGCATGAAGCCTACAAAGACATATTTGACCTTAGGCAGCCTCGGAGCAGAATGGAGGATTTAGTTGCTGAAGAAGGTGCCAAGGCTGGCCTGATCACCATAGGGGATGAGGATTCTGTGCCTGGAACTCCTACTACTCCCCAGACACCATCAGAGCCCGTTGGGAAGGAGAACAGCCCATACTCTATGGGCAGTGGTAGTAACAATAATAGTCCGGTGGCATCGCCACGCACTTCCACATCTACATTCTCTCACCCTCTCAAGAAATCGAAATCTACATTATCGATGTTCTCATTCAGAAGGAAAGGGAAAGGAAAGGAACCTGAGCAGCAACCTCTACCGCAGCCGATCAAAAGGAAGACTGAGCTATCACCTTTACCTTTCAGATCTCTTACCGTCAGTTTCTCGACACGCAAAGTCGGTTTGGTGTACGCGCCGGTACCATCTTGTACCAGCTCTAGGAGCTCCCTAACGGTGACCGGATCTTCCTCATCCGCTTATGGAGGAAGCACCTACGGCGCTTTGGGTGTGTCATATAATTCGCGTGGAAGGAAACGGACCATAGTCGAGGTGCAGCGGGATAAAGACGAGGCGTTGGAAGTTTCTGCGAGGAGGCTGGTGAGAGGATTAAGAGAGTGGATGGAGGAGGAAAATCAATCATACCAATAGATCGAAGGTGCGACTGTGAATTGTAAGTTTATTACTAAGTATCTTTACTTCTGGCTGGACTCTACAATAAATGTACAATCATTGTATACTTATCATCTGGAAATTTTGACGTCGTTGTCCGACTCGGAAAGCAACACAACTCAGCCGTTTGGCTTGCTCTACTAATTCAATCGTTTGTCAAATACAGCGGATGAACAACTCATAAGGTGATTGTACTCACGTTTTCATATGAGACGAGTAGTCAACTTTGAACAGCCAGTACCACGACAATATCATATGTGGTACTGGTACAGCACTGATATTTGAGTTTCTGATACTGATAGTGTCCATGCGAGCACAGACTCTATAAGTACACTGCATGGCTTCAATCTACCAAATTCTCTGACCAAAGGGCCTCGGACGAAAACTGAACAAGCCCCTCAACATTTGGTACCAATATTTGCAGATGTCGGTGCCGCGATGGTAATTGCAGCATCTTTCTATCGAATTCATTATCTTGAGCCCTTCCAGCGAAGGGAGTAAGTTTTGAAAGCCTAGTTCAAGTTCTCAGCTGCGAGAAAAAAGGTGTAAGGAACATTGATAGCGCAGTACTTCGAGGGGATACGGGACGCTGGTTTGCCTTTGACTTGAGCAGAAGGATCTATATTTAGACTTACTGGAGCGGAAATAGGGCATAATAGACGTACTCATTTGAACAATAAGAGTAATTTGGAACGATTTTTCAATCGCGACTACAACGCGTTCGGCGCTCGGCGTGACCGCGTCAATGTCGTAGTAGTTCGACAAGCGCCCAAAGCTCTCTCAATTTTTATCTTATCTCACTCATCTTTTATGGCTGACCTGCACACCACTAATCTCTGTGCAGAAATCATATCAACGCATTTTGGTCCCCTTGCCTCAAAAGTAGCTTCAATCTTACTTAGCCGCGGCCGGCTAACTCTCCCCCAACTTGCTCGTTTCACATCATTGAAGCCCCGGCTGGTCCGCAATATTCTCCTCGTTCTCATCCAGCAGAACATCGTCTGGCATGCTAATTCAGAAACTGATGGTAGTGGTGAAGAAGTGCTCGAGTTCAATGTTGAGGAATGTCTGATGAGACTGCACTTCGGTGCGTTCGTATATCAAGCTGAAGAATTGTTCGGAGTTGCGGTACGTGAGTTGCTCTAATATCTGCCACTACTGTTGACCAAATCACAATCAAAGGGCGGTGAAATAATACAGCTTGTTCTGGACCACGGAAAACTAACATCCCCTCGAATACTTCAATCCCTGAACGCCGCCGCTACGTCTTTCCTGCCCAGCGAAGACAAGACGCCTGTCGTTTACTCACAAGCCCTGTACAAACTTGTGTCCTTACGTTATCTAAAACCCTCCACGGTATCCTCCCACATATCACCACGAGACAAACGTATTCAATACGAGGCGGAAGAAAAGGCCAAGATCTCCGGTTTCCCGACATCAAAACAATTGAGGGAAGCCAAGGAGACTGTCGATGCACGCTTCAAGATGGAAGAAGCAGAGACAGAGAAAATTGGTCTAGTGAGAAGCTGTCACTCACTCGCTGTGTATCTTTAATTGAGGACCTGTCTAGAAAAGAAAAGCAAAATCGCAATTACCATCAACCAAGAAGGTATGATTCAGCTTTACCACACGAAGTCGCTTGCTGAACCGTGGCCCAGCGAAAAGCTACTTCTACGAAGGAAGATGATGGCACGGTTGTAGATGTACGTGCACATCTCATTCATACATGCCCCTCCACCGACACCTTGACAGGAGACAGTCTACTTTCGTGTTAATTTCGATAAATTCAATATACATACAAGAAACGCGGTACGTATGTCCTTCTTTTTGCAGTCAGTGCAATACAACTTACTTTCGGCTTGTTCAGCTCATCGAAAAAGCCGTTCAAGAACGGTATAACCCTGGCGCCGCATTGGTCGTGCGCGCAATACTCAAAATTACAGAAGAAACCCAACACAGCGTAGCTGATATTCGTTCAGATCCGCTGTCAGTATCAAACATCATCCTTCACCTAAATTCAGAAGAGGATGAGGCAACGCTTACCTCTGGCTTAATACAATCCAAGTCAAAGTCAGCCGGATCATGCGTTAAAGAGTATTTAGGTATATTATCGAGTGCGGATAACCCTACGCCTACGGGACGCGCTGGAGCCTTTTTGGAGTTTAGTTCTAAAGGTAAAGGAGGGGGTAGTGGAAAGGTTCAAGTGCTGTTTGACGTTGTCGCGCGAAGGTTGAAAAGGCAGGTACTGGAGGGTGTAGCTCGAGAAAGACATGGCTTGGAGGGAGTGAGAGTTATTAGATTACTGATGGATACTGGAAAGTTGGATGAGAAGCAGGTATGCGGTCTATATCTTATAGCTGATGCTCTTCGTTGATCTTGTACAGATATCCAAGAACGTCATGATGCCTTTGAAAGACGTCCGGCCCCTCCTCTCAGCCCTATCCGCATCCTCGCTCGTCAGCATCATTGAAGTCCCCAAATCCGCAGATCGTAATCCCACAAGGATGTTCTATCTATGGCAGGTCGACATACCAAAAGCCTTCTCACACATTCTCAACGTCCTGTACAAAACCCTTTATAATATTTCCGCGCGCAGGCAAGCAGAACGCGAGGATCCAACGCTGGTTGCCGTGCTGAACAAGCGTGAAAGGAGCGATGTGAGTGTCGATGTGGAGGGTCTGTTATCTCAGCATGAGAAAGAAGTACTTAAGGCATGGGAGGAGAAGGAGCAAAAATTGAGTATACTGGAAGGAAGGGTCGAAGAAAGTGTCTTCATCGTAAGGGAGTTGGGTAGGGCTGTTGGCTCGCTCGAGGACTAAATCAAATACTATTTAAGCTTAAGCTTTGTGCAGGAAGAAGTACCCAGTTTCTGAGTTGACCACCTCTGCTCAACATTGTCAAGAGGTTTTGAATTCTGCCTTCGAGTGTACTGCGTTTACTATTACGTAATCATCAAATATAGGACCTATCGATAGCACTCAATTCATTCCTTGTCCGGACGGTTACAAGCTTCAAAGTCAAAGACAGGGAAAACTGGCTGTAGAGATTCTTACTATCCAGGAACCGAAAACTTGAACTGTCGCAGCGCTCTCGTCATACAGGCTGTGAAAGTAATGGAATCCCTGTTGTGCTTCACAGCCTTTTCTTGAAGCTCGGCCTACGTTTCATTGCCTACACCAGCTTACGCTTTGGTCGCCATCTCTTATTTTTCACAGGAAGGAATTTATGATTGTCATCGGAGATTCCTCAAATATGAAATATTTCCGGTGGATCTTCCAAGATTGGCGTTCAGCCGTTGGGAAACAACCAGATGAGGATGCGGTGTCATTCATGATTTATCATCTTCGGCTCACCCCTGTGTCTACCGGTTACACGTCGTGGCTGCCTGCCTGTATATATAAGAAACAAATTCTTGATACTGTTCCCCCTTTGAACCAAATATTTCCGCTCGTTTAAGATGCTCACAGGTGTGTTCCATCCAGAATGATTTATCGCGCAAGATTGACGTCCTTCCTGCTTAGATTCTCTGAATGCAATTCTTGCCACGAATTTGCGCGATGATAGAAGTTTTTATGGTTATGTACCTACAGAATGGATTTGCATACTTTTCGTTGTTCTATATGCGCTGAGCACCGGTGATGAATTATTATAGCTTGACAAGATTTGTGCTGGCTGACTTTCCGATCCTTAGTAACCCATCTCGGCCAAGCATGCTGGTATCGCGCGTGGTGGATGATTCCCACCGCCTGTTTCTGTGGTATACTCGAAATTCTGGGTTGGGCTGCAAGGTTGTGGTCTAGTCACTCACCTGGATTGGCTCAGCCTTATGAAATGCAGTACGTTTCTCCAGTGCTCTCGTGGTGTTTGTCCAATTACAAACTAATATGATATGCATAGAATAACCTGTACCATTCTTGGGCCAACTCCTCTAATCGCAGCTACATTCGTTATACTCGGGAGAATCATTGACCTCTTAGGGACTTCGTATAGTAGATTGAGTCCAAAGATGTGTGAGTAGTTTCTGTTGTTACCCGCAGCTCATCTTAAGCTGATACTTACGCCTAGATACTATCTTCTTCTGCAGTGCTGTATGTCATGTCTTCCCGCTGTCTTTACTTTGTTTAATCATGATTCTAAGGATGTGATCTCTTTAATCGTGCAAGCTGTGGGAGGAGCTAAAGCCGCTACCGCAGTAGCTCGAAACACGAGCCCCGTATCGGTGATGGATATGTCTGATTTCTTTTGGTTTCTTGGAATTCATTAGTTTGATTCTACAACAGGGAGGTCACATCATGCTCGGCGGTATCGCTTTCCAACTCAGTGCGTATAGTCTTCTGCAGATCCGTTCTGAAGGTTACGATGTGCTCTAGCTATAATTTCGGTATATGTTTTGTGTGGGGCAGAGTTTTTCTACCGGTACCTCAAGGACCAACCTCTCCGAGATCCTGGAACGTTGCACGAAGGAAACATCCGACGAGGCGCACTGACGAAGAAATTAAAGGTGCAGGCAGGTGCCTTAATGTTCATGACTACGTGCTTGTGGATTCGGTCAGTCACTTCTCTGTCCTTGAATGCCCTACGAGAGTAACATGCGGCGCAGATCTGTTTACCGAACGATAGAGCTCGCGGACGGTTGGAGAGGTAGAATCATCACCACGCAAGTATATTTCGGTCAGTGGTTTTTTGTTTAGAATTCTGTTTCTTCTGCCTAACGATCATTCTTTTACTGTAGATGTCCTGGATGGTGCCATGGTCACACTCTCAATCTTTGCCTTGAACTTTGCACATCCTGGATTCCTTGTTGGCGAGCCTGGCAAAGCCACTTCCAAGTTTGTAGATGAAGAGAAATCATCCTTGCAGTAATAGTGGGCTGTATTAAACTGTATTTAATTGTCGACTTTCACCCGATGTAGCCCGTCTATCTATTGCTAGTTTGAAGTGCGGAATGAACACCATTTCAACAAGTCCAGACTAGAGACCTGGAGCTGATAATCATAAAGATGCGATAGGCCAGGCCCGTCCCGTTGTGCGCGCGCCGGTCTCCTCCGATTGCCGATGGTGTTAGCGACCTTGGTCCTTTTTTTCACACAACCGTTGAAAACAGGAAACGATTACTATTTCTTGCTTCTTATTTCTCAAAATACTCCATGCAAGCCGCTCTCCGTCTGGCACGCTATAGCGCACCTCTGCGCTCAGCGACTTCCGTTCGCTGCCTCGCGACAACTGCTAATCCATCCCACGTAGCCAGTGCTTCTTCTGCGTCCTCCTCCTCTTCGTCCTCGAAAGCATCTATCATTCCTCTTTCCAATGTCGAAGCCCAATGGGAGAAGATGAGCTCGGAGGAAAAGTCTACGGCTCACGAGCAACTAGAGGAAATCATGAAGAAGGACTGGAAACAACTTTCGTTAGACGAAAAGAAAGCTGGTGAGTTGTACAACGTTGTGTTGGTTGGTGTTTCCTGATACCTGGTTCAGCATACTACGTTGCCTTCGGACCTCATGGACCTCGTGCACCTGTGAGCAAGCCTGGTGACGGGCTCAAGATATTTGCTGGTACCGCAGCTCTCATTGGTGTGACTGGTATCATATACTACGTTATTCGTGTCTTCAGTGAGTTCTACCACTTCTTACTTGTGTTTCTCAGAATTAATCCTTGACTCCTATAGGTCCTGCTCCACCAAGGACTATCAACAAAGAATGGCAGGAGGCCTCGAACCAACGCGCTTTGGAGCAGAAGATGAACCCAATCACAGGTATTCATTCCAGCCACTCCCTTTCCAAATAGATTCACTCACTCGGTCACCGTAGGTATCGCCTCGGAGGGATACGCTGGCAAAGGATTCGTTCAGAAGTAGACTTACGACGTGTTAGAAATCGAAATCGGATTTTCTTCCCCTTCCATTCCTTCAAAATTGTTCAGAATCAACGTGCTTTCGAACAAGATGTTGCCCTTCCCCTTTATCCCGTTGAATGAATGGGAGTTTAAAGTTTGCCTGCCTGAGGAAATCTACTTCGGCGATTGGGCTTTCCCATTATGCAGTAGTATCCATCGTTGTTTTCGCTTTTGTTCTGCTCATTTCTCTAATGTGTTCCTCTCGAGTATGGATGCTAACTCGTCTAGATTCCCTTCATGTCTTTCCTGCCATAATCTTGAACCGCGGTTTTGTTATGGCTTTTGTGCAAGGTAGAGCACTGATTACGGCAGGGTCCGACATGTTATTCATCTGCTCCGCTGTCGAACGTCAACATTGAACATTGCACAAATATAGGTCCGACATAGCGTTGGTACTAAATTGAGTCAGTAAGTATAGGAAAATAAAACAGTAAAATTTGAACCTCGCTAACTCTGCTTTGGTGGTTTCTGCCAGTGAGTTCTTCAGGAGCGCCTGGATGTGCTTCCCCGGTCAGTTGTAATGTTACCCTTTCTTTGAATCAAGTTTAGTCAAATTTCTGCTGTAGCATATATGTAGCGTACAGTAACTGCTGCGCAATGTGATTTACACGTTATTCATAATGTGCTTCTTCAAGTTGTTGGAGGGGGTCGGCTAGGCAATGCTAATATTATCCCTTAGTGATTAATTTCAAGATACCTGAAGCTCAACCCCTGCTCACAACTAAGTAATTTGCTTCATTTTGAGAAGCGGTGCAGTTGGTCCGTACTTATGTATGTACGTATGTAGGGCGCTCCGCTGCTTATGCAAAGAAAAGGCGTGTGAAGGTTGACTCATCAGAAAACTGCGAAGAAGTCTAGAGTAATTCTCCCCTTTTCTTCTAACCGCTACTTCAAGACACTTCGCCGTTCGTACGTTCTAATCTAAACTCCCTTTCTCAACAACTTGGAAAATTGACTTCTTGATCTTCATCGATTAGTTCGACTTGCAGATACTCGATAGGACTTCAAACTCCTGCAGCGTTCATCATCTTAAAAACCATCAGAAAATCTCAACAACTCGATAATGTCTGCGCGTGGATGCTTTAACTGTGGAGGATGTACGTTGCTGTCATGTTGTTTTTTTTACCTACCTTCTACAAGAAAACAATCAGCACCCTTGAGCGCTCATTTTTTTTTTCCATCTTCAACGTTATTTTTCGCCTGCGCGCGCCTTCCTCTGGATTATCCTGTTGCTGACACAAACTGCTTCTTTTTTCACCATGTACTCAAAATCGCAATATCTTCAATTTATCTGCGCTCCTGCCTGTAAAATCTGCAGTCGGACATCGTGCCAAAGAATGCCCCAAGGCTTCTCCTTCCTGGTAATTGTTTTTTTTCTTCTTCCACTCTATCTACTCCCTTGTCGGAAAAGGGACTTACTGAATACTTCACTATCTAGCTACAACTGTGAGCATCAGATTTGTCAAAGGCGAACTTTTATCTTAGCGTTGTTGTGAACAATAGGTGGAGGCGATGGACACGTTTCCCGTGACTGCGAACAAGAACCACAGGCTAAACTTTGCTACAAATGTGGCCAAGAGGGTCATATCGTACGTGGTTGCGATTCGACTAGCTTGAACACGCTGTTAAAATTTCCTCCCTGTATACAGTCTAAGGATTGCCAAGAGAACGCCAACTCCAACTCCGGACACCAGTCTTCAGCTGAATGTTACCGCTGTGGTAAAACTGGTCACATCGCTCGTCATTGTCCCGATAGTGGAAGTGGAAAGAGCTATGGTGGAAGAGACTACAATGGAGGATCTTTTCAGCAGAAGACTTGGTTCGTCTTTCTTTCTATCATAAGCTCATTGACCTTTCCCTTGACGTATGTTGCTTTCATTCTAGCTACACTTGCGGTGGCGTAGGACATTTGTCGCGCGATTGTGTGCAAGGATCGAAGTGTTACAATTGCAATAACTTTGTATGTTGCGAGATGTTCTTCATGACATCCGATTCTAAACGCATAATTCTCATAACAGGGACATATCTCTCGTGACTGCACCCAGCCACAGAAGAAGGCGTGCTACACCTGTGGTCTCGAAGGGTAAGCTAAAGAAAAACAACCCCCCATCTTGCAGATTTCAATTTCTTCCACAGCCACATTTCGCGAGACTGCCCTGGAACAGCAGTAGAAACTGGAGAATAAACGCACCCCAATCCTGTCTCTGTGTTCGATCAATAACCCTGCTTGCTGAACGTTGAAGGGTTGACCGACCTGTTTTATATTCAACCATCTCTTCGTGACTGTGCTGATCACTATCTCTGCTGCGTATCGTAATGTCACAGTGCAATCATTTCGTTATATTGTACTTATGTATGTACTTGAAGTAATCTCATGAAGCGTTTGTGTTCTTGCTCTTATGAATCGAAGCTAAAGCGAGATTTGTTCGTTGCCAGTGTATGCGTGAAGAGAATTTAGAGAGAGCTGAAGATGTACAGTAGAATCAATGAACGGCTTTTATAACTTTTACCTTTGACTGTTGTGGTGGTCATTAGAAGCATACTGCCACTGAGGAGGTACTTGGCGGCAATTGAGCGCCTACTCTTTGTTCTTCATTCTCATGGCTGTACTTTCGGCAGCGATCCGTACACAAATCTATACGGCCCATAAGTCCTACAAGTCGTCACAAGGCCCTCGTGGCTAAATCTCACACCTGTGCGCTATTCTTGCTCTTACAGTCGACGGGTTCCTCGATATCTTCTCCGCAGCTCATTCTTACATTAGTACCAACATTTGAGTGTTAACTGGTCACCCGAGAAGCCTCTGAAAGTAAGCACGGCTCCGCAGTTCTGGTTCTCCAACAGATTTCTTATGTACAGTATAAATACCTGCGTCTATCGTTATCGTTTCCTCTCAGATGATCATTGACGAAAAGTGGATGCATCCACCACCACCACCTTACTATCGCCCACCACCTCCAGCGTTTACTGAAACATCGAATGGCGCCAGTCGAAACGGAACTGCATTGGTAAAACCGACATTTTCGACTCTCCCAGCGCATCTGCTGCTGCAGATTGTCTATTCGACATTTCCACAGCGAGATGGGCGGTACGAAGGCGAAGGAAAGATTGAGCGACAGAGGCAGAACTTGTATTGGCTGGAAACTTCGTTACGGTTGGTGAACAAGGCTCTTTATACAGGCCAGTAGTATTCGCTCATGCTATCCCGTACAAGTTCGTTTTGCCAATAATTTGTGTTTTTCTAGCCTGCATGCACATACTACGCTCGACCTATCTTCCAGCCTATGATTCACTAATCCGATCACCATATACTTCGGACCCATTCTCGTCTTCGGTACTGACCACTTTGTCGTCGGATTCAGGACCTGTTCATCGTGAATTGGCTAGTCTTGATCTCTTCATAGCGCTTTTGGCGCATGAGGATCTTCTTCTTGATGCGACATCGTTGCATCTCCCACGCGAAGAGGCCTACAAAGATTTGTTCGATATGGTGCAGCCTCGGAGTAGGTTAGAAGATCTCATCCTGGAGGAGGGTGTTAAAGCCGGTCTGGTGTATATAGGAAATTCGCCACCGCCATTGCCGTCGACGGACAACACTGGCTCTGATAACCTGGAAGCTGTAGTTTCAGCTCGTCCTGAGGTAACGGGTATAGAGGCTCCTGCTCCAAATCCCGGGACAACATCTACTTCTCATCCTTCTCCCCGATCATCTCCATCTCCGACAAAACACTCATTCAATCCTTTTTCCCGATCTTCGTATATCTCCTTGGCAAAATCAAAGATCCGAAGAACATCTACACCTCCCTCGCCCTCAACACCGACAGGGTCAGGTTCTTTTGCGTCAAACGACGCCAAAGAATATAATCCTAATTCTCCTACACCTACACCTGATCCGCCTTCAACGTCTTCAACTGCCAGATTGAAATCCAGAATCAATCCCCTTCCGTTCGACGCTCTCGGTGTTTCCTTCTCCCCGCGGAGAGTTGCGTTGATTTATACACCCGCTGTGTCGGCTGTGTCGTCCAATGTGGCGGCGTATAATGGAAGCACGTTTGGCGCGCTGAGCGTTAGTGTGACTGGTCCGACTGCAGCAGGTGGTATGAAGGCGAAGAAGACTTTGGTGGAGGTAAGCAGAGGGAGAGATGAACAATTGGAGGTGAGCGCAAAGAGGCTTATTGAAGGTTTGCATGAGGTACTTGCTGCGGGCAAGGTTTGAGGTTTGCACATAGCCTGTAATGCCTTTCGAAACGCAATGTAGCCTTTTTACGAGCTACTGTATCGTTATTGATTATCACACGACTTTGCAAGTATCCTTCCTTCGGTCACCGCGCCACATGCATTATACGCGACACTATCTCAAATGCAAAACATGTATTTCTACCTACGTCTACACATATGTGACTATTAGAAACTAATGATTTATCCAATGTCCGAACCCGACATGGAGCGGCGCGGGATTATTAGATATTAGACACACAAATCAGAAATGACAGACAGCCCAATCCGGCTCTGTAGCTCTTGTCCCTTTTTCCTCCTTGCTCTATTTCTTCCATGTTCTGCGTTTCCTCCTTTCCCTGTCATGACTTACGAACTGGCCTGTACAATACGCTAATCCTTATTTCTTCTTCTTCTTCATTTTGGCTTTTGGCCTTTTTGAATATATTTTTACGCTTAGATTCCGTCTCGGCAGCTCCAGCAATTACCGCGCAACTCCACCAACGAGACGATCAGAGCGTAAATTCCTCGAGTTCATACAGAATATGGGTTGGTTTCGTGCTTTAAATCAAATACTTAGTTGGCTAACATAAAGCTTGAACAGGTACCAATACTTGTCATCGTCGTTGTGCTAGCTATCATTGCACTTTATGTTTGTTCGATTAGAGCGAACCATGGTGGAAGACTTCCACGAGCTCTTTCTAGTCTCAGCCGGGCTGCAGCAATCGGTACTGGTGCAATGATGCCCACAACTACTGAACTCACTGCTGACCAGTTAACTGGCAATGGCAGTACCACCACGGCAAATGACACAACCAATGCAAATAATAATCGAACCCGCAGACCTCGTAGAAATCGGAGAACACCATCTCAGATATCTACAACCTCGTTACCGGTGTATATGAAGGAGCCCGGAGAACAGGAACTGGTGATTTTTCGGTGCGTACGACCCACAAATCGCCTATCTACCACAACTAACACGCTCCATAGTGGTCCTCAGGACATGGAAGACGTCCCTCTGGAGGCTGAGATGCCACCTGTTCTCGAAGATGAGCGTTATACTCCAATGCCCGACTCTCCTCAACACATGCCACTTCTGGACGCCGACGACGGCGCTGTAGCGGATGATTCCGCTGCAGCTTTATTACCTGATGCTCATGAAGAGCCTCGCTCCAGCAGTGAACGTCGACAAAGTGGCGGCAGTGTGCACACAGGAGATTCTAGTTCTCTAGTGCGCGTTGAAACCAATGTTACGGCCGAAAATCCGGATCCCCGAGGAGAAGCGCCTGCTTATTTCGAGGTTGTGGACCTGAATGACGAAGCTCAACAGAGACCTTCGGCTCCTTCTACACAGTCTTCGGGACCTATTCGAACAGATATTTCCATGACGGCAGCTTCATCCACAGCTTCACGAGGTACAACGAGTCGACGGTCGTTGCGCAATCTGTTTGGCTGGAGCGGTCATAGGAGCCCAATAGCTCCTCCTGGGTTGCCAATGACTACGTCGACATTGTCACACGCACGGGCTGATTCCGGAGGCGCGCTTTCGCTGACTACGACTATGTCTAGGCCTTCTACGTCTAACCGTCACAGCCATCGTCCTTCACAATCCTCTTCTTCCGTCTTTAGCGTCGTGAATCCCCTAAACCGCAAAAAGTCTACCGCAACTCTCAGCTCTAATCATCTTACTTCCCCTTCGTCAATATCTCTCGCTTCAATATCGTCCCCGCTCACACATACCGCCGTCCGCACTGAATTCACGTATCCAAAAGCTGGCCCTACTCCTGAACAACTCAAGTTGATTTCAAGTCGGGAAGCGTTTGCGAGATTCGGAGTTCCCTATGGTAAAGATGCGATTGCGTTTGCTGCTAGTACACAAGATTTGAATCCACCACCGGAGTTTGAGAGTTCAGCTGGTCCATCATCTTCGACCGGGCCAAGATCACAGAGTCGGGCTGGGGTGTTAACAAGAGAGTCCGGTGGTCGTTCAAGTGAGAGTAGCGGAGAAAGCAATGGGACGAATAGATCTAGTGCACTAGAGACACCGGAAATACGTGTGCATGGAAGCTCGAGGCCTACATCTCCCTCCGTGGAACTTGATGCGCCTGTCACCACATCTGACTCTGCGTTGTCTAGTCAGAATGGACCCAAGGAATCAGATGTGACACGGTTTTCTGCCTCAGTTGACTCCTCTCTGTCCTTCAAGGACATCGTCGCATCTACGGAGACCTCAGAAACACCAAGCAAGATACAAGTGCCTCAAATTCTGAAAAATTCCAACGATGTTGCACCTTCTTCATCACCTTCCGCACCTTCAACTTCCATCACTATAGCTCAACATACTCCTCTTCCTTCTGCAGTCTCTTCTCCTATACCGGAAACATCTGTCAAACATCCTCCAACTTCTTTCCGAAACCCACCGAACTCCGAAGCTGCTTCTGCGCCTAGTCTCCGTTCCGAATCCCGCGCTTCCTCTTTCAGATCCTTCGCCACTGCTAGGGAGTTTGTAAATGAGTTCGGTGTCAGTGGTGGCGGCTCAAATCTAGGCTCTGGATCAGGAACACCCACGATGTCGGAATCAGAGTATTATTCTGAACAAGAAACAGAGATGGGTGACACTGAATCTCGACCTGCGACGCCAACAACGCCTATGACTCTTGCTAATCCTCAGTCTGCGCGCTCGGCAGATGGTCAGGGCTCTGTCACCCGTCATGTTTTGGAAGGGACAGATACTACGATACGAGCTGCGGCTTGATTGAGCTTGATTCAAAGTAACCTAACCTAGCTGTCCCGTCTCCCATACATGATGACTTCCATTTTCTTAGCATCTTTTATCCTCTATCTATTGATTGCGATACCTCACATATTCGCTTGGCTTATCTCTCGGTTCAGGGCTTCATCTTTGGGTTTCATCCTCATCGCTCCACATCACCTTTTCTTTTCAACTCTTTCTACGCTACGTTATTGCGTTATTGCGTTATTGCTTTGCTTTCATCGCTCTGCTTGTTTGATCCTACTAGGCCGATGATCTGTTACGTTCACAGCTGACGAACTCTGTAATCAGCTGTTTCGGCATGCCCTCCTCGCCAACATCAGGTTGGCTACGTTCCACAAATTTTCAAATCCCTCCTCGTAGTTGCTGCTTTCACGTGGCTCCTCCGCGACACAACATACTTCGATGTACATTATTCAACTTGTCGTACTTAGAGCTGTTTGTAAGCATTCATAGAGCCCCGGATTTATACATATCCAGTGACGACCTGGAACGGCGGAAACAGTTTTATCGAATGTGTGGATCGTTCTATCTTCCCATTGTTCAATCAAATGTTTATGTCGCCTTGAGTACTCTTCAAAACGTGTACATCGTGACTTGGTAAGTATCAGTTGTATTCCATGGACTGATATAAATTTCACCTCAAGACGTGTCTGTTATCATAGCTCTTCAACCCTTGTCAACTAATGGATGTAGTACAGCTCTCGCTCTGCAGTCTATTCTTCGTCGCTTTACTCCTCGCATACGGGAGACCGTTCCTTGATAAAATATATGCTACGGTGTTCCACGGACGTCAGAACGTGGATTATTTCAAGCTATCCGGGGTTCCACCTCCAAATCCTCTTCCCGATTTCGATGTGGACAAGGCCAAAGCGAGGCCATATCGTCCATTCAGATGGACGTACCACCAAACAATGTGTGAGTGATGCGACCTTGGTTTTTTACGAGGTGTTGATGTGGTTTTATTCTGTTTTGTGGCTTGTCCTTATCAGCATTGAAGAAGATGGAACCAGATTACTGGCTCGAGTTGGAGTCGACATACAGGGAACGTGTTGCACAACGGAAAGACCTCTATAGAAAACACGGAAAAAAGATCATAGACGCTCTTCCAGGGAGTGAGCTTGCTTGTAGGGAGCTCATGGATATGGTCATCCAGTTCCTTTGTGTGCGTTATCCGAACCAATTTCAATTTTCCGGACCGATTCTGTACAACCGCATCTTGAATACCCAGTCAAATGTTGATAAGGAAAATCCGCTAGAAGTTCTGAACAATAATGTCCCGGAGGATTTTCTGTTAACGCTTCCGGATCCCAAGACCGGCCTGTATACGATGGTCGCGGGAGTGTGTTGTTCTTCATTGGGGTGGAATGTAGCAACGAAGATTGGAAAGCCGCTGAAAGAGATTCATAGTGTCGTGCCAGACTACAAGGAGAAGATGGAGTTTTCAATGGACAGGTGGGTCTCCTGAGGGCTTCATTTGGACCCGGCACATAAATCTCATTGATATCGCAACATCCTAGATATTTTTCCAAGATGCCTACAGACAAACCAATACAGCGAGGCTCGTGGGGCTTGGAGGTTGGACAACCATTATGGCTGCAGGACGATGATCCTCATTTTGCTCTTCGTATAACTCAGGATCCCAATCTAAAAATCGAGGATATCTATCTTCGCGTGGATTGGCAGACACTTCGGAGATTACCTCGATCGAAATCCATCGTGTTCAACTTCAAGGCGTTGTTCACACCATTTTCCAGCTTTCGAAACGAGTCGCATATTCCTCATCTTGTGTTGAAGGTACTCACGGAAGGGAAGAAGAACCTGATGGAGTATAAGGGAACTTGGCATATCGAGCACAAAGTTATTCCTGTGTTGAAGGAGTGGTGCAAGGAGCAGGAGGAAAAGGGCTGGGTGCCAGAAAATTGGGAGGTCAGGACCCTGGACGAAGATCCTTATTTTCCAGGTTGGGACGACCAGGAAAGGATGTTCTAGATGTGGCAGCTTAATCCCTCGTGACTGGGCAGTTCGCCCTACATTACAGTGTGGTGAATCGTCGTTACCCCATAGTGAATCCTAATATTCTCGGTCGACTGAACAGGAGCCGCTCATTGGGCAATTGAAAGGTTTGAGATAAATATTAGCAGCAGTTCTACATGCAACATACAGACTGAATTTTTTATTCCTGTTTACCAGTTTTGATATCCTCGTGAAGCCACGATTCTCGCCATAATGCAGATGCTGAAAACGCTGCACCGGGACCCACAAGTGGAGTTGCGAGTATATTCCATGCAAGTAGTGTAAAAGTTTCCTTGGCGTTTCTGCCGAACCAAAGAGTGCCCAACACTGCGGAGAAAAACCCAAAGGTAGCATCCCACTGAAGCAGATTGAGAGATTGAAGTTCTATTGAGGTGGATGATTGTAAGACTTCGATGGATGGGAGCATGAAAGCTTTCAGTTCATCTATATCTTTCGACATAATGAGGGTGATATGCATCGAGGATATCAGGACGAACGAAGCGATGTAGAAGCCACGGACTACTCCAAAACCTGAGTCAGGATATCGGGATGGAGGTCGCACGAGTAAATGCGAGACTGTAGCAACAGATGATACAATTGGAAACACCTGCCAGATAGCGGTAACGTAAGGGTCTTGCATGATAATCATGCATCCAGTTAGGATGATTAGACCAAGGAATATCCCAAATAATATAGCCTGTGCATGAGCTTTAGTGACCGTTGTTTTTAGACCTGATGGAGGGAGCCGTGAGGCTCCTGAAAGGATGAATAGCATCCAATAAACGGAGAACGTGGCTCCGAAGGACATGAGTTGCATAATTTGGAAGAAGACGACAGGATACGCCATGAGCAAAGGACGGTTGGGCCTGGATGATTCAAAGTAAGCATGGCCCATTATGGGAGCAGCAGAGGCGAGAAAATAAATCAAAAATGGGGCAACGTCCGGGCCAAAAGACGCGTGAAAGAACACTACGATGCCGCAAAGTGTTTTGTCTATGGATTGTATTCCTGTGTAAGGCAAGCGATAGGGTGCATCATCGGAAGAAGCGTATGGGCACTGTGCAGACAGTTTATCAAAAAACCCAGAGGCATCGCCGTGTCCTAGGATGAAATGGAAGGCAAGAACAGTCAAAGATGGAAATATTAGCAGCGCCGCGAGGTCTAAGAGGAGAAAATCAGCACAATTTTTGTTGTTGAGGTGTTCATTCCGACATACTGGGTAGCTTAAGCAGTGTCATATCCGCTGTAACGCAGAATAACAGGAGGAAGAATTCGAAGTTGATGGTTTGATGGTTTCACGTGAAATCGATTACCACGAGTTTCCGGTTTCAACTCGGACGCCCAGTGCCCACGCTGCTCCTTCCCCAATGAGCTCTGACTTCCGCACTCTTTTCGACCCCCAAACGTGTATTCGTAAAGGCTTGTGTCCAATTACTGACATAAGGAATAAAGGAAATCCTTTGGAAAGCCATTCCTTGTATTTTGAACAACATGGCTCTGGTCCAGAAAAGATCATATTCATTATGGGGTGAGTGCATTCATTACTTGTTCACTTCGCAGTTTCTTCTGTTGATCATTTCACAGACTGAATAGTAGCTCGTTTGCTTGGCTTCCTCAAGTAAAGCACTTATCTCGTATACCGGAGTACTCCGTGTTAGTATTTGATAATCGAGGTGTCGGAAACAGTGGTACTCCAAAAGGTCCTTACACGTTCGTTCCTATCTTGCCGTTGGAATGAGCTTGGACTCAACTCTCGAATCAGTACAAGTGGTATGGCAGAAGATGCCATTGCCCTCCTTGATTATCTTGGATTCACTGAACCAAGGTCAATTCACGTCGTGGGCTTATCCCTGGGTGGGATGATCTCTCAAGGTGCGTGTCTCATTCCTCAAACGCGTTCTGGATCTTATGTGTCATGGTAGAACTTGCTTTTCGTATTCCTGAGCGTATAATATCCTTGACGCTTGGGGTCACGACCGCAGGCGGTCATATTTGGAACAATTTTCCGCCAGTAAGTTCCAATCTCACTTCATGATATTTGCCTGACTGAAATCATTGTAACTGTAGTGGAAAGGCTTTAATGCGTTGATCAGGTCGCCTTCCTGACATGTTATTGATTTTGCAATGCTCATACACATTGTAGGATGATGTTCATCAAGGATCCTTCCCAAAAGATCCCTATTCTGCTCGACCTTTTATATACTAGTCCTTGGATAGACGAAAAAGCAGCAGACGATCCCAAAGGTCGAACAAATCGAGAAGTTGAATTTGAAGTCAGTAATGTTTGTCGAACCATCGTGCCACCGTAACTCATTTGGCTTTGCTGTACAGAGCTATGCACGGCGATTAGAGATCACTCGTCCCCAAACCTTAGTTGGCGCTCTTTCACAAATGTGTGCAGGCTTGACGCACCATGTCTCCGCGCAAAGACTACGCCACATATCCAAATCTATACCCAAGGTCACTATAGCTACAGGCGATCATGACCATCTAGTATCTCCGCATAATACTGTATATCTCAAGACACATATGGAAGAGGCGGAAGTCGTGATATTCAAGGATACAGGACATGCACTTCATTATCAAAGGCCACGGGAAGTCAATGCAATGTTAGAGCGGGTGTTTAAAGAAGGACGAGAAAGAGTTGGAGCCGAACCATAATGTTTTACAACGACAATACTAGGAAGCTATTTGTAACGGATATATATGACCAATGACTATGATTTTAAGGCTGCTTCGATTTGTCCATCAACCTACTGTTGTATTGCATACACGTGGCTTGCGAAATGTCGCTTTGACCGTGTCTTTTTTGTTTCGATGTTCTACGACTTGAATGTACCAATAACCACAACAACTACCTCCAACTCGGGCTCCAAAAAAGGCAAAGGCAAACAACCACAAGCCTCAAACTCTCCTCAATTCACTGCTGCTCAACTCAGCGCAATAGATGCACATTTAGACTTGCTAATCCACTGTACGTCCATTCACTATCGAGCTTTGTTTCATGATCACATCTTCTCATTCACAAGTAGGATATACGGTAATCTGCTTCAACCAAACTGTGAACAAGAAAGTTGATCCAAAAACACACATCAATGTACTGAATGAGCTGTTGGAAAAGCTAAAACCTCGACGCGGTATCCTCTTCTTAAAACGACTCTCCGTGATATTGGATGAAGACAGTGAAAAAGGCTTTGGTCTGGTATGTGATGCTACTTCTCATATACCAATCATCTTTATTGATCAAGCAACAGATCAATGCAAACACTTCCTACTTCAATTCCTATGATATTCTTTCTCTCATACCCACCAATCAAGCGACTTTTGCTCTGGCTTGCCTTACACATACACTTCCATCTCCTCTCACAACACACATAATATCTATCCCACTTACGCTGCCTCGTTTTCCTTTTCATCTCAAACACACACTCATCCGCACCGCTATCAAGAACGGCGCGGTCTTTGAGATAAATTACGTCGGAGCTTTGGGAGGAGAGTCCGATGCTGCTCTACTAGAAGCTGGTGCTGCAGAGGCCAACGGCAGTAATGCTAAGCGCAATTGGTGGGCTGCTGCGAAGGAACTTGTTCGAGTTACGAAAGGAAAGGGATTAATTGTTAGCGGTGGAGTGGTTGCTCAAGCAAATTTGCGAGCACCCCGAGACGTCGCAAATTTGTATGTCATGACCTGGACTCGATTGGAAGTTTTCTCTGACCTATATATTATCATAGAATCACTCTACTCGAACTTCCGCAAGATGCAGCACATGCAGCTTGTACAAGTGTTCCGAAATCTCTGATCCTACGAGCACGTAAGCGGTGTTCAAATTTCGAAGTTATGATTTATGTGTTCACAATGATTCTAGAAACGCGTAAAACTTACCGCGCAGTATTTTCAGAGCCCACGCTGGTTATACCTGAGGGTTATAGTGCCCCCGCTCCTCCTATAACATCTACTCCTACTGTGGCGTCGATTCCTTTGCCTTCATCGCAGCAAGCAGTAGCAATCGGTGGTCAGAAGAAGAGACCTCGTGAGGAGGACCTTGTGGATTCTAAGCAGAAACAACAAAATACTTCCGGGACAATGTCAGGCCAGATTGGTCAGGGAAGTGATAAGAAAAAGAAGAGGAAGAATAATAAAGAATGAAGTAAGAGAATTGATGATCCCCAAGCTACACCTTACTCAAGAGAGATCTTCTCTAGCATTCTGATACTTCCATTGAAGATGCCATGTTTCAGGCTGCGATTTCGGTTGAATTCTGGATCAAAGTAACTACTAGTATGTACGTTTTTCTTATGCAAATACCTTACTTCGGCATGAATGTTTATGTTTCATTGCAGGCAGTTCAAGGCATGAATAACGATGTTACTCTAGCCAATATAACAATCCGATATTTCAATAATACCTGATTCTTGAGAGAAAGGAGATCCGGCAAACAATCCCAGCTGTAGAATGAATGGTAGGTTGGTGCCGATAACTTGGATGCCTCCGTGACTAGGACAAATTGAGAAGGCCACATCATGCATGTTACACAGGTGCTACTTATCGCAAGGAGTGAACTTTGATGAGGAGGCATACAGGAAAATAGCCGGGGACAACCTCGCCACCTCCGGCCACTAGTGCGTCATACTGGGTTCTATAAATTCTTCTTGCTTATCGTCGATCTAATCTTTGCAGGACAGTTGGCTATTCGTCGGTTAGATATCGCCGAATATCTATACAATGGTGGTCCAACAACCGCCGTGGTTCTCCCTTGGCTCTGTACTCGTCCATTCAAGATAACTGCTGCGGTATATCCTTCTTTTCGGTCGTGGTGTATTTTCGGGGACTCGGCGCCTTAGCGGTGAGTATGCTTCCGATAAGATTGTGTTGCAGAAGATTGCAGAGTATCAACTCATCGACATGGAAGCTCCTACAATATCCAAGACGGCGTAGTACGCGGATACTTAAGGCGATGGATGAGGACTTTGAACGTCCTCGAGGATCTCCGCCTCTTCCGTCTTGCTGACATTTTTTATCTCCGTCTTGAGGATGATTCTTGGTACGATGTTCAATCCTACGAGGCCATGCGCTGGTTGCAAATATCAAAAGATTGGATCATTCTTATCAAGAGGCTTTCTAGGAATAGCTCGAAGGAATGCGGAATAGCTCAATATATCATCATTTCGAGGACACTGCTATCTGATAGCGACGTGGACGTTCCAGCCTTTATGTGCTGTCGCTCCATCAAGATTGAGATTGAGGTCTGAATGTGGCGTAAATTCCGAAATTTGTGCACTTGTACACGCTTTTGCTTCAATCGAAACATGAGTTCATCTCGTTCTGGTAGGGTACCCAAGTGAATGACGTTTCTTTCTCATGTTCCTTTCCTTGCCAGGCCTCCGAATCGTCTATTTTCTATCGAAAGAGCTTGTGAATTTATCCGTTCTTTGTCCTTGTTCGAGGATTTCCTCATGGAGCTTCATACGCATGTGTTGGGCATTCTAGGATTGCAAGTCAGCTATTCAATACCTTCTTGACCGGCGCCACTACCATGACGGTACACCTTCTCTGGAGTCCTTTAAAATCAGCAGCATCTTCCAGGAGCCTTGCTCGGATCCGCACACGCTCTCCATACTCCCTTCAGAGGCATCGATACCTATGGCGTCCTCTTCTGATTCCACGATAATGACCAGCAAAGTAGTTTCCCCTGCCAGTGAAGACAAGGCGATACGAATTGAACGAGCCAACGAATATCCACACGAGGTGTGGTTCTTCTTAGCTTGTCTGATAGCTCTCGTCGCCGTGTTTCGCCTCCTATCCTTCGTCTGTTCAAAGATGTTCACTCGCAATAGCTTATCGTCCCAGGACTCCGAAAAGGGCGCTAGTCACTCCAAGGCGGTGGTCAATATTCGAAACTTACCTTTGGCCTTGATCAATCTATATCGTGTGGTGGCTTTTCGCTTCACCCTCGACTTTGGATCGTACAGTCTCAATTTAGCGGAAGTCGTTCTTACTATGATGTATATGGCTGCCCTGTTTACATGGACATTCATTAACAGTAAGGTTCTCCCTGGTTCCCTAGCCGATGACCCGCTGATCTCGCCTGGCAGCTACAAACGTCTCTGGTGGCAAATTCGACGTGTCATACTGGAGCAATCGGGCAGGAGTCCTTATCGCCAGCCAAATACCCTTGATTACTGCTCTTGGAACGAGGAACAACATTATTTCCTGTAGGTTTTCAGGTTGATAATGAGCAGCCTCTCGTAACTTACGGCCGAATAGTCATTACAGGAGTGTCTTACGAAAATGTGAGTAACAGAACAATTCGAATAATTACAGGAAAATGAATGGTACGGATGTCAGTTAAACTTCCTCCATCGCATGGCTGCTCGCGTTGTGTTTGTGTTAGTTTGGGCCCATGCAGGCGCTAAGGTCAGCGTTCAAAAGCTATAATAAAGGAATGTATGTTCACTGATAGAAACGATGGATAGATAGCACCAGGGTATGGCATAGGTTTCTGTAAACTTCACGCTAAACGCTCACAGTATCATATGCCAGGCTGGAAGCAACAGATCTCAAAGAAGCATGGCTACGCTGTGGTATCCTCGCAGCAGCGAGCTTAACGTCTTTGTGCATAATCTCTCTCAGACCTGTACGGGCTCGGGCTTATGAATTCTTCTTCTACACACATCTGGTTCTAGTTCTGTGAGTAACGCAGTTGACTCGTGTGTTGATCGTTATGATGACTTACTACTGGACGCACCTCAGGCTGGTCCTCGTAGGAGCTTACCGTCACACAGAGAATTTTTCGTAAGCACATCCTCTCATAGTAAAACACCGCACTCAATCTGTAGCCCCTTGGTTTTCAGCTACCAAACCTACATATGGCCTTCATTTATAATCTGGGGGATTGACCGTATCATTCGTGTCATTCGATTAGTGGCGTTCAATCACACCTACTTTGGTTTTGACTCAGGCGCAGGAAAAGCACTCGACGCTACTACTGAACTTCTCACTCCGAAATGCGTCCGGTTGACACTTAAAAGACCACCGCACTTCAAGTGGTCGCCAGGCCAGGTTGCGTACCTCATCACCCCTGGAGTGTCTTCACTCCCATTCGAATCGCACCCGTTCACTATTGCAAGTTATGATTCTCACATGAGTCTGAAAGAGATTACATCCTCTGCTGCGTCCACAGATTCGGACTCGAATACAACCCCTACAGTTTCCTACTGGAAGGAGCTGGTGTTCTTGATCAATGTTCAAGAAGGGTTCACCAAGCGTCTTGCAGACATAGCAGCAAGAAAAGGGTCGGTGAAAGTCTACCTCGATGGGCCTTACGGGGCCACCCACAACTTGAACACGTACGACACAAACGTATTCATTGCTGGTATGTGATATCCCAGTAAGTCGCGAGGTCGACTGAATGCTTCCATGAAGGTGGTACTGGAGTCTCGCACACGCTTCCGTTGTTGCTTGATACTATTGAGTACGTTTTATTGTTCAGGGTGGCAATGCTTATATTGATTTCGGTCCATGCTCGTCCAGAGGCGTCCGGAGCGGAAAGAGTATCTGTAAACGGGTTACCTTCATCTGGTGTATACGCGATCCTAGTGAGCCTCGCAATCCCGTTTCTCACTCGTTTTTCTGATAAGCTTCATAGGAAACATTACCTGGATATCCTCCGTGTTAGCACAAGCTCTCTCGATCACGCCTGATTCATTGAAAGTTGCTGTTCGCATTTATGTTACCGGATCCTCTATCTCAAACTCCCCAGATGTTCCAGCCCTTGGCTACGAATCGCCAGAAGCAACACCATCCATATCTAGTGTTGAAGTTGATTCTTCTCATACCCCTGTCTTCGAGAAAGCACAGGAAACCCTGCCGATTAAAAATCAAGACAATGTCCTCGTCGACAATCCGATGTCGCTGTCTGCGTTTGTTAACTTGCCATCGGTCACAATGAGGCAAGGGCGACCTTCCCTGACCAATTTGCTGAAGGAGGAAGCGGAAGAGACTCGTGGAGGTTCTATGTGCGTTGCAGGTAAGGCAATTAATTCCATTCTAAAACTGTTGGTTGATCTAATGTACTTCAACACTTCAGTTTGTGGATCTCGATCTATTGCTAGTGCTGTTCGGAAAGGTCTGCAGTTTCCTGTCTCTGGGCCACTGACAGTTCTACGTGGTGGGGCGAATGTATCTCTGCATGTAGAATCTTTTGGATATGCATGATGCATCATGCCTTGATTCGATGACGAGAGTCAACAATGTATAAAGCACTGTAAGATTGTCAAGGACATTTTGCGTAGCAGGGAAACCTCATATCACCTATCGATACTGGCTCAGGATACGATATCTCTAGCTTTGACCGAGAAATATTCTTAAACTTCCATCATAGAGTTCAGGGCCTTGCATACCTCATCTACAAGCAATTTTTTTTCCCGTTACATGATTTTGTACTACTTACGCGTAACTCCTTGGATAGACCATCACCAACAAAAGTGATCTTTCAAAGGATTTTCGGGTTTGAACCTCTGCCTAAGGCGACTGCTAGCAACTAAGAGAAGCAGGAAGATTATGCGAAAATAAGCTGTAACTGTTACAGTATAAAAGAATAAATGCACATATACGGGAAGTGAAAAATAACAGCGTTACGAGTTAGACATGGGATGAGTCCATTTGACATGTAAAAGTATCAAAATTGATTCTACATTTCTTTGTTTTTACATCAACTTTTCTTTTGGGCTGACAGTTCTGATCCATATTTCACTTGGTCGACTAAAACAAAGCAAGGCTGAGCAAACAATTCAACAGGGCAATCAAAATATATTACCTTCGTTCTCTCAATATTCTCCAAACCATCTTGGACTCTCTCTCCTTCTCTTTATCGTTTCCACCCATGTTTTGCACATTGCTTCCCGCTCTAGGCGGAAACACCCCGGGCCCACATCGATCCTGCAGATCGGCTAGAGCTTCATTCGTACCTTCGGTCTCAACCACAACTTTGCCATACCAGCCTGGGTCGACAAAGAGAGTGCTGTTTGGGATCGGAATGCGCGCTTGCACAGTAGGATGAGAATTGACAGAACTTCGACTCCGACTTTGTGATCGAACTGTTGGGGGTCGGATGTGAAATGAAGACCGGTGCACCCATCGAACGACGTTGTGATAAGAACCTTGCGGAGTTTCAGTTCTTACTCGGTCCTGTAGTAACTGTAGGTTTGCTGCAAGCTCTGCGCCCCAAGGAGATATATCGAATCGGACGACTGGGTTATTCGAAGCCGTACGAATGATCCGATGGAAGTATGAAGGTGGAAAGGCAAAACCAGGGATGTACTTGGGCAAGTCACCAATTGGTGAGTATGTGTAGTCAAGATCCTAAGATTTGAGCGTCAACAGGCAAGCCAATTAGCATAAACTCAAACTGCTCACAATGAGGTAACTTCCATCCCAAACCATCCTTCCGGCGTTTCCGTCATCTCCTACAGCCATATCCCACACGACATCGCCCAGTCTCAACAAATTTGTTCCTTTGCTCTCACCATTTCTTTTGTCTTTGTCCGATAAAAGTCCAGCCCTCCTTAACTCGGCCTCGCATTCCAGCACACTGGCGTCTGATAACCAGTCTCCCTCGGGTGAAGGAATGAACACGCGTAAGAGAGGAGCACGTCCCGGGCGGAATAAGGGCGATCGGAATCCCAACAAGGCATTCGCATTTGCACTGGTATTGAACGATCCAAACCCAGGTGTATCGTGACCATTTTGGCTACCGTAACCATGAGTAACGGAACGACCATGTGTGAAAGAAGAACTGGGTGATGGTGCCCGGCTCGCAGGGCGTGAGCTGCTAGACGGTGAACGAGGTGAGTAGGTGCCGTATGCATTCGAACGAGTTGGACTCGGATTACTCGAGTTCGGGTTCAGAGCCATTGCTTCTGCTTGTGCCCTCAGTCGTAACATAACACGATTGTATGCCCGTGTTGCGTTGACCATTGCCCGTGCATTATCTGATACAGCCGGATCCCGCAAAGAAGGGATGATAGAGCGTTGCTGAAGATAGAGTTCTGCAAGCCGCGCATATTCGAATGTTGGGAGAGTGACGCCCTGGAGGTAGGAATGCAGGTCCTATGGCAGAGGACGTTGATATGTGTAAGTTCTGAAAACGAAAAGACGTACCCTAAGCGAAAGAACCAGCGGTTCCCCGTTTTCCTGCCATCGAGTATATCCAACCGTTCTCAAAAACCTCTCGATGACTTCCTCTTTCAGCAGTTCAGCCCTCTGGCCTTTATGCTCGAACAGTGCTCTTACTTTCTTCGACACTCCGTACAAACAACACCAGTCCCAATAAGATAGGTATCCTAATAATGAACCCAGCAAAGCAGGATTGGACATGAAAGGAATCAATGGGAAGGGTTCTGGAGGTCTATCTTGTCGCAAAGGTAGACTCGATACCACGTTTGAGGGTAATGGAGGCTGAAAATCAGCTCGTTTTCGCGTTCGGGGGTGTGAATGTGTGGTTGGTGGATGATGAGGAATAGAGGCAGAGGCAGAGGGGGCAGCAGCATCAATGATGTTGGGCTCAGCCACTGGGGCTAATTCAATTGCGACGTTGGCATTACTATTGTCATCAATAGTAGAAGCGTCCTCTTGTTCGTCATCATCGTGGATTGCGGTTTCATTTTCATCGGAAGGCACATAGGTATCGTTTTGAGCGAGATCTTCCTTCCGGCTCTCATCGACTTTGTCACTCGACCTCGTATCTGACTCCAAAGGCAAGGACGAAGATGACAACGAGGACGATGACGGCAGGTCACCGGAAGATGAACTGCCATCCCTGAAGCCTGTTCCGGTGGGATTGAGCATCTTTACCCCATCAGCCTTAGCGAAAGGGTCGTCATCGAGCGGTATAGCTACCCTCCGCTCAGCGGACTCGAATTCTTCATTAGATATCACTGTTGAAGGACGCGAAGTCACATTTTGCGGAGGCAGCCTTTTCCTCTCCGGTGAGACCGGTGGCGTTGGTCGTTGTTGTACCTGCTTCGGAGGCGTGGCAGGTGGTGCCTGAGGACGGGTTTTGGTCAATGTTCGATGTGTGGTTGACGATGGGGGCGACGCAGTTGGACCTGATGTGGTTTTATTTCGCTGCGGGGGTGGCTGCTGTGGCGGAGATGACGGAGGAGAAGCCGGAGATCTGGGTGAAGTGTGTTTTCTCTTCGAATTTACCGAGGAATGTGGAACATGATGTTGCGATGAAGGAGGCGGGAGAGGAGGTTGAGCTTTCATTGTATTCATCATAGTGACCGTACTCAGTCGATTTTCGGAGATAGAAGAACGCCTGGGATTGGTAGACGGTGCTGTGTGCTGAACTTGAAAGCTCGATGGAGGGGGAGGTGAGGCATGTGAGCTGTGTTCAGCAGGAGGTGAAGGATATGCCGCAGAAGGGTAATAATTGGGGGATTGCGGAGGTTGTTGGACCGTGGCCATTGCAGTAAATATCAAAGGACCCTTCTTCGATCCTCCCCCTATTCCTCCTATCGGGGAACTTTGTATAGAGGAGGAAGCACGTCGACCGACATTCGATTGGTTCAGAGGCGGAGAGTTGAAATTTGGCATTAACTGAGGTTGGACCTTGATCGGCGTCTGGAACGAACCGGAAGCATGCGCAATAGAGGAATGGGATACACCCATGCTTGTGTTCGAGGAATTTCCGGTAGGTAGATTATAGAAGGAATTGTTGGACCCTGAAAACTAGACAGGACAATGGACACCAGATTGATGTAGACTAGAAAGTGATACTCACTGGTAGATCGTGATTCACGTAGCTTGAGGGCGGGTGAGGTGGATTAGACGTTGAAGCATAAGCGGAAGAGATGTTATAGTTTGGTGACTGTGTTAAGCAAACTATTTAAGTACTCCTCACATCGAACTAGAACAGATAGCAAAAAAATGGAAAAGAAAAGTGACGAAACCGATTTACGAAGGAGATAGAGCGATTAAGACTAGAAACCAGTGGAAGTAATTTATCAAGAACCAGAGAAGAGAGGAGAAAGGGCGGACGGATGACGATAAGATTGCCTTTGAAAGGATAATGACAGCCAGAGAGAGAGTCGGTATTACGTTCCTATCCACTGACGCAGCTGCGATTAGCATACAATGGCATTACCAGAGCAGGCTCTGAGGCAGTCAAGTGGCCGAAAATGATATGCCTATCTGTGCAAAATGAACCAAGAGCTACTGCTTTCGCGGAAATACGTTATGGCCGGCATTCTGACCACATTACCTCGAATGAAGCTGTCTGTGATGCTCTATCGATCCCCGGGGCTTGAAAACCCGTAACCACACGCCCGATGTACGTAGTGGCTAATAAGCAGGTACAACAGGCACCAGGGAACGAGAAGAAATGATAGCAGACATTGAACGAATTAGGGAATTGAGACGGAACGAAATGGACTACGACAAGCAGAGCAAAGAATAATCGTTACTCACTTGACGCGAAGGACCAGGACCGAGATCAGCGCTGCTGATCAGACCATAAGTCGGGTGAGTTTGTTGAGAGGCGAGATTGTTCCGGACGGGGTTGGTTGAATCTGAGAACGCGTCATAACTAGCACCCGCGCGAGCCGAACGCGAATTTGGATCTACACGGTGAAGATCTTGTATCGATGATTTGCGCGTAGTAGTAGTAGAGGAAGGCCGGGAGGATAGGTGGCTTTGGGGTTCTGTATTTTCCGCCCTATCCGCAACATCCGCAGCACGAGTTTTCTGCGTGCTGGTTTTGCGGCCTACATGAGAAGGGTCTATAGAGCCCGGCCCTGAGGTAGGCACTCGGTGATCTAAAGCAGGCTTCACTTCTTCCGAAGGTGAAGTTGGCGGGAGAGGTTTATCAACTCTGTCGGAAGCTATCCAAGGCTGTCCGTGCTGCCCTCCCACTACTCTCAGGTGACCATCCTTTTCTGATCTGACTTTGCTTCCAGCGCCGTTGGGAATTGGGTCTCTCTTCATACCGAGAGACATCGGCCCAGAGACCACAGACTTCGACGTCGCAGGACCATTTAGGACGTCAACATTAGTAGTGTTCGTTGTCGCAAATCGAGCAAAAAGTGGTGTAGACTTTACAAAAAACGAATCGTTCGTTGGCTTTGCCGTCGTCACTTTTTCGGAAGTAGCAACATTCTGTTGCTGGTGTTTGACCTTCTTTCGAAGGAACATTACAGGTTTCCTTCTACGTAAATGAGCTCCTGAGCGTAGATACTAGAGACCGTATACGCGTTGAACGGTGTTGTTGGACGGTGGATGATGGAAGGACAAGAGAGAGATGAAAAGAACGACAAATACAGGCCGTAGATCATGCAATGATCATGAATGGCAACACGATTTCCCTCATATGCGAAAAGTTAGGAACAAGGCAGATTTACGTGAGTAGAATTTCCTCTTTGGGATGACTTCGGCACAGCGGCAGGCAGCCGGCACGTACAGCTTCGTTCCTTCTTTCACTCATCATCTCTTGTCTTCTGCTCTCATGCTGAGGGCTTGACGCCTAACACTCCAACTGCAATGTACTCTCTACAGCTAAGCTGTTAAAGCTAAGTATTGGCTCTCTACTCTGATAGTCATACTCTTATACCGTAAACGTTCGTTCTATTGTCAAATTTCTCCACTCGTCACCTATGATTAAATGCGCTTCGGCAGTTGCTGATTCTATGTTCACCCTCTCCAATCTTTTAATTTCCACCAATGACACATCGAGTTCCGAACTTATCATCTTACATATTTATGTGCTCATATCATTACACGAGGGTTCGAGCTGTTCGAGCTGCTCTGCCCAGTTCTTGACATGAGGTTTGCATGAGGTACGTAAGTGTATAGGGGTCTATTCACTTGTTATTCACACATCTATATCCAGAGCTCGGTGCAATTTCTTACGCTTAATGAGTAGATCATCTCTACGCTGGCAAAGTGTAACAGCTCGTGAGGCAAGTCGCTTTCGAATGTCGTCAATCAGTCGGTCCGCCATTAAAGCCCTTTCAATCCTACGCAAAACTTTTAAACTCATACACAACTAAACCATCGCGGAATTCGTATCCGCGACATATTTTTGACCTTTGGAATTAGAAATGACGAGAAGCTTACCAAGTAAAACACCCGAAAGGGGAAATCAAGAAGATCTTGAAGAACCGGACAAAAGTTCGCGATGTCCCAGGATGTCCTTCAACTTCTTCGACTTCTTCAATGAAATGATAAGCGTGACTCGTTACCCGTTCAGGTTCATTCTTCATGAGGAAGATGTCCCCCTCCGTGACACCAGTGTACCGATGAAAGGAGTCAACCAGCTTGTACTATATATGTCCCCCCTCCTTCTAATCTCCAACCTGATTTTCACCAGTAAGTACAAGGAGGCGTTGCGGAATATTCTTCGTGTCTCATATCATGACAAAATCTCTGAGCTCTGCATTTCGGCTGCAACATTAAAATCATCTCCAAGTATATGACGAAACTGTGATCCCGGCATAGGATTTACAATGACCAGGAAGTACGGAATGGTCGAGGGAATGATGACATTGACCATCAAGAAGTTGAGGTTCTTTCATAGTTTCTGCATACAAAATGACCTTGTCTCCGAAGTAGAAGGATCTACCGGAATTTCGACTTACGCTCCATGCTCAAAAGAATCCCCACGTCACCAGTGGCCGTAAATAAGGACGTTCTTCGCCCGCTGAACAATGGAGCGGGACATGGTCATATGAATAGGCAGACAATGATGACGCTCAGTACACGAGGACTACTTACTCTGACTTTGCCCCTATGATGAGTGTAAGAGAACGACCTATTATTCCAGTTGTGCAATATCTATCTTATAACACCATCATCTAGGGTCCAAAATGCTAATTACAGGGAGAGATTGTGCTAAAATAGATTGTAGAATAGATCTAAACGCAATGAGTGATACAAGATTTCCGAATGAAGGGTTGAAAGATTGTTTGACTACAATGACTCGACAGGTTGGGCTCCAGCATAATCAAGCACAACGAAGGTGTCCTGAATGAGGTTGGAAATTCATGTTGAAACTTCTACTGAGCTGCCTTGATAATATCGGCGGCCTGTAATCATTCGATAAATTTCGGAACTATTCCCAGTGTCCGTACTCAAAACGTACCTTCTCAGCAATGGCGTAGACAGTCGCCTGGATATGTGCTCCAATTTGCATGGGCATGATACTGCATGGATACATTGTTATATCGAGGGGAGTCCATGTCGCTTGACCAATAATACACTTACCTTGCATCCACAACTCGGAGGTTAGAGGTTCCGTAGACAATCAAATCGCTGGCAACTACACCTCCCTCTCCGAAAGGACCGAGGGAGGCAGTGCCAACTTGGTGCCACTCGGTGCCTACGTTTTCGATAATGTAGCTGTGTGATCATTGTTCAGACAATGTAATGAATGATACCTAATACTCGTAAAGGGTACGTACTTTTCAAAGTCTTGATCAGTGGTAACATTCGCCGAGGGGCTCAAGGGACTGGAGACGAAGTTTGAAAGAGGAGCAGTTTGCGAAAGATTGCGGGTAACCTGAGCACCCTTTATGAGGACTTGCTTGTCTGTGAGTTGATTTGTTTAGATGGATAAGCGCTTGCAAGAGGAAGGGGAACTTGCCAAATGTGTATTGCAGATAAGCGGTATCGATTTGAGGATATGCGAGAGGGTCTGTGGTGTTAATGTGCTTCAATAATATTTAGCTTGCATGTTATTCAGATGAACTCGATGGAAACTCACGACGGAGCCACGACTGAAAGGCCTCTGTTAAAATATCATGAGCAATAAGTTTCGATTGTTTAATTGAAACATACCGAAGCAAAGTTGGACATGTCGACAAAGTTCTGCTGATCATTCGAAGATGCACCAAGGACACCTGAGATAGATATCGTAAGGAGAATGCTGACACGGAATAGGTAATGGTGAATTCTCACCAGCAACAAATAACAACTCCATTTGTGCGACTTGGCCTTGCTTGATATTATCGATCTGAAGTTGGAACTGTTTGCTGATGAACGAGCTGACGTTGGTTTGTGCTATTTCAGTCTGAAGTTGAGCAAGAGCAGCGTCAAGCTCATCGTCTGTCCAAAATTGTTGTAGCGGGTGGAAGGAGAGGGCGGAAGGAGTGTAGGTGAAGAAGCCGGTGTGATCAGTGAGACTATACGAGATTAAATGAGATATTTTGATTTGAAAGATCACCAACTTACTACTGCTCCATCTGTGTAGCTGCGAAGCTTGCATTGGAAAAAAGTGTATCTGCCATAACACGTTAGCAGTGTTGATAGGTGACGTGAAATTTCAATTTCTCACCAATGGTCGGGATGTCGGGATCAACGAGTAAGAATCCTGAATTTAACGTTTGGTGATCCTGTTCAAAAAATGAGAAATTTGAAGCAATATAATGAATAGGTACCATTATACCTGTAGATTCTCCCCGACGTCTGAGTTGGCGACAACAACCGGGATACCCAAAGCAGATAAACGAGCTTCGTCACCGATACCAGAAAGTTCGAGTAACTGAGGAGTACGAAGGCTTCCAGTACTAAGAATAACTTCCTTATCCGCTGAAACAGTGTAGTTGGTTCCACCAGATGTGAATTGGACGCCAGTGGCTGTAGCGTTTCCGCCATCCTGACTGAACTGAATTTTGGTTGCCTTCAAGCACAAGGGTTCAAATTAAATTCATGCAAGAACTTGTGATTACTTACTTGAGCTCCCACCAATACAGCAAGGTTTGATCGGCCGACGTTTGGTAGTAAATAGTTACGACCAGAATAAGTTCGGTTTCCGGTCTGAACGTCTACACTAGCAGCGCTGTTGAATAAGCCAGTGGTGTCGCCATTGTCCTGGATTGTCATTGAGATTGAATAGCCAGACAAATTTGATAGAGGACTTACAGGATCAGCATTCTCGGGCACTCCTAGAGATAGCAGACTTTGAGCGTATGGACCCTCAAGCGTGCTATAAAAGTTGTTGTAGCTGACGGCGATCGGTCCCGAATTTCCTTCGCCAAACCCTGATCCGGCCCTTTCTGTAAAGTTATAAGGTGTATCCAAGGGTCCGGATGTAACGTTCTCCGTTTTTTCAAAGTAAGGTAGCAATCCAGCCCAGTCCCATCCACCGTCGATCCCGAGTTGACTCCAATTATCGTAGTCGCCTTGAGAGCCACGCTGCCAGATCATAAAGTTGAGAGCGCTGGAGCCACCAATCATTTTTCCACTAATTATGCAAAATCCAAATATTCAGATCAGCAGGCCAGCACAAAGGAGTTGGTGGCTTACAGATTGAGCGGAACACTCCTTCCGTTGAGTGTGGTCTGAGGGACAGTCTCATACACCCAGTCATAGAGAGGATTGAACAAGGCTTGTCCGAGATAAGCTGCACATATAATCAGCGGATGGGTAAATAATTATTGAGATAGGGTCAAACCAGGAGTATCAACGTTAAGGTCGTCAAAGCGAGGCTCCCCAGCTTCAATCACGCCCACGCTCACGGCAGAGTCCTCAGTGAGACTAATGAAGAGGGGTTAGCGAGGTTGTCCGAGTAGCCCACGAAAGTATTTACCGAGCAGCCAATACAAGTCCGGCCGTGCCTCCTCCTGTGCGAGTGGCGCATCAGATAAATTCAACTGACAATTGTTAGACTGATACTATACGTACCCACAATCACATAGTCAAATGAGCTCTGAGCAAACGTAGCAGCGTCAGACGTGATTCCTAGACGAGCAGTGAGCCTTCGATGTTCGGACGCGATGAGTAGATAGTAAGTACTTACCATTCACTTGGGATCGCTTCACTGGGGTGGCAAGCGATTTTCCAATCAGGGCCACGAATGGCAAGACGGTTAAGGTATTATACCGCATTCGATTAAAGTAGAGAATAAAAAGAAGGAAGAAGGGAGTATGGCCAATACCTGGCTTTATTACAAGCATTTTATACCACTCTGGTAAGTACTCCCATATGTGGTTCGGTCGATCGTTTGAACCGCATCCAAAAGACGTCCCTTCCCGACAGTATAAATGCTGTGTTGGGACCATACCACAAACGGGATAGCAAGAGGAAAGCTGTATCCAGAACAGGTACGACGCGGTAGCGGTAGGGACAGTAAATTGAACGGAATTGAATTACAGAAACGCATCACCGCCTGCCATTTCGATTTGCAGCAAATACATAATCAGTGATGGCGCATGAATGAGTGTACAGGGACCGTGCGGACCGGCATGTATGAACATCAAATTCGGCACGTTCAATTGGGCGGGATGCCTACAAACAATTTCAGGTCGGTCCTTGGGCTTGCACTTTGTGCCGAGGTACACACTGTCTACAATGTCTACAACTTGTTAGCGTTTCAGTCCAACTTACAGTACTCTCTGTCACCCTGATATTTATTTTTCTCTGTGAGATGGCAGTTCCCCATTGATCTACTCGTACTCATACTCGACTCCAGATAACAAGCTTTCCTATATAATTCGTGTGGCTATCAGGACGTGTTTATCATGTAATTGCAAGTCGAAGATCTTAGTCGGCATGGATATGTCAGTATTTGTTACAATGTAAGTATGGCGCAAAGTTTTCAGAATGTATCAGGAAAGAAACTATACAGGAACAACCAGGAACGTAGCAAAAACATAGTTTGCTCGTTCGGGATCTCATTGTAGAGGTTTCATCACCTATATAATAATAGGCTTCCATAGGCAGCTTACGGGGCCGCAGATACGCATTCATCAACTTAGCCAGGTGAAAAGAAGTAAGCAATCTACATGATAATATCCGACTCAACGACCAACAAGGTGTAAGTAAATCAATGATAAATACTGTTCATTCTGAGGCAGTATTCCAGTAAGAAATCAATACCGCATCACTCAATATACTAACATCAATCTCGGGAGCAACCTCCCGCGTCCTTTGGACATCCAGGACGACGGTATTTTCACCTCCGCCACCAGTACTCTCACCGTTACCGCGGAAAAAGTCCATCAATTTAATCGCAGGTATTTCGTCCGCATTCTTTACTTGAGAGGCTTGCACAATGAGTCGAAGCCACTCGGACATAGGCACCGGCTCAATTGAAATAGCTTTGGCACTCTTCGGCGCATGGGCTGTGAGGAGGTTGACTAGATATGGCCATGATATCGAAACCGGGTTCTCCAGATGGTAATACCCCCGGCTAACGGGATTTAATGAGAGTTTGGTGACAATCTCGCTCGCAATATCAACCGGAAGCCAGCGAATTTCCTGTATTGGTGTTTTCAGCAAGTTTCATCGTGGATTCACGGAGAAAAGATCACAGACTAGGAAGTGGTCAGGAAACGCCCGTATAGTGGCGCTGGTTTTGAACAGGCTCGGAATGTATTCTCTAGGATTCCAGTAGCCATTCTGTGACGACCCCGAAAGCTGACCACCGCGTATGATAACTGCGTCGAGTCCAGCCGTAGATACAGCTATGTCAATGATACGTTCCGCAGTATACTTGGATTGACTATATCCGTCAGACCCCGCAATCGAAGGAATAGAGAAAGATTGCTCTGGAACTTTACCAGAGGCGCCTGTTAAAGAATAATTCTGGACTGAACCGATGGAGGAGACGAAGACAAAGCGCGTGTGCAACGAAGGTCGTGCCAGTGCGAGGTTTATAAGGTGGCGCACCCCAGCAATCTCAGTTTTGGAGAACCTCTCCACGGGAAGATTAAAATCCAAGCGCCAAGCGCCATGAATAATATGTGTAACCTCAGATTCGAGCTGTTGGTTTGTGGTTGTGATGAGGATAGGGTAGTTAGTGAGCAATGAAGCAAGGCGTACCTTCTGTTTATCTGATGAACTCAAACCCAGATCAGGTTCACTGAGGTCGGCGGGGAGAATTATAATGGAAGACGCCTTCTTTGCAAGGAGCTCGCTAGGAAGTCCATAAGTTTGAAACTGCACCGCCAGCCTCTTACGAATGGTATCTTCTGTGTCGGTCTTCCGGACTAAGCAATACACATTTTCAACGTCACTCGTGCTGAGCAATTGTACTAGAACGTGGGACCCAAGACTGCCGGTACATCCAGTCAAAAGCACGCTCTTTGACTCTGAAACCGGGACAATTTCATTCGTAGTCGTTGCTGGAGGGACCGGTAAGCCTTCAGTGTACTTTTGTATCAGCTCTTGTATGATACGTTCTGTAGATTGCCCGCCATTTGCGGTATTGAAGACGAAACCGGTTAACGCGTTAATGGAGGAATAGGCGTAAACCAAGTTTCCAGATATTTCTGTATCGCCGAGATTGAGCCTGTGCTTGATAAAGGAAACAACATGAGAGCGGATCTTGATTGTAATTAATGAGTCGACTCCTGTAGATTTTCTTCAATGAGTAGTCACACATTCATGAGGATCTAACTTACCATAATCAAAGAAATCAGCATCTTCAGAAGGGACACGGATAGAAATGGCTTCTAGTAGATTTTTGAGATAAGCCTTGAATGTCTCCGGAGTCGCTTCGTCAGGTAGCTCGACCTCCAACGCGCCTTCACCCTCATTGAGACGGCTATATGCGGCATTAATTTCATCCTCGTATTGCTCCAACGTCTCAACTCGGCGAACAGTGCCTTTATCGCTCATGACGAATGGCTTGTTAGAATTTTCGACGAGAACAAGTTGTCTGACAAGGGCGGAGTGTTGTGGAAGGACTTGATTAGCGTTGACTATTGTGGGCCAGATCTGGTCTAGGAATCGTGCAGACTCTGAGGAAGGGTCGTAGCCCAAGTTCGAAGAGGGGCTAAGGAGTACTCCGTTCAGGAAACGACCGCTCCCGAACACTACGACGCGAGCAATTGAAGGATCTTCGAGCAGGAGAGTTTCTGTTCGTCCCGAAAGATATGAGATGAAGTGAGAATGTTGCTCTGAAGACACTCACCAATTTGTCTGTTATTGGTCTTTTCTCCGTTTGAGAGCACAGTCTGGAGATGATTTCAATACGCGATCACGAAAAGCGCGTGTGTGTTGTACTTACAATCGAGTCCATTCGACCATGATGTTTCCAAAGACCTTCCTTCGTGGGATGCGGCGCCCAAAGATCCATAGTAGCCCATGCCTTGGGATTCTCGTGGTTATACTGCTGTATAGCAGTGATAGTTGTCTCACTTGGCTGTTTCTTTGAGTACAAATCTGATTAAAGCTTTCAGTTTTCTTACCAGTATAAGCAATTCTTTAAGATTTGAGCCATCATCTACAGGCTTCAGAAGAACGGTGGCATCAGGTAAAAAGGATATATAGTTCCAGTCTTCAACCGGGTTATCAGAGCTGCAGCGGAAAGGCGTTATTGGTCCAAATTCAGTCCTGTGTAAAGTATCAACGAATATGGATACACATGCAATTCATGAAAATACTGACGCTCCGTATACGCTGGTGAGGATAGCACCCGCACGAGCCAATCTGTCTCCTAATTCCTGCTTTATGCCTCCTCCGCCCCAGAACGCGTGCCCAGACATGGAAGCAAGCGTTTCGGGTCCATTAGGGATTCCGGCCACTTCTTCGAGGGTAGCGGGAGAGCTGAAGACAATCGTTGATGGAGAGTCAATTCGCTTGAGGATCGAGAGCAAGCGTGCCCCATCCATGGGACGCTTGCTATGCACTATCACGGGTACGACGCCTGTCGCAAAGGGAATCATGGTGAAGTTCCAAAACCCAATGGCCTAGAAATCCATGTCAATTCCAAACAAACCGTGAAGATCATAATAGCTTACGTGGAATAGAGGAACAAGAGTTAGCATTGAGGCATTTCGGAAGGCTGTATAGTTCCCATTATGTACTCGTTGGATTCCAGTGATAATAAACTCGTTCGTGAAGGGAATAAGTTTTGGATGCCCTGGCAAGCAGAAAAACTAAGCTACTCCAAGACTTCGTCTCGATAAATGATTCTGGTTACCAGTAGTTCCAGATGTGTGTAAATACAATGCAGGCTCGGTCAATGCCTGAGAGAACTGTTCGGGATTGAGCTGAGCACTTGACCAATCGTTTTTGCTGGGGGATATATCCTCAATTTTGATAGCTGTAACGCTTGGAAATTTCTGAGCCTTCTCGAACCATATGCCGTCACTGATTATATGCGTCGCCTCTGAGACTCGAAGGAGATGCTCTACTGCTGCATCCGAGTTCCTAGTCGAAACCAGAAGAACCTGTACCTCGAGGTGTGAATAATAAAGTTGGACAGACAGCATCAGACTCACGGTCCAATTCATCAAAATGCAGGCAACGAGGTAGTTGTAATAAGAGATGCCACTGGTCCCATAGATCGCCACGACTTTCAGTGGCTGCCCGGCCTTCCTCGGTACACAACCTAGCTTTTCGAGATGATCCACAGTTGCGCTGGCCATCCTAAGGATCTGCTGAGCCGAGATATCGGTAATTGGCCCTTTCTCTTCGTCTCCATCGAGATAACGAAGAAAAGGAGCATCAGGGTTAAGAAGTGCATTCCGCTCAAAGAGATGTGGTAGTGTGTATCGTTCGTCGCGTAGGGAGGTGAATAGGGCTGGCATTTTGCGATGAAAACTAGAAAGAGCGTGTTACTTCTGTCAACTAGGCATACTTGCAAGCTAAGAGTCCACGATTAGCGGAAACGAGTATCTCGAGGTAATCTCATAAGTGATGGATCTTACGAATTTGATTGGTCGATGTCAACATTGCTTCCGAGATTATCGATTATATGCTGTTGTTGAATGTTTGTTTGATTACGTAGGTACGGTACAAGCATTGAAGGAATGCCCGGCAGACCCGTTCAAGTTCAAACGTTCACATGTTGTTCTGATTGACCACCGGTGCAAACGCTTTAGAAGCTGTCCTCGGAGATCAAAATCATTTATCACTTATCATCCTTCCCGCTTTCTCTTACAAAACAACAAGAAAAGATGTGTAAGCATCGAAGGTTTCTGCTGACTGTTCCAAGGCTTACTGGGCTATAAGATCTGCAACCGGATAACGTTCATTATCATTATCATCTCCTTCTTATCTCTCTTTCTTCGCATCACAAGCTCCATTTTTAACGATGTCTCTCCCAAAAACGTACAAGGCCGCTATTATCAGCTCTGCGGGTGGTAACTTTGAGATCGTCGAGAAGACTCTCGAGGTATGCAATACTCGATGCCGTCAAGAGTGTTCAGAAGGCTTACTGTAATGCTCGCTGCTTTCTAGGCCCCTACAGGTGGTAATATCCTCGTCAAAGTTCTCGCCTGTGGTATCTGCGCTAGGTATGTAGTTCTACTACTACCTTGACTCTAGTCACTCACGGCTTCTCGATTATAGCGATGCCATGGTCAAGTACGGAATGGTTTCCCTTCCTCGAGTTGCTGGCCACGAAATAATCGGTGAAGTTGTGTCCGTACCTTCTGGCGAAACTCGCTTCAAGGTCGGAGACCGTGTTGGCTCTGGCTGGCACGGAGGTCACTGCCATAACTGTGGCTCTTGCAAAGAAGGCGATTTCATCACCTGCTCATCCGAGGCCATTAATGGGTATGTTCCCCACGATCAATCAAATCAAATCATCTGACGTGCTCTCATAGTATAACCCAAGACGGTGCATACGCCGAATACGTTTCTCTTCGTCCAGAAGCTGTTCTTCCTGTCCCCAAAGAACTCGACCCCGCAGAAGCTGCTCCCCTTCTATGTGCTGGTATCACCACTTTCAACGCCCTTCGCAATGTTCCAGACCTCAAAAAGGGCGACCTTGTCGCTGTTCTCGGTCTTGGTGGTAAGACAAATAATATACGTATCGTCGGTCTTTTATCTGATCTCATCTGAAATAGGTTTGGGCCATCTTGGTATCCAGTATGCTAAAGCGATGGGCTTCAAGGTTGTCGCACTTTCTCAATCCGACGCTAAGAAGGATTTGGCTACCAAGCTTGGTGCTGATATCTACCTCGACGGTTCAAAAGTGAACCAGGTTGAAGAACTCATGAAACTCGGTGGAGCCAAGGTCATCCTCGCCACAGCTCCTCAGGGTGAAGCTATCGCAACTCTCCTTGGAGGGCTCAAAGTTGGAGGCACCATGCTCACTGTTGCTAGTAAGTACCAGATACGCCCACTTGCTGAATCTTATGCTGACTTCTTGCGATTCCAGTTGCTGACCTCAAGTTCAGCACTGTCGCTCTCATCGGCAAGCGTGCATCTATCAAGGGATGGCCTTCAGGTCACGCTAAGGACAGTGAGGATGCCATTGCATTCGCTCAGAAGCACAACATCAAAACAATCGTTGAGAAGTACGCTCTATGTTGCTTCTTATTTCATAAACCTTGGTCCTCATTACGAACATCCTCTCTAGGTTCCCTCTGGAGCAAGTCAACGATGCATACAACAAAATGCAGAGCGGCCAGGTCAGATTCCGTGCCGTGCTGACTTTCTGAGTAAATAATACACTACTAAATATTCGTACGCGCGTCATCAATGTATGTAAAATAACTCGTGTATGAAGTAACAAAAATTCATCGGTGTCTCTATCAAACCTGCCTGCTAAACTTGTGCGATTGAGAGTAGAACTTTGAGTCTTGACGAATGCTGGGAGTTGGCAGAAAAATGTTGCAGCGTTTACCCAAGTCGCCGATTTTTCCTCTAAGTCTCCAAACCTTACCACCCATTGCACGACATCAAAGTGTATCAAGTCAAGACTGCAATCAATGCTCATGACCAGAAGCTCCTGATATCAAAAAAATAGGTCGGCCAGGGTTATCATAAGGCTTAAGTACAGGTGAGTTTGTGTTTTCTCGTCTATTGTATAAGCCACCATAGTTATTCAAGAATCAACACGCTATCTAAAAAATCAAAGACTATTATGGATAGCAGCTATATGCCTCGTCGCTACGCCCCTTCCATCCTACGCAGTGCCAACAATCTAGTATATGCAGAGGGTCGTATTTAACCTTGATTTCTGCCAATCTCTCGTAGTTGGCTCCCCAGAAAGAATTTTCAAATTCAGGCTCGTAGAGATCCGACTCGCTCTGTTATAGAATGTTAGCTCCAATACAACTCAGAGTACAAAAAAAAACGCATACAAAGTAAGTCCCTGAATCCGGTGTGATGTTTCGAAGATAATCCATGGATTTACTCAGTCCTTCGATGACGGTCTTTTGCTCGGAAGCAGTCGCGTTATATTCTAATGTATCCAAGACTTCAATCTAGTATAGCATATATTCAGTCATTGGCAAAAAATCAAGAGAAATAAACATACCAAGAGGAGAGAGTCTCGCCATGCGGGTGTGAGACTCGTTAAATTGTCTGCCTTGTATGCATACGGGGTTGTTGCGAAGACATATGTAAGGGAATGATTGGCACTGGCGTTCAATAATGCCTCTAATAGCTCTTCTCTTGATGTCGATGTCTCAAAGTTCTTTGCTGGGAGAAGGCGGGAGACCGTCGACAATGGGAAACCAGAGATCTGGAATATTTAGACAGGGTATAGGTTAGTAAAATCTTGGACTAAACTCACAGCATATAGTGGCTCTAAGACTTGTTGATAGAACAGCGCGAATGAGTCGTACTGCTCTTGGCCTACGGTCAAGTTCAACTGCGCCGCGAATTCTGTTAGAGGCTGCATAGATGTACGAGCTTCCTCTTCAGTTATTGGAAGAGGGTTGACGTATTGCAAGCTCGTCGCGCCAGCAACACCTCCCCATCCAGCATTCGCCCATTCGAGACTATTGTCTACGAGTACCTTCCAAAAAGCTTTGGTTGTGTCAGTATCTGACGACAAGCCATCCAGAGTGATACTGTATAGCTCTCAGATCACTTGAAGGTAGACTTTGAGTAGCGCAAAACGCACACATGAATAGGTGTTCTAGGCAGGGCAAGTGTCACTGTTTCCATTACTACCCCGAAAGTACCCCCACCACCGCCTCTAAGAGCAAAGTACAAGTCTGTGTTTTGACAAGCATTTGCTGTTAGAACATCTCCTGTGGGCACCACGATAGTGAATTCCAAAGCCCTATCAGTACCGAGTCCAGCGGTATTAGACAAGGAACCGTGTCCTCCTCCCAATACATATCCTCCTGTAGCGGAAACTGAAGGGGTAGAGCCACCAGGTAAAGTGATATTGTTCGCTTCACCGAACGCGTATAGGTCGCTGAACGTTATTCCCGGACCTAGCCGAACAACAGTCCTAGGTGCAGTATCTTCGCATCCAGTAGGGATCCAAGCAGGTTCGTATTCGATCTGGTTTCAAGATGAGAAATGTTTTCTCAAGTACTAGGAAATACAAATACCACTACCTTTTGAAGGTTCTTCGTCCACAGAGCAAGCGAACCCGGTCGTGCACTGCGTCCTTGAAATTCATGCTAGGAACGAACGCGTGAGACTCGGATCTTCTCTAAGTTTGGAGGAAAACGATGAGCTACTCACGCCAGTGTTCTTCACCACTAGATTCACACCAGTCTCGACTGAGAACTTGAACGCATTTTGTACGTCGGTAGCGGTTTGGACGTCAAGCTAGGTGGTCTGTATCAGTTAACTTCATCAACTGTGAAGCGATAAACTCACAAAATACGTCGGTATGCTTCCCTGGTGGCAGGTTTTGGGTGCATCAAAAGCTGCTTCGTTGAGAGGATTCGTCCAGTCCTAGAGCATATAGATCAAACATTGAAGAAGAGAAGCAAGAGTTTTGCTCCATACCAATAGACAAGACTCTCCCTTGGACGGACAAGTTTCCCATTGAAGACCTTGGTATGATGACGGGATTGTATCGCGATATTCTGCTAGAACTGCGTTAGAAAACCTTCCGCGTCAAGAGTTCCACAAAACTGACGGCCGTCACTATAGTGAGCCTGTGCAAACGCGCAAGCATTCACGTCGTACGTGCCCACAACACCTTCCGCATCTTCGAAACACGCTCTTGCAAATGGCGCGTATTGGAAAAGTCTCCCGCTGACGGATGAGTTCAGTGTGTCCCAGTTGACTGATGGCACGAGGTTTGAGGTGACGTTTGCATCAAGCATTAGTGCCATGAATTGGTTCCAGGTGGATGCAATATTTGCTATATCGAGGGGGAACTGCATGGAGCGTCGTCAGCGGATTCCGGTTCAACACCAGTATTATATGTCCCATGTGTTTTTGCATATTCACTTCACTTGCCGTTTGCTGTATCAAAAAATTCTTGAGATGGCGGATTGTGGCAAAGTATTCGACGTGTGATTGTCGCAGATTGTGTTGACCAGATATTCCCAATGATCCCGGAGACCGGGAAGGAGTATATTGGCCCAGGACAGGAGTGGAGTAAATTTCAATGGTCAACGCCGCCTTGATCTGTATGACACATCCAACTAATTTCTGACAATCTCTGATCACAGATACAGTATGAATACACAATTTGCACAATTATTTTTTGAACTTCATCGCGCCCAGTATGCAATATGTAGTACATGTCTACGTGTATCAATAATGCGTTTCTGATGATTCTATATGGGTATCGTCACAATGTGGTACAGAGGAGAAATTAAGCACTGTTGTCTAGAGATAACGTGCCAGTGATACGTCTATGCAGAGTTCGAAGAGTTCATTCCGAGCCAGAAGAAGAAGCGTCCGTCTCAGGACTCCAGCGCATACTAGTAATGAGACGTTGCTTTGCGAGCCAGTCCTCTCCATAAGAAAACATGTCCCTCGAAGGAAATACCTCTAAGATCTCGCATTCGATACCAGGGCTAGTGAGGGTGTAAGTCCTCCTGAGCTCTTCTTCACCCGAGGGGGTCTCGACAAGCTCCACGTCCTTCAAGCAGAACGTTGGAACTTGCTTCATCTGCCTAAAGGTTTGTCCGATGGCGAACTTCTCCTCAAGTATAAGACGCTCGCATTCAGGAGAGGTTAGCGTCACAGTGGATGTCGCGGTGCAGACAACGACGGATCGACATCTTAGAAGAACTTTGCGCGTTTGAATGATGGGGGCCTCTGGTGAAGCGGGAGCGATCCGCGGAGTGTTCTTTGCATAGATCACTTCCACGTCGATCGTATCAGCAAAAAATGAACTGCGCACAGATTTTGTCAAGACACGGTACTATGTAGATGACGGTGGAATGTCGAAAATACCTTAGTAGACGCTGGAGGTCGCCTTGAGCAGCCAGCATGATTCTCTCGAGCCCAGTATACTTTTGTGGCTGTTGAATCTATGACCAAATGATTAAACCGGTGTAAGAGCGTAGCAGAGAAAATATTTACTGACCCGAACCACGGTCTGGGCCGTGTTCCAGCTTTCTTTCATCGAAGTGGTAGACATTCGGATTTTTTGTGAAAGCGAGGAGTTGCTAAGTAGGCTAGTAGGCAGAGAGAAAGAAGTGGAAGTGTTAAAGCTAAAGTTTGATCAGGCAAGTGAAACGAGCTGTTTTCAACCATTTTTTTTCCTGTTGTATCTATGTATGAGTCCGTAGAGATACCTTGATTCGCCGCATACAATATCCAATTCCGGACGTAGCGCGTGCTATGAGCTCTTATCTTATCCACTTACTTGAAAGGAAAGACCCCAGTAGATAATTAATGCGAGTGCGAGTCGATCATTTCATCAGAAACCTAGTATCTGACATACCTCGAATGTTGGTGCGCCCGAACAAGCTGTTATCCCAAACGAACCGACTAGGTCGGAAATGTTCAACGGGTAACGCTGCCTTAAGGCTACCATATGGGCTTTCCTCCCGATATCCTTCATGCGATTGGCTATGAACATGAGATGATTTGAGTCGGAATTTCGGTATGTCCTATCATCTTATCGGGATGTTGAATGGTGGTAGTAAAAATGCGAAAGACTCTACTAAGTGGCGGACGTCGGACCTGCGTATCTCCCCTTTGTTCCTCGTCGACTTGCAGGTTTACTGTAGATTATTCCGAAAGGCTACAAAGATCCCGGTGGGTTGATGACAACCTTTCATTTTGATTTTCAGGTCACCCTGATTGAATTTGCTTTGCCGCGGAAGCGATAATTGATCCCGCTGATTTGATCCCGTCGACGTACTTAGCGTGAGATAACTCCCGTTCAACATGCTTAGTGAGCTTCTTGCTTAGTGAGCTGGAAAGGCACCGCTTCTCAGTTATACTTTGTGTTCAAGACGTTCAAGAGAGAAGATAGACCACCAATTGTACCATAGCTATCTGCTTTAGTTTCTTATGGCTACCACTACGGACGCGAAACGGGATTCTAGTAGTATGGAGCACGAACTCAAGCCTGGCCCTCAACTCCAGCAGGAAAATAGTCTCGCATCTATCGCAGCATGGCGCAAAGGGACTCTTCTATTCGTCTTTTGCTTTGCTCAGTTTCTCGATGCGTTCAATAACTCCGCTCTTTTCGCTGCTATCCCACCGATATCGTCTGCCATCGGAATCAGCGACAGTAATTCGGTGTGGTTGATTAGTGCCTACCAGTTGACTTTCGCTGCTCTTTTGCTGACGGTGAGTTCACTAAACTTGCACACCAGCACTTCTATCTGATAAAACTGCAATTCTTAGACGGGTCGGTTAAGCGACCTATACAATCCTAGTAAGCGCCTTTCGTCTCAAAAGTTTACACAACTTATTTGAGTAAAAGAATGGGCCTTCATCCTTGGGTTACTCTTGATGTCTTTCTCGTCCCTCGGAAGTGGATTTGTGCGCTCGCAAGTGCCTTTGATCGTCTTAAGGGCGATAATGGGAGTTGGTGAGCATATATCTAACGTTATTCTACTGCAAAAACTGAAGCCCTGCCCAGGAGCGGCTCTTAATATTCCGTCCGGGCTAGCAATGATTATCGGCATGTATCCAGACCCCGTTGCTCAAGGAAAAGCGCTCGGTGGGTTCGCAGCATCTGCGACTGTAGGCAACGGTATGTGATAGACTCTCATTATTGTTCAACCAGAATTCGTGAATAATTTTTGCAATAGTAACTGGTCTATTCATCGGCGCTGCGTTGGCTGCATTCGTATCCTGGACATGGATCTTCTACCTCATCACCATTATTAGCTTCGCGATGGCTGCAGTCGTACTTCTCGTTATGCCTTTGAGGGTCTCGTTTGCGGACGGCCTCGGTTTGACGCAAGGCGAGAGGTTTAAACGACTCGATCTCATTGGGGTTTCTGCTCTCACAGGTATGTGATGTCATTTCTGAAAAAAAGCTGAGCTGTTCTGAAGAAAGCTTCAGTCTCGCTTGTGCTGCTTGTGTTTTCTGTCACAACTGGTTCAATCGATGGATGGGGCGAAGCCAAAGTTATTGTACCGCTTGTGCTTTTCTTTGTGCTCGTCGTCGCCTTTTTCCAGTGGGAGGGCCGTATACCGGAACATATTGCCGCCGTGTAAGTTCTCGTACACATCTGGTTTGCATATACTGACTCTAATTCTATCACATGTCATAGTCCACCGAAGATGTGGAGGTACCAGAACTTTACAATTTTGATCATTCTGTCCTTGCAGCCATTCATGTTTTGGGTCGCAACGCAACTCTTGCTCTCATGGTACTGGCAATTCATCTTCGGCTGGTCAACGATCAATGTTGCTGTACATTTGTCAGTCTTTCCTTTTTCTGGGTTGCATGAAACTCGCTCATCTCATTCACAAATGTAGCTTACCTCTGGGAATTGTCTCTTTCCCAATGATCGCGGTCGCCGTGTTCCTCCAGAAAACTTTCTCTCTAAAATGGGTCATCTTAATGGGTGAAATTCTCGTCATCGCGGGTACTCTACTGCTTCCGTTCGCAGATTCGAAACCTCATTACTGGAAATTCGCGTTTCCTGGTTTCATTCTCGGTACAGCGGGAACAACAGTGGTGTATGCAACTACTAAGTAAGTCCCATCAATCAAATCAAACATGTCAACGAACGTTCTCAAAAAAAAATTTTTAAGCATTGCATTATTCGCTGTTACGCCACCTGAAGTCGCAGGGATTGTCGGTGCCATCTTTAATTGCGCACTGCAATTGGGCGCTGCAGCTGGTTCCGCAATCATCACTTCCATCCAAACCTCAACTGAGACAGATCAGAGTTCATTTGATGGTCGTGCGGCTGGCTTCTGGTTTATGTTCACTTTTACAACTTTGGAAGCCATTGGAGTTGCCATTTTCATGAAGAACACAGTACCTGCTCTCAAAGCACAAAAGCAAGGTGCCGTTGAAGGTGGACAACAGGAGGGAGCTACTGAGAGCGCTTGAAAAGTTGGTATGAAATGCTAGTTCAATTGTATGCATGAGACTTTCTCTTTAATACTATTCTATACCTTTTTTTAATGATCTTGTGAATGGGAGGAAAGCGAAGTTGAAGCACATCTGCGTAGTACAGCGTATTTAGTAGGATTTGTTGTAAATAATCTCGTTCAAGACTACTTGTTTAAAATTGTTTTCCTTTCATGCAGTTCCTTAATCCGAGTCATCCTATGGAACTTTCTTGCTCGAAATTTCTACAGGCGGTGGAAACTCTCCGACTTAGGAGGTGAGGGTCAAAGTTGAAAATGTCCTTTTTTTGGGCCGGCATTGGCTTCCCGTTGCACATGCTATTGGCTGACATAACTGATCACCAGAAGGAGCGAGCAAGTTTTTTCGCTTTTTCGCTCTGATGTTCTCCTGTTCCTATTCCGTCTCATGGAAAGATAACACCAGGCATCAACCATTCTCGTTTACTTGTTCGAACTTTTCATCGCCGCTGTTACCTCATAAATCTTTTCGTCCGATGATAGTGGGAGGCCCTCCCGCGCTTGCAGAGCATGCACGTCAGAGAGCGTGCCGCGACATCCGGAGGAACGAACTGCAGATCCCAATTCGTGTTTGAATGGGTATATGTCCTCGAATCACATTTTGCGCCCTTGTGGCGAGTCAAACCAGAAGTACATTCAAGTTATCTTAGCTTACTTTTTTTGAAGTTTGAAAACGGTATCACTGATGTACTTTTTAGGGTGACGGGAAGAATGAAAAGAAGATTCAATAACGAAACCGCGCGCGCGCAAAAGCCAAGTGAAATCGAGCAGGATATTTGTAAACACAGTCCAAAGGTGTGCAAAATAGAGAACAATGGATAAACGCAACAGTCAGGCAGTACTGAACATCATCCCCATCCGGCAGCCAAGGATCGCGCAAAGCTCGGAAACGGGAGAGTCCGCCGCTACCAAGTTAAGACCGTCCTATGTAGAAAATCAGAATATGTGCATAGGTAGTTCACTGCCAGGGCATTGATTCAGTTGATCTGTGCGAGAGCCAATCACATTTTCCTTCCTTCATACCGTCCACTCCCGGTATATAGAAAAAAAAAATCGAGCGAGCACAATGATTACCAACAAGGGAATAACGAGTCATGTCGAACTTAAATATTCAAGGCCCTGATGGATTCAAAACCAGACTTATACAGGGTCACAGCTTGGTACCAGTCGCGCCAACGATGTCACAAACAATTCCTATCATGTCCGACCTTAGAGTCAAGTCAGCTCGCCCTCTAATCCCTCCCCAAATCTTGCTCGAGGAGATACCTTTGTGAGTCATTGAGTCCATAGTGTTGTACACAGACTAGATGTTTTTTGTTCAGGACTTCCAAAGCAAGAACAACCGTGCTTAAAGGACGTCGCGCAGTCAAAAGTATACTAGACGGAGAGGATGACCGCTTAATAGTGGTGGTCGGGTCAGTCAATTTTTTTGGGCACTAAGACAACGTTGATCTGACAAGGAATATCATAGACCCTGCTCCATACACGATGTAGAATCTGCCTTGGAATATGCTGCTAAACTTCAAGCATATGCAGAAGAAGCTGCTGAGGATTTACTGATTGTGATGCGAGTTTATTTTGAGAAACCTCGCACAACAGTAGGATGGAAAGGTCTGATAAACGATCCTGATATGGATGGAAGCTTCCATATTAACAAGGGTCTACGAACTGCTCGAGGACTTCTTGTGAAAATAGCAGAAATCGGTCTTCCTGCAGGATGCGAATTTCTGGACCTTATCACACCTCAGTACTCATGCGATCTCGTGTCTTGGGGAGCAATAGGTGCCCGGACCACAGAGTCACAAATACATCGTGAGTTGACTTCGGGTTTATCAATGCCTACCGGGTTCAAGGTAAAGCTTTTCCTTGACAAATTTGTAGGAGCGTCTTGTTTTCTAAAACGTTCGCTTCTCCAGAATTCCACGGATGGCAATATTGGCGTCGCGATCGATGCATGCAAATCGGCTCAATCCGAGCATGTCTTTCTCAGTGTCGGTATTAACGGACTAGGCAGTATTGTTGAGACAGAGGTAGAGTCCATAGGTCCATCTCAATCCTGGTATCGCTGTTGACACGGGGATCGTATCAGGGAAATAAAGATGTTCACATCATCTTGCGTGGAGGTTCAAATGGCCCCAACTATACCGCTGACTTTGTGCAAAAATACGGAACGCAGCTCGAGAAGGCAGGCCTTACACCTCGGCTCCTGGTGAGTGGCGCTTTAAAACTGCTGTCTCGTTAGCTGATGATTATTACCAAGATTGACTGCAGTCATGGTAATAGCTCGAAACAATTCGAAAGACAGTCAATTGTTGCAGACGATATTGTGGGTTTGTTCAATGCTAACCCTTGTGTGCGATGGAGCTAACTAAGTTTTCTCTCAGTCAAAGCAACTATCCAACGAAGCTACCTCTGACATTGTGATGGGAGTGATGATTGAGTCAAACCTCGTGGAAGGTAAACAAAACATCCCTCGAACAGGACGTGTCGGTCTTAGGTATGGCCAATCCGTAACCGACGGATGCATTTCTTGGGAGACAACTGTCGACGTTCTAGAAAACTTGAGAAAGGGTGTCAGAGAGAGGAGATTACTTCGGGGAGGAAGTACTAAAGAAATCTCGTTCTCTTCCGCAAGCTCGGACAGTGGTATTGTTATTTGAGACTACTTAGTTTGAACATAGAGAAGAGACACTATAGATTAAGCTATACTACTACTATCTATGTACATAGATTAAAAACATATACTGGGATATTATTGATTTCGGAATTTGCATGTGTAATTCGATTGCGCCATTAGCGCGCCAAGTACGGTGGTACTACTTTCAGTGTGATGTCCGAACAATGAGTATCATTCATTGAGTCTATACTATAAATCATAACATCCGTACAGGCACCAACTGCTTCCATGGATCTTAGATAGCAACTGTGAGTGACATAAGGGGATCATCTCGAAGAATCTCGGGGAAAGATAAGGACAATCACGATCGACTCCGGGAACGGGAAGGGTTGAAATCAAAAGATGGATATTAAACAGAATCAACGTTTGGTAGACAAATTGAATATGATAAGAAAAGGTATTCCGGTGATGTAGGGGGAGCCTGAGTTGATGAGAAACCGGGTACATGAAAAAAAAAATTTGAAGAAATTGAATATTCAATTGACAAAGGCTGACTACGCTACCATTGTATACTGATATAGACAAATACGGACCGTGAGCATCTAACTTTCAAGAAGCTCGGTTTCACAGAAACACCCACCATCCCCTTGCTTTGACCATGGATAATATCACTCAGACCCAGTCAGATAGCGTCGCGGACAGTGCTCAGCACCTATTCAGCAACAAAACCTACTTGGATCTTTTGGTTGTCGGTGTTACCATCGCGGTCACTGCTCTCATTCGCTATGCATCCACCAGCAATGGACTGAAGCTCCCTCCTGGTCCGACCCCAGCTTTCATTGTTGGAAACATGAACGACATCCCCGTATTCGAGGAATGGCACACTTTGAGTCAGTGGGCTAAGCGATTCGGTAAGTCACCGTCTGTTGATTCTAGCACGCGAGTTGTTCATACCGCCTCAAATGCAGGAGAGATCGTTTACCTTCGTGTTTTCGGGACTAAAATGCTTGTTATCGGTTCTTATCGGGTTGCAAATGAGCTCCTAGACAAACGCGGCGCAATCTATTCAGACAGACCTATTACGCCACCTATGATGGAAATGTAAGGTGTTGATTTTAGCTACATGCACATTGTACTGACCATTGAGTACCAAGGGCTGGTTTTGCAAACTCCTTGACCGTTATGGGAAATAACTCCGACTACCGTCTCCGCCGCAGGCTTTTCGAGCAACATTTCCGTTACTCCGTCATTGATCGTCATCAGCCTACTCAAATCCGGGAGACTCATAAACTGTTGAGGAAATATCTCGAATCTCCCGAGAGCTGGCTGCTCGACACTAAGTAGTGAGTAGATTCGACACAGCTTTCAGAAAGTTTACAAACGGAACACCCTTACAGCACTATCGGTGCCATCATTCTTGATATTGTCTATGGGTACCGTGTCACCTCCGATCGCGACGAATGGGTTGAGATTGGTGAACGCGCTGGAACAAACTTTCAGAGGTCAGTCAAACCTGGTGCATGGGCAGTAGATGTCCTACCTATCTGTAAGTGAATCAATACTTTGTTTTAATTTTTATCTCAGTTGACGCCTGATCAGTGCGTTATGTTCCAACTTGGCTTCCTTTCACCGGCTGGAAGACATTTGCACTTGACTCGACTGAGCGGAGAAAAATCCAGGTTGATGGAGCGTTCGAAATGGTCAAGCAAGCCATGGTAAGTTTGACGGGCAAATCGTAGTCCTCAGTTCTGAAATCACCTTTCAGAAAGAGGGCACTGCACATCCTAGCATGGTTTCACGCTACTTGGAAGAAAATGAGAATGGTGGTGACATTCCGGAGGTAGCAATCATGGATATGGCATCTGATGCTTACGGAGGTAAGTATCTTGATCTACCAGTTTACGCTCACTGTACTGAAGAAGACTACAGGCGGTGTTGAGACGGTAAGTTTTGGTCAAAAGTGGAGAAACTTTTTAATAGCTCACCGAAACAAAGACACTGTCCTCAATCTACGGATTCCTTCTCCAAATGACCAAGCACCGTTCCATCCAACAAAAAGCGCAAGCAGAACTTGATCGAATTTGCCCGGATCGCCTCCCTACATTCGATGATCGCAAAAAACTTCCTTATATCGAGGCTATCGCCATAGAGGTAGGACGTTGGCACCCAGGTGTTCCCCAAGGTATTGCGCACCGACTCGAGAAGGATGACAGTTTCGAGGGACAGTTCCTCCCTGAAGGCAGTTTGGTTATTCCAAATATTTGGTGAGGATATTCAAAGCAAGTCAGCATGAAGCTAATCCCGCGAATTAGGGGAATGTGCCACGATGAAGAAACTTATGAGAATGCCAATGTCTTCAATCCAGATCGTTTCATGAATGCAGCAGGGGACGCAATTGACTTGTCTGTCCATGATCCCCGCCAGATGGTATTTGGCTTTGGACGTCGGTAAGTCTGCCTTTGAAAAACAATATGTTCACATTGTGCTCACTGTATCCCACTAGTCAATGTCCCGGGCGTGCCTTTGCTGAGTCTCAGCTTTTCTTCACTATGGCGTTGATTCTCAAGGCGTTCGACATTCTTCCTCCGCTTGACGCACAAGGGAAAGAGATCATGCAACCTGATGCATACAGATCCGGAATTGTCAGGTTAGAACGCGTTTTGCTTATAGCCCGTAATGTGGTTGAACTTACTTTCATATAGCGTTCCCAAACCATTCTCCTGCCGCATTGTCCCTAGGTCGAGTGCTATGGCTGAGCTGGTGAGGCAGACTGAATGAAAGGGCAGTATAGAATGCTGGCAGATCTTTTACGAGATGGAAATAATAGATTAGTTTAATTCTGGCTATTCGTATGTTAAATAAGTACAGGACTGCAACGAGATTTTATGTTCCAGTTCAACTTTGAAAATCTTTGAAAATACGAGCGGCTAAATAGACGCCTGCCACTTCAAACCTCACACAATACCAGTACTTTCTACAGTACATATACTTCGCTTACTTCTTTGCGTGCTTTTGCCATACATCTCATGCTGTCGAGATTCATGCTGATCTAAGGCGACATTTCAAGGGAGACACCTGTTAGCACGAACGGAACTTTGAGCTTGTTGTACAATAGTGGACAACTCGGAAGACAGTAGAAGCGAACTTGAAAGCAAGTGGGAATCAACTCATTGACATCTTGCGCTATCTTACGCCAGTCACTACGTCCCTTTGGCTATAATGCATCCCAAGAAGTCAAGTCCGCCTCAACGGCGATATACCACTGCATTGTAATCCGTCCATTTCGCGAGGCCGATATAGAAAAGTCGGCTTTTGGGTAAGACCGGTCTCCTAGCGATTTACCAAACATGGCAGATAAGTACAAGGCATTCCAGAAGTAGTTGACGATGACAAGAAATTCTCAAGAGACTTATCAAGGCGTACTGTGGTAAGATTATTCTTCCTCCATGGGCATCGCGCTTTCTTAGCAGATAGCAGATAATACTAGGTACCTTTCTTGAAGCTCCGACACCTCATAAGCTCATATCCATTCGGGGGCGCTGTTTTTCACCAGCGGTCACGACTGCAAGATTGTCATTACCTTCCACATGCGGTCAGTCTTGTATTTCCTTTGGGACTTCTGAGATGTGCTATCAGGGTCAGCACGCCTTTCTTCTGACATCTGAGCGGTATATGAGCGCGATAGTAAATGGCCAGAGTATGTTCATCGGACATCCTATGCTTGGAACTTGTGTGTTAATGCTACACTGGTTAATTGTGATGAATTCGAATGGGTTTTTGAATATCGACATTCAATAATCGGCGTTATCTCATGCCAGGGTACATATTATGTTATGACAACTCGAGTTCTGCTTATCGACAAGAAGGTTATCTGACTGGTCCTCGGGAAGGTTGTATTGAACATCAATATGTGAATCGCGATTCGCCTCTAACAGGTTTCCCACTCAACTCGGAAGCTCAGGGACTCCAACAAAGTCAAGGCATCGAGTGGCACGCACGAACCGAAATTACAAGCGATCAATATATTTTTTTTCGAATCGCAAGTTCTATTACTCGGCTGCAGTATTGTACTTACTCTAAACTAACCGTACAAACTGGCCTACAACAAGTAAATTTATGATTATTATCATCAATGATCCAACATCTCCCTGTATGCTCGAGACCGATATTCAACGTCGCAGTAGAAAGGTTCAGGCGCACTTGAAAAACAGTATGAGTAAATTGAGACAGAATGTACGAAAAGAGACTGACGAGGCGAGACCCTGCATGAATGGGATGTTCAGCTTGTCAATTGGCTTGCCGTCAACCATAGTGCACGATTTGATATTGCAAGTAGCAATTGTGCGAGCAAGGGTAAGCCAAAGCGAGACGTCACCGACGTGTTGACCGGGACAGTTCCTATTACATTATAAGCCATTATAAGTAAAGTCTCAGTCATTGAAAGAAGACACTTGCCTGCGACCAAGTCCAAAAGTTAATTTGCGAGGATCTGGGGGAGGAGATTCGACCATGAAACGTTCGGGTTTGAACAGCTCAGGTTCAGCGTAATGAGCGGGATCACGGAGCATGAGCCTGTAGTCTATCTTGAGATAATTGGCGTAAAATTGGGCTGAGTTGGTACGTACCAGATGTTGGCATAAACTGTGCAGCCTTTTGGAATGAAATATCCCTTATAGTTGTCGTCCTCAGTAGTAGCGTGGAACAAAAGCGGGGCAGCGGGATGGAAACGATGGACTTCTTTGAGGACGGATTCGATGTAGGGAAGTTCGGTGCGATGTTCGATGCTGGGAAGAGCCTCGGTGCCGACGACCGCATCAATCTCAGCTTGACCTTTTCGCTGAATTTCCGGGTGCAAGGAGAGCAGAAGGAAACATAGAGCAACAAAGCCAGAGGTAGTTTCCGTTCCGGCTGCATCAGGTGTATGGATGAGATTTTGGGACAATGAAAGCTTGGTTAACATACCGGCATAGAAACTGTTAGCGGCACAAGCCACAATATCGTCTCGATCGGAACGATGAGGAATGAGCCCCTCAGTGTTCTCAAGGAAATGGGTTGCGAAAGAGGGCACAGCTTCCCCAGTAGACTAAACAAAGATAAATGGTCGTCTTCAGTGCATATTCCAAAGAATAATAGTTCAATGCGTACCATTTGCTGACGGATCATTTGGATAGGTGTCTTAATGAGCTCATTGGTTTTCATATGTGTCTCAGACGCCCATCTCTTGAAGTACGCGCCCGGGAACCAAGCAGGAATGAATCGTACTGATATCAGAAAGCAAATGAACTTCCACCTTGTCGCTGCAGCAAAAGAACTCACGAATAGGGAAAGAATTGACAAGCCAACGGCTAGGCTGACCACCTTGATTTTGAACTACAAGGAGCTCATCAGCGATCTGAGCAAATTCCTCCTTTTTTTTCTCAGGAATATCGCCATATGCAAGTCGAATCGCAATAGATCCAGCGTATCTGCCACACGCCGTTCAGCAAAAATTTCAAAACGACAAGCCGATTCTCACCGCCTCGCCATTATGCTCATCGTGTCCTTAGAGCCAACCACTTTCTTGAGAAAGTTGTTGGTCTCTTCTCGTTGAATGTGAAAATGTTTCTTGGCGATATCCGGATTCAGCCATGCTCGGAGGAGACGACGGTATATTTCAAGACGGTTTCCAGGCTGAGAAAAGAGGACGGATCCGTTTCGCACCAGATCTGACATAGCGGAAGTTGGTCGGCCAGCATACGTCTTTGAACGTTTCTCGTACAGGTCAAGCGCGGATTCGAGACTGCTCAAGACAACAAAATGCCGACTGAAAATGCGAAAGTGAAGAACATCTCCTGTAGAGGGATTTAGATCTTCACTCAGCGATGAAGAGTTTTATATGCTTACCATACTTCTTCGCCCATTTACCAAGGACTGCCCAGATTTCGGAGTTGGGAACGTCGTTCCCTACAATGGGTTTAGGTGCTGGACCTGATTTTAACGTAGAGATGAGCGGCAGATTAAACATTGACGACCATCAGTATAACCAACCAGGAGGATATGACTTTCGACCAGAGAGCACTTTCAAAGCGACGTAGCCCACAGCGGCAGCAAGGAGAACCCAGAGATTGAGCATGGTGATAGAGCAGCGGCAAAGTAGGGACTCGTGTATAGCTAGACGAGGTTAATTAAAAGCTAAGAAAAATAAAGCCAATGGAGTCCAGGTCTCACACTGAGATGATGATGGGATGTGGGTAATAATCAAGATGCTTCTTGACAGGTTACAGCAACTGTATTCCGGGAGGCCACTTTGGTTTGCGTCCACATGTCAATTGGACACTAGATAAGTTCAAACTGAGTGATAGCTACAGGATCAACGGTGAAAACGGATCTCGCATCAAGAAATCATCAAAGAAAATTTTGAGCTTACATGAGGACCGACGAGAAGGAAAAGGAAGGAAAAATTACCTGGGTCTGAATACTGTTGGAATAATTGAGTGGCTGATGACGACTTATCATGGCATGGCGGAATCAGCTTCCCGCTTGCCGCATTTACACAATTGATCTGAAATCTGCAGACTGTATCTGGATAAAACCAATCAAAATTTGCATTTCCTCCGATCCTTGGAGGCGTACCGTCAGAATGTAATACCCTCTTTCACAGGCAAGATGACAATTTGTTCCTGGAAGAATTGCTTGATTGTAGAAAGAAGCTTTGCCACTACACTCGGGATGAGAGAGGATAAGCGTACCGCACCTGAGATCCGGGATGTGCGGTGTAGAGATCATCAGCTACCCGTTTGAATGAACATCATCCATATCCTCGATACTTACAAAAATCACTGCCATGCTCGAATTCAAGTCATTCTTGGCAAGAAATCCGGAAAATCCATCTCCCCCTCATGTTCAAGTTACTCTCACGAATAGAGCACTTTCAGGGTATCGTGTTTTGTATTAGTTTTGTATTCTTGCATCCGGAGTGCTCGCGGATTATTTGTCCTTCTGCCTTACTTACCCGTTTTGATTTTTTTTACTAGGTTTTGTTATCATTAATTTCAAGTTTGGCATTACATTGGTCCACTGTCAGAAGTACTATATAAGTTGTCAGTTCATTCTCTGGCTGTAAGTCTGACATATCTTCCTCACCTTTTTCCGCGATGGCATCCTCTGCTTTGAACAATTATTATCGTCTTGCAAGGATGCATGCACCAGTTGGGACTTTCCTGTTCTTCTGGCCCTTCGGTAAGAAATGTCTCTTCGATGTTCATCTATAGTCCCGGCCCTCATCGAACTTCCCCTTTGAACAGCATACGCTCTCTTGATGTCTGCGTACAAGACCAACATGCCCCTCAAAGCGTTGATTGTTCGTTTAGCGGTGTACGGTATCGGAAGCCTTACCCTCCGTAGCGCTGCTTGCGTGTGGAACGATATCTGCGACGTCGATTTCGATCGACAAGTAGGTCAGTTCACACTCGAATGATATGATGAATTTCGCAATAACTCATATAAATTAGAACGTACAAAAGTTCGGCCCCTCGCCTCTGGCGCCGTTTCGATGGCTGGCGCCTACACATACCTCATCTCACTTACGCTGGCATTTGTCGGTACTTTATACATGCTAGAGTCCAAAGAAGCGTGAGTTGAGCTAATTTAACCTTTCTTTATACTAATCTCATTACTGGGATCAGATTCTACCAGGGCGTTTTTGACGTTGCTGTACTCAACCTCATCTATCCCCTCATGAAGCGAGTCACCTATCTTCCTCAAGCATGGCTTGGCCTTGCTATTAACTGGGGATTCGTCGTCGCCTGGGTTGACGTGTCTGGCCGAGGTTCAGCCTTGTCTTGGACTGACCTCGAAGTTCTCGCCTACGGAATGGTCTCACTCGCGAGCTGGACAATTGTCTATGATACTATCTACGCATGTCAGGTAAACATATCCATATCGCGATAACCATATGCCATTATAGCTTACCTTGATTCCAATTCAGGATCTTAACGATGACAAGCGTGCAGGCGTCAAATCTACGGCACTTCTCTTTGGTTCTTATCTTCCCGCTATCCTCCGACTCTTTGCTGCCCTATATATCGGCTCTCTCGCATACATTGGTTACCTGAACGGCCAAGGTGCTTGGTTCTACGGTGTTTCCGTTATTGGATCTGCCATACATATGTTGTGGCAGCTTGGAACCCACAATCCTATGAGCGCTGTTAACTGCAAGGAACGGTTTGACGTAAGTGATATTTTTCCTTTCACAGATAGAATTCGTCCTGATATCCTGAGTTAGTCCAACATCAATCTCGGTGGCATTGTCACCGGTGGTCTGCTTGCCGATTACCTTTTCCGCGTCGTCATTTGAGAGCTTGTTTGATTAATCAGACATAATCATCCCCAAATCTGTATTCTCCTAGCCAGTTGCAAACGACGTGGCGTACAAGAGCGTACAAACCACCGAGTCTTTTACTTACTCATAGTGGAATTTCTGTTGTTTCACTGGAAAGTTATCATTCGGACTAATTTTAAAAGATGTATTTGGGTAATAGTAGCACTATTATAAAGTTGAGTCCACAAATAGAGGGCTGCATACATACATGGAAAACTTTTGCGCCGCCCTTGTGGAAAGAAGCATACGTGCCACGTATTTGCTTCCGCTTTGATCGATTCCATCGGGATGGCGCTTATAATCCATATATGTCAGGTCTGAAAAATACAACGTAACGTAGCTCGGGACGACAGAAAAAATTACGAGCGTCTGTTACCTGGTATATAGCTAAAGAGTGAGCAGTTTGCAATGCTGCCCTTGTTGTACACACAAGCACATCGCCTCCTTGAACATGTTTAGTGAATATCTATGTAGTAGTAGTGACGTAGCAACGTGTGAGAGAGAGGGAAAAAGGATACTCAATCTGCCAACTTGATATCATTGTTCGAGCCAATTTGTCAGTAGTGTAAATGTCACTACTCCCCGTCCTTCCCGCAACCTTCCGTGAGGAAAACTTGAGAACCCGCGCATCAAAGAGACGTTCAGTCGTGTATTTTGCTAGACGTCCCTACTCGGAATGAATCGAAGCTTTGTCTTGTCTTGTTCTCCTCGGAAGCAATTAAGGATATTTATCTGGACTAAATGTCGAGTCTGAACCTACTACGGACTTGTGCAGTCATATTCCGAGGGGCGCGCCCATTCAAATCTGAAATCCTCACGCTTGTTTTGTACTTACACAGCCGGGGACTTATTGGGGATTCCTAAAAGGGCCAGGTCAGCTTACCTTCTCTCTCAGATGATGCCACCCTCATAGCCAAAACCAGAGCTGTAGAGTCCCATTACTTTCAGTAAGTCAGAACGGCTCCGAGGCTCTTTCAATGTTTTCTATCGGTTACTGTGAATCATGAGAATGATTGTTCGCAGATCTAGCCATCATCGTGGGAGGCAATCTTACATTTTGACAAGTGTCGCTCGGACTCATCATTACCATTCCAATCGCACTCTTGCTGAGTAATTACGAGCAGCGTACTTGGCCAAAGAAGGTCTAAATCACTTTCTGAATCCTTCAGCATGGAAGTACCATATGTACCTGCCAGCGCAAGTATGAAGCCTCTACTAGTCCGACTTTTTCCTTTTGATGATAGTGCTGCATTGGCAACAAATCCCTCCGTTTTCGTTATGAGTTTCAAAGTCAATGATGGATCAATGAAATTCACAAACTCCTTTCATTGGTCGGCACGGAATCGGGATTATACACTTATACTCACATATTCAGATAAGAGATAATAAGGAGCCGAGAGAAGTGGGTATTAGGAAACGATGGCCTCAGTACCAGTACCTGAAAGTGCTATGCACGAGAGGCACCCTCGGTGCATTTGCGCTCCTGCCAGGACGGCGTAAGTCGTCTTTCGGACCCGTGTGCTATTATGGGCTAAACGCTCAATAAATGATACACTTTGACGCAAGGTGGCGCACAGATAAGCTGAGCAACGCGGCGGTGCTGTTGTATTATATCAAGACATATATTCCTATGACTGTGGCTGAAAATGATCCAGATATGGCCTTCAAACCATCAGTCGGCATGGAAAACGCGGGTGCAGGGCGGAACAACTGATTATCCATTCTATATCATTCCCGAAATCCTTACCGTCAGGTACATCTTCCTGACAACGTGAAATCTATAGAGATTTACCTCTGTAGTTCGGTGGAGCCGGTTGATAATCATTTTGCCTCTCGAATTCGAGATCGCATATCGGTAAACCCATACTGTTACAGCTCGGTGACTTGCTTCAAGGACTTCTAGGCGCTATAAGCTGTGGTTGTACGCCCAGGAACAACTAGGAACAAAGTTGTGTCAATTTGAACTCGTTGAACTGGGCGAGACCTGAAGCTTTGAAGACTTCCGATACACCCGCCCGGCCTCAATGACATTTTGACCCGCTCCTCAGAGCTGAGAACAAATTTTTTGTTTTGACGAGGACAGTCCGTATAAGGGAGGGGACAAAGGCTGACTAGGAAGCAAAAGGGACCACGCTGGGTGATTAAATCTCGCAAGATACTTTTGAAAAAACAGATGCTTCGGATAATGTCTTCTGGAGGATGTTGATGAGAGCAATCGCTATTGTTCCACTTTCCTATCATCACGATATATCAAAATACCAATACCGATCATAGTATCAATTCAACCTTGTCCCGCAGTGAATCTGCCATGTATGTTGTAAACCAGTGCAAGATGTCGCAACCGAGTGGACCTGTTTTGAATCGGTTTTTTAATTGATTGCAGTACACTCACTGGTGCATTTGCAGTCGCTTAATTGCTGTGATCTCAGTAGATAGGTGTTTGGAGAGTTGGGATAAAAGCCAGGGTGATTTTTCTATGGCCCCCATTTACATTCCTCATTCCTATCCTTTTTTAAACTTATTTCTACATTCCTCTTCTTTCTAGATGCAATATTTACTTGGTCTCTCTCTCCTTACACCTTTTGCTTTGGGGGCAGCTATCGTTAGTCCTCGAGACACTCGAATCAATGGTAAGGAGAAGCAGGCTCAATCGACGCGATCAAAATTTAACTTCTTTTTTCCCAGGGCTAACCACCGACGCGGCTGGCTTTGCTGAGCAGTCGTACAACTATGTCATTGTCGGTACGTAATCATTCAACCATTGACCTTCGCTCGTTCGTTGACTGACTATATGGCTTTCACTAGGCGGAGGAACTGCAGGACTTGCGTTGGCTGCAAGGTAGAATTCAACATTGCTAGCATAAACCAACACTGACCATTCATTCTTAGGCTGACCGAAATGACCAACGTCACTGTTGGCGTTATTGAAGCTGGTGTTTTAAGAGTTGGTGACCCGAAGGTCGATACTCCAGGTCAGTGATCACTACAATCTACTTTTGACGCTGTTTCCAACACCATACACACGCAGCGTTTATCGGTGAAGCTCTTTTCGACACCGACTATGACTGGAATTTCCAGACAGTCCCTCAAACTTATGTTTCTCAAAGAAACATAGCTATCAATCGGTGAGTAGATAGATCATCATTGGAACGACTGAGATTAATTGGTAACAGTGGAAAGATGCTCGGTGGCTCCGCCGGACTTAACTTTATGATCTGGCAACATGGTTCCCAACGGGACTACGACTCTTGGTCTGAGCTCGGTATTAGTAACGGATGGGACTGGGACGGTCTCTTACCTTACCTCCTTAAAGTCGAAACCGTCACCCCAAGCCCTGTTGGGGAACTTGGCTTCTCAGGACGAGTCGGGACAGACAATGATTTCGAAGGTCGCTCTGGTCCTTTGCCTATCCAATACAACAACTTCTACAGTCCCCTCGAGACGCCATACTCACAAGCACTACAAGCCCTCGGTGTTCCTTTTAACTCCAATCCCGATGGTGGAAACTCCACTGGTTTGTTCAATTCTGCAGCCTGCGTCGACGTGAACACTGGGAATCGGTCATACTCTGCGGTCAACTACTTCCTTGCCAACCAGGCTCGTACCAATTTGGTCGTCCTCCAAGGCGCTCAGGTATGCATTCCTATCTTGAGATGAAGACGAATCGATGCTGACCAAAGCTCATAAAGGTCACCAAGATTAACCTGACCCCTGGTAGCCCTGTTGTCGCAACTGGTGTAGAGTTCGTTGTCGATGGTACTACATACAACGTTTCAGCGACCACCGAAGTTGTCCTCAGTGCTGGAACCATCCAGACTCCTCAGCTTCTGGAGCTTTCCGGTATTGGCAACCCCGCTATTCTTGAGCAATATGATATTCCAGTGGTCATTTCCAACTCTGACGTCGGCGAAAACTACCAGGTAAGCTGCGACGCTGTTTTCTACAAGATATAGGTCTCAATATCACTGTTCATAATCAGGACCACACGCACGTCGTTTCACAATTCCAGTTGAACGATCCTACAATCCCTACTACTAGTGCGTCCAACGATAATTATATTTCTTACTATGACTGATATACGGCGACCAACGCAGATCTGCTCAGTACCAATGCCACATTCCAAGCAGAACAAGATATACTATAGTAAGTCATACCAACGTCTGTGGAGTGTTGACGAGGCTGATAATATTGGCAGTCTCGATGACCACACTGGTATTTACACCTACACAGCATCGGACATCTCTTTCCACCCAATGCAACAATTCTTCTCACCTGCCGAGCTCGCCTCGTCAATTACTCAACTTCAGAATGAGCTTGCAGCGGCCAATTTAAGCGAGTGGCAAAGCAAGCAGGCTCAGATCCAACTCTCAGACTTGCAAGCCGGTACTGTTGGACAAATGGAGCTTTTGTTCTTCGCTGGTGATATTGGTGTATCTGCACAAAGTGGTACAGAGTTTGTTGATATTCTCAACTTCGGTTCGGTTCGTATCAATCTCTATCTTTTCAATAAAGTCGAGGACTTACTCTCTATGTAGAGACACTTCAGTCGTGGCTCAGTTCACATAGGATCATCAGATCCTCTCGCTGCTCCCCTCATTGACCCCAACTACTTCCAATTCACGATCGGTGAGATTACCTCGATCTATATTTCAAGTGTTACGGGGTCTTACTCTTTCCTCCATAGACAAAGAGGTCGTCGTCAAAGGTACCCAGATTGCCCGAACAGTAACTCAGACTGCACCTTTGGCAAGCTTCATCAAGGCACCTACCAACCCTTCCACGAACGTCTCTTCTGAAGCCGACTTTGAACAGTTCGTTCTCGAAAACGTTGGGGTATGTGATCAATCACTCTTGCGTTGTCCTCAAAGCTGACCGCCCATTATTTAGACTGAATGGCATCCTGTTGGTACTGCATCCCTTGGGCCTCAAGGAGCTGGAGGTACGTAGCTACTCAGGAAATAAGCCGCCCAACGACTCATCTTCTGGCGTGCTTGCTTTTTTAGGTGTCGTTGACGATAATCTGATCGTTTACGGAACCTCCAACCTTCGCGTCGTCGATGCAAGTGTGATCCCTCTCCAAATTGCTTCGCATATTCAGTCAACAGTTTATGCTATTGCCGAAAAGGTGGGTGCTTCCTTGATGAATCCAGGTACTGTGTTCGGAATGGCTGATTGTCGATGTTTCAAGGCTGCTGATATTATTAAATCCGGGAACTGAGACCAAACAGCTTTTACACAACACTCATTATTTTCATCGTATTTTTTTGCCAGACTTTCTTCTACGTTATTTGGTACATATGGATCGCTTTATTGAAATTTCTCTGTAATCCTAATCATGGTGCTTTTGGACAAACCCTAAACTGTCACTCTTTTTATATGTATTTAACCTCGCCCCATTCCATAGAATGCGACGTGCTAGACTTATTGTACTAGTAGATACATTCTTTTTTGAATATTAACTTGTTTGAACTATTTAGTATTGATTCTGATGAGCTGCTAGTTGACACAAACTCACTGAGTGCGAAGAGAAACATTTAATCCGACAAGGGAAAATGAGCGTATGCAAAAGCGACCGGAACGAGGAGGTCAGCATATTTAGCTGACAAAAAGAAACATGATGGTTTTATTAGCTTTCCAAAAGCGCAAAGCTGGTTAAAAATTCCTCATTGAATGTGACAACGTTCACAATCTCAGGATCGAGGGGTGCTGAAGCCTCATATGTCTGTGAACAGAGAGACTGACGAAAACATCTCAAAGTGCATAAAAGGCCGCAAGTACATAGAAATATTGAACCTGTATGTTTGTGGGAGACTCCTACTGACTGAAAGTCCGCGAGTCAATCGGGATGGTGATGGTGAATCGGAGGTCGTTGTCTTTGCGAGGCAGCGATAGTTCCAAGTGTCAGCGAATGCCATTGTATCAGACCGCCACCTATCCCGTTCCCTCAAGCACCCAGGTTTGTTCAAGCAGATCCACGTGGATCCATAATGATCATAACGATTCCAAGGGGGACTACTCGAGTTTGAAGCTGTTTGAAGGGCGGATTGTCATCGGCGCATGCAATTGTCCTTGAACCTTGAAAAACGTAAGGGCTCCATGAGTTTAATGATGGATCAACGTTAAACAGCGATGTTGCAGGGTGAAGATCCACTGCTGTGCGATTATTTGATTAGATTTCCTTGCTTGTAGGAGCCGAAAAACTTGTGCTGATCTCTACATAGTGATGCTGTAACGATAGAGGGGCGTGAGAATATGTTCCCGGTACTCGGGTTCGAACAATGACCGTCCTCTTTGATTAACTCTAACACAAGTGAACTAGGTTTACAGCTTCTTTCGGGCATGTTGAAGCGTGAAAGCTATCCAATCTCACGAAATATATGGAAACGTCTGCTCAAAACGCTGGAAACGTTCGGGTGCAAATTCTTCAAACTCACCGTTTAGCCCGAATGCCAATCTTCAAAAAAAAATGGGCGTTATAAAACTGTTCAAATAACAGCACATTAATTGGTTTCAACGTTGAACTGATGTCTTGATCTTCACGCCTATCGCGGGCGTATCGGTTCAATTGACTCTCCCGTGTCGTTCTCTTGTTGTCCTGGCATTCCCCGTATCTAACTACATCGGAGTTCCTCTGTATTCATTTGCGGGATCTTCCTGTGCCTTTCCAAGAAAGAGATATGTAAGCAAACAATTGCTGACTGACCGAAATGCTTACTCTGTAGTGTATAAGACCAGAGAAATTTTTTTGAGGTCCGAACAAAAAGGCCATTGTCATCGCCTTCATCCTCCTCGCCTTCATCCTCCTTACGCCTTACGCCTCCTGAACCAAAAATGTCGCTCTCCAAGACCTTCAAAGCCAAAATAAAGAAAATACTCAGCAATGACCGTCGTCTTTCATCGACCCCGCTACCCAAGACTTTCAAAGCCGCAGTCATCAAATCTGCAGGCGGTGAGTTTGAAATTATCGAAAAGCCTCTCGAGGTGTGCAACCCCCTCTGTTGTTTTCATTTCCCTTTCGTTTAACTTTTGAATAGGCACCCAAAGCAGGTACTATCCTCGTCAAGGTCCTCGCATGTGGTGTGTGTGCTAGGCAAGTCACTCTGCTCGTCATTAAAAAGACATTTACTGATATACAACTATCAGCGATGCCATGGTCAAATACGGAATGGCAGCTCTTCCACGAGTAGCCGGACATGAGATTGTCGGTGATGTCGTCTCAGTACCCGCTGGCGAAACTCGCTGGAAAGTCGGAGACCGTGTTGGCTCTGGATGGCATGGAGGACACTGTCATGAGTGCGGTTCCTGCAAAGAGGGCGATTTCATCACTTGTTCAAAAGAAGCCATCAACGGGTCTGTTTTGGTTTTTTTTCTATTCTGATGTTCGAATTTGATTGTTCATCCTGGGTTTTCAATAGTGTTTCCCAGGATGGTGGCTACGCTGAATACGTTACTCTTCGCACTGAAGCCGTTCTTCCTATCTCCAAAGATCTCGACCCAGCTGAAGCTTCACCTCTTCTCTGTGCTGGTATCACCACCTTCAACGCCCTCCGCAATATACCCGATTTGAAGAAGGGTGACGTTGTTGCTATTCTCGGTCTCGGTGGTAAGTCTATACAGCAGTACGGTATCATAACATCAGCTGATTCTATTTCTTTGGTGTAGGTCTGGGCCATCTCGGTATTCAGTACGCTAAAGCCATGGGCTACAAGGTTGTCGCACTTTCTCAATCCGACGCCAAGAAGGACTTGGCTACCAAGCTTGGTGCCGATGTCTACCTCGACGGATCGAAGGTCAACCAAGTTGACGAGCTCATGAAGCTCGGTGGTGCAAAGGTCATCCTCGCCACCGCTCCTCAGGGTGCTGCTATCGCCACGCTCCTCGGGGGCCTTAAAGTTGGAGGCACCATGCTTACTGTTGCCAGTCAGTACAGTTTTCATCTTGTTGAAGATACTATCTGACTATTGCTCCTAGTTGCCGACCTCGAATTAAGCACCGTCGCTCTCATTGGTAAACGTGCAACCATCAAAGGCTGGCCCTCGGGTCATGCCAAGGACAGTGAAGAGGCAGTTGCATTTGCCAAGAAGCATAACATCAAGGCGTTGGTTGAGAAGTAAGTTTTGTGCTGCTCTTTGTGCCGCTGGTTTTCTCATTCCAATCGTCAAGGTTCCCTCTGGCACAAGCCAATGAGGCTTTCAACAAAATGCAGAGCGGACAGGTCAAATTCCGTGCTGTTATAACTCCTTGAAGACTTGTCCTTGATCGCTAGCCTTCGCTATACCTATTAGACTTTTATGACTCATGTTAATACCCGGATGTGCTGCAATTGCATGTAATTAGATACGAGTTGTTGTTTTCAAATACGATCCTTTTATGTTTTCGATGGGGGGTGCTTGTACTAACTTGACTCTTCTTTTCTCGTGTTTGAAACACGTAATTAGATCGAAATAATCGTCGTCCTTTTTCGCATGAAGGTGTTAGTGAGTATACCTCAGAGAACTCATTCTTCATTCTTCCTTCTTTCAGCATCGTGAACTTTTGTGCAATCATCACCCATCTGGAGACTCAGCGTTTTCAATCTCTCAGAGTCTTTGACAATGTATATGTAAGTGCAATGCCATTGGAAAGTGTGTATTCTGAAGAAAATCTATTTTACAGCTTGAACTTCTAATGACCCACGACATTCAATGGGCGATATCTTTGAACGACGGATCAGAGTCATGATAGGATTGAGATGTGATTGCAGACTTACAGCTCCTCAAGGTAAGCGACTTCGTTAGATGAGAGCCTCTTGTCCCCAATGATTGCTTCATCTACTCTTTCGGGCTACGAGAGAAACCACGGATAAGCATAACAAACGACAAAGGCCGTATATACTCTTACCTTGTTCATGCCAACAATGGGGCTAGAGACCTTGGTGAGGATCCAGGCGAGCGCAACCTGTGCCATGGACCACTTCTTGTGCTCTGCGACTTCGGCTACACGACCGACGATAGCCTTGTCAGTTGAAGTGAGGACTCGGTCGAAGCCGGTACCCTTAAGGGCTTCGTTCCGTGGTGTAGCTGTACCAAGAGGACGAGCAAGATATCCTATGTAAATGTCGTGTTAAGTATCTCGTGGTACACAGATGAAGACGACGAAACGTACCTGCGTGAAGTGGACCCCAAGGTATAACACCTATGCCGGCGAAGTTGCAATAGGCAAGCATCTCCCGTTCCTATATAGCCACATCAGATTGTATACATGATATGTATCAAGCAAGTTAGCGTACTTCCTCGCGATACAGAAGACTGATAAACTTTTGAGTCAATCCTGAAACATAACATGTATCAATAGCTCACCTCATACGATTTTGCATGCTGATGAACTTGGTCCATCCGTTCTTCTCCGCCACGTTATTCATCATCTGGAACTGCCATGTCCACATCGAACTAGCACCCAAATACCTCACTTTTCCCATTCTAACAAGGTCGTGTAGAGCTTCCATGGTCTCTTCCACGGAGGTATTGGCATCGAATCGATGTATTTGGAGGAGGTCGATGTAATCAGTTCCAAGACGCTTCAACGACGCATCTACTTGATTGAATATAGCTTGACGGCTAAGTCCTGACTGGTTCACGTAGTCTCGAGTGTTTTTGAGGTAGCCCATGGCAAAAGTGTTGGCAGAGCTTTCTTCGTGGGTCAAGAAGTAGCATTTGGTGAGGATGATGAGACGCTCTCGCGGGATGTTATACTGCGCAGAGAAATTTCATCTTGAACATCCCATACTTGGTAAAAACACGGCGTAACGGTTACTTACTTTTTTGATAGCCTTGCCAATAATTCCTTTCAGGCGGGTTAGTGAATAAGTATAATGTGCTTCTCTGATCGAGTTATCACCTACTTTCGGATTCGCCATCTGAAAAAATCATCCTGATCAGATAACCCTGTCATGGAAAATTAAGAGATACGCACTGGAGTAGACATTGGCGGTATCCCAAGTATTGACTCCTCTGTCCCAAGCATGCTTTAAAAGCGGCAAAGCTTGCTCCTCGCCTAATGGCCAGCCCTACAGGTCGTGGTCAAGATTGGTTATGACAACCGATGGAAGAGAACGAAACTTACATTCCAGTTAGGGTCCCCGATACTGCACACAACCCATTTATAATTAGTAGCGTTTCTGAACATTTTCAACCATTAACATAACTCACCTCATAGCGCCAAGGATAGGCACACTGACTCTCAAGCCAGATCTACCGAGTTGCCTGTATTCGATTTTGAGGGCATTGGTGAGGGACATGTTGGTGGACAACGTGGAATTTGCTAGATTGCAGCCCCATACGCAAACACCGTATATATACCACGGATGCATTTATCGCAATGCCATCTCACGACCTAGATGGGTTAAATTGGTTTTGCTTACTACTCCACCGCCCAAAAAGGACGATAACAACGCGAATGTACTTAATGTTTCAGGAACTGGTCCACTTCACGTCCCGAGGAGGGACCGTTAGTCAGACCCATCAGATGGGTATCATGGGGTAAGACCTGGTAAGACCGGTCTGTTCACATCGGGAGCACAACACCCTATTGTATTGTTTGTCATCGATGAGGTTTGACCAGATTTGACCATCCCGGGCGGGAACCACGGGAAATGAAGAGTTTTGACTTGAACTCCGAGGCTTGAACCCCATTAATCGGAAGCAGTTTACTTGCTCCAGAGGCGAATCAGACGCAACAGCGATTAACACTCCGGCAAAGTGAGTGTGATAAGTAGGTGAAATTTGCCGCTGACTAACTGGGCGCCTATTCAATTGTGTCTTTGCGCGTCGATTTTATCACTCTTATAGTACCATTGTTAAACTTTGGTGAGAGGACGTGACATTTGACAGTTTGCATTTACCTGGATTACAGAACATCAAAGTCATTGTCATTTAAGCACTTCACACACATTCCGATGGTGCAGAGTAATGACATCCAAATAGATGAGGATGTTGACATTGAGCTTATCTGAAAACTTCATTGACAAACCTCTGAGAAGCAGCGGGAGCGTTGGTGAAATTAAAAGGCATGGTCCTCCACTTGTACAGATAACGAATGCACCAAGCGTTCATGTCATGGGGAATAAGGTTAGCTTGCTCCCAGTCCATAAGACTAACAATCGAAGTTATGCGCAATGATCTAGTTAAAAAGAGTAGGTGCAGTTCGATCAGTGCATGAACCATGGTACGAAGATGGAATCCCGGAAGGGAGTCTTCCTTTTCCAGAATTATGTGCAAACGATGAACGATGTTGTATTCGACTATACCGGTTGTGGTCTGGTTGAATCCGAATGAATATTTCGCAATCAAACGTCTGTGAAGCAAAGTAGACTGCCTACTCTCCACTCACTGGTTGGCCAGAATCGTCTTTGGATGCCCAAATCTCTTCCTGGGGATGAGTGAGGGTATGATTCAAGGTAAAATATGCTCTTTCCGTCTTGGTTTCATGCATGAATGGAACGATGTTGCCCGGAAGAGCTCGAGTAAAAGCGACCTTGGTTAGGTGTATCTCGTTATGCTTGAGCTGAACGATGATAATACAAACATCTTCCAATAGCGCTATAAAAGTGAAAGCCAGGAGAAAGAGCCATCGAAATGCGCTCCCATTCGAACGAAAGACTCCTCTGCTAGTCATAGACGCGATCCTTGAACGTGCAATGTCCTTCAATCGTGGCCTTGGCATCTGCAAGAGCTTGCGGTTAAGTGACTCTCTCAAGATTCACAGGCATTTCGGTTTTCAGACCGTGCACTAAACGGTACTTGTTGCGAAAGTACTCCGCTGACCGCGACGTTAACCATGTTGGGATGGGATTTGATTGTACGCCTGTCATAGTAGCACACATAGTATGTACTCACCTTACTTCGCACAAGATGACTCCAAGAGATATAATTATGCCACTATTACTCTAAACAATCAACTCTCCCTCCACACTCTCCCGTTCTAGACCGAGCTGTTCTAACAAGGTTTCGTAGCGCTCGTTACTCTTGCGCCTTAAGTATCTCAATATCTTTGCCCGATGGTGAACAAGTTTTCTTAATCCGAGACGGTTGCCTAGATCTCTAGGAAATTTCGCCAAGTGATTTCCGAGATTTCGTATTCGGTATGTGAGGATGGCAGCTACAATTCTACATCAGGACCGTGTGGACTTTGTGATAATGGGTACCGCACCTTGAACCTCTGTACGACCAGGGTCAAACTGATTCTCCGGAGTAGAAAAAGCCAGTATTATCCTCCGCTTGTTTTCATACGCAATTCCATCTGAATCCGCATTCCTCAAATCAAGAACCTTTGCAAATGTATTTGCCTTTCTATTCTCCCTTTCTGCCACCCTTTCTGCCCAGACTGCGAAAGGTTCGTTCTCAGAACCTTTGTCCGACCCTCTTGTACGCATAGAGAGCTCAGGCAACCGGCGAAAGAGCTTTTCTGCGTCTGTATCCGTCACACCAAAGCCCATCTGCGAAGGCAGCTGGACGGTGCCAACAGGGAGTTCTACGGCAGTCATTTGTGGAGGACCAGTCAATTCAGCCTCATTAACGAGTATTTGGGCCAAGTAACATTTGTCCCATTTATATTCCTCGCCCTTTCGCGTGCCAAAGACAGGACTGGGTAGGTTGGCATTGATACGTCGCCACTTTTCGGCTTTGATTTCAGCTTTGGCTTTGCTTGTGAGCTTTTGGGTTTTTTGGGCGTTCAGGACGGCGGAGGTATGAAGGAGAGAAGATGTACTCGGAGACGCGAACCTTGAAGAATCTAAGAATCGAGGCATGTCAACCGATGGGAGTGAAAGATACAGTGAAAAGATACAGACTTTGCGCTAGACACGCTTTGAACATGTTGGACGCGGAGAAGAATTCGACAGGCGCTTAGATTTGATTTGAGAAGGGAGAAGACAAAAATAAAACCAAAATTATGAAGGTCTAACCAGGACTCGAACCTGGGTTATGGGAAATACCTCAAATCAAAATCCCATGTGCTAACCTCTACACTATTAGACCCTAAGCTAAGGTCTAATATAGGAATTTATGTTATGTCTTGTCAACCTAATGACAAGTTGTCATTGACCTTAACTAATAACTACGACTCGGATATGACCAACAGGGATCCGGAACCAAGTTCCCGCAAAGCAATAGCAAAACGTGCTCTAGAAGATGCAGATCACATTAAAATCAAGAAATCAAGGACCACGAAAGCAAAAAGAAAAGAGACAGACCAGAATTTTGATCATTGGCCTCAATATTTCCATTCGGTAAGCCCCTTGGAACTTCTCGCGTCAAGACCTATGCTGAGGGCATGGATCGATAAAGCTCTTTAAGGTAATTCCTATCTCACTCGCTTCGTAAAAGCTAAAGACATGTGAGATCAGGTGTACAAGGTATGCTCACGTTGGAATCGTATCTTGCACAGCGCCGACGCGTTTTAGGCTTTGAATACCGTGTTGGCATTTGTCACGTCGAGAAAACAGCTAGCCACCACTTTCCCTTCCATTCGATCTTCAGTTGAGAATATCACCAAACAGTAAGTCTCGACAGTACGCGTTCACCCTCAAGCTGACTTGGTAGAAAGACCCTTGGACATGTCTCAAGTAGCTGAACTGAAGTACATCCGTGTTCTTTATCGTTTGAATGAATTATCGCTGACGCTCGTGAAATAGAGCCTTGCTACCTGAGATCATCACATTCGCCTATGTTCCTCGCAATCAGATTCAAGTCAACGTTTCCGCCAAGTTCAGTAAGGATGAACCCGATTTCTCTGCATTCGCGAAACATTCGAGCAAGGAGCCAGAACATGTTCTGCTTCTCGAGTTTGCTGAAAGCTGGAAAGGGGCTTCAGGAGGGACAAAGTAAGTTTCATTCATAGAGGTATTAGTTGTTGAATTTTGACAACGTATCTTGTGAACTGGCAGGGCGAGTCATAACGAATATCTAGTACCCGCAACACGAACACCGGCTGCCACGAAAAAACTTGTAGAAAAGAGGAACGACAGATTCATCAAAGCCGTAAATGAGTATGTGGAGGGCTTGATACAAAGGCAAGAAAACACCACTGAGGCTAGATTCACACAATAGATTGCTAGCAGCAACATCTTCCAGCGACGACCCAGTCTTCCTCCTAAAAGCCGCAGCTCGAGATTATATACCCGTCGATCCGGAACACATCAAAAACAATCCTTCCGTCGACGAGACTGCGCATATGCCTGTTCCAAGCTCAGAAGATCGTGCACCAGTATATGACATACTCGCCGAGCTTCAAGAGCAGCACTGGTATAAAGATCAGATCGTCGAGCGTAGGACGGTAGAACCTCGAGAAGGTCAAACAGGTCAGCTCGATAACGCGTCAACCGCTCCAAGACGCAAATAACACAAAGGATGCTCTTTATCCAGGCTGTTTGGAACCACTGCTATCCTCCTCCATTCAGCAAGCTTTGCAAAGCTCCAGAAACATCGAAACTCTATACTCTCACCAAGCAACGGCAATCAATGCCCTGAATTCTGGAAAGGATGTGATTGTCTCCACTAGCACGGCATCTGGAAAGAGCGTCATCTACCAAGTGAGTACAAATTGGCGGTTTAATGAACTTGATTGGTTCCTGTATGTGCACTACATCAATACTGACAATTTAATAATCTGAAGGTTCCTCTGCTTCGGCTTTTGGAAAACGATCCCCATACAACTGCCATCTTCGTTTATCCGACAAAAGTACGCAGGATGGAGATACAAGTAGCCTAAATTGTCATCCGAACTGACTTACTTATTTTAGGCTCTGGCTCAAGATCAGAAAAGCGCATTGGAGAATCTCTTGAGGGCTTGTCCCGGTTTAGAACATATACAGGTCTCATTACAACATAACTTGAAACTTCATTTTCCTGACCTTTATCAGGTATCTACTTACGATGGAGACACTCCTGTTGAACAGAGAGCAGGTTGTAGTTCTTGATACTCTTAGCGGTCACTCGGTTGACTTAATATCTGTGATCCTCAGGAATACGCGCATCTGCTTCAGTCATATTCACGAACTTTGTGTGTGTCAAGTGTTTCTCGGGTCGTCAATCAACGCTCATTTCGTGAAAGGATATGATCCATGCCGCTATTCTTCCACACGAAGAACTTTGGAGAAGGCAAGCGTCAATATACACTTCGAATCCCTTGCAATTTATTGACACAAGATTCTTCGATCCAGTTTCTTGAAGAATCTCAGAGTGTGTTGTGACCCTGCATATCAAGATGTCTTTTTAACGCTTGTTTCAGCTGTTTGTCGCCGATGAATTACACTACTATTCAGGGACTTTTGGAAGGTAGGGAATACCTTGCTTTCCCCTTCGGTGATTGTTTGCTCTGACCAGTCCTGATTATCACATTCTCTAGCCACGTTGCTCAAATTATGCGCCGTTTACGTCGAGTCTGTGTCGCAGTCGGAAGTACGTATGTCTCGCAGGTTCAACAGTCGTACACCTCAGTTATTGTTATTTTCTTCACCCATTTACCGCGTTTACATACAGATCATCATGCACGGTTTGTCTCATGCAGCGCAACCATCGCCAACCCCCTCGCACACATGGTCAACATCTTTGGTCTCGACTCTTCTCAGATTCAAGTCGTTACAGAAGACGGTGCGCCTACCGGCATGAAGGAATATCTGCTATGGCGTAGTCCGTATGTGGATGAACATGAACCAGCACTTGGAAGACAGAGTAGTATAGCAGAAGCTACTGCTTTGATGAGGTTCTTGATGAAGCGGGGAATTCGGGTAATACTATTTTGCAAGGTGTGCCGTTTTCTGTTGGCGATTGGTAGAGTGGTTGAGCGCTAACAACCGTGACACTGTTCGCTGAACCAGATCCGGAAAGTTTGCGAACTGGTAATTTGAGGGTTTTCTCAGATATAGACCAGCTCATAATGTTGCATAGGTCATGAAAACGCTTCGGAATGAACTCAGTAGTGAAGGACGTTATGATATCTTGGAAAGGGTGCAAGCATACAGAGGAGGTCAGTCTTTTTGGTACCGTATTCTACATCTTGTGGTGCTTATTAGAAGGTCCGACCTAGGATATTCCGCTGAGGTGAGTACATTATTATTTTGCTTGGTGAAGATGTCTCCGAACCTACTTGCAGGAACGTAGACGAATAGAGCACGACGCGTTCACTGGTCATCTCCTCGGAATCATCGCCACCAATGCCCTCGAATTGGGTGTGGACATTGGTACATTAGATGCTGTACTTATGCTGGGCTTTCCAGTCACCCTTGCGAGCTTCGTGAGCTGTTGATCATCTACGCAATGCTAATTCTAAAGATATATCACGTTCCCACAGCGCCAACAAGCAGGTAGAGCAGGTCGACGCAAACGTGATTCCCTTGCTGTTTTCATTGCCGAAGGGCTTCCGATAGATCAATATTACCTGAACAATCCACATGAACTTTTTGACAAGGATACGGATGACCTACTTATTGACTTGGACAACGAAATAATTTTGGAAGGTTTGTGTTCTTGCTGGGGTTTTGAAATTATCCTTCGTGTGACTTTTCCTTTTCGATATAGCTCACATCCAATGTGCTGCTCATGAAATGCCAATCTGTTTCGAGGACGAAAAATACTTTGGGCCTTTGCTGAAGGAGATTTGCAAATTCAAACTGCACAGAGACGAAGATGGGTGGTAAGTTTTCCTTCAATGAAATGTCTATCGACATATTTTGATTCAAAGATTTCAGGTATCACCCTGACAGCAAATGCCTCCCATCACCTTCGAAGCTCATATCCATTCGTATGTCTGAACGTTGTGACCATGACAACATATCTTAGAGATTTTTCTAGGTGGCACCCAAGAGGATAAATACGTGCTTGTGGACGTAACCAAGTCTGACACATCGGCAAAGATTCTGGAAGAAATCGAAATATCTCGAGCCGTTTTCGAGGTGTACGAAGGAGGCATTGTGCGCCTTTGTTCCTAGTCCATATTTTCCACCGTAACTGAACGATTAATTAATTTGCAGTTTATACACCAAGGTCGACCGTTCATCGTGAGTTTTACTGTCTTCTGAGACACCGAAGATGTTCATTCAAAGCAATCGGGGCGAAGGTCCAGGAAATCCATCATGATACTATGCTGGTGAAATTAGTTCAAGCCGACGTGAATTGGATCACGAAGCAAAGGTCAGTCCTGCGTTCAGTTGGCTGTATCTACAAAACTCAAACATTTATGCAGAGATTTCACGTAAGATTTCCGTCTGGTAGCAGAGCGTGTCTGATGCTGGTTCAGAGACGTGAACGCTCTACAAACGTATCGCACTCGAGCAATCAAAGCAACACCGCACCGTGCTTACTACGGACGTTAGCATATACTTTACTTTTGAACCGGACTTCGCTAAACTTTATGATACAGGCGTAGAAATATTTTGTCAAGTATTTGGTAGGCATAAACATTTTTGTGTCTACTGGGCTTTTTTGCTGATCAAGTTCTTCCAGGCTTCTACAAAATGCGGTTAGTTGAATCGTATTACTTGACATTCAAAATTCGATTAAGCACAACCATAGGCATAATGTCATACTAGACGTAGTCGACGTCGAGTCGAGTCCTTGGATACATGAAACAGTAGGAATGTGGATAGACGTTCCCGATCTTGTGCTGCAATTGTTGCGCGACAAATGCATCAAACCAGCGGCAGCCATACATTCTGCGGAACATGCATTCCTAAATCAGTTCCCTCTGGCATCAGATATTCGAACGGAATGCAAAGCCGAAGAAAAGGAATATTTAAAGAAAGAATCTCGCCGAAAACGGCCAGCGAGGTTGATTATGTATGATCCAGTAGGGCACGGAAGTGGTGTTGCAGCGAAAGCCTTTGAGCACGGTACGCAGATGCTATTGAATGAAATGCAATCACTGAAAATACTTCCAGCGTCTGATACATTGAACAAGGCCCTGGTTGCTGTCGAAAGCTGTAGATGCGAACGCGGGTGTGTTAAATGTAAGTTCACCCAGCTGTCGTCATCCATGCTAAGTCGACTTCCTTTGAAAAGGTATCCTTAGCGCTTCGTGTAAAGAAGGAAATATCGTTTCCTCTAAACCAGGAGCGCTGGCCATCTTGAAAGCAATTCTCAATATTGAAATTAATCCTGATAGCATACCGTTCGAGACCGACGAGAGGGCATTGCACGGTCATGATTCAATCATCAGTGTATCACCTGTTCACACTAGAACACCTCAGAGTGTACCTATTGGAAATGCTAGCAGTACATGATTATATATCCATCCGTAATAAAAATAGTATCATAATCATGCGAGAGGGTCAAAGTCACCCCAATCGTCTTTAGTTGACTTGGTCGATGTATTCCACGAAGGCTGAGGAGGTTTGGATGGAGTGAGCAAAGTACTCATCATTGTAGAGTTGTTCATCACGTTCGGAGTCATCGCAGGCATCGCTGCGGTCGATGTGATGATGCTTGGATTGAGCACAGGCGGGACACTCGGAAGGGTGATGTTATAATTGGGCTTTTGAGGTTGCGGCCCACCAGAGAGAGGCGGGACCGGCTTATGAGGTGAAGAAAATGTGTTGAAAGGTTGGAGCGGCGTCATCATTGGACTGACAGTGTTGGAGGTCAATGAAGGCATTGAAGCTAGATGTTGATTTGAGGGACTAAATGAGTTGCCAGAGGGAAGGGAAGGTCGAGATCCTCCAAGCCTCAATGCTTGTACAGGTGCGTGTTGTTTCGGAGAAGAAGGAAGGGATTGCACAATTGACGTTGTGGTAGACAGTGGTGGAGCAAGTCCTGGCGTACTGTTGGTTGAAGACTGCAGATTGGTAGGTAAGTACATCGAGTGTATCCTATAAAGTAAGAATGCTGAACCGACATTGTCATTAAAAATGCTTCCCCATACGTCGTCATCCCATGAGGTTTTCTCAGCAGTAGAACCGAGAGATCCGCCAGTAGCATTCGTTTGAACTGCACCATTTTTGCCCCCAACAAGGCTTTCAAAGTCCATCGAACCAGCAAATGACTGCGTCACAGTCGCGCCGTCCACAGCTATTGCCGACCTATCTTCGAGTCTTTGGGAATCGCGCAAGAATTGATGATGTTCTTTCTCCACCCGGTCAGCCAGTTTACGGATGACTTCCATGAAGCGTTGAAATTGCCCGACATTGAGTACTGTAAGACTCTTGAGATCAAATCTCAGGAAGGCATAATTGTGGTATAACTCACAAGGGCCCATTGACATACTCCATAATTGAGGCAATACGAGTGTGGCGACGGCTTCTCGATCCACTTTGGAACCCATGGCCTCTTGGACAGACAATGTTGCCATCTAGGAGAGTTATATCAGTAACTGAGTGAAGTCACAACGGGGTGGAACTTGCCATGACGGCTGGTTCCTTTGTCCTTATCTTTGACAGGAGCGGTACCATTTTCTGCGTAAGACTTGACTGTATAGTAAGGATGTGAGTTCTCAGATTGATAATCATGTAAGAGAGACTGACTTGGTCAAGGGTCTTCACCATAGCCAGAAATGTGACCAGTGTTGCGACTTTGACAGTCAGGATGCGCGTTTTTGTGAACACAAGCTGTCGCGTGGATCAGTGACATATTCCACTTCAAGAATGTGAAAGAACCGTACAGCTACCCGAGGGAATAGAACGCCCTGCAACTCTGCGTAGTCAATGGTATCGCATAAATCGGGAATCATCTTCAATGCCCTTTCTTGAACCTCCTCCTTGTTCAGCTGACTGAAGGAAATTGAAGAAAGGAGATTACTTACCACCGCATGCTCTGAATCAAGAGCATTGTATACCAGAGGTAAAACCTCTAGAAGATTAAGGACGTATTAGATCGTGCTAATACGCACCCACGATGATAGTACGAGACTAGCCTTTTCGGAACACAACTTTTTCAGTTTTATTTTGCAACATGGGAAGGTTGTCTAGAAGTGTCAACATGTTCGCCGGAGGCTCCTTGACAGCAAACAGCGGGGTCAGGCTAGGAAGTACCATGGATGCGAACTGAGAAGACGAAAGACTATTGGCGATGGCGAACACGTTGGGCAAAATATAGGGCAAAAGATGCGAATCTTTCATCTACCAATGCAATTAATAGCATGAACAGTGGTGATTTGTCGCACGTACTTCCTCCAACAACGTAGGCAAGATTTTCCTGCTCTTAAGCCCTTCCGAAAACCTGCTGAGAACGCTTGTGAGACCCTTCATGAATGAGATCTTCTCCTCGCGTGTTTTAGCTGTGAAATTCGAACGGTCTAGAAAGTTCAATGTTGATATAGGAAGTGATGAAAAGAATGGATCGGAGGGTAAAGTTGTTGGCGATGGCCTTCCATGATGATTTCGGGTGATAACAGACCGCAGAAGAGCTTTTGCAAGTTGATCAACATATGAGAATCATCGCGCATTAATCTGCTGAACCCACCTTGAAGATCCGGTTCCAATCTTTCCATTCCAGAAATTGGATGGCCTGCGTTTTCTCTGATAGTAGAAAGACTACCATGTGTCTTGTAGGGAGGATTACCCTTGCAGTGCACGGCGTAGATTACGCATCCAAGAGAATACATATCCGAAGCCGTGACTAACATTTCGTCGAGCGCATATTCAGGCGCTGCTCAATCTTATACATAAAGTGTTTATCAACGCTTAGAGAAAGGACGAGCTTACCAATATAGTCAAACGAACGCTGTATGTAAGTAGGTACTCGCCCGTCAAAAAGCGGAAACTCCCAACGTGTAGCAGAGCCATCCGGCTGCAAAAGGGGAATCGTGAGTCCTAAGCCAGATATTTTCC